>OZ026577.1:2374809-3584975 GCA_964020215.1 Aurelia sp. 3 sensu Dawson et al. (2005) | reverse complement strand
AACAAAGTCAAGCGGAAAAAATTTTGCAATACAAAACTATCAGTGAAAGAAAAACATGAGGCAACGGGGGAGGGGGTTCTGGAGATAGATCTGGGGTACGTAGCTCTCTAGAACGGGGAGGCGAGGGGAAAACCATGTCATAGCACTTAGGGAAAAAGGACAGGACGGGGATATTCAAGATTGACAGAGGGGTAAACTCAGGGGGAACAAGGGAGAAAATTTAGCACAGGGAAAAAGGGAGGGGAAAAGGGAACTGAAGGGAGACTCATAAGCACAACAACTGAGGTACTCACTTGGGGTGAAGGGGCAAAATGAATAAACCAAGGGGGCAATTTTCGAGAGGAAATTTGGGGGGGACCGGAATATCTGGGAAAGATTTGGGAAAGAATACGGGAGTGGCGAAAACACAAAAAGGGGGTCCTCGTGGAAAAATGAGACACACAGTAGATGAGAAGGTACAATGGGGGTGTAAGGAACAGAGTCCAACGCAAAACATTTGCGATAAATAACTCACCAGGGAAAAGGAGCATGGGGAAACAAAGGAAGACTTTGGGGGAGAACAGTAATGGGTTTCTAAAGGCAACCATATGCTAAACATAGGGAGAGTCAAGATACCCACTCAGAATGAAGGTAAAAATACAGGGAACAAGGGGAATCATCGAGAAAAAATATCTGGGAATAGGAACGCGTGGGAACAGAAACTTAGGGGAGGAAAAGACGGGAAAGGAACAGACTCGCTAGTAAAAACTAAGAAACACCGTCTTGGGACGGGGAAAATGCGGGAAAAACAAGACAGGAGCTCAGTGACATAGGCAAAACAGGAGAAGTAAGGGGAAATCATTACAGGCAACAGTAAACTGCATAACATAACAAAGCTCTAAGCAAGGGCTGGTGAGAAAAGAGGCATAGCGATAAACAAACGAATTTTCAAAACGAAAACGAAACGATTAAAACGAGACAAGAAAAAAGGAAGCCACAAAGAAAAACTTACAGCATTCTCTACACGTGGCTCAGCTTGAGGCGGCGGAGGGCCCTGATTCGCTTGATTTACTTGCTCGTTAGGCTGCATAACGACTTCATTGGCTTCTCCCCTTTCGATGTTCTGCTCAACGGGTCTATCACCTACAGCTCTAGGCACCTGAGCCATGTTTCCAGGTAGTCAGCGCCGTTCTTTTAGTTAGAATCGATTTTGATCTTTCCCAGGCCAATAAGTTGATTGGAAAACGTGCAAATGAGTCTCTGCCGCCCTTAAACAGGGTACATTTCCATGGGACAGAATAGCCCGAAGCCCGGGACTCCCAGGAAGCGCTTGTGTATCAGAAATAGCGTTATCTTCCGCTTTTCGCTAGACACTTCCGGTGAGAATAGTACCTTATCCTCACCGGAAGTGCTGCTATACCTTTCAGATAACTTAGATATGCGAGTGCTTCGAAGGCCGCTATTAGAAAGAAACTCGCAAGGAGGTATGAAGATAATAATAGTCACAATAGACTTACAGCAGAAAAATCTTCAACATATATAGTTATCTCTGAACTCTCTCCATTACTCAAGAAACGCAACAACCACAAACAATAAACAACAGCAAATCAACACAGGTGAAAAACTAAGCCAAGTCTGAGTTACTGAAATAAAGGTTTGAATCCTTCCAAAGTATTTTTCGATCGGAAGAGAGTTCCAAAATGGTCTTTGGAGGTGGATGAAGATGGATGTGCATAATTTGAGAGGATTGAGCTTGGGCTGTCAGTTGCAAAGACTTTGTCACATTGGGTGTAGTATTTAGCCATGTTAGTACTTTTCCAACCCACGTGATTTGCGATCTTAGAATATGGTATGCCAAGAAGGGCAAGTGTTATAGAACATCCACTTCTAAAGCTATACATCGTCTCACCATCAGAGCTGTTGAGAGCTTCCAGATACTTTTTCAGATTCTTTTCGACAGCAGTGCCCACATACGGGGTCGTTGAAACTCTACCTTGACGGTCAGTAGTTCTGAACAGGTATCCGCCCTCAAGGTTGATAGACATTCTATGGCATAAGGAAAGATAGAGGCGCAGGTTAGTGGCAGGACATACGGGTGAAGCCTCAATTTTCTGTATCGCAAAGACGTTACTTCCATTTCCTCGCAGAGTTTTCCCAAACACTTGATTGAAGATAAAACCGTCATTGTTAGACGAGGCGAGGATGTCCATGGACTTCACCCTTCCAAGGTCTGATCCCCGGTCTCCTGAAAAGAAGTCAACTGAGAAAAATGCCAAATCTCTTGCATAGATGTAGACAGATATTGGCTTGGCTTCCGGTGATTTTATCAAACGGTGGAGATGACTGCAAAGAGGTTGCAATTTGTCAAGAAACATTGGTACAGCTTGTACGGGGAAAGATCTTGCGATAGCTTGTTCTTCCAAAACCATTGTGTGGTATTGCTTTACCGAGGAATGAGCGGCTGGGTTGCCAAGGTGGAGCTCGTCGTTCCAAGATGATCCTCTTCCGTTCTCTTTGAAGATGGAACGAAGCTTTCCTATGTTGCTGTTTATCATTCCAGCCGTTAATCTGACATGGCAGTGGCAGCTTCCCCTTGATGACTTCCCCGAAATGCAGCAGTCTTCTAAATGTACTTTTGTTTTGCCAAATTGGTCCCTCCATATCAAAAAATTGACAACATCACTGGGGGATGCCGTAGCCAAGGACTTCTTGCACGGTAGAGACCACAGATATGACTCTAGCTGATTTTGAAGGCTGCATTTCTGTTTCTGGTATGGCTTCTTTTTATGACGAGCTGTCAGGGCTTGAAGACGATCGTTCACTTTTCCAAAGTCTATCTGTACAGTTTCTGGAGCTTGTTGAATGCTAAGAGGCTGCTTCTGAGAACCACATCGTTGGCAAAAAGAACAATCATAGTCATGTGGGTAACCACAACTTCTACAGCCGATGGCTGCTTTCCAAATTCTCGGGATCTCAGGAGCTAGCTGTTGACAGAGAAAATAAGTTTGTATGCATAGAAGTCCCACGCTAATGGCCTTGTGTGCCATCCAAGCTTTGTCGTCGGGGGGAAAAAGAGGACGCCATCCTGTCCCTTACTGCCTAACAAGGTTCTATCTACCGATAAGGAATTTAAACTTGGCCACCAGTATTTTCTTGGGGAGACATCTGCGACGATGATGGTGATTTGCTTAGTGCGGGGTTGGAGATATTTTAGAAGGGCTCCCATAAGAACGAATGGAGGAAAAATGTAGCAGTTGGCGTCTGATGGTATGTCCTGTGTGAAAATATTGACGCCTCGAGTTCCCTTGCATGGGTAGGCTGAGAAAAAAGGGAGGTCGTTACCAAACCTGTCCTTTCTAACGTTGGAAGGGGTGGCCATTAAATCAAACGAGTGGGGGCCATAGGCTCTCTCAACAACTTGCCATGCTTTTTCTGAGAGACAGCAGTCGAGGTCAGACTGAAATCTTGATGGGGCATCAGCAGCAAGAAGCTTTGAAGGGGTGTACTGAAGACACAGTTGGATGTTGAGTTTGAGGCAGAGGCAAAAGAGCTTCTTAATTTCGTTTGACAAAGGGATGTCCTTACCCCCTTCATTATTCCAAAAGCTGAGGAGATTCATGTTGTCGATAAAGGCATCCACTCTCGAGTTGACAATATTATCGGAAAAGGTTGTCAAAGTTTTGTACAGGGCTAGGGCTTCTCTTATGGCGATAGGAAGGGCTTTCTCGTCGTCTGACCAATAATCATGTGTAGTTGTTGTGGAGCTTCCAGAGGACAAAATGCCTCCCCATCCAGAATTTGAGGCGTCTGAGCTGATGCTTACCGAGTAGTGCTTCTCAAGGGACCACCGTAGAGGTTCTTGAAGGGAGTCGATAAAACGCCAGTGCTCGATTTCTACTCTCAGATCTTTGGTCAGCTCAACAGGTCTTGATGATCTTAAACCTTTACTTATGTTGGCGTTAATTTCTCTGGTATATAATTTAGCTGCTGGCACTGCTAGGGCAAAAGATATGACTTTCCCAGCGAACTTCTGCAATGTCTTCACACACACTTTCTTTTCTGCAAGGATTGATTCTCGGAATGTTTTAAATTTCTCTTTCTTTTCATTGGGTACGGAAAAAGCTTGTTCTATGGAATCGCTGACAAGGCCAAGGAAGATGAGCTTCTGAGAAGGGATGAGAACTGACTTGGTCAAGCCGATGAAATAGCCACAATGAATCAAGACGAGAGCACAAATGAATAAGCTTGCGTCGGCTAGTTCTATGTTCTTCCATTTGTTCTTGATGGAAGAGGGGAGCTGGAGTTGGCCAACATGTCTGTCGTCGATGTATTGGGATAGGGGTACTCCGTTCGATCTGATGAAACTTGAGGCTCCGAGACCAACTGTCTGGTACACGTAAGCGCTGGCACTCCATCCAAAAGGTAGCGTATTGTGGGTGAAAAACCATCCCTTCCAATACAGGCCAAAAAATTTTTTGCTGTCATTAGTGAGCTTTATGTGATCATACCCTGATTTGCCGTCAAATTTTGTCTGATAGTGGCCAGAGCCAACATATCTGGGTAGATCTGTAATGGGATCTAATCTTACTGGAGGGCAGTTGATCCATAGATTTAAGAATCTCTCATCGTGGCACATGCGTGGCTTTGATGGCTCTATGGTAATTGGGAGGACAAGGTGCGGGGGCTCGCAGTGTCCTTCTCTCCCCCAGATTGATAAAGATCCGTTCCTAACCCTGTCCAGAATGGTTTGACAAATAAAGTCTTCAAATTTGTCACATGTTTTACTGTTGGGGAGGGTGGTCCGTGGGGGTTGCTCTGACTCATAGGATTTTCCTTGAAACATGCCTTCAAAAGGCTTAAAGAAATCAAACACCGAAACTCCTTGTGAGATGTACTTAAAAACCCCTTCACGCTTGTGAAAATCTTTCAGAATGAGGTTCCATGTGTTAAGGTGGTTGTGTAGTTCACCAGCAATGAAAGTTTCTGGATTTCGAAAGATTAGATCTCTGGCTGAGGCTTTTACAACTCCACGTTTTACATCAAAAATAACAGACAGCGGCTTCTGTGTGGCTGGGCTGGAGGGCTGTCCAAGAAAATTACACCACTTGATGTTTGCAGACAAACTGGCGATATCATGGTCTTTGTAAAGTTTTTCCAGTTGAAGGTTAAAATCGTGCAAGACGAATGGCTGGAATATAACAAGGAATACGAGGAATAAAGCAACAGTAAGAGAGAAAAAAAAGGCAGCCCTCCCACCCAGTCACCCAGAACACAACTCCACGAGTCGAGTATAAGGTCTTTAGTTAAACCCCTGAGTGACCAGATAGAAGAGAGAAGAGAAGAGCTAAAGCTATGTGCCCTATCCTATTTTGCAATGTATTCATCAACCGCAGCGACCGCACAGCTAGCTGAAACAAAGAAAAAAAGGTAATTAGAAAAGGCGGTTGGGAAGTAGAACTGCTTGCAAAAGAAAACCTCGCCATCAGCAACAACAACAGCAGCGAACAACAGGAACTAATGTAGTAAGTCTAGCTGGGAATAATTTTATAGCGGACCGTGGCAGCGATGTAGTAATTCGAGATGGACTTCAGGCTTGCGCAATGTCCTTGGTGGAAAAATTTACTAAAAATTAATAAATGGGGAGGGGGTACGTCTATTAGATACCAGAGAGTAGGTAGGCTGGGCGGGTTACAGAATCCTCATGAGGAAAAAATGCAAAATCAAAATACATCGGCGTGCATCCACGTTCGTTCTAGAATGTAAATAAAAATCCTCCCTTTTTTAATGGAAGAGGGCTGTATCACTGCTGCGAAAAGCATGCGGGAGTAATTTTGGAACAAAGATCTATAAGATAGTTGATATTTGCAGGAGAAAGGGTTACTGACGGCAATTCGTACGAGATTATAGTATGACCAACTACTAGGAAGCCAGTAAAATATTGTTTGACGTGAATCTCGGAATTGGGCAACCTTTTAAAACAAAACGTTAGTTGTGGAATTGCGAAACTAGACAAAGGTTGGATATGGCGGAATGGCGGAGGAATGCAGAAAAGACAGAGAGACGTTATTCGAAATAGGATCGTAGCAAATAAAATAGAGCGAACACAGCAAATAAAGCTACAAATCTAAAATACCAAAACACTATTACTGTTCTTTTTTCTGCTCAAAACACAAGTAAGTCACAATAGGGTTCAAATAGTCTCAAAAGTTTTTCTGGTTTCTTTGATGATATGGACTGAGTCTTCGGGGGCAGCGGTTCGCAAGGTGGTCAGGAGCTGAGCAGATATAACAATATCTCATGGTAGCTCTATTCCTGGCGGAGGCACGGGGGGCATTGGGAAACTGGCGTGTGTTGAACGGGTTGACGCTGAAGAGGCTAGGGATTCCAGATCTTTTATCCTCCGGGTAATTTTTGTCAAGATTTGCAACCGAGTCGACAATTTTTTCGTAGTCTTTGTCACTCACCAATGATAAAATATGGCTCTTAAACTGATCGTCAGGTTTGTTGATACGAGCTACTAACATCGAGAAAACATTAGCGTAGTAGTCACTCCTTTTGTCTTTATTTTCCCTGGCAATATTCTTCAGCTGCTCAACTTTGTCCAAGGCTTTGTATTTGTCAAAATCTGCAAACGTGCGGGATGCATAACGGATGATGTCTCTTCTTATTGAGGAGACAGACGGTTTGTTTCTCTGTTCTAAGGCTTTTATTCTGTCCACAAGGGATTTCACATCGTCTGCAGCGGCGGCCTGGGAATAAGAAATAAAGGGAAACTCTATCAGTGCAACAATTGTGCAAAATATAAAGAAAACATCACGTGATCTCTCCGATACGACACTTTTGGGAAAAGTTGAGGAACAAATTCCAAAGTACAAACATCTGCAATACACAACTCATCGGGGAGACAAAGCAAGGGGGTGAGGGAGGGCATTCTGAGGAAAAAATCTGAGGTGTACATCTCTCTAAAACGGAAAGGCAGAAGCCATAACATACCACTTAGGGAACAGAAAGCATAGAAATATTAAAGGATACCGGGGTGATAACTCAGGAATCTGAAGGGGCGACTCATAAGAACGGTAATTGAGGTATGTATTGGGATCAAGGGGAGCACTGGGAAAAAACCGGAGGGAAATCGTCGATAGGGGTGGATCGGAATATCTGGGAGTATATCGGGTGAAAAGACTGGTGCGGCTAAAACAAAAGCACCCTCATGGGAACATTAGACACGCAGCGAGGTAAGAGTACAATGGGGAAATAGGGAACAAAGTCAAGCGGAAAAAATTTTGCAATACAAAACTATCAGTGAAAGAAAAACATGAGGCAACGGGGGAGGGGGTTCTGGAGATAGATCTGGGGTACGTAGCTCTCTAGAACGGGGAGGCGAGGGGAAAACCATGTCATAGCACTTAGGGAAAAAGGACAGGACGGGGATATTCAAGATTGACAGAGGGGTAAACTCAGGGGGAACATGGGAGAAAATTTAGCACAGGGAAAAAGGGAGGGGAAAAGGGAACTGAAGGGAGACTCATAAGCACAACAACTGAGGTACGCACTTGGGGTGAAGGGGCAAAATGAATAAACCAAGGGGGCAATTTTCGAGAGGAAATTTGGGGGGGACCGGAATATCTGGGAAAGATTAGGGAAAGAATACGGGAGTGGCGAAAACACAAAAAGGGGGTCCTCGTGGAAAAATGAGACACACAGTAGATGAGAAGGTACAATGGGGGTGTAAGGAACAGAGTCCAACGCAAAACATTTGCGATAAATAACTCACCAGGGAAAAGGAGCATGGGGAAACAAAGGAAGACTTTGGGGGAGAACAGTAATGGGTTTCTAAAGGCAACCATATGCTAAACATAGGGAGAGTCAAGATACCCACTCAGAATGAAGGTAAAAATACAGGGAACAAGGGGAATCATCGAGAAAAAATATCTGGGAATAGGAACGCGTGGGAACAGAAACTTAGGGGAGGAAAAGACGGGAAAGGAACAGACTCGCTAGTAAAAACTAAGAAACACCGTCTTGGGACGGGGAAAATGCGGGAAAAACAAGACAGGAGCTCAGTGACATAGGCAAAACAGGAGAAGTAAGGGGAAATCATTACAGGCAACAGTAAACTGCATAACATAACAAAGCTCTAAGCAAGGGCTGGTGAGAAAAGAGGCATAGCGATAAACAAACGAATTTTCAAAACGAAAACGAAACGATTAAAACGAGACAAGAAAAAAGGAAGCCACAAAGAAAAACTTACAGCATTCTCTACACGTGGCTCAGCTTGAGGCGGCGGAGGGCCCTGATTCGCTTGATTTACTTGCTCGTTAGGCTGCATAACGACTTCATTGGCTTCTCCCCTTTCGATGTTCTGCTCAACGGGTCTATCACCTACAGCTCTAGGCACCTGAGCCATGTTTCCAGGTAGTCAGCGCCGTTCTTTTAGTTAGAATCGATTTTGATCTTTCCCAGGCCAATAAGTTGATTGGAAAACGTGCAAATGAGTCTCTGCCGCCCTTAAACAGGGTACATTTCCATGGGACAGAATAGCCCGAAGCCCGGGACTCCCAGGAAGCGCTTGTGTATCGGAAATAGCGTTATCTTCCGCTTTTCGCTAGACACTTCCGGTGAGAATAGCCTAAATTTTGCTTTGAGAGGAAGCTTCAGCCGATTTCCTGCAATCTGATTGGCTGCTGTGTTCCCTACGTCATACGATTTTTTGAGCGAAATATTGAATGGGGATTCCCGCAAGATATGAAACCTATGTTTTTATCAGTCTATTAATTTTTGTAAACGCACACAAAGGCATGCAAAGGCTGCTGGTCAGTCATGGGTCTTTAAAACAAAAAACATCGCATTTCATAAGCTAAAATCTTTGTACAGAAAACAGAACTTCCTAGATGGCTCCCTTCGAAGGTTGCTTTTGAATGCCCTTATTCAACCCCATTTTGATTATGCATGCACCTCGTGGTACCCAATGTTGAATAAGAGGCTGTCCAAAAAAATTCAAGCTGCTCAAAACAAATGCGTTCGCTTTTACCTGAATTTAAAAAATACAGCCCATATTGGCGCCACAGAATTTAAGGCTATAAATTGGCTCCCCAGAAAGAATAGGATGGATCAATGTGTTTGTGTTAATGTAATGAAGTTTTTCAATGGAACTGCCCCAGCATACAGTGCCGAGATATTCCATCCAGCTAACCTAGGCGGAATAACGCGAAGATCTAAGTTTAAATTAGAATTTCCATTTCTTAAAGTACTTTTGGACAAAAATGCTTATCTTACCTTGGGCCGAAAATATGGAATAATCTTCCACCTGACTTAAAATCAGCCAAAAATCCGAATACACTCAAACATAAGATCAAAGAAAATTTTGTCCAACCAATACAAAAAGAGGAAGATGATATATATGTATTCTACTAAGACCCTTCCTCATCTCTGCCATATTTCCATCGACCAAACTTTGTTTTCGTACTGAAAACAACTACAGTACTTTATTGATTAATTTATTTTATTTGATCATTTATTTATTTATTCTTTTTTTTCCCGTTATACCAGCACCTCTAAGGGGACCATTATGGAAATAAGGTCAGCTTGACCCTTTAATGCTATCCCTGCCACTGTAATTAGGGGTGTTTTTATTGTACGTTTTAACCCTAAAGTATTGTATTGTATCTATTTTTTATGTTTATTATAATAGCTTGTATATATTTTTATGTGGCAAATGATACATACATACATACATACATTCATACTTGGTCAGCCAGGAATCCACTGAAGGCCGATACTAAACCCTGATGGAGTATCTCAGTGATGCACATCAAGATTTGATACAATTACACAAGAACTACAAGGATAACAATGAAACCTTTCGTAATCTGAAAAGGAAATAATCTTACAACTAGATTAAATGGAAAATGTTATATTTTTGGGCGGAAAATTGAAAACTAGGTTTACCTGAGAAAAGGCTTGTATAGCTGGCAGATGGCCTAGGCCTCTTAGCTGACTTAGTGCACAGGTGCCACTCCCCCAATTTGAACCTGAATGTACCAGCTGTATTGCATTTCTCAGCAACATAGCTATCCACTAACAATCTGCTTGATTGTGTTGCAAGGTACTCTGCCCACCCTTATTGCTACTGCTTTCCATCTCCCTCCTTCTATCGCAACTGACATAAGGTCTGAAGATCACGTGCTGGATTCCCCCAAATGAAGTGCAATGCACCTGCAATGCATTAACATTCTGAATAGACCACTTTCGCAATTCCATCAATTCTTTTGATTTGCTTCCATGAACATCGCTTGCCTCGATATTATGTGGATCTAAATCTCAAAAGCGTGCATTGCTCTTAGCAACGAATGAAGTAGTTTTGTAGGTATCTTTGCAACATAATGATATGATGTAGATTTCTTCGTGTACTGGGAATCACATCTCTTTCCTCGAATTGAATTTAATCGTGAAACTGGTCTATTGACATTTTGCCGTTCTGCCTTTCATGTTTGACATGATGCATTGGGCTGTTGCTTTGGCGACTTGTCAAATTGCAATTGACATTAGCCTTTATCAAATTAATATTGTGAATTGATAAATTGATTGATCTTTGTTCATTGTGGCATTGTGAATGGGTTGTTTACATTGCAGGATTTGAAGTGAAAGTCTCATACGCATTGCATAGAATTCCGGAAAGAGTAAACAAGATCGCAAGTCAATTAAAGCCTGGTTTCCACATGATCGCAAGGATCGCAAGCGACACAAGGGTCGCTGAAAATAGTGACTTGCGATCCTTGCGATCCTTGCGTCTTAATGGAAACTGCTTTTAAAATTTGCTGCGATCCTTGCGAACCTTGAAATCCTTGCAATTTGAGTTAGGAAAAATTCTATCTCTGCGATTCTTGCGATCCTTGCGTCAAGAGATTTTTTAATGGAAACCGTTTGTTTCAAAACTTGGCGATTGTTGCGTCAGTTTTTCATCTGGGATGTTCAATAAAGCCTCTCTTTAGCCAAACTGGCCTCACTTTCACAGATTCTCGTATGATTTGGTGCGTTGTGCTTCAAATTGTTGCGATCCTTGCGATCAAATGGAAAACGCTTTATAGCAAGAATCGCAAGTCACAATCTTGAGCGATCCTTGCGTCGCTTGTGATCCTTGTGATCATATGGAAACCAGGCTTAAAACTAAGGAACTTTGGCATTGGTAACATTTATTTACTGTAAGAAACCTTTTCAAACTAGTCCAGCAGCCCAGGGGGTACTTGCTGTTTTGCAAGAACTGCAAGTGCAAGTGCCAATGTAAGAACTTCTGGAAACTGCAAGCAAGCATTGCTGTCTTGGATGCCACCTACAAATTCTCTCCAATGCATCAGCACTTCTTTTCACTTTGAAAATGCATCAAATTAGCAGCATCAGATTTCTTTTCTTGGTAGCAGAGAACTTGAGTATCTGAAATTAAAAGACCTTTATCTCAAAATCTTATAACTACTACCCTTGGTTACATTAAAATCCAAAAATATCTCAGACTGAAAGCGTCTGATATATGCTACGCACAAAAGATTTGCCATACGCACGAAAATCACAGGGAGACAAGAGAGCATGCACTTAGTTACAAAGCTACCATCTTGAAACAGTTGCTACGAGAGGTTGCCACAACTACTGTTTAGTGCCCATACTCTGCGGTCACTGTTTTCATGCGCATTTCAAAGTTGAAAATGAATGAAAGCAAAATAGATTATGTGATTTTGTCCGACAAGTTAGGCCATGTGTTTACATCTATTGTTTTCTGCATAAACTAACGTGATGTTTAGGAGTTTGGCTAATTTTTTGTGAAGATTTTGAAAGTTTTGTGAAAGAATTTGAAAGTGAAGTAGGTGAAGAGGAGAGTTGCCAAGTCAATAGGTGCAAAAGAGTATGTTTGTGGTGTCTGTCTCGTTGTTTATGGCCCTTGTGGCAAGTGGTATGGATGATAGATACGGTCAGAAAAACGTTGTGCAGTTTGTGGAAAAGCGTGGCAAAAAGGCAGGAGATTTTCTACAGGGAAAGGTTTGACAGCGTTCCCAAATTATGAGCAGCTTTTGGAAGAGTAATAGAGACAGGGAATGACTTGTGCTCGGCATGCGAGAGAGCAATTTCAACTTGGTGACGCACTGGCAAACTTTCAAAGGTAAACAGCTTTACAAAACTCACTGCTGTATCATATGTAATTATTTCCATTATAGACTACCTACTCCATTCTTTAAAACCAAACTATTTGTTTCAAGGTCCTAATGAGAGCTCTCACGCAGGCGTTCACTTACTCATTGCAGAATATTTACACATTTAACAGTCAATTTAAATCTAAAAGATGTGTAAACATATAATAGTCATTACCTACCCTGGAATATTGAAGTCACCACATGGGATAAAGTCACAAAAAAGAATCCCTCCTATCCCCTAAAACTCTATTCTTTCAAATTTCAACAAAATTTTCTAAAAAATGGAGCTTGCATCAGCATAGCAGCCGCAGAGAAGTGATCATTTTCCAAAGCAGGAATTATTTCAAAATATTCCAGAAGTCATCAAGAAATGTATTTCTTCATTTAGAAATCATATAACAGAGTTGCAAAGGTTGGCAGAGAATGCAAAACGAAAATGTAAATACCATAAAGAATTGCACTTGCTGGAACAGAAGGCTCAGACAAAGAAAATGAAGAACCACACAAGAAAAGGCTGAAGACTACCACACAGTCCTAAAGAAAACCATTTCCATCCTACACAAAATGACATCTGAATATGCCCTTGCACGAAATCACTGAAAATAACAATCTGAGGTTGGACCGCACAAATTGGCGCTCACGGAAGACCCACTACGGCTATGTACTAGAAGGCCCAGGAGGAGATCAACTGATTTCAAAAGACGTTTCAGACAACATGATGGCAACAATAAGGATTTAAAATTGAGTAAGTTTCCAAAACTGCACTTTTACTTACAGCTGAGCTTGAGATGAGACTTGGAAAACAAAACTGTCTCTTCTCATCATAAAACTCCACAGCAAACAGTATGGTAAGCACATGCAAAAACTGCCCAGTGAAAGTTTCCATTCCCAGCCATCAGTGAATCTCATAATCACATAATAACTCAAATCAACCATTTCGAGTCTGATTACCGTTTGAGACTTGGAAAACAAAACTGTCTCTTCTCATCATAAAACTCCACAGCAAACAGTATGGTAAGCACATGCAAACACTGCCCAGTGAAAGTTTCCATTCCCAGCCATCAGTGAATCTCATAATCACATAATAACTCAAATCAACCATTTCGAGTCTGATTACCGTTTAGATGTACTCCTTCCTTGTTTCTTTTCCATAATTGAGTAAAACTGCAGTAAAAAAACACTAGCAAGGCGATCATGGCAGCCGGCACCGCTCAGCCATGATCTCCAACTAATTTGGCTCCCCTCCAGCCACTGGTCTATTTTGATCTTGGCTGTTGAGCAGCTTTGAACATTACCAGCAAAGTAAAAACTAAGACGGCGGTCCTCAGTATCCTCAACAAATACAGTGTGTCAGACGGGCTTCCATATTACGAAATAAAGATAACTTAACATAAACAGGGCTGCTAGGTAAGGTTATCATAATATTCTACGTTATAACAAACAATGGCATGGAAAATTTATTTCAACTTAAGTGAAACAGACAAATTTGAATGAAAATAGGCATGTGTTCTTAATGTCTTCCTAAAGGGCATAACTTTATCTGATGACATTTCACAATTTGGGATCAGAAACTTTCCATTCACTCTGTGTACATAGTAGTTAACTTTATGCATATCATATCAGATAAAAATGCACCATTGTCACTTGTTGACAGGAAACAAGCAATACTTTAATGAGACTTCTCTTTACTAATCCACAATAGACCCTTTCCCTGATTACGTCACACACCTGTGAGCGCGCAGTGCATGCTGGGAGTTGTGTTTAACACGCGATCAGCTGTTTGTGTTTTTCTTTGGTGATCGTACGGAGCTCTATGTTTACCTCAAAATTCACAGCGAAATAACAAAGAAATCATGGAAAATCCTCCATCCTCAGCCGACCAGCACCTCCCTAGTTTTTTTCAAAACTCTTGCACGGGGACTGGTGCGTCAGTACGAGAAGAAAACGAAGATTCGCCCCAGAATAGCGGCAAGAATCCGATGCGGCCTACGGTGTTTGCTATCGTAGACGAAACAAATGAGCATGGAATTGGAACAGCAGAGCAAGCACAAACGGAGAAAGAAGGCTGGACTAGGTCCCTCAGCTTATTGCCAAGTTTCAATGCTGAAAAGATTTACGATCGAATGATAAAGAACTCCATAACAATGCCAACGAAAGGGGTTGCTCCTAAAGCCTTTCGTAGCAGAAAAGAAGGATACAAGCTGTGGAAAGATGGCTATGTATGAGGAGTTTTGGTGAAGCCAAATCTGAAGGGGGAAAGACTTCTGTTCCTGATGAAGGCGAAGGTTCGTGCTTCAATGAAGAGTACCCAGTACACTGTACACGTGCATCTTGACCAGGAATCGGGGGATGCTGAGTATGCAAAATATAACTGCAAGGAGGTTGCTGCAAACATGTTGGTGCCCCGCTCTACACCCTTCTTGACTATGTCAACATGGGTGTCACAGAGATTCCAAGGGATCTGACTTGCACTCATGTCGGGCAGAAATGGCATGTACCAGCTGATGCAGGAAACTAGTTTTCAAAGGCATTCAAATTTGAAGAACTTGTCTTTGAGAAGGCTGAAGAGGGTAAAAAGCGGAAACGACCCCTAGTGAAAGGCAACAGAGAATTGTACTGTGCTACACCACCATATGCTTTAGAAACAAATGCCAAGGAGCTGCAGAATTTGGTTGACAATTTAAGGTTGGCTGGAAAGGCTACATTATTTTGCGAAGCAGTAGAATCAAATGAATTTGTGCCATGCAGTTTGTATCAAACATCATGTTCCAAAGTCATTAGAAAAATTCATGCAAATAGTGATGAGAATCAGAATGCTGAGGACGAATTTAGCCACATTGAGTCAATAAACAAGAACAGCCATCATGAGACTCCTTGCATGGAACCATTGATTGCAAAAGAATCCATTCAGGCTGTTATTGATAAGGTTGGTGTTTTAATGGAACAATCAGTTGAACTCTGCATTAAAACCATAAGGCAGTCTACTGAGCCAATATGGTATTTGGAACGATCAAAGAGAATAACTGCTTCAATTTTTTAGCCTGTGTTCCTGACCACTTGAAAAGAAAGGTAAGTGGTCTGTGTAACTTTCGGAATTTTTACGATTTGAAGATTTCAAGCCTGTTCCGGGTTTCCCAGCTTTCAGGGCACTCCATTCCCAGTGTTCCAAAGTCATTAGAAAAATTCATGCAAATAGTGATGAGAATCAGAATGCTGAGGACGAATTTAGCTACATTGAGTCAATAAACAAGAACAGCCATCATGAGACTCCTTGCATGGAACCATTGATTGCAAAAGAATCCATTCAGGCTGTTATTGATAAGGTTGGTGTTTTAATGGAACAATCAGTTGAACTCTGCATTAAAACCATAAGGCAGTCTACTGAGCCAATATGGTATTTGGAACGATCAAAGAGAATAACTGCTTCAATTTTTTAGCCTGTGTTCCTGACCACTTGAAAAGAAAGGTAAGTGGTCTGTGTAACTTTCGGAATTTTTACGATTTGAAGATTTCAAGCCTGTTCCGGGTTTCCCAGCTTTCAGGGCACTCCATTCCCAGCTTTCCAAGCTTTCTTGGTTTTCAATTCCCAGTTATCTCAGCTTTGAAATCCCATTTTTCTGGGAAACCTGGGAGAATCCCTGCTATTCCCAGCTTCATTCCCGGCTTTTTTTGTATGGGATTTACTCATAGTAATAGCTATGGCAAATCTCCCTAAAGCAGATGGGCAAGTGATGGCTATGCCCCCTCTGATAAGATCAAGTGTAGCTGAGATCACTCATCAAATGATAATGCTTCTTCCTTGAAGGTGTTGTGGCGCCGTGGTGTAATCCTCTGACATTGCAGCCAGAACAGTCAGGCGGAGTGGGTTTGAGTCCTGGTAGGGCCCCACCACTTGAGCGTCATGACGAGGGGTCGCGGACTCGATTAGGTCTACTCTATTTCTGCGATCCCAGTGCTTGGCGCTGAAAAACGCAACTTCACCTTCACCTTCACCTGAAATGTGATTCAAATAAAATGTCAAAAGAATAGGCTGTGTAGGCCATAGGCCTAAGCGCCAAGCAGCCTGCATGGCCAAGTGAAAAGAACAACCTCAAAGATGCATTTGAAAATTTGACAGAAAATAGATTAATGGGTTTGTACAAGGTTAAAAGCTTGCAGTTGCAGAGAGCAGAAATTCTAAAAATATCTCAGTCAAATCGAACTTGCACACAGAGCCAGCAAAGGATATGTGGCAATAAGATTTTTATCTTGCCACAAAACAATGCTGTGTGGGAGTGATTTCCTTGTTCTATTTATAGAGTAGCCTATTTACCGTTGCACATTAGCTTTAACCGTACATCAGATATACGGTTGACATGTACACAAACAAAGAAGTTGCAGACTTACGGCCATCAAAAGTCCACGAAGTCTGCGGTTTTCACCTTGCCGCCTGCATGGTGATAGTTCAACAAATAATATCTTTAGAAGTGTCATAATCTAACAAGAAAAAAGTACATCAATTAGTGTCCCACCCATAATAGAAGGACTAGAATGCACGGTCTATTGTTTTGTGATTGTTTTTGTCGCACCACCACGGAGAGCAAGGATGGTAGCAACAGGTTGGCAAAAGATCCGCACGCAACAGCACGCATGTGTTTATTCACTGTTTTGAAGTGGCAATTTCTGGGAGAAAATGAACAGAAAACCCGATGTTTTGCTGCAGGAAATACAAAGCAACCATTCCAGAGTATGCGTAAGTACTTTTTTTGCAGATCTAGGGGCTTTTCAACAAGTTGTAAGCTGGTTACTTTGACTTGCTAGGCCCGCAGACGTTGCAAAAAGCTTCTAAGGCCGGGCCTAAATTTGCAAATGGCTTTGAGGAACAGCTGCACAACATTGTTGTCAAACTTAAAAACTGCAATGCCACTATTGAAGCATGTAGGAAGGCATTTGCTTAGTGAAATGCAACAATGGTGCATCCATTAAGTTACCCATTAACTGAGGGGTGAGATGACAACACCTTTCCAAAGATAATGCTATATTTCACTATTCCATGATAAACCAAGTTTCTTCATCAAATAATGATGTGAAATCCAGAAAAATTTGAAATGAAAAGAAACACTCACATGATGATATCAAGAATTAAGTAGTGGGTAGGGACCTGATTGCCCTGATAGCAGTGGCCCTCCCAGCCACTGTAAATCTACAATCTGCTTATACCAGGAGGAAAAAGTACCTGGCTGCCATATACCCAGTGTTGCATGTTCTGAAGTTCTGAATTTATCTCTGTTCTGTATTTTGCCATATAGTTTCTTATGTAAGCGTAGACTGCAACGAATTGCCATTTTGGAATACATTTTGCTATTTCTTCTTGATTATTTTCATGTTGCCATGACTTATGGATGAACTAAGTTTTCTGGACTAAGCATTTGTACAAAGGTAGAAAAATGTGCCACAATAAAATAATTACATTTTCAGACCAAAACAAATGTTGCAAGTGAATGAATTAGAAGGTAAAGTCGAGAAGAAGTTATATTGAAGAAAGGTATACGTTCCCCAAAAAATGGTACAGCTGCAAAGCTCAAATACAGCAATTGGCGTTTGAAACATAGCGTTCCCCACTCCCCATTTTAAAGATAGCCTCTTCAAATTTCTACAATGTTTCTGAATTCTTTTTCGTCCATCATCAGTCGATTCAGTACCTCTTGAAGGCAAGTCGGCTTTGTAATCTCTCAAAATGTTTCTGATAAATAAACAGCTTCCATCAACCAAATAAACGTATGAGCCTATGTATGTCGCATCAAATGCAATCAAATACTGATTATTACACAAAAATTGTAACAGAAGTCGTTTAAAAATCATATCAGTCCAGTTCCTCTCACATCTGTCCTAATGCGAGCAACAGATCCAGTATTCAACTCTCATGAATTTTTATTCAACTAATTCAGTCATTCCAGTCCAACTCAACCATAGTCATTGACTTCAACTTACCTCAGTCACGTGATTTCCAAGGATAAACAAGTCGAAAAAAAGGTTGGTTCAAATTCACATCAACCTACATCTTTCCTCTCTTTGAAATATGCAGTCAGGGTTATTATGCAATCACGTTTTATCTCCTCAAAAGAATACAAGGCACAAATAAGTTTCAATGGTTCATCAAACTTCTCCTGATCCTATTCCCACGTTGGCCTATACCATTTTGGAAACTGCAAAAATATGTGCGCCATTGCGGCCAAAAATATCAATTTTTGTGCTTCGATGTGAGCTACTTTTGTCAATCAAACTATTTTTGTCAGTCAAACTTTCTCTTTTGTTCATCAAACTTTTCTTTTTGTCGATCAAATTTTCATTCTTGTCCATCACAAAAACAAAATTTGTCTCATGCAAAATAATCGTTGTAAAATTTGTGTCATGCAATTCAATCATTGTAAAATTTGTGTCATGCAAAATAATCGATGTTAAATTTGTGTCATGCAAAATTGTGTCACACAAAACATGTTCTAAAACTTTGTGCCACACAAAAATATATTCACAAACTTTGTGTACACACAAAAGCATAGGGGACTGAGTTCAAGCCGGGGGTTACGTTCTGTCCGATGCCCTAATCTGATGGAAGTATTCCCTTTCTCTTATCAGACATGGCTGACATTGAGAATAGGGAGGTTTAGATCCAGCACGAGAACGAGATCGAGTTCAAGTTCTACCGGGGGGTCCTTGTACTTGCACTGGGAGTCGTTCCCTGTGGCTTGGTCGTTTAGATTTGCAGTGAGGTTTCTGTACAAAGCAAAATGGCGGACTGCATTAAAGCAGCTGCATTTCTCTACGTTGAGGATGTTATAGACGAGGATGAGTTTGTTGTCGTTACAGCTGAATTTGAAAAGAATGCATCAATCTTCCCATACTGGAAGTATGAGCGGTTTGAAACACGGAAAAAGCGGAACAAGCCAGTAACAAGCGGAACAAGCAAAGAGCAGGTCAATAACAAGCGGAACAAGCAAGGAATAAGGCAGTAACAAGCGGAACAAGCCAGGAACAGGCCAGTAACAAGCGGAACAAGCCAGTAATGCATTAAACAAAGCGTGGAATTAGCATTGGTACATGGCTGAAACCCACGAGATTGCCGTTAACATTGCCGCAACAATGAGAAGAAAAGGGCCGTCCATTCCAACGGAAATTTCGAAATACATTGCGGTGTAAAATGAACAAGTAGTGGCAAATGGTAAGAATATAACCAGAAAAGACGGCAAGAAAGCAGGAATCACGCAGTGGCGGCGCAAGCTATGAAAAATGGGAAAAAGTGGGGGGGATATTTACTTCCTGTTCCACAGCAAAAATTTCGAAACAATGTTTTTTGAAGTTTTTCCCATGTTTAGGCATTACTCAAGTACCTTCCAAGTGATATGATACAGGAATGGTGTTAGAATCCCGGGAGGGGTACTTAGTATATTTGTCCGCCGGGGATGTGCCATTTTTCAGGGTATCGTTTTCGCCTATTTTTTCTAGAACAGGGTATCAAAAGAAGAACAAGTTGTCTGGGACTAGTGTGTCCAATGCTAATTTTTGTTGTTTTTAAACATTTCTGCTATTTGTCCCAGTATCTGCATGTTTTGCTGCTTCATCTGCAACAAAAACTGCTGCTGCTGTGCTTGCATATTTGCCATGAATTGTTGCTGTTGCCTAACCATTTCTTGTTGGCTTTCCCTTGCTAGCTGCCTTTCTCTCAGCTCTTCCTCCTTCCATTTCAGTTCCTTTTCTGCCTGCTCTCTCTTTAACTGTATGCCCTAATGAAGCATTTCCAAAGCTTCACCAGATCTGCGCATTCTTGTTGGAGTGCTTCCTCCACTGTCTAACTCCTTTCGTTTTTGTGTCTCACTCAGACTTTCAGTTGCTTCCTTCCTCATATCCAATCCTTTTTCCTTATTTTCATTCTCCTTTTCTTTTTCCTTCTCAGTGGCCTCTTCCCAACCGGTTTTAACTTCCTCCATTCTTTGGTTGATGTCAGTTAGGCCCCTATAAATTTCATCAAAATCTTCACCTTGAATTCCAGAAGCTCTTGCCCCCTCCTTCTCATGCTTCTTGAATTTTTCTATTAGTTTAAAGAACCTGTCCCGAACTGCTCTCACTGCAACTCGAAATTTTGGTTGCTCCAAGTGATTCAAATTTTCCTCTATCAATTTCCAAGCTTGCCCTCGCTCCTTGGATTGGGGCTTGTGCAGATAGGGCTCAATAAGGAGCAGCACGCGAACAAGACATCAGTCATGCTCAGGTTTCCAAATAAACAGTTCTCTTTGGTCTTTCTGTGATCCACTCGACATTTTAATTCACTGCTTTGCCCTTTTCCGCGATGAAATAACTTGTTCAAAGCCTTTCAAAACTCGCTCCTTCCTGTACAAACTTTTGGCTGAAAGACGTACTGAACTTTGTTGCCGAGTGCGAGTTTTCAGGGCGATTCCCACCAAAAGTGCGCAGAGAAGATGCGCAGTTTGAAACTTGAACTTGATCTCGTTCTCGTGCTGGATCTAAACCTCCCTAGTTTTTAATTTACATCTATGGTATTGTGGATTTTCGCATTACACATATGCACGTTGAGTTATGTTATATGTTAATTTGGAAAAGAACTGTTTTTGTGTCCAGACAGCCCCAATGCTTCAAAAAATGGCCAGGGGGTGGAGGAGGGTGTTTTAATAACCAGAATGGTTACGATCGCCCTATTGGTTCCTCCAATTCCAGGCTGAGGGTTCTCAATCTACTTGTAATCATTGTTTTCAGTGTGGTAGTCCTTCACATTTTGATGCACAGTGTCCCAACGGAAGTTACCAGGGACATAAGGATTGGTCATTTCAGGAGGGGGGGGGGCAGGAGTAACCAAGGACGTTTGAAAGCCCCAACAACCTAACTATTGCAGCAAAGTAAAAAGAAAGGTGTGGCATTGCAGAGTAGTGGTTGCAATAGCGTAAAATACTGCAATAAAGAATCTCAAAAATGCCACTAGGATCAACACAAGATAATCTGTAAATCTTTACAAAAAATCAAAAATGCTAAGTCGGGACAGCATGTTAGCCATTTGACACCAAAATAGGCAGCTAAAATCACAAACCTTGTGGGAAAAAGATGTGTCATGAGATGCATGTTTCATAAAACAGTGTCAGAAGCTTTGTGGGACACTGGTGCCCCAGCCTCTATCATTTCAGAAAAAATTTTGAACAAAAACTTCTCACAAAAGAAATTGAAAAACATTTCCAAACTAATACATTGCCTGTTGAACATACCACCCAAAGGTTGGGTTGAAATCACGTCCAAACTTAAATATATTTAAGAAACTCTGTTATTGTTGATTATTTATCTTACAGAAGTGGTCTAGTTTCCACTGTTCATAGGCTTCAGTTCCATTCCTGGACTCCCATGTTGTGCTGGCTTGGTATTTCTTGGAATAAACTTTTACATCAATGCATTTACCATTTGATATTGCTGTAACCAATCCATTCAGGGGTGAACGACCTCTTTTTTGCCATGAACCATCAATTGAGCACTGGCAAAGTGTATTTCCCTGGACTCACACAAAATGTTCTCTAAAGGGAACCCATGACACGCGTAAACTTACCCATAACTCACGACCCACACGGCTTTTCAAACCCAAGCAAGCCACACAATATAGCACATTCCCTGTATAGTACCCTTTTGACCCTTGTAGTACGGTTGGCATCTTCAGATCCTGGATAGTCTGCAAACATTAAGTATTAAATGACATTTGCAGACAGTGCAATGATTACAGTGTACTGACGATGGTACACTGAAGACCATGAAAAATTGCTGCATAAAACAAAAGAACCCAGGAGTAGTTGGTATTTCTTGAAACACTTTCACATTCTTTCACTACATTCAGCACAGATTCACTGTCTTTATCTGCATAAATCGATCAATGTAATATTGCACTGTCGGATATGGCATGCAAAAATCACAACAAATAGATAAACCCAGTTTAACACCAGATAAACCAAGTTTATCTCAGACAAACCTAGTTCATGTGATGCTAAACCCAGTTTATCCGTTGATAAACTGGGTTATCACCAGATAAACCCAGTTTATCTGCGATCAATTCACATTATCTGCAATCAATTCACATTATCAGCAGATAAAACCCAGTTTATCAGCAGATAAACCCAGTTTATCAGCAGCTAAACCCAGTTTATCTCAGATAAACCGCAATTACCTGAGAGTGTTGTCAAAAATGCAGTAAAAATGGCGGAATCAAAGTTTGAACAAGCAGAATTTGATAATCTGTTGGCAAATGCCATATCAAGCGTTGATTCTTTGCAGCACTTGCAGTTAAAGAAGATTGATAACCAAAATAAATGGAGAAAGAAGACGAGAGGACCAAACCCAAAGGTTGTGTAGCTAAAACTTTACCATTTGCCCGAAGCATCCCCGATACCCAATTTTTTAGTCCCACACGTGGCCTGGTAAAGCAGCGCATGGACCGTGGCTATGGTAAGAGCTAACTTTTTATTGTAAGAATTGGGTCCAACATAAAAAATCCGTACTACGGAGTGCAAGTCCAAGGTGGATTTCTAATCCCCGAGTTACAAGCTACCAGTTACGAGTTCAAATTCTATAGTGCGAGTTACATTTTATTCAATGAGTTACAAGTTACGAGTTGCTTGTATTTTACGAGTTGCTTCTTATTTCATAAGTTACGAGTTACATGTATTTTACGAGTTACCTCTCGCATTGCGAGTTACGAGTTACATGTACTTTACGAGTTACTTCCAATATTACGAGTTACCAGTTATGAGTTACTTTTATTTTATGAGTAATGTTCGACGTTACTGGTCATGAGCTACATATTATAGGAATAATTAACAGTAGATCAATTTGACATAAAAACATCTTCCTGCTTTGTTTCTTATCTGCGGTAAGGACAAATAAATTACGTGGCTTGTGCCGCTGCTACCGATACGTTGTCTGACAGATGGCATTGATGAGTTCTGTTGGGTTCAAGGGGTTCAAAGTTTCAACGAAAAGTTCCGTATTTCTTTATTTAATGTTTAGTACCATAATTTCTTTTACATGCGCTTCTTACAGATCAAGTTTTACCATCCAAGCGTATTGACCAAACAAGTAACTGAATTCAAAGGTGCTTGGATACTGGGGTTTGAATTCATATGCCAGGGGGGGGGGGTGTTGAATACGCTAATGAATGGTACATTTTACCAATAGTTTTATGGTGTAGTCAATAGTTTATAGTGAATAGTTTCATGGCGTGTGAAACTACCGATATGTTTTCAGTTGGAAGCAGCTCCTCCATGTGCAGGAGCCATAACTCCTGTTTCGTGAAAGAGAATGCTATGAAACTTACTTCCATAGCCATTTGACTTTGCATTTGTCATATGTCTGAAGACTAATGAGACCTAATTATTGTGCTGTTTGTGCACTCATGAGATTTCCACTGTCATCATCTTCAACAAAAAAAATGTTGCAAGTGCATAGCGTTTCTTTGTTTGCACCAGTGCTTGGAATTTGCCAACAAAATCCACGGGTTGTAACATATTGTAGGGAAAAAGCTTTCGTTGTTGTGCGAGCAAGTGTTACATCAACCATTTTCGAGAACGTTTTGCGATCAAGTACCTTGATAGATGAACCAGTGTCAACCATAATATCAAAGGATGTTTACTGCGAACAGGATGCAAATACTCATCGCTTTCAGATTCAGGTTCAGAGTGGGTAAGTGGTCTAATATTTTTATTGTGCTTGGTGTGAGCGGCTTTTCTTTTTTAAGACTTTTGGGGCTTGTGGCTATCTTTTGATTTTCCACGACAAACATTTGCGAAGTGATTGGGTTTTCCACAGTAATGGCACTCTTTACCTTTTGCTGGACAGAGACTGGTATGACTGTGCGAAGAACCACAGTTTCTGCACTTTCGCGACTTTATCGTAACCTGGTTGGTTTCCAGGTTTCCTCTCTGCAATCTGGTTTCCCTTTGATTTCTTTTGACTGGAACTTGCTTATCTCATCTCTCCGACCATCGAGTAACATAGCTTTTAGGTCATATTTTGGCTCTTGCATCGTTTTTCTGAACACATATACATCATACCTTTTGTTTTTCTGAGGCTCAAAATACGCCGTCAGTTTCTGCTTGGCTGTGTCGAAGGCATCTGCAGTACCAGTGTCTTCAAGCTGTGCAAATATCTCCCTAACTCTGGCACCAGGGTGATACAACAGGAGTGCACGTTTTCGAGTATCATTGGTAATACCAGAGGCAGCGAGATACATGTCAAAATCTGTAAGCCATTTTTCCAACGAGTAGTGAGGCTTGCTCCTACTTCAGTGTCAGGATTAAACTCAGGCATAGGATGAAGCGAAATGCTTGACATCTTGAATGAAACAAGTCGTAGACGCTTGTTTTCCTCGTCGCCAGTTTAGTGTCTCCGTGTTATCCGTAGTTTTAATCCAAAACGTAGAACATTGATTGAAGAGACATGTTTAATCATACACGCAAAATCACAAAATCAACAACTCTTTTTACAATAATCAAAGCATGTCTTTATCCAGTGTCATGGGCACGAGTCTGTTTGGTAAACAACTCAAATGTCATGGTCTAGAAGACACTACATCAACCTACCTCAAGGCCTGGCATAATCATCAATTTTTCAGGACAGCGATGGAAGATTCCAAGCACTTCTTCTCTGTTGTCAATAAGATTAACCATGGATTTAGTGAAGGTTTATGATGTTCTTGAGGTAGCTTCCTGAGCTGGCAATACATGCCAGAGGTATTCTGGCAGATTTTCATCTTTGACTTTACTTTCATACTTGTCTTCTTATTGAGCAAATTCATTTTTCAGCCCACAACAGGACTGACATTCATCATCTTCAATATGAGATTGAATAGCATTAGTATTAGTATTAGCATAGTATATTACTGCAGGAGCTGGCAAAAGGGAGTTCAGATGATGTGCCAATATGTATCAGAGCAAGACTTATAGAAACGTTTCCAGGAATGGAGCGTGTCATCCTGGATCAAGCATGCAATCAAGTTAATCAATGCTGGTACGGAGTTTCTCATTGCAGGAGGTAAACAAATAGAGTCATGTCCAATTTTATCTCCTTTTACTTGCTTCAAATCCACTCATTGCAAGGAATTTAGGTAAAACAATATAAACATATCATCAGCATTGGAAGGGATATCTGTCGTATATTTTATGATAAAGATAGCCTGTGATGCCCCTTGTTATGAGTGAACTTGAAGAATACCTTTCTTCATTCACAATGCATCGCTGCTGTGTACCTGTTTTTTTTTTGCAAATGCATTGTAAGTGATGGTGTTCTTTGTTGGCTTGAACTACATGTCGCTAAATTATTTTGCACCTTCAAACCCTAACCAATTTCATGGAGGTACTCTAGTAATTTTGGAATTGTATGTATTTTGGTCTCTTATTTTAATTGTTATGCAAAAATTTAAGAATGATGAACTTCTAACACACTGTCATAACTATAATGTCATACAAATTGTGTACAATTGTATGGTGTCATAGTTTATTTAACAAAGAATTTTCTGTAAAATTAAAGTACTTTGTTAGACAAGTACTTGATGCATATTTTTTTCGCCTCATTATATTTTATGGCCACAAATTTGTACAAGGCCTTTGGCCAAATGATGCAAGGGAAGTGGTTTTCAATCGTAGAACTTATTTGGTTTATGCAATTTGATAGAATGTTTGAGCATGACGATAAATTGGTTCTAAAACTGACTAGTCGCACATGCAGTACATGATTTTCAGCTTTCCAGTATGTGGAGTTTCTGAAACTTGAGAGTCTTCCGCTGTACATAAAAACATTCTGGGAATTCAAGTACACTGAGGTGAAAGAGTACCAAATCGCAGGGATTGACTTTCTGCTTGACCTCTGTGGTGTCTGCGATATACTTAAGCCATACATGGAGTTATCAATTGCCCTGCAAGACTTAAGTGTTCCATGTTGGAAAGTAATTATTTGGTGGAAGAAGCTGCACAAATACATGGCAAGCATCAAAGACAAATTCTCTTTCGTTGAAGCAGCTGAAGGTCTGCCTTTGACAAGTGTGTCTTGTAAGCAAATTATCGCCGGCACATTCAAGAACACCATCTTGGTACAAGGCTGGCTGCTTGTGTCATCAGAGAAAAAAGGTGGGAGACAAGATCGAAACAGTAGACAACAGTCGGGGCACGACACTTCCAGAGCACCTTTTCCTTAACAGAAAGGGGCATTCCCTAGAAATAAGAAGGGCACTTCTTTTTTTATTGCAAGGTTTTGGGGGCATGTGCCCCAGTCTCCCCCGGTTCCTAGGTCTATGCCCGAATGGTTGTAATGCAACTAGTAAAAATCAACAAAGGAAATGACTGAGAACTGAGACTGAGAACTGATCACATTTCTTGATTCTCCCCTTGCGCCAAAAATGGCCACCTCCACATGCATGCAGTATCTACGAAGAGTGGAAGAGATTCCGGGAACGCAATACGAAAGAAGTTAGTGGTGCAAAAAGACAATGTTTACTTTGGAAACAATTGGTAGCCTTGAAGAATCATTGTTCCTTTTACAGGTTTATGTTGATTCAGAAGAAGAGGAAACGGTTGAAGTTCCAAGAAAAGAACTCCAACATTTTAAGGAAGGTTTTACGACCTAAGTGCCATGTCAAAATGTTTGCATTTGCACAAATTGATAGTTCAGCACAAGGAGGTAGCTGATGAACTTGATTGGCTTGCTCATGTTACAAATGCTGTTTATAAACCAGACGGTGCAATCGAAATCGACAAGAGTATAGCCAAATCTCTCGTCGCTAAAATTCAAGAGAAAGGAGAGCGGGCTTTCTGTCAAGATGCCAAAATTACCGATTAAAGAGCCCCTTTGCATGATTTTTGAGAAATGCCTTACAACTGGTCAGTATCCTTCGATTTGGAAAAAGGCGAACATCATTCTCGCTCATAAGAAGGGTAGCAGGCAATATAAAAACAACTATCGCGCAATTTCTTTGCTTCCTGTTTTTGGAAAATTGTTTGAAAAATTTTTGTTTGATTCGATATACAATCACCTTTGTGCCAATGGTCTCCTGACTGCCCATCAGTCGGGTTTTCGTCCTGGTGACTCAACAATAAATCAGTTATTATCCATATCTCATAAAATTTACACTGGATTTGAAGAAACTCCTAGCAGGGAAACAGGTGCTGTTTTCTTAGATTTCTCTAAGGCATTTGACAAGGTATGGCATGAGGGATTACTATATAAACTTGAGTGTAACGGAATTGCTGGGAATCTTCTACATCTAATTCAAAATTTTCTTTCTAATCGTAAGCAACGGGTCTTGCTGAATGGTAAAAATTCTGAATGGAAGGACATATCGGCGGGAGTTCCCCAAGGATCAGTTTTGGGACCTCTTCTTTTCCTTGCATACATTAATGACCTTGTTGGGAATGTGATATGTGATATTAAGCTCTTCGCTGATGACACATCGCTTTTTTTCAGCTGTGTATGATGAGTCTAAAACTGCAGAAGAACTAGATGGAGATTTAGAGAGAGTGCGACTATGGGCGTGGCAATGGAAAATGAAATTTAATACCGAGAAGACAGATGAAGTCATTTTCTCTGCCAAGAGGGTTGAACCATTCCATCCTCCTTTGTCTTTTGGCAATGATGACGTGGTAAGAAAGAGCGAACACAAGCATCTTGGTATGATTCTTGATTCAAAGCTAGACTTTCAAAGCCACATTAAAGCGGCAATACAAAAAGCGAGGCGCGGTATTGGGATGATAAGGTACCTTTCCAAATATGTTTCAAGAGTCATTTTAGACCAAATATATAAGCTTTATGTTAGACCGCACCAAGACTATGGGGATATTATTTATCACAAATATGATCCCGAAATGCGTCTAAACTTTACACAACGACTAGAACAGACTCAGTATTGTGCTGCCCTTGCAGTGGCTGGTGCATGGAGAGGAACAAGTAGGGAACGTCTTTACAGGGAACTTGGCTGGGAGGACTTGTATCACAGAAGATGGTATCGACGACTGTGCCATTTCTATAATTTGCTAAAAGCGCGTGCCCCTAATTATTTGTTTGTGGAAATCCCCCCTGAGCGCAACGTAAGCTACAATTTTCGAAATATGAGAACTTATGACCAAAATGTTGGAAGAACAGCGCGATACTCGAACACCTATTTTCAAAATGCTCCTTTTGAGTGAAATCTGCTGGCTGAAGACATAAGAAACTCAACATCAATTGCTGTGTTTAAACGTAAATTACTTGCTAAGATAAGACCTAATAAGAATTCAATTTACGGTATAAATGATATTGTTGGTGTTAGATATTTGTCGGTATTACGACTTAATTTCAGTGTCCTAAATGAGCACAGATTCAGGCATAATTTCGATTGCCTAGATCCTGTCTGCCTTCGTGGCAGAGCTGAAGAAGATAGTGAGCATTTCCTCCTGCACTGCCATTTTTTCGAAGAAGCATGGAGAGATCTCCTTGGCAGCTTATCAGATATTCCTGGATTAAACATAGCAGAACTGGACACACCATCTTTATGCCATTTAATTCTTTTTGGAAATCCAGATCTGACCCAAATTGCAAATAGGATAATTATGGAAGCAACTATTAGTTACATCAAGGCAACGAAGAGATTCGAGTGAAGCACATTCCAAAAATAACAAAGCAGCACTCCCCCTCCCCATACCTTGTTTTTGTAGTATTAGCAGTAGTTGTTTCTGTCTCTCATTTGATGTTAGGTGATTAAAACTCCAAAGAATATTTGTTTACCATTCAATGTGGGTGCGGGGTAATGGGTGGAGGGATTCCTGCTGTGTGGCTGGATGGCTGCTGCCCTTTGTTTTTCTCGCTTGCTATCCCGATTGGGATGGCGTGGGTGGCAGGGGGGTAGTGGCTGTTTTGTCTGCACATCGGGGTCCCATGCTCATTGACTTGCACTCGTTTTTACGCATTGATAGCCTTGCAGGGGTCGTTGCCTGACATCAAATGTGAGACAGACGTTAACATTGTTTTTTTCTTCTTTTTTGGAAAAATGTAAATATTTGAATTGTGAGTGTTTGTCATGGTGGGAACTCCGATGACCTAGTGTCTATTCCCGCCATGGTGGGCACAGTAGCTGTAAATGTTTGGTGTTTATTTTAATGGATTATAAAAAAAATTACCGTTGATAAACTGAAAACACTTGTTGAGAATAGTTGGGTCAATAGTGAAATAATTGATCGGATAATGTTTCTTATAAATGCCCAGACCAAAAAAATGTGTTTTCATTCAATCTTAACTTTAAGGACAATATCAACAAAATACCTGAGTCATTTGCCAAAATTTTTCTCAAGAAATGGTCAAAAACCCCACCAAAAATCTTTATCAAACATTTGACATGGAATGCTTAAATCCAACTTTTCGGTTTAAATCGGCAATGAGGATCGAGGGGTAGTAGCCACACTGCAAACAGGTGAATTCATAGGTTCTGTCGCTCAACACTTCAAAATGAGCGTAAGCATTAAGGACATTTTGCTCATCTAACTTTAACAAAGTGATTTCTGATGTTATCTTACAAACTGTACCCACGGCAATATGTTGCTTTGTTGCTGCTCTCAGAAATATGCATAGATCTATGCCTAAAGGAGAGTATCATCAAAATTGTGAACTGCGTCATCAAATTCTTGGTACCTGTAATAATTGTTCCAGCGTTTACATATCTTAACATAAGTCGCAATACTCTCTACAACAGATGTCATAGTCATGATTCTTGCTTTGTCCGTTATCTTAAATGGCCCCGATAAGATGTCTTTGCATTTGTGGCAATGCAACTCAGTCGGTTTGTAGCATACAAGCATTTCTTTGGCATCTAAGTTTTTATGCCAGTCTAAGAGAGGAAGTAGTATACGTTTGTGGGTCTTCATGTAATTGATCATCCTTATCGCTGCATCCTCAGATTCTGGAGGGTAAATGATTGTGCCAAGCTTTTCATCCGGACCATTCTCTTTGCCAGAATCTGAATTAGATTAATCTGCAGACACACTCTCATGTTCAATGTCCATCTCCCCTCCTACATCAAGTGGATTCCCTACTCTTTCTGTTTGATAAAGATATTTTATATTCTTGGCGTAGAGCCCCCTATCATTGTTTAAATCTCCAGCATACATGTTGCATGGATTCCACCCTGGAATGAATAGAATTGCTGAACTTGTCTTTTGAGTTATGTGTGACCAGTAAGTGAAGAACCTTGTTTTTTACAACTGCTTCAAGGTGATTCTTGTATGTGTTTCCTACATGTTTCCTACATGTTGTCTTAGGGATGTTGGCCCACTCTTCCTTGGCAAACGCTTCAAGCTGGTTCAGGTTGGTTGGTTTCCTTGCCATCACTCTGCTTTTCAACTCTCGCCATAAGTTCTCAGTAGGATTCAAGTCAGGACTCTGGCTTGGTCATTCATGAACGTCAAAATTATTTCCCCTAAACCATTTCTTCACCATCTTTGCAGTATGTTTTGGGTCATTGTCCAGCTAGAACTCCTAGTCAGTGATGAGCTGCAGTCTCTCCGCTGATTCTTTTACATTTTTCTCAAGAATCCCAAATCACATCAGGCCCAGGGTATTTTATGCTCTAGGAGGCCTAGGGGGGGGGGGCTGATTCAGCCCCCCCTAACTTATTTCTGTTCTGGACAACCTAGAGCCTTGAAACTTTGCATGTGTATAGAACAGCATATGGTAAACCCAAAAATTAAATCTATTTTTAGATATGTCACATGCCCTTTACCTAGTGGTTAAGGCGTCTGACTCGTAAGCCAAAGGTCAGAACAGCCGTAGGTTCAAATCCCACGCTGGACAGTTTGGTCGCTGTCCGTAACTCTAGCCCGGGTCAACCAGAGCCATGTGAGGGAAATCTGGTAGCTGCGGTGGGTAGCTGCGGCGGACTGATGGTAAAACATCTGTGGCCCCTGCTGGAAACAAGTCTCTCAGACTTTCGCAGGCTAGCCATGTTAAACATATATACCTACCTACCTACATGACATCACATTCTTCAATTTTCAAAGTCAATAGGGTTCAGTATTACTAAAAGTTTCATTTGATGATTGTGAGAAAAACAACACAATAATTGCATTACACTTTAGATTACAGCTATCAGAAGTCTCTTCCCCATTAATTTCTGTCCTTGATACCAGAGGCAGAGAAAAATCTGGCAGTAATTGCTGAAGAACGACAAAAAGTACCAGAAGGTCAAATTAGTGCCCATAATTTTGAGTTCTTCTTTCTGCAAGAACTCTTTGCTCAAAAACAGGCCCTAACAGAGGCCAGGTGAATAAAGCGGACCCCGCAGACCTTGCCATTTTGGTCTTTAATATCAAGGTCTGTATTATTCAATTCCACCCAGGAGACACTGAATAATGCGGACCCCACAGATATTTTGCTCAGCGATATCAAGGTCCACGTTATTCAATTACAACACGGACCTCCCAGACATCTGGTCGAAAATTTTTTCTGATCTAATCTGTGATTTTGAACTTCCTTTAATAAGCCTTACTTTACCTCTCGATCGAAATTCAAAGGCAACAAACAGCAGCAAGCTTACACCCGCTAGTGCAAATAAGTTTTCCCGCAGAAGAAATGATTCAGAAATGAATTACACCCTCAAAGATTAGATGTTAGTTCATATTTCCTGTGCTGTAGTAAAAATTGATCTTCCTTTTGAGCAGAATAAAAACTCTGAGGTGATTTAAGCAGGTTCCGCCATATCAAGGTCCGCATTGTTCAATTACACCCAGCAGAAACTGAGTAAAGCAGACCTCATGATTTCGCTGACCTTAGTTGAATTTCATTTCCATGGCAAAATAGCAAAAACAGAATTTCTTTTTCTAGCTGATGGTGCTTGTAAGAAGCTCAACTCTCAGATTGCCAAAAAATGAGAAACTCCACTGCTGGGAAGAACTTAAGAAACGATCCATCTTGACAAAGGAAGTCCTTGAAACATTTTTGTCTTTGTTTCCACTTGTATCCTGTTTCAAGTCGCTAAAAACGTATTTGAGTCTGCCTAAAGATAGGACGCTTACGATCCACGATCGCTGACGGTCTTTATGATCGTAAGCAAGTGTTTCCATTAAATCGGGAACACAACCAGACGATCGCAGACCGTTGCCGATCTCCTTACGATCGCTCTACGATTTAATGGAAACCAGGCTTTAGACCAGGTTTTCTTTAATTGACACTATTCAAAATACAGACAAGTTTGTGTGTTATGTGCAAGCAGTGAAAAGAAAAAAGTGAGGGAATCATCAATTCTTTCTGGAGGTGCCTCCTATCAAGTGGAGAGACACCACAAGGGAAATCACAAATCTCTATCAACAAATGAGATGACTCTGAAAATTGTACCCATTGATCACTCTTCAGAATCAGAATCATTTTGAATTTGTATCGGTGACACAAATGGTGCCTTTGAATGGTAAATTTTATGCAGGCAGCATGAAGGGAGGTGATGATTTGATGGAGCATAGTACGTATATGACTTCCCTTGCTGAGCAGTTAAGTGAAATGAAAGAGGATATTTCTTCAAAAAAATTTGCAACTGTTATCCTTGGTAGCTTACCCAGGTCCACATGGTCCATGTTATAGACCTGGCTATCTCCTGTGATCTGTGTAAGGTGGCAGATTCGCAATCTTCAATTGTAATTGTGAAAAATTCTTCCTTCAAGCTTGCAATGCCACTCATGCTCAACTTCCTCAGTTGCTTTGATTGTTAAAAGCAAACTCAACAGAGTTTATAAGAAATGTCTGGAAGTGAGAACATACACCTTTCCCACATCAAAGACATTCGGGGAATGTAGAAATGAAAACATGGGCAAAGAGAAGCTGGAATTGAAGGAGAACATGTTGCACATGAGTATCACTCAACGTGAAACAGTGACAGGAATGGTTGAAAACATAACACATTTTGTTGGAATCATCATTTCTGGGGACGCAGACTTCCCAAATACATTGGATGATCTGGATATGTATAGACGTGAAATAGCTGAACAAAGCATTGATTTATCAAGTAAGCTGCGAGATTTGTGAACTTTAAACTTTAATTTCAGATTAACAACTTACTGATACCATTTTAACATCATTGCAAATATGTACTGTGGAAGCAGCAAAGGTTTTTTTCACATGATATTACTATAGAAGCAGCAAAGGTTTTTTTACATGACATACAGGTCGGACTTTTTTCCGGGTTTCGGGTTTAGGTTTAGGGTTTCGGGTTCAAGGTTTCGGGCTTCGGGTTCAAAGTCAGTTTTCAAAGAGAGCTCCATAGGCCACTGTAAGAACGCTCACACCATTCAAAGAGAGCTCCAATCATTACGAAGGTTCATGTTACTCAAATAATAATCACATAACTTTTAAGATATTTAACTGTAGCTGCATTGGACATGACAAATTGTTAGAATGTATTAACACTACCTTTCCTTTACTCGTTATGTGTCATCTGGTTGTCATTTCTCGATGTATAACTTACCTTCTTGGTACAGTAATGAATTACAAAACCGTCACGAAGCTTTCCAAAGATCTTAATTTCTGCACTTATACCCAACTTTTTTATGTATAACTGCGTGGTCTCAGCTGTGCTGTACATTAATAAGTGAATAAAGTTGAATTAGCATATCTACAAATTCTTGCTTTTCTACATCTACGTTTGAAAAAGTTACATTGGCCTATTCAACTGGACTTAGTCTGTAATGATGAATGATTAAGTCAAAGATAATTTTGTTTCACAAGTTAAAGTACAGGTTTTTTCGTAAGGGACTTGGATCAGGCCATAGTACTAAAGTTTCTTAATTTGACATGAAATTTTGTCCATTTTAGTACCAAAAGTTTCTTAATTGGTTTCTTATTTTTTAAATGCAGAATTATCAATGTGGTTGCTAACACTGTGGCAGATGTGTTTCTTGCCATTTAAAACATCATAAAGGAATAAACAGTGTTCTGTTACGTTGAAAGCACTAGATAAAATAGCTCAAGAATGAAGGTTCAACGATCTATTTGCTATGATATCCATGCTTGCTTTTAACTTTGAAAAGTTTCTCAGTACTTCTCAGACATAGAGTTTCTTAAAATTTTGGCCATCTTAGTGCTGGTTTCTTATGTACCAGTTTCTTATGAAGAAAACGTGTACAACGCATCAATATTTGCAGCAAATCATGCATTAAAATACGAATGCAACACAACAAATCAACACAACACATACATTGTCATACTTGTACTCGCAGCGTTCTTAAACCCCTCTTCAACATAGTCATGGATTTAAAAAACACCAGCAATTTACAAAATCCGAAACCCAAAACCTTGAACCCGAAACCCGGAAAAAAGTCCGACCGCATGATATACCTATTATTACTCTGGACTTAGCCATAAATTCTATCTTGCTTTGTAGATTCTTCAGACACGGCTTGGTGTAGAAATTGTGGAATGTACAAAGGCAACTCTGAAGCTGTAAGTATGATGTAAGTGTGCTTAAATTTAGTGCTTTTGTGTGACCTACTTAACTAACGATGTAGAATGCTACTGTTTTTGAAACTACTAGAAGAAAAGACATTCTTTTCAGTTAATCTTAATGATGAACTTGCATGCCAGAAATCTAGTTAAAAGTTGATATCTTTTTCTAACAGCTAACTTGCAGTACCTGTGGCATATGGATCCACTTCAAATGCAAATGAATCATTAAGATTGACCTTGGTAAGGCTTTCAAAGGCACCTCATGCATTAAAGCACTTATTCATGAAACAGGAATTTAAGCTTGGAGGGTACTTAGGGTCAACTGGAAGCCCATTCCAGCCCAATTAAAAAAACACGAGATAAAGAAAAGCAGAAGAAAGCAGAACTGACAATGAGGTATGATCTGACCATGCTGAAGACAAGCAGCAAAACAAAAGCTATTTGCTGCGAGAGCTGCAAGGCACTGTTTAAGGAAAAAACTGGAATAAGGAGGCGGTTCATGATTGGACATTGCAGGTAAAGGCCACTTTTCAAAAAGTCCTTGAATATATTTCCCCATGTCACAAGCAATTATTGCTATTGTGTGAGAAAAATTGTTTACTTTCTGTAAACAAAGACGTTAGTGGTAAAGATAGCAATATCACTGGTGCTGAAAATTAGTTGTTAAAGCCAGACCTTTGAAAAGAAAGGAGTGATAATTGTTCTCTAAGCATGGCTAAAACAGACTGAGTCTCTTTTGTCATCAAGCTCGCTTTTTCATTCTTCTCTCTTGGTCTGTATTCCTTTATAAACAACAGTACAAAGCACATCAGTGCACGGGAATTTAACTATGCCTTTGTGTACCCTCGGTAAAAGAATGTGAATGAGAATACACATGTTGTCACCAAGGACGCTGTTTTTTAACCCCCAAATCTCAGTCCAGTCCTCTCTTGAAAGCGAGGCGCATGGTTTGTTGAAGTGGTGTATTATTGGAGAACTGCTACTTCATTAGATCTTTTCATTACTTTCCTTGTGCTTCGAAGAAAGGATGAACAGTGACTTTAATACGAGGAGATAGCACATGTTATGGAGAACAATGCACTTTTTTTAATTTCTAATTGGGCCTAACGTGACTTGAACTCCCCTCATGACAGCTATGATCATCTGTCCAACTAGTTGTGACTCAATGACAGAGAGAAAATAGGCTTGGATCGATAGTGTTTTCCTATGACTAATGCATTGCTCTTTGAGACATAGCTGTTTGCTTCAAATTTTAACATGCAATTTATGATTTTCTGTCTGGCACAATCCTGAACTCAAGGTGTTGTCTGCAGATTGAGAAGCTGCAGTAAATATGCACATTTTTCCATGATCTTTTTGAACACGTGAGGAGACAACATCTAAATGTGAACTGGCGAGATTTTTGGAAGATGAAACTTCCCAATTATGAAGATCAGACAAATGCATACATGAATAAAGATTGCATGTAATACAGGAGGCTGGGATTCTGCAAAGTGCACGGCTGCCCAAAAGCAGGGCAGGTTTTTAGAGATCTAACTTGTCATCTCTGGAAGCAGCCTGGCTTGAATAGAGCTGAATATGAAAGGTAGGGTCCTCCATGCTGATACATCTCTTAATTACAACCTTGGGGATGCTGTGACGGCCATTGGAGATCACCAGTCCTGGCCCCCTGTCCCCCCGACCCTGGCCCCCCAGCCCCAACTCTGGCACCATGGCCCTCATCCCCCGGCCCCCACGTTTATAGATGTTTTCAAAGTGTCTGCTTGTTCCTGATTTTCTACTGATCTGTAAAATCGCGATTCCATCCGAAAATTGTAATGTTGGAAGCCTTTGAGTGTTCAAGTAAAGTGAGAGAACTTCGCGGGACCGAGAGGTCATCTGAGTCTCGCAAAACAAGTTGAGTATTTCAATCTCAATCCCAAATTGCCTAACAAAACCATTACGGTTATATATTTCAACAGCAAACTAAACTAAATTGTAAGCACATACATAATGAAAGCGAGTAAAATAAATGTAATTAAACAACAACAGGCGTCAAGCTGGATCGGCATGGGTATTAATTATAATTTCATAGCTGGCGAGTAAGCTCGATTCAAAGATCTTATGCATTTGAGAACTCACTTCTGTCCTGTTTTGTAGCAAACATACAAACTTGTCTTCGGAGTTCATAAACTTGAAGCTGGGCTTTGTCTTTATGATCTCGCCAAAAAGGACAGCACGGCATTTCCGATTGATCTGACATGTTACATGACAGTGAATTTCATCTTGGGTTACTTTGCACACTGGGCAAATACGTACACATGAGCATGATTTCCTAACAAGACCGTACATGTGTACACACTCTCATTTGCAGTACGATCATGCACCTTCGGACCTATGCACTGCGCTTTTGCACTGAAAGTTCCTCTGTTTTGTAATGAGGCAGAATAAATTGTTTGTAAGGGGGGTAAGGAACTCTTTCGAAGAAACTAAACTAAATGATGGCGAGGTCACCATTAGCAACAAACACGGGGAATCTCCAAGAACTTCATTGAAGTAGCTTTTTCCATTTTATTTAAAAAAAAGTTACATCCCGTTTTCACTTGCTTCTAAAAGCCTGTTACCAGCCCCTCCCAAAAAAAGTCCGTGGAAAAGGTTGTACGATGTATGTAATGCTTAAAAAAGCCCTTCACTGTGGTTTCATGAATTTGTGGAATATCAACAAAGGTCAAGGAGGGAGATCTCGCCAATAAACTTAAAGGTCAGATAAAGGCAAATGCAATTTTTTTATATTTGTAACTTTAAACTATGGGGAATCCGATGGCAAGAATATTTTTTATCTTTGGGATGCAAAAGGATGGGTTTGGGAGTTTTGAAAAAGGGCACTTCTTCAAAAAACCGCGCGGTGGTAGAGGCCTGGAACTAGCTAAGTCGTGACGTGGAATGAGTAATGAGAAATTCGTCACTTGAGAGGCCCAAGGCGCTGAGAGAAAGCAGTAACGACGAAGATCGCACGTGGCGTGTCAACTTGATCCCACTCTGCAATGGAAGCACACAAAAACATCATTTGGAGGATTATTTGATCTGTGACTAGCAATAACATTAGTTATTGAGTGCAGCGTTTTGGGATCAAACTACAAAAACATCATTTGGAGGATTATTTGATCTGTGAATAGCCGAATGAAACCATAGTAATGATCAAACAGTTGACCATTGTGTTAATTGCAAAGGCTACCAGAAGAACACACCTTGACCCCCTCAGGGTTAGATTGTTTTTATCAGGATTCATTCTCCTCGTTGGGCTTACAAGCGCCTGTCGAAGGTACATTTGCATGGCTTCACGAATGATCTTTAAATACAAATTATATTGTACGAGGTAGGGAATGCACAGGCCACCTAAGGAGTTCGCAAATAGAGTCATCGAAGAAAAGGAAAACTATATTTGCAGAAAGAATGCTCTCTTATCGGTCTATGGTAAGAGACTATCACTTGGCCTAGTCATGACATGGCAATTTTCCCGCTGTCTGCATCTTCGATTCGGTGAGTATATCTTTCAATTTTAACTACAATTTCATTTTCCTCACGCCGAAGAAGGTGCTCTGGAAGCTAGCTAAATCACTTGTAGCAGCCAATGAATGTTCAAAGTCGCTAGGATTGAAATATTTAGTGCAGACCCCCGATGTTTTCATTGTTGCAATTCTTGTACGTGTTCACTCTCCAAGCCAGTCCACAGCTCAGCTCACTGCTGCAACATGTCTGTCCGTGCCAAAGTACAGAATAATGTGCATGTACATTCTTCTCTGCACAAGCTGACTAGCCACAACCATAAACTACCCACTTTCTCGGCGTTTTGATTTGAGAACTTTCGAACTTTCCTGACTTGACTGTCAGTGAGTGCAAACAGACTCCTACATTTGTAGCTTCCCAGCAATAACTCACTACAGAGGGGTACGAATGAATCCAACAAGGAACCCAGCAGACACCAAGCAAATACACAAAGTGCTGGCATTCACAATGATTGATTAATTGATTGTTCGCTATAAATAAACGTAAACGAAAATAAGTTAAATAAATCTAAATATCGTAATAGTTCTTGAAATTGTCCATGGCTATAATAACAAGAGATCAGGCCTACGAATCGTACACGTGCAAAGTCCAAAAACCTTAGAAAAAATGTGAGATGAATAACTGCTAAATTAACTATGAAAACACGAATAAAGTAAACAAGCAAGATCAAAAATTAAACAACAAAACTTACTATCTATTTGTCCTCGTAGCTATAAACGCATCTTATCTGTGTGGGCCAACGGGCCTAACCAAAGCTAAGAAACTAGGCCAAGAACTTCATATCTTGTGCTGCTCTCTGACTTGAAGCTTGATGAACTAAAAACACTGCGCAAAGAAACGCGCCCAACGCTTTTATAGCCACGAGTCTCAAGGGTATACTAAGCACAATCTTACTTTAGTAAGGTCAAAGTTCAAAGTCAAGTCATCCAATGGTGTCATAAGGTCCAAAGTCCAATTTCCAACAACAGCAACAACAACAACAACAAACATCAAGCAACTGGAAACATGTTCAACATACCCGCCCCTAAACAGGCGATTAATAGGAGACTGTTTCTTTTCTAATAATTTTCTATGTTGAATCTTCTTCCACAGCTGCTTCCAGCAAACATAGCTTTGTTACAGGTCTTCGATACTCAGAATTCATCGTCTTCACCTTTGCTGAGCGGACAAGGCCATCTCTACCTGCATACACTTCCAATACTCTTCCCAAAGGCCACTGATTTCTGTGCTGCGTTTGTTCCACAACGAGTACCAAGTCATTCTCTTTTAGGTTACGCTCGATTGAGTGCCACTTTTGCCTGACTTGTAGAGTTGGGAGGTATTCTTTGGTCCATCTTTTCCAGAATATATCAGTCATATATTGGACCTGCTTCCATCTTCTCTTGCTGTACGGATCTTTGCTCTTGAAAACACCAGGCGGGAAATTCTTGTCAGATCTTAGAAGCAGCAAATGATTTGGTGTTATTGCATTCAAATCTTTAGGATCGTCTGACACTTTGGTAAGCGGTCTCGCGTTGAGAATTGCTTCAACTTCACAGAAGAGGGTTTGCAAACCTTCATCATCGATCGTCTGATTTCTTAAAATTGCATTCAGAGCTCGCCTTACAGATCTTATTGCACGCTCCCATGCACCACCCATATGCGAAGCTGTCGGTGGGTTGAATATCCATTTTATGTCTCTTTGAAGTAGAAATTGATGTACTTGATCTTGATTCCATTGCTGTATTGCAAGTCGGAGTTCCTTTTCGCCACCTCTGAAGTTTGAGCCGTTGTCACATCGTATTTCTTCTGGATTTCCACGTCTGGAAATAAATCTTCTTAGGGCATTTATAAATGAATCTGTGTCCATGCTGTGAACAATCTCGAGATGAATCGCTCTTATTGTAAGGCAAGTAAATATGACTCCATACCTTTTCACAATACATCTTCCTCTCTTGACCAAAAAGGGACCAAAGCAGTCGATTCCAACGAAGGAAAATGGTGGTTTGTCTGCTGTCACTCTGTCTTCGGGCAAGTCTGCCATTTTTTGCTTTCCAAGCTTTCCACATCGACGCTTGCAATCGAAACAACTTCTGATAATTCGGCGTACTGACTGTCTCGCCTTTATGATCCAAAATCTTTCTCGAATGCATGCTAGAACATACTCTTGTCCAAAGTGTGCAGATTGTATGTGCATATATCGAATTATGAGGTCACTTACATGATGCTGCTTCGGAAGAATAATCTGGTGTGTTGCTTCATGACTCTGATACGGAGCATTGTTGAGTCGACCACCAACACTGATCACGCCGTTAAGGATAACTGGATCTAATCTGCATAAGGAACTTGATCTTCTGACTGACTTCTGAGGTGACTGCAGTAGTTTCAATTCTTCGCCAAAACATTCGCTTTGTACGCATTTCACAATTGCACATTCGGCTTCACGCATCTCTTCTGTAGTCAATCTGCCACATTTGATTTCTTGTGTCTCGTTGCTACTCGTGATGTTTCTCCGCAGCCAACTTTTATACCTCAACAGCCATGCCACAGATTTCTTCAGAACGGTCCAATCTGAGAACTTCGAGAATACATGTTTGGTCATACCATTTGATGAATTGATTTGTACTGAATGTGTTTGCACAATCTTCTTGACTTCGACATCATCTTCGGACAAATCTTCAATAAACACACTTTTGGGCCAATCGTGCTCTTCTTTCCGTAGAAATTCTGGGCCATGCAGCCATCTATCACTGTCTATCAAGCTGTCTGCACTGAGACCTCTGGATGCATCATCTGCTGCATTTGAACTTGTATCAACATATCGCCATTGAGTTGGACTGGATCCGTCGTGTATCACTGCGATTCTGTTCCCAACATATGTATGATATCTCCGGCTTTCATTCCTTATGTAACGTAGTACAGCAGTGCTATCTGTCCAAAAAACTGACTCACCGAGTTTCATGTCCAATTCTCTAACCAGCATTGAATCCAACTTGACAGCAAGAGTTGCAGCAGCCAGCTCCAGTCTTGGGATTGTCACTCGTTTTAGGGGAGTTAGTCTAGACTTTGCAAACACGAATGAGCATGACACGTCACCATTTTTGTTTACTGATCGCAGGTACGTTACAGCTCCATATCCCACTTCGGATGCGTCACTAAAATGATGTAGCTGGTTCATTACAGCACTGCCAGTTCCTGTTTCCGTATAGCATCTTTTGACTTCAATTTGCTCCAATTTTGTAAGATCATCCCGCCAGCTTTCCCATTCGTTGAGATTGAGACCAGTTACGTGCTCATCCCAGCCTACATTGTCCTTGCACAATCGCTGGAGGATAATCTTGGCTTTCAAAATGTATGGCGAAATGAATCCAAGTGGGTCATAAACAGATGAAATTGTACTCAACAGACCTCTTCTGGTTGATGGCATATCTTTTACATTGATATTGAAGGTGAATCTGTCAGTTTCCACATCCCATTGCAACCCAAGAGCTCTTTCAGTTGGGAGTTTGTCGTCTTCAAGATGAACATTCTTCAACTCCCTTGATCTTTCATCTTCTGGTATTGCATCTAAAACATATCGAGAATTGCTTACCCATTTGGTCAGATGAAAGCCACCTCGAGCCAACAAATCAGTGAGTTGCTTCTGCATCATGATTGCTTCGTCTGCATCCTTCACAGCTTTCAGAAGATCGTCCACATAGAAGTTTCGTCGCACGGATTGAATCACTTCATTGTCGAACAAACTGGCATTGTCTTCTGCGACTCTTCGCAAGGCAAATGCTGCACAGCTCAGAGACCATATACCTCCAAACAGGTGTACCATCATCTGATATTCAACAGGAGTCAGTGTTAAATCGCCATGCGGGTACCATAAAAATCTCAAGGCATTTACATCTTCAGTAGTCACACGCACCTGGTGAAACATTGCTTCGACGTCTGCCATTAGGGCGATGGGCTCCTTTCTAAATCGGCACAATACACCAATGAAGGAATTTGTCAAGTCAGGACCCTGGAGAACCTTGTCATTGAGGGAGACATTCTTGTACTTTGCAGCGCAGTCAAACACAATCCTGACCTTGTCTGGCTTCTTCGGGTGTGTCACGCTATGATGTGGCAGGTACCATAATTTGCCGTTGTCCATTTCCATCTCCTCTTCTGGAACCTGTCTTGCATAGTCCTTTTCTAGCAAGTCGTCAATGAATGTGCTATATCGCTGTTTCAAATTTGAATCCTTTTGCAGTCGGCATTTCAAGTATTCCAACCTTTTTTGTGCCACTTGCCGATTATTCGGTAGATCAGGAGGGTTGCACTTCCACGGAATTGAAACATAATAATGGCCTTGTTGTAGTTGTATGGACCTTTGAAACACAGCAAGTGCTCTGCCATCTTCTACTGACATCATTTTCTGGTTATCAACATTTGACTCTTCAAATTCGTGGTTGAAGTACTTCTTCAATTGATCATAGAGTTGGTCATCTGATGAAACAGGATTGGAAAAGAAGCAATGATTACCTTGATTGTAGGAAACACCAATTGGGCCATTGAGCGTCCAACCAAAAACTGTCTTTATAGCGTACGGACCACCATCTTCACTCCTTCGCACTTCTTCCGGTTGCAAAGCCTCTGGTACATCCACGCCGATCAGCAAATTGACTTCACCGTCACAAATCGTGTCTGGCAACGTGATTCCATCCAAATGCGGCCATCTTTTCACATCCTCTTGACAGGCCAATGCTGATGTCGAGATGTTCATGGTTTTTGTAGAAAACACATTGAGCATTGGAATGTGTATCGTCTCTTCTAGGTTCATCACTTCTAAGCTGACAACTGATGTCTGACAATTAGTATCAACACCACTGATTGTAGCAAGTGACATCTGACACTTTCTTCCAGTCACACCAAGTTTCTCCAGGAGGGTCTCACTACAAAAAGAGGCAGTAGATCCACTGTCGAGAAGAGCATAAGTGTTAAATACCTTGTCGCTCCCTGTCCCTTTAACCTTCAGCGGCACTATTGGCAATCCATTGTTGGCTCCTCCCTGGTCATCACAGCTTGTTACTCCAACAAATTTTTCACTGTGCTGAGTCGAATCAGCTTGCATATGTTTCCTCCAGTCCTCCTTGCGCCTCTTCTCATGGGCCACCACAGATTCATGTATCGATGTGAGATGTTTGCGACGAAGATCACAGCCTGGAACTATGCAAGCCTTCCTCTGTTTGCATCCAGCGGAAAAATGAAAAGATGACAGACAGTTGTCGCAGAGCTTCTTTGAACGAATGAAATTAAACTTTTCCTCACCGGTTTTCTTCTTGAATTCTTCACAATCTGCCAACTTGTGATTCTGTTCGCAGAAATAACATTGCACGTTTGAAGAAGTGACATTTGGCTTCCCGTCATTGGTCTGGATACAGAAATTCAATTTTCGCTGCGTAATCACTGCATTCGGTCTTCTGATCTTGTCATTTCGTGATGACTGCTCTCTGTTCACATTGTCCATGATGGCGCCAAACACAGGATCGTTCTTCTCTTTTGATATCATCCTGATCAAACGCCGCACATCTTCAACAGTGGGTTCCCTGAGACTTGATCTGATTTCCTGCACTCGAGATTGCCAACGGGACTTCACAAAGTTTGGGCATCGCTCTAGAATTTTCACCAGTCGGTCTTCATTATTCAGTTGTGTAATTCTGCCAGCAGCCTTCAAGGTCATTTCACAATTCTCGAGGTCATCGGCTAGCTCTTGCAAACTTTCTCTGTCACCAGGCTTTATCACAGGACCACAAGAGACTTTCTTTAGCCATGAGTTTGATACGGTGTATGCATCACCAAAACGTTCAGCCAGGATTTGTTTCGCCTTCATGTAGCCTTCCTGAGGTTCGAGGAGAATGCATCCTTCTATTGCTCTTCTTGCCTTGCCTGAACAAAACTGTACCAGAAGTTGCAAACGTCTACTGAAATCACGAGTGTCTTTTTCAACGTTATTCTCGAAGGAACGAATGAATAGAAAATACTTTAATGGGTTACCATCAAACACACTCAATTCTGACTGTGGTAGTAGTGCAGCAATTGTCAGTTTCTTCATCGTATCAAGGTACTCTTCGCCATTTACGGTCGTATTTATACGTGTTTCATCGGCAGGGTTTCGTTGAGGGGGGAACATATAAGGGTCAGCAAAAGATCCAGGAGGGGGTTTGGGGTTGCATGATTCATCAACAGGGTTTACTTGAGCAGGGGACTTCCAAGGGGGAGCAAAGGGATTCAAAGGACGTTGCCTTTGAGGGGGATTGACAAATTCTGAAGAAGATTGAATGGATTGCTCACCATTGATCACCATTGGCTTCTTTCGTGCTTGTTCGCTGAATACACTCCAACTGTTGTCTACACGCCGACTTGATGCAAATGACACTGGTGGCCGGTGTGAGTCATGTAATCTCCTTTCATCCTCTGTCCTGTGGTGTATTCTGGAATGTGTTGTCTTCTGCTGAAATGTAGTTTCAAACGCTGGCTTTCTCAGGAGCTCATCACATATCTCACCTCGTGACCCTGCTGCCATGGCAAATTCAGCGTAGACTCTTTCCTCAGCTTCAAGCTTCGCAAGTTTGGAGTCCAGTGTCAGCCTCTTCTTCCTTTGACTCAGTCGCAACTCTTCATTGGCAATATCTTGACACTCCTCTAACATCGAAGCCTCTGCAAGCAAGGATGCTTTTGTTGCAGCATTCTTCAACATCATGTCCTGAAGTGCAGACTTTCCTGACTTCCTTGAATTCTTAGAGCTCCTTGAAGAAACACGAGAGTTGGAAAAGCGTGATTTGGTTTCACTTACCGAATCTTCGGGTCCAATATCATTTTCCCGCAGCGGTGATCTTTTCTCAAGGGAATGAATCAACAGAGAAACTCTTTCTTTGATATCGTGAAATCTTGCCTCAGCTTCGTGCATGTACGTAAGGCATTCTTCAATGTCAACTTCATCTACGATCACAGACTTGTACCTTTCACATGCCATTTTGAAATTGTTGAATGTTTCCACGAGCCTGCCATCTGCAGCTTTCACGTCATCCAGAGTTTGTCCAACAACCAGAACATCTGCAACACGGTTCACAGCTTTCGTCAACTCCCGTTTTGCGTTTGCTCTGCTTTGCTTCAAATGTCGGATGTGTTCAATGTCAACACCTTCGTCTCCACACAACACCATAACTCTTGATTGATCTGTCTCCTATAGATACGAACTGATGTAGCTTCCCAGCAATAACTCACTACAGAGGGGTACGAACGAATCCAACAAGGAACCCAGCAGACACCAAGCAAATACACAAAGTGCTGGCATTCACAATGATTGATTAATTGATTGTTCGCTATAAATAAACGTAAACGAAAATAAGTTAAATAAATCTAAATATCGTAATAGTTCTTGAAATTGTCCATGGCTATAATAACAAGAGATCAGGCCTACGAATCGTACACGTGCAAAGTCCAAAAACCTTAGAAAAAATGTGAGATGAATAACTGCTAAATTAACTATGAAAACACGAATAAAGTAAACAAGCAAGATCAAAAATTAAACAACAAAACTTACTATCTATTTGTCCTCGTAGCTATAAACGCATCTTATCTGTGTGGGCCAACGGGCCTAACCAAAGCTAAGAAACTAGGCCAAGAACTTCATATCTTGTGCTGCTCTCTGACTTGAAGCTTGATGAACTAAAAACACTGCGCAAAGAAACGCGCCCAACGCTTTTATAGCCACGAGTCTCAAGGGTATACTAAGCACAATCTTACTTTAGTAAGGTCAAAGTTCAAAGTCAAGTCATCCAATGGTGTCATAAGGTCCAAAGTCCAATTTCCAACAACAGCAACAACAACAACAACAAACATCAAGCAACTGGAAACATGTTCAACAACATTCTCTCGCAGCTTTGCATTGACTCATTCCACGTCACGCCTCTGCTAGTTCCAGGCTCTTTTGCTTGCGCGGTTTTTTTGAAAAATTTGACTGAAAAAAGGAATTTGAGCAGCAACCTTGATAAGTTCCGGAACTCATATCGAAATTTTGTTTGAAATTTTGAAATCTCCAGACTGTAAATGGTAGAAATCAATAAAAAAGTATCTTGCCTTTATCTGACCTTTGATGACTTGAAAGAAACTTTAGACACTTTTCCAGGATTCTACCGTTGGGCCTTTCAGAAATCTTGAATATTTGTTGAAATTACATCCTATTTTTACATTTCAGCTCACTTTATAATGTGACATCATCAAATTTCTAAATCACAAACCAGCAGAATGAAAGAGTTTTGCTTTATACCATATTGTAGGCATCCATAAACTATGGTTTTCTTGACAAGTATTTGATCTTTCATCAACAGGCTTAGAAATTAGGATAGTTTTAAGTTTTTCTTCCAAAATTCTCCTGAATTCTTAAAAAAGAAGAAAATACTGTAATTCTGAAAATACTGAAGATTTCATAACAGCCCAACGGCATATTTACTGTAAAATAGTTAAAGTTTCTTTGAGGCTGTTCAGTTCAAAGAAATATGTCATAGAATTTTACACCCAGCTTTCTAAAGATTTGAAACCTATGCTTGCAAGAAGGATTTCAAGAGCAACATTCAAAATGTCAATTTACAGTCAAAAACGACTAAAGAGTATTTTCATCTGATTTTGTACTGAGTACTACTCCGTTTCGATGTACACTTTACTCTTAACCTCCATTCATTTTGGTGTCCTGTCACCGACTCTGAAAACTGTCCTCTCCAAGGGTCGATAGTGAAGAATAATATTGAATAGTTTGTGGTTCATCTGTTCAATTCAAGGCACTGCTAGTAAATACCGTAATGTATCAAAGAATGTATCAATATGGAAAGAAATGTAAGAAGGACAGACACAAAGCATTGTACAGACAAATTAAGACATCTAATGGAAGTAAGTTCCTAATTTTGAAAAACATTCCACATGTTGTGGCTAATTTTTTTGAGAGTTCACCGAGATGGAATTTCCAGCTTAAATCCATTTAAATTCATCCACGAGGAGACCTAAGAACTTATCAAATTTAACCCTTTTAACATGTTTCTTCCCTATTTTGATATCAGAACAAGGAGGAATATGGACAGATGAAGAATGGAAGATGATATAGTTTGTCCTATCAATATTCAATGATAGTTCATTAGCACCAAGCCATTTCTTTACTAGCTTCAGCTCTTTGTTTACAATTTTATTAAAATTATATAAATCTTTGCATTCATAGTAGATGTTTATATCATCAGCAAAGAGGTAAAAAGTAAGTTTCTTAGAAGCATTAGGTAAATCATTGATATAGATAAGGAATAGTAATGGATCCAGTACAGATCCTTGTGGTACACCACAAGAAATTGAAAGTAAGTTAGGGTTCATTCCATCAATGAGGGGTTTTTGGCCTATAGTTTGATGGAAGCTCAGGATTTCCTTTTTTGAAAATAGAAATAACCTTGGCAACTTTAAGTTTATCAGGGAAAGTACCAGACTGAAAAGACTGATTCACAAGGAGAACCAGAAGTGGTGAAATAGAGCATCCAATAATCTTAAGTAACTTTATTGGAATACTATTAGGACCTACAGATTTGGAAGGATTCAACAATGAATTGCAAGCTCTGTTAAATAAATAGTGAAGGAGGGGTTTTTGGGGTTAATGGGATTGTCTTTGTTATACCATCTGCAGCATTAACATAAAAATCATTAAAAATATGTGACATTTTAGAGGGGTCTGATGTTACATTCCCATCTTTGCCTTGGATTTTGTTAATTGAAGAAGATTTAGAAGACTTATGAGAAATAATTGTCTTGATACCTGACCACATTTTTTTCATATTTTGACTATTGATAGAAAAATAATCATGAAAATACCTTGCTTTGCTTTCTTATAATTCATAGGACACACGGTTTCTAAACTTCTTATACAACTTAAGATTATCAGGAGTCTGCTGCTTCTTTAGTTTCTACAAAATTCTGTCTCGGATCCTCATCATCTTCAGTATTCTATTAGTTATCCATGGTTTATCCTTAAGTTTCATTTCCCTTCTGCTCCGCCTTTTAACAGGAGCATGCTTATTTGTCAAGGTATTAAGATCTTTCAAAAACCCATCAAATTTATTGTTCATATCCAATTCACTGTTTTCTAAGTATGTGAAGTCAATCTGATTAAAATCCTCAACAAGTAAGTCCTTGTTAAATCTGGAATAATCATATTTCAGTGATTCAGATTTACTATGACTAACATGAGTATTCTTCAAAATCATAAACTGGGGTCACTTTGACTTAACCAAACCCACAAATTTGATATGATATTATGTGGGTATTTCGGTGACAAACTCTCAGCAAATGCTATCCCGACCAAGTTTTCCACACCCTCTTTCAGTCAAAGTAGGTCTAGCGCGGAAGTGTCAAGATATGGAAAACTTCAAATTTCTCGCTCTTTTAGCAGCTATTCGCCACATGATGCAAGCCCAAAAGAAAAGCAGAAGAAGGTCAAGCAAAGCTCTTTTGATGGAAGACTTGCACTCAAGGATAAGAAGGTCCAATCTAGTTCTCAACATGGATTTTTTAAGGTTAGGTCTTGCGATGATGGGGCGCGTTCGGAGATTCTGGGTCATAGACAGACCCCAGCATTGGTTCGAAACTGTCTGGAACAGTCAGTTGATGGCAGGATGTGATGATTACTGGAGGCAATAATTTGGGTTTTCAAAGGAAACATTTCTGGAGATAGTATGGGTTGTTAGGCCATATCTTGAAAAAAAGAACACAAATTTTCAAAGAGCCATCCCCATTGAAGGCCATGTTGCCATTGCTGTCTGGAGACTGTCAACTGGCAACAGCTATCGATCAGTTGCTTCTACGTTTGGCTGCGGCAAATCAACTGCTATAGAAATTACAAGAGATTTCTGTAAAATAATAACTCGATTGTCACCTAGGTACATAAAATTTCCACACACACCCGAAGAAACTGCCCGTGCAATTCAGTTATTCAAGGAAATGCAAAATACCTCAAGCCCTAGCAGCCATTGATGCAACACATATTGCGATAACTGCACCAAACAGTCCTAGCAAAGTAGACTACTACAGCAGGAAACAACGATACACCATACTCAACGATACTCAAGCAGTCCCGGATGATTCTCTAATGTTCTTAGATATTTCGACTGGATACCCAGGAAGCATACACGGTGCTCGAGTCATGTGTAATAGCTCACTTTATCGAAAAGAAAATAGAGGAGATATTCTGTCTCACCCTACCAAGCTAGTTGGTCAAAACATTGTGTGTCCTTTGATCCTCGGTGACGGTGCATACCCTCTGTGTGATTGGCTTGTTAAACAATTTTCTCAAGACCACCAGTTAGATCAAGCAGAAACTAAATTCAACGAATTGTTGTTGAGCAGGCATTTGGTCTTTTGAAGGCACGGTGGCGTTGTCTTTTGAAAATGCTTAGATAATAAAGTAGAGAATGTTTCAAAAATCATTATTACTTGCTGTGTGCTTCACAATATTTGCCACAAAAAATGAAGATGTTTTTCCAGATGAAGCTTTGATCCAAAATGTAATCGAAAGAGAGCGAAGACAACAGCATGGAAACAACCAGGCATGCGCAAGAGGTGAAGAACTGAGAGAAGTGCTAAAGACTTTTGTAATGAACAGAGCATAACATATTTTTCCACGGATTCTGGGCTATAGCATAAACAAAACAAAACAGGTATATACTGAAAAACCAAAGTTTGGCAAGGTTACAGAATGCTCTGCCGGCGTCTAGTGCTTTGTGCACTTTTGTATCTCTGAAATTTGATTACATTTCCAAGAAATGGGATGTCCACTTCATCAAATCAATTTTTTTTTGGTCATTCCAATTCCATTTGTGGGTTGGGTTGGGTTGGGTGTCTTCATCTGTTTGCTAGGGAGAGCAAACTGCTCTTTGAAATGCAACGATTTCAACTGTTTGTGTTCTAGAATAGATACAGTTATTTAGAGTTTGATATCAGTCTCTTTTTCCTGCAAACAACCTACCCAGCTGAAGGAAGAAATTGCAGTCTCTTCCTCTCCCTTCCATTTCTTGCCATCTTTGCTCTTGCATCATTTCGCGCATAAATTTGCGGTGACGTTCTTCGCTAGCTTTGAATTGCTCCATTTGCTCTCTCTGCACAGATATGAGCTCTTCCTGGGCTATCTCTAAAATATGGAATATGGAATGATGGAATGGAATGATGAAATGGAATGATGGAATGGAATCATGATATGGAATGATGGAATAGAATTATGGAATGGTTGTTATGGAATGGTCAAATATATCAAAACCTTTCACCATTCTCTTGCAAAACCTTCTCAAATGTATGTAAGGCATGGTTTCACATATGCTCCAACAAGAAACAAGAACTTTGTATGAAAATTCAGAGAATGATGGGGCCATTCCATGTTTTAGAGATTCTCTAAAAGATGGAATGGTCAAATATTTTCTAAACCTTGCATCATTTTCTTGCAAAACCTTCCAAAATGTACGTAAGGCATGGTTTCGCATATGCTCCAACAAGAAACAAGAACTTTGTATGAAAATTCAGAGAATTATGGGGCCATTCCATGTTTTAGAGATTCTCTAAAATATGGAATGGTCAAATATTTTCAAAACCTTGCATCATTTTCTTGCAAAACCTTCCCAGATGTACGTAAGGCATGGTTTCACATATGCTGCAACAAGAAACAAGAACTTTGTATGAAAATTCAGAGAATTATGGGGCCATTCCATGTTTTAGAGATTCTCTAAAATATGGAATGGTCAAATATTTTCAAAACCTTTCATCATTTTCTTGCGAAACCTTCCCAAATGTATGTAAGGCATGGTTTTGCATATGCTCCAACAAGAAACAAGAACCTTGTATGAAAATTCAGAGAATTATGGGGCCATTCCATGTTTTAGAGATTCTCTAAAATATGGAATGGTCCAATATTTTCAAAATCTTCCATCATTTTCTTGCAAAACCTTCCCAGATGAATGTAAGGCGTGGTTTCGCATATGCTCCAACAAGAAACAAGAACTTTGTATGAAAATTCAGAGAATTATGGGGCCATTCCATGTTTTAGAGATTCTCTAAAATATGGAATGGTCAAATATTTTCAAAATCTTCCATCATTTTCTTGCAAAACCTTCCCAGATGTATGTAAGGCGTGGTTTCGCATATGCTCCAACAAGAAACAAGAACTTTGTATGAAAATTCAGAGAATTATGGGGCCATTCCATGTTTTAGAGATTCTCTAAAATATGGAATGGTCAAATATTTTCAAAATCTTCCATCATTTCCTTGCAAAACCTTCCCAAATGTATGTAAGGCGTGGTTTTGTATATGCTCCAACAAGAAGCAAGAACTTTTAATGAAAATTCAGAGAGTTATGGGGCCATTCCTTGTGTTAGAGATTTTGTAAGTCATGATAGGATTTGACTTTGCGGGCAGGATAGTGTTACATGTAAATTCTTCTCAGTTATGTGTAAATAACAATTTGCCGCACATGTTTGTATACGTTTTGTGAAATTGGAAGTAAAAAAGTTTTTGAGATATTTGGAAAGCATTTCAATATTTCAGAGATCTATATGCCCAAATAGTTCCCTGTTTTGTTGTGGTCTGCAACAATGCCGCCATTTGGCATTCTATGCAAGTTGCGTAATATTGCGATAAGCACACGTGGTTCGATGTCTTCCTCCTTCTGCATCTGCATTCCTTCCTTTGAGACATGCAGCAATGCCCATTTCATCGAGAACCACATTCCGCGTTCCAAAGCCTATGGAGATGCTTGTAGCGTTAATTAACAAATAAATCCAGTGCTCCTCTCGAACCTCTCTCGAGCTTTACAGGAATTCAAGAAATGTTGCAATCTCTTAAAACGACAACAGTCCTTTCCCTTTAGAATAACGTTCTGAAAGCTCAGATAAAGGTCAGATTAAATTCTTCGAAACTCACTCAGATCTTTTCAATCGAACTTCTCCAGTCCGGACAAGAGATCAGTAAGAGGCAGGAGGATCTTTTGTCCGGACTGGAGTTCTGTTGGAAAGATCTGAGTGAGTTTCGAAGAATTTAATCTGACCTTTATCTGACCTTTCAGAGCGTTATTCTAAAGTGAAAGGACTGTTGTCGTTTTAAGAGATTGCAACATTTCTTGAATTCCTGTAAAGCTCGAGAGAGGCTCGATAGAAGCACTCGATTTATTTGTTAATTAAAGCTACAAGCATCTCCGTTGTTTCAATGCCCGGGGGGAGGGGGTACTTGACTTTTTTATGAAGAGATGTGCCCACCACAATAAAATATTTTAACCTTCTCCAGAATTTTCCCCTGAAAACGATACCCTGTCCTAGAATAAATCTGTGTAAAGTATATCCGGTGCATAGCAGAGCCGAATGCGTTCGAACTGTTTCTAATTGGTTTTAGCAAATTGCTGCAAAGTCAATGTGAAATTTGAACAAATTCTGACAAATTAACAAAACCGTAAAGATTAAACAGAGTATTGCTGAAATGATAACCTGCTCTAGAGAAATTATGCCTTTTTGACAACCAGCTCTAGCAAAACGTCCTTACTTTGATACCCTGCTCTAGAAAAAGTTGGTGAAACGATACCCTGAAAAATGGCACATCCCTGTCGACCAAAAAGTACCCCCCCCCCGGGTTCCAATGGTTCTGTTCTTATGATACTTTTGTGTTTGATGTTAAATTCGGTAATTTAGTACACTTTATTAAAAGCAGTACGCGTATGAGGATTTTGAAAATATTGACAATTCCATATTTTAGAGAATCTCTAAAACATGGTATGGTCCCATAATTCTCTGAATTTTCATACAAAGTTCTTGTTTCTTGTTGCAGCATATGCGAAACCACGCCTTACATACATTTGGGAAGGTGTTTGCAAGAAAATGATGGAAGATTTTGAAAATATTTGACAATTCCACATTTCAGAGAATCTCTAAAACATGGAATGGCCCCATAATTCTCTGAATTTTCATACAAAGTTCTTGTTTCTTGTTGCAGCATATGCGAAACCAGGCCTTACATACATTTGGGAAGGTTTTGCAAGAAAATGATGAAAGGAATTGAAAATATTTGACCATTCCATATTTTAGAGAATCTCTAAAACATGGAATGGCCCCATAACTCTCTGAATTTTCATACAAAGTTCTTGTTTCTTGTTGGAGCATATGCGAAACCACGCCTTACATACATCTGGGAAGGTTTTGCAAGAAAATGATGAAAGATTTTGAAAATATTTGACCATTCCATATTTTAGAGAATCTCTAAAACATGGAATGGCCACATAATTCTCTGAATTTTCATATAAAGTTCTTGTTTCTTGTTGGAGCATATGCGAAACCATGCCTTACATACATTTAGGAAGGTTTTGCAAGAAAATGATGAAAGATTTTGAAAATATTTGACCATTCCATATTGTAGAGAATCTCTAAAACATGGAATGGCCCCATAGTTCTCTGAATTGTCATACAAAGTTCTTGTTTCTTGTTGCAGCATATACGAAACCATGCCTTACATACATCTGGTAAGGTTTTGCAAGAAAATGATGGAAGATTTTGAAAATATTTGATCATTCCATATTTTAGAGAATCTCTAAAACATGGAATGGCCCCATAATTCTCTGAATTTTCATACAAAGTTCTTGTTTCTTGTTGGAGCATATGCGAAACCACGCCTTACATACATCTGGGAAGGTTTTGCAAGAAAATGATGAAAGATTTTGAAAATATTTGACTATTCCATAATAACCATTCCATCATTCCATTCCATCATTCCATTCCATCATTCCATTCCATAGTTCCATATTCCATATTTTAGAGATAGCCGGTCTTCCTGTAAATCTGAGGTCTTCTTTCTTTTCTCCTCGTTTTTCCCCTTTTCACTTCCATCTCCTTTCCTTGCAATCCGTTTTCTCCTTTTATTCATCTTCTCGTTATTCATAGTTTCATTTGTATCTTCCACCGTTTCTGAATTTTCATTTTCAAGTTCTGTCTCCAGTTCTAGAGCAGGATAAATATTATCTTGCAGAGCAAGAGAATCTTCATCATCTGCTGAGTCGTAAATTGCTCTCTGTTGCACCTCTTCTTCGACAACATCATCTTCCAGATCAACTTCTGTCATCAAGGGAAGCTCTATCACATCTCCAGTGGCCAGCATTTCGTCAAAGTTGTCAAAAAACGGCATGAATTCTGGCAAGGCTCCTGATGTCTTATTGTTTGCTTTTGCTTTCTTGTAGGCATCTTGAAGATTTCTAATCTTATCCTTGCATTGCTTGGCTGTTTTCTGCGCTGGCCCTGCCTCATTGACCTTCGTCATGATGAACTTCCAGGCTTCGTTCCTTCTCGAGCTCTCGATATCTCTCAGCTTTTCTTTCCAAAATTTCACGAGGAAATTCCCTAGCGGTGAAAGCCTAAATTGTTCTCCTTGACATAGTGAAAACTGATTTACTAGTTCCAGTTCAACTGTTTTCCAGCAATAAACACTTACCCATTTTACCCTAACCACCCATTTTACCCCCAGTAGAACATAGTAACCAAAGATATTTACAGAAAATGATTTTACACAAAATACTGCATTTCATTTCCCATTAACTTCTGAAATAAAGTATTTTGTGAAAATGTTTAAGTCTCTGTTATTGATTGGTTACTTTTAAATGTTCGAACCACTTCACTCCAAAATTCAGAAATCTATTAGAAGAAAAGATGACAATTGTGTTGCATATCCCCATAGGCACAGTAAACGGTACAATTAAAAAAAACTCCATCTCGCAGTCAGGGCAATGCCGCTGTCCATCTAAGCCTGCTCTTAAAAACACTCTCTTTCCTTTGCTTGCTTTGCAATCTTTACACGTCCTTGGCTTCCGTTGGATAAGGTTCTTTGAAGCTTTTGATCGAAGCACTTGTCTTTTCAACACCAGCTGCATTTTGTCACCTGGACTTCTCACTGCTACCAACTGCCATAATTCCATATTTACAGCAGCATGCAATCTTTCACCTTCCTCTTCAGACAGTAGGCCAGTTGTCTTAAGCCCTTTAATGAATCGTGGCACACTGAATACGAACTCATGGATCTTGCGAATAATGTTTCTTTCAGGAAAGTACAAAGGAAATAATGCACCAAATTCGTAGCAAGCATCTTTCACTATAGTTACTTCTTCATCTTTTAATAACTGGAAATTATCCATAAACAAATCGAAATCTAAATGTATGACATTCTACAAAAGAAAATGTAAATACAACAGGAATTTCTTCATTGACGATACACCATTAGAAAATGTTACAGAATATACATACTTAGGATTGACTGTAGATGCAAAATGTTCCTTTAAAGAAAGTTTGGAAATGTTGAGCTGTAAAGCACACAGGCAATCTACGCCTTAAATAGTCGTTATCAACTTAAACATCTACCAATCCAAGCTGCCTTAAAACTCTTTGATAGCACCATTGTACCCATATTACTTTACGGTTCTGAAGTTTGGAGCATCTATGAAAACGTTGATGATAAAGAATGGGATAGCAATAGGATTGAAAAGATTCACGCACAATTTCTAAAACGTATTCTAGGAGTCAACAGATCCACAACAAATATAATGGTGAGGGGAGAACTTGGGCGCTATCCTCTACGTATTCAAACTGATTCAAGGACTATCAACTTTGCAAAACACATATCTGAAGAATGCAAGCCCAGTGCACTCGTTCATTACTCAATGGAATACAAAAAAGCATCACCAACCGAAAGACTATCATATCTTACATCAACGATCTCTCAGATAAACTAACCAAAAATGAAGTCAGCAAAAAGTTAATAACTAAGCATTCAAAATCCAACATCAAAAAAATCTTAGAAGCAAATTACCAACTATCCTGGAAGTCAAGGATGAAAAATTGTTCAAAAGCATTAACTTATGGAAGCTATAAAAATAGGATCAATCTCGAAGCTTACTTATCATTAATAACTAACAGAGCCGACAGACGAATTATGTCAAAACTACGACTTAGCGACCACTGCCTCACAATAGAAAGAGGACGCCATTGCAAACCTCCAATAGAAAGAGACAAACGGTTCTGCTTAAGCTGTAAAGACAAAATTGAAGACGAGACGCATTTTATTCTCGAATGTGACATGTTTAAAGAAGAACGAGTAACCTTCTTACATTACACAAAAGATATCTATCCAAATTTTGAAACAATTCCAACCCTTGAACAAAAGCTCATTTTTCTACAAACCAATGAAAACTGTCACTTTTGAGAGACATTTACAAGATATCTTAACACAATTTATAAACTTAGATCGCAAAATGAAACCCAGAAAATTGACGATGCATAGCCTAGAACAATAAAAAGACATTTTTTACGTATACTCGCTGATATTTTGTTAGTAGCTCTTAATTTGTAGTTTGTAGTTAGACCATGTATCTTGTAATGATATTGAGTCTTGATTGAAAAAAAATATTTCATCTTTTAGTATCCTTTGTTTCATAGACAGCAGTGGCTGAAGCATATTGAATAGGCTAAATAGTTTTATAAATTTTTGTGCATGTCAATTTTATCTGAAATCGCACTACAAACAGTCCCATGATTCTTTAAAACCAGCTTGCAGTGATTCCCTACAAACACAGTTCCGTGGTAGGCTTGCCTCACTACCTTTATCTCTTCCAATTTGCTGCTGAGAATCCTCTCTCGTGGCCCCATGATGTTTTCATTCCTTGCTTTTAATTCATCACAAACAAGGCTTTGCTTGATGATTGAGGATTTCAACTCATCCTCCTTAACCAGCCTATCTGCAATTTTATCTTTGAGAACTGACACAGTGTCATTCTTTGTTAACCCTGTGCACTTGATACATGTGTAAGATTCCAGCTGAGGGACAGTGAGTTGCTCAGATGGGCTTAGGCACTCACACAAGCTGATTTCAGATGTGCCTTAAGATTTGATATTGCCTTTGTTTTGCAATCAGGGTCAATCAACTTTGGATTCTTGCCAATCAAGGAGCATGCTGTGCATTTAACCCTCAGCTTACCATCAATCACCTGGAGATCCAAAACATCATTGGGAACCAACTTCCCTTTCACCATCTTTTCAATAGTTGCAGCAAAGTATCATTTGCTCTGACATTCACTTGCAAGTGGTTCAGTTTCCACATTAATCACAGCTAAGTCGTAATGTGGCATTGGAAGTGTTGAAGGACATAACAGTTGGGTAGTTGACGAAGAATGGGATGCTTGAAAAGAAGAAATTCCTGTCAGAATAGGTCCAGATCAGTTTCATGATTTTGAACAATCATAGCTCCTTGTCTTGTTGAATCACTTACAGCAAGTTGAAAACAGTAACATTCTGATGTTCTGCAAACATGGTTACAAGGTCGATAGTCCTCTCCCATCACCTTAGATGTATAAAATTTGTTCAATAAGATGAGCAGGTACAAAATATATGCCATAGCAAGGTATTTTGCAATTTTACGTCCCCAGGAATTGTAAAATGTTACTTGTTTGGGGGAACTTTCAACCCTGCATCATGCCCTGCTTCTTGTTGAGGTGAATTGCAGTAAGTCAGGTATACATGAAGTACTTCAAGGTCTTTTTACATGAAGTAGAAGCTCCAGTCTTGTGCTTGGGTGATTTTGTCCAGCGTGGAGGGTTAAAGATGAAGTCGTGGCATATTCTGCATCATTATTTACAAAGTTTACTGCTCACTTCAAAAAAAATGGGAAGTAGCTCTCGGAGAAAACAGCAACATTCATCAGGAAGGAGAAGATTTCAAGGAAATCAGCACACAGCAGTGCAAAGTTTCCATGAACAAAGAAAGTACATTGGTAAGGCAGCAGCTAGGCCATCACCAAGTAGTAGCATAAAAAGTCAAAGAGCAAAGGAGGCAGCAGTTGAAACCAGTGTTGCTCCAGATGGTGCATCACAGCTGTCCAATAAATCACCAAGCTCAGCTGGTGCAATGGAATCAAAAGCTGAGTCGATCCCTGACCATGGCCCTAATAAACTACGTTACAAAACATAACATTGGTGATAGGGACAGCAGTGCATATCAAAGTGTTGTTGACTCTAATCCTTATCAAGGTCTAATTCCAGAGAAAGTTGAGTGCATTGGTCATGTGCAGAAGAGAGTTGGAAGTGGACTGAAAGCTGAAGAACAACTTCAAAGTGAAATTGAGCGATGGAAAACTCCTTGGAGGCCGTGGTCGCTTAACTGAAAAGTTAATTAAAATGCTCCAGAATGCCATTGGGGTGGCCATAAGGCAGAACGTTGGCAGTGTCTATGCAATGAAAAAGACTTTAGGTGCCCCTCTGTACCATTACTCTGAAAACAAAGATATTGAAAAGCGACATCATTTCTGTCCCTGTGGTCCCAATTCATGGTGTAAATTTCAGTCTGACAGGTCAACAGGGAAGAATTCATATAGACGGGAACAAATTGGCATTCCCTTTGCCATCCATGAGAAGATCAAGCCAATTTTCCAAGATCTGAGCTCAGATGATTTGCTCAGCAAATGTCTTCATTGCAAGACACTGAACGTTAATGAATCCTTAAATCCAGTGATATGGAAGCAGTGTCCAAAGGATGTTTATGTGGAGAGATTTACCTTAGAAAGCAGGAGTAGCTTCTGCAATAATTAATTTCAATGATGGATTGTCTGGAGTTATGAATGTGTTTAACATGCTTTGCCTGGAACCAGGTGCCTATGCTGTTCAATATTGCAAGGATTGTGATGGACACTGAACAAAGACAGCATATTGGAAAGATACACCAGAGTTGAAGCAGCGACGCAAGCAACGTCAATATGATTTATGACGTCAATATGCATATCATGTATGAATAAATTTAAGATATGAAAAATTGTTGTCTTTTTGGCTTGAACTTATTTATTACTTCTGAGTCCATATTTAGTAGATAAAATGACAAGACTTAGAAATAACTGCAAAGAAAATCTGTACATGAAACAAAAAGCTAATTAGAAGCTAATTGTGCTAAAATAGAAACTGAAAATATCTTAAAAGTAGGCATTCTAAATCTGCTACATGTTTCTTACAATTTGAGACAAATTTTGAGAGAATTGGATTACAGGTAAATTAAATAGAATTTTTCTTGGTAAAAAGATAAAAATAGCAAATTTTCCTTTGTTTTTTGGTTGCCTAGCAACGAAACATGTGACTAATTAATTGTAATTGTTATATTTTAATAGCTAATTGTCTAAAGATCAATAGGAGTAAGTCTTATTGTTATATCTCTAGTGGTTTTGGAGAAAAAGAGGGGGGCGAAGAACGCCCCCCAGTATGAAGTAAGTAAAAAATCGACCAGTACTAATAGGGTTAAGGATCTTCTCCCCCAAGCCATCCTCTGGGCTACATCGCCAAATTTTGCTTCATTGTTGATTGCGATGGTAGCCATCCACAACTATCTCACAATCCCTTGCTGTAAGATGTCCACTTGTGCAGTGGATAACAAACTAAAACAGGTTATTTTTAAATGCATTGCATGAAAAGGCAACCTGCACTATTACTCGATATTTTAAATCTATGGGATCTCATTTCATCAGACTAATGCTCATGCTGGCAAGAATGCAAACTTACCTCTGTGTTAATTGGATACATTTATTGAATTATCATTTGACAGAACACACTAGTAGTTGTTTCCAGGAACATTTAGCAGACCTTGGCATGTCACCTTGCCAGAAGCCAGCACTGTGATAAGTATGAGGTGCTTATAAGAACCTCAGATTGCCAAAAAGAAGCTCCAGCACTGCAAAAATAGAAACTAAATTAAGGAACCATTCATTTTGATCAAGGAAATCCTTCAATATTTGTACTTTTATTAAATTAAGTTTGTGCCGCAATCTTGCCTCTTTGAAGAAATCTCTTCTATGGCTTGTGATGTCATTCCGCTGCTTGACAAGGATGTCCCCCTTTCTTCCTCCCCGCTAAATCTTGCTGCAGTGTTGCTAAATCTTAGTGTTATGCGAATCACTTGATGCAGCTAAATCATTCGAAACAGCTTTTTGGAAATTACTGAATCCCTCCACTTCCCTTCCCTTTGACCAACATTCTTTCACAGTTTCTTTTTTCTTGTGATGGTTTAAATGCAATGCCTTTGGAGACAGACGTTGATAAACACCTTGCTTCTTGCTGTTGTTTCTTTCCCTTCTTGGCATCCATGATTCTTCCGTTTCTGACTTCTGGTCAACACTGGTGTCATGTAACACTTTGTTTGCTTTTGATCCCATGTTTAGGCACCCAGAGAGCAAATGCATATTGTGCTCATAGACTGTCAAGGGTCTGCTTCTTTGAAGCAACAAAATCAGTTCCAAAAAATTTCCATAGTTGCAATGAACTTCATCTAAGGAGGATGCATTTTCATGGTGGTGACCTCAAAATGCAATATTTTTGTTGCAAAATAGATTATTATTTGCTTTGAAGCAAATACATCACAAAACCTACGCTCTCATTAGCAATAAATTGCCCTTGTCTGATGTCCTCCCACCAAAGTTTTGGCAAAACCTCTTCATGGCCCAGATTTGCAGGGCCCCCTTTTTGTGGCACTTTAAAATTAAAATTGCTTGTTGCGGCCATGTTCCTTTCCCTTAAGTGGAAGACGAGGTGATCTAGCAACAGCACAGCATAACATGATCTGGCTTGTGCATTTGACCATGATTTGACACATTCAACAGGGGGTGGGTATTTTATAAATCCATGGAGTCAAAGAGTTAATCATTCCTGTGTACACTAAACAACAGGGAAAGGCAGAAACAAGTCTTCAAACGTACTTTCATTGAGCAGTTGGAAACACAGCTTGGATGCAGCAGCCATTTTTCTTTTTGACAGCGTGGGCAGAAAAATATATCATCATGCCTTGTTGTCAAATAATAATTATGCAGAAAATCTAGTCTCCTTGTTTCACTGTCTCTGGACAGGAAATTGGGCAATATTTAACAGACTACTATTTTCCTTTAGTGGGCTGTGTATCAGGCTATGTGATTCACCTTTCATCACTGACGAGACTTTGTGGACATAACCTTCTAATTCTTCCGGTGCATGTTAGTCTCAGTCTTGGTATAACCTTGGAATAGAATTCCAGGTTGTACTAACTTACCAATGTAATCAACGGTGAGATTAACCTTTTCCATCAGTTCCCACACTCAATGCAACCACAGGCATGTTAGTTCTGTTCACCCAGTTGATAAGCAACAGCAAAGACATCATAATAACATGTAAGGAGAGCAAACACTTGCATACATGCCTTGCAGCCATACGTGAGATAGAATCCATAAATTATGACAAGAATTTTTGATGCATATGAAAGACTTTAATCTTTTGATAAAAAACTCCCATACTGTGTCATAATAATCTGTGTAAGGACTCTGCTGTAGGATTACAAAATGATATTAGTATGCTACATATTCTTTTGCGAAATCAAGATTTCTTTCAAGAGGGTGCAGGGTATTTTGTGAAGATTGTTTTGTCATATTTCTTTCTGAAATATGAAAATGGTGCTTAATTTAGCCGTGTATTCAGACAAAATTAGTGGGAGGTTAAAACTAAAAAAAAATCAGGCTGTAAGGGGCAAAAAGGTATGCCCAGACATATTGCATTTTTCAATGACAATTTTTAGAAAATTTTTTTGAAAAATGAGAGGGCAATTGTCCCCACATACCTTCCCTGGCCACACCATTGGCTTACTTCAATGCAGGGAGCTATACATGGGATAGCAATTGTGTGTTGAGTTGCATTCTGTGATGTGATATTTGCCTCGTTTGCAGCAGACCACACACTTTGCAGTGAAACCAAAATGGAAACTGAAATTTGCATGGACAAGTGCATCTCGTTTTTGGATTGGATTTCTACAACAATGGTAAGCATTTTAGGCCAGTTCAGACAATCATATGACTCTTGAATGTTTTATCTTTGCATAACGAGACTCATTTAACCATCAGAAATCAAGAATTAGCAGCACCCACCAAATCTCTTCAGCTGTAGCCTTGGCAAGTTCAACCTTGGCATGACACCCCAAACATGCACATGTGAAAGTTTTACTCTGCCCAACCCTGTCCAACTTTGAGCAATCAAAAGGATGCTTTTTGATAACTATTAATACATAACACATCTATATTACTAAAGGATGAGCTGGTGAGATCAAAGCCTGAATTTGTCTGTCTGCCATATTCATTCCTCAGCTCTCCCGTCCCCTGGAGGCTCGCTCTTCGTCTCAAAAAATCGACCGGAAAATCTATATGTGTCATTGACCTTCCATTTTTTGGGGTAACCTCCTGCAGCTGGGGTATCGGCGAGGGAAAATTGTTGGCAGCCTGCCTCAGCAGGTTATTGTCTTTGATTGACAGCTGATTGTTTCCTCAACTAACGACTCTTGATGATGCTATGAACAACTATCAAGAACAATACAGTCAGAGCTGAATGATGGTAAACAACCATGACATCACATCGCACGTCACATCTACATTCACCTTCGCAAGGGCACGTTTGTGCCAGCGGCTTCCTCCTTCACAACGACACTCTCCAAGCTTTGCCCCTTCAGTATGGACAAGGTCATAGGGTAGTGGGGTGCTTCATCGCTGCCAGCTATTGCAACCACTTACTGGGGGCAGTCACATCACCACACCCATATCACGTGATATCTTCTCCTCCACAATGGTGCTTCTTCTAAGAGTTCACAGGGCTCCCTGTATGGGAATTGGAATTACAGGGGTGGTAGTAAAAATGACTAAGTGCGTTAGTTACTGGGGAAATATGGGGGCTAACACGGATATTTGTTGGGGGCAGTCACGTGCTTCACCCTCTGGCTCACGTGTCTTACCTGGCAGCTAATTGGTTCTTTCTTGGAGGGGCTCCCTGCATGAACATGCTATGTTAGAGGGGGTGACACACCAAGTGAACGGTATATAACTTAGTTACTCGGAAAAATGTAGGGTAATGACACTTTTAGTTGTTGGGGGCAAACACGTGCCTAGCCCCCATATCACGTGACTTACCTGGCAAGTTGCCAACATAGGTCACGTGACTTGGCATTATGCCAAGTTTCACCATGTGACTTGGCACTTTGCCAATTTCTGTGACGTCACTTGGCACATTGCCAACTTACCCAAAATTTGCCCCCTGATGACATGGAGCCTTTTCCCCTAGGATATCACTAGGAGGAAACTTTTGCGGGAGGAAACTTCCCCTTTTTCCCGTTTATGTTCCAATTCGCGAATGTTTATTTCCGAAAACTTTTTTAATGTGAAATTCGCACAATTTTATTCTGGCGAATTTCCTTCCACCAAAGCAAGAAACGCAATCATGGTCTGTCTCAACTTATATGTCAGCTATGCTGTTAGAGCTCAATGATGGTAAACAACCATTACGTCACGTTGCACGAAACTTACGTGCATATTCACCTTCGCAGGGGACGCCTTTGTTGGCGGTATCCTCCTTCATAACGGCACTCTCTACACTTTGATCCTGCAGTATGGACAAGGTCCTGGGGTGGTGGGGTGCATGATGGCTGCCAGCTATTGGAACCACCAATTGCGGGCAGTCAATTCACCACACCCCGATCACGTGATATTTTCTCCTCCACAAAGGGTACTTTCTACGAGAATACAGGGCTCCCTGTATGGAAATGCGAATTACAGGGGTACTAAAGACTAAATGACTTAGTTACTAGGGAAGATATGGGGTGCTAATACGAATATTTGTTGGGGGCAGTCACGTGAATTTACCCTCAGGGTCACGTGTCATATTTGGAAACTAATCGGTTTTTCTCGGAGGGGCTCCCTGCATGAACAGGCTACATTACAGGGATGACACAGCAAGCGAACAGTATCTAACGTAGTTAGCTACTTAGGAAAGTGTGGGGTAATGATGACACTTTAATTTCTTAGGGGCAGACACGTGCTTAGCCCCATGTCACGTGACTTACCTGGCAAGCTGCCAATATAGGTCACGTGACTTGGCACCATGCTAAGTTCCCAACATGTGACTTGGCACCTTGCCAAGTTCTGTGACGTCACTTGGCACATTGCCAACTTACTCCAAATTTGCCCCCTGATGATATGGGACCTATTCCCTTTGAAGATTATTGCAAACGCCATATACCTACAAAACAAACCTAAACATAGGTTTGACTGGTTTCCACTTAGTCGAATTTCCCGAGCGGAAGCAGCGGCAGCTAAGGCAGCAATACTATTGGAGCTACCAAAGCAACTAAGCAACCTAACTACTAAAATGAGACGACAAATAAAGCCACTAAAGCAACTAAGGCCAATAACGCAATTAACGATACAAACAAGCTAAGGCAACTAACGAGCGCAAGTTAGCTACCAACGTAAGTAAGGCCAAAGCAACTAAGACCACTAAGACAACCAAACCAATAGACATACTGATGAAACTAAGTTCACTAAGGCAAGGAATGCAGCTACGTCTACTCAGCAACTTCATGAAAGCGGCAACTAACTCCGGAACGCCGTTAAAGCAACTAACGCCACTGAAGTTGCTACCCCAACTAAGTCCACTAAGGCAAGACACGGAGCTGGATCTAAGCAGCAACTGCATCCAGGCGCCAGCTAATCCACTAGGGCCACTAGGGCTACTAACATCAACAAGGCAACTAACGCCACTGAAAGTGTTAACGCAACCAAGTTCACTAAGGACTAATAGACGTGCTAATAGCATTAAGTCCACTAACGCAAGAAACGCAGCTACATCTACTTTGCAATTCCATAAAGACGGCAGCTAACCCACTAAGGCCACTAAAGCAACTAACGCCAACAAGACAAATGGCACCACTAGAGGTGTTAATGCAACGTCCACTAAGGCAAGAAACTAAACTAGGTCTACTCAGCAATTATATATCAAGAAGGCAACCAATCAACTAAGCCCACTGACGCAACTAAGGCCACAAAGGGCGATACAGGAACTAACTCCACCAAAGCAACAACCTATATCTCAACTTATATCTCAGCTGTAGATGCCTGTTAAAAGAACAATGGAAGTGTTGGCAAAGGACTTTTGCGTTATTTCAAATCTCAAGCGACACACCATTTGAGGCAAACTTTAGAGCTACTAGACAACTGAAACTTTATTAAGGCCATTAAAGCTATTAGCACCAGTCAAGGAGCAACGGCACCTAACTCTACTAAGGCAAGAAACGCTACTAGATCATCTCAACTAAGTGAAAAAACCAAGGCACTGACGACAATGACGGCAAGTAACTTTTCATCACATTTGCCCGTTTCACGTCACCATGAGGAAGCACACTTCCACGAAAAAAGCACAACCCAACATCATCCAAATTCCCACAATGTGTAGATATACATTTCCACTTAATCACTGCTCAATTAACCGAACTAACATGGAGTTAAATTTCCTACTTACGCACTGCCACTTATACGAACTACAGCGAAGCTAAAAGGAACGCGGAGGCGCGCCGAAGGCGCGCCGAGCGGGCCTAGTTTGATAACTAAAATGTGTGGAGCATGAAACTTGCATTACAGTGGTTTCAGCTTCCATAAGCAAACTTGTAAGGTTTCGCTTTTTTTGTCAAAGGTTCAATCCTATAGTTGCGTCGGTTCAACAATCCGAGATACAAGAATTTGCTGTAATTGTTTAAAACAAAGGCACATCTTGTCTTCGCATGAATGCACGCAAAATAGCGAAGGGCAAGGTTATTGGCAAGGTTATTCTTTCGCAGATCTAGGAGCCGTTCGTGTTTGTTGAACGATATTGCAGACTTCAGTTTGCGTCTAGGGAAGTATTTTGAGTGCAATTGTACATTGTCTTCTAGAAATCGAGGAAGAGCCCTGCAGTCGCAAGAACATTCTTTTGAACTACCTGGTATTGAACAAGAAGTTCAGTTTTGCTCTTGGAAATTTCGTTGTTTGTTACAGTTCTGTTCCAGTTGTTATACCCTGTCAGTTACATTTCTCTGAAACATATTTTGACAAATTTAGATTGCATTATATTTCTGAGCGTGGATCTTCTATTGCGTCGTTGGAATATTTTAGAAAGTGTTAAAAGTATCATAAATCTGTTGTTTTCCTTCAGAATACCAAATATCAAAACAATTAACAACATCGCTGGCTAAAACTTTTATATTTCAATGGCAAGGTTGAAAGCATATTCCCGGCCCCCCGGCATTTGACCAATAACTTTTTCCCGGCCCCCGGGTATTTCGTCAGGAAAATTTCCCCGAGGGTTGGGGGAATGGTCAGGGTAGGAATTGAACAAGGCATTAACACTGGTGTGCAATAGGGGACAAAATTCAAATGAACTACGGTACCATTTTCAAAATGGCTAGTTACTTCCAGATGCATACCCCCTGAAAGAAAGAAAATGAACTAAATTCAAAGTCCATAATGAATATGCATCTAAAGTTCCTTGGAAGTCTGCGCTGAGTCGTGTTTAGGGAAGGTCAGATTTGGCTTGAGAAAGTTAAAAGTTAAAAGCATTTAAATATGATATTCCTCCAAAGCTTCTGAAAATGATGCTCCTTGGTAAGCTCTGACAGCAGAGACCATGTTCCTGAACATTGCTTCATAAACATTGGCATTTTGGGAGATACCTCCTCTTGGCATGATACAGCCGTTGCGAATCAGCTCACATTTCTCAAATCCTCAACATCATTTTGGTCATCATTGACTATTGGGAAGTATGATTCAATAGCCTGTCCAATAACTGTTCACAGGGCAAGCAAACACAGAAAAGAGGAATACCAGGCATCTGACACATTAATCTGAGCTTCCTGACGAACTGCAGCGGAATAATAACCAATGGCATAATTATCAAATGCTTCAAATATCAAGGAGTTAACAAATGATGATTTTTTACTGATTTTCCCAGACTTCTCAAGATCTTCAAAGTGTGGATGATCAGCATAGTAGCTTGCATTCACAAACAGCTCTATGCATGTCAAGGCTCTAACACGATTTGCCAACGACTCATCTCCAATCAAAGCAATCAAACAAGCATCATACAAACAATTGCCATTTCCAGAAGCTCTGCAAAATCAAAGGTATCCTAAGCAAGACTTGCAAACCAACAAATGAAGAAAGAACCTTGACACATTAACCACACCAGAAGCAAGAGATTATTTTATTGTTGCGAAGCAGCCATATATTCCTGCGCAGTGGCTTCACTAGGCGTTATGGATTCTCGGTTTTTTTGTCTGTTTTTTATTCTCCGTTTTTCTGTCTGTTTTCAACGATTCTTTAATCCTAACGACGGTCAGCGGCTTAGCGGCTTTTGAATCATTGAACTATAAATAAAGGTGTGGAACAATAACCCATTGTTCAGTTTGAGTAACAAATAATGACTGCCTGGGGAAATTCCTGCACATATTGAATTCTCCACATCCCATTGCAACGCATACGAAAAGATTGAAATGGCATCGAGTTCTTATTGCTTTTCGCCTGGCAAACAGTTTTAAATAGTGGGGTAAACATAATTTAGGTAATTGCAGACCATGTTTACAGTTGTAATGCATGAAAAATAGGGAACTGCTGTCTTTATACAAAAGTTTAGCGGTGAAGTATCTGACCAAGGAGCTGTGATCGGGGGCCTGTTTTACATGTAGTTCACCGAATCTTCTGGTCAACACTGGTGTCATGCAACACTTTGTTTGCTTTTGATCCCATGTTTAGGCACCCAGAGAGCAAATGCATATTGTGCTCATAGACTGTCAAGGGTCTGCTTCTTTGAAGCAACAAAATCAGTTCCAAAAAATTTCCATAGTTGCAATGAACTTCATCTAAGGAGGATGCATTTTCATGGTGGTGACCTCAAAATGCAATATTTTTGTTGCAAAATAGATTATTATTTGCTTTGAAGCAAATACATCACAAAACCTACGCTCTCATTAGCAATAAATTGCCCTTGTCTGATGTCCTCCCACCAAAGTTTTGGCAAAACCTCTTCATGGCCCAGATTTGCAGGGCCCCCTTTTTGTGGCACTTTAAAATTAAAATTGCTTGTTGCGGCCATGTTCCTTTCCCTTAAGTGGAAGACGAGGTGATCTAGCAACAGCACAGCATAACATGATCTGGCTTGTGCATTTGACCATGATTTGACACATTCAACAGGGGGTGGGTATTTTATAAATCCATGGAGTCAAAGAGTTAATCATTCCTGTGTACACTAAACAACAGGGAAAGGCAGAAACAAGTCTTCAAACGTACTTTCATTGAGCAGTTGGAAACACAGCTTGGATGCAGCAGCCATTTTTCTTTTTGACAGCGTGGGCAGAAAAATATATCATCATGCCTTGTTGTCAAATAATAATTATGCAGAAAATCTAGTCTCCTTGTTTCACTGTCTCTGGACAGGAAATTGGGCAATATTTAACAGACTACTATTTTCCTTTAGTGGGCTGTGTATCAGGCTATGTGATTCACCTTTCATCACTGACGAGACTTTGTGGACATAACCTTCTAATTCTTCCGGTGCATGTTAGTCTCAGTCTTGGTATAACCTTGGAATAGAATTCCAGGTTGTACTAACTTACCAATGTAATCAACGGTGAGATTAACCTTTTCCATCAGTTCCCACACTCAATGCAACCACAGGCATGTTAGTTCTGTTCACCCAGTTGATAAGCAACAGCAAAGACATCATAATAACATGTAAGGAGAGCAAACACTTGCATACATGCCTTGCAGCCATACGTGAGATAGAATCCATAAATTATGACAAGAATTTTTGATGCATATGAAAGACTTTAATCTTTTGATAAAAAACTCCCATACTGTGTCATAATAATCTGTGTAAGGACTCTGCTGTAGGATTACAAAATGATATTAGTATGCTACATATTCTTTTGCGAAATCAAGATTTCTTTCAAGAGGGTGCAGGGTATTTTGTGAAGATTGTTTTGTCATATTTCTTTCTGAAATATGAAAATGGTGCTTAATTTAGCCGTGTATTCAGACAAAATTAGTGGGAGGTTAAAACTAAAAAAAAATCAGGCTGTAAGGGGCAAAAAGGTATGCCCAGACATATTGCATTTTTCAATGACAATTTTTAGAAAATTTTTTTGAAAAATGAGAGGGCAATTGTCCCCACATACCTTCCCTGGCCACACCATTGGCTTACTTCAATGCAGGGAGCTATACATGGGATAGCAATTGTGTGTTGAGTTGCATTCTGTGATGTGATATTTGCCTCGTTTGCAGCAGACCACACACTTTGCAGTGAAACCAAAATGGAAACTGAAATTTGCATGGACAAGTGCATCTCGTTTTTGGATTGGATTTCTACAACAATGGTAAGCATTTTAGGCCAGTTCAGACAATCATATGACTCTTGAATGTTTTATCTTTGCATAACGAGACTCATTTAACCATCAGAAATCAAGAATTAGCAGCACCCACCAAATCTCTTCAGCTGTAGCCTTGGCAAGTTCAACCTTGGCATGACACCCCAAACATGCACATGTGAAAGTTTTACTCTGCCCAACCCTGTCCAACTTTGAGCAATCAAAAGGATGCTTTTTGATAACTATTAATACATAACACATCTATATTACTAAAGGATGAGCTGGTGAGATCAAAGCCTGAATTTGTCTGTCTGCCATATTCATTCCTCAGCTCTCCCGTCCCCTGGAGGCTCGCTCTTCGTCTCAAAAAATCGACCGGAAAATCTATATGTGTCATTGACCTTCCATTTTTTGGGGTAACCTCCTGCAGCTGGGGTATCGGCGAGGGAAAATTGTTGGCAGCCTGCCTCAGCAGGTTATTGTCTTTGATTGACAGCTGATTGTTTCCTCAACTAACGACTCTTGATGATGCTATGAACAACTATCAAGAACAATACAGTCAGAGCTGAATGATGGTAAACAACCATGACATCACATCGCACGTCACATCTACATTCACCTTCGCAAGGGCACGTTTGTGCCAGCGGCTTCCTCCTTCACAACGACACTCTCCAAGCTTTGCCCCTTCAGTATGGACAAGGTCATAGGGTAGTGGGGTGCTTCATCGCTGCCAGCTATTGCAACCACTTACTGGGGGCAGTCACATCACCACACCCATATCACGTGATATCTTCTCCTCCACAATGGTGCTTCTTCTAAGAGTTCACAGGGCTCCCTGTATGGGAATTGGAATTACAGGGGTGGTAGTAAAAATGACTAAGTGCGTTAGTTACTGGGGAAATATGGGGGCTAACACGGATATTTGTTGGGGGCAGTCACGTGCTTCACCCTCTGGCTCACGTGTCTTACCTGGCAGCTAATTGGTTCTTTCTTGGAGGGGCTCCCTGCATGAACATGCTATGTTAGAGGGGGTGACACACCAAGTGAACGGTATATAACTTAGTTACTCGGAAAAATGTAGGGTAATGACACTTTTAGTTGTTGGGGGCAAACACGTGCCTAGCCCCCATATCACGTGACTTACCTGGCAAGTTGCCAACATAGGTCACGTGACTTGGCATTATGCCAAGTTTCACCATGTGACTTGGCACTTTGCCAATTTCTGTGACGTCACTTGGCACATTGCCAACTTACCCAAAATTTGCCACCTGATGACATGGAGCCTTTTCCCCTAGGATATCACTAGGAGGAAACTTTTGCGGGAGGAAACTTCCCCTTTTTCCCGTTTATGTTCCAATTCGCGAATGTTTATTTCCGAAAACTTTTTTAATGTGAAATTCGCACAATTTTATTCTGGCGAATTTCCTTCCACCAAAGCAAGAAACGCAATCATGGTCTGTCTCAACTTATATGTCAGCTATGCTGTTAGAGCTCAATGATGGTAAACAACCATTACGTCACGTTGCACGAAACTTACGTGCATATTCACCTTCGCAGGGGACGCCTTTGTTGGCGGTATCCTCCTTCATAACGGCACTCTCTACACTTTGATCCTGCAGTATGGACAAGGTCCTGGGGTGGTGGGGTGCATGATCGCTGCCAGCTATTGGAACCACCAATTGCGGGCAGTCAATTCACCACACCCCGATCACGTGATATTTTCTCCTCCACAAAGGGTACTTTCTACGAGAATACAGGGCTCCCTGTATGGAAATGCGAATTACAGGGGTACTAAAGACTAAATGACTTAGTTACTAGGGAAGATATGGGGTGCTAATACGAATATTTGTTGGGGGCAGTCACGTGAATTTACCCTCAGGGTCACGTGTCATATTTGGAAACTAATCGGTTTTTCTCGGAGGGGCTCCCTGCATGAACAGGCTACATTACAGGGATGACACAGCAAGCGAACAGTATCTAACGTAGTTAGCTACTTAGGAAAGTGTGGGGTAATGATGACACTTTAATTTCTTAGGGGCAGACACGTGCTTAGCCCCATGTCACGTGACTTACCTGGCAAGCTGCCAATATAGGTCACGTGACTTGGCACCATGCTAAGTTCCCAACATGTGACTTGGCACCTTGCCAAGTTCTGTGACGTCACTTGGCACATTGCCAACTTACTCCAAATTTGCCCCCTGATGATATGGGACCTATTCCCTTTGAAGATTATTGCAAACGCCATATATCTACAAAACAAACCTAAACATAGGTTTGACTGGTTTCCACTTAGTCGAATTTCCCGAGCGGAAGCAGCGGCAGCTAAGGCAGCAATACTATTGGAGCTACCAAAGCAACTAAGCAACCTAACTACTAAAATGAGACGACAAATAAAGCCACTAAAGCAACTAAGGCCAATAACGCAATTAACGATACAAACAAGCTAAGGCAACTAACGAGCGCAAGTTAGCTACCAACGTAAGTCAGGCCAAAGCAACTAAGACCACTAAGACAACCAAACCAATAGACATACTGATGAAACTAAGTTCACTAAGGCAAGGAATGCAGCTACGTCTACTCAGCAACTTCATGAAAGCGGCAACTAACTCCGGAACGCCGTTAAAGCAACTAACGCCACTGAAGTTGCTACCCCAACTAAGTCCACTAAGGCAAGACACGGAGCTGGATCTAAGCAGCAACTGCATCCAGGCGCCAGCTAATCCACTAGGGCCACTAGGGCTACTAACATCAACAAGGCAACTAACGCCACTGAAAGTGTTAACGCAACCAAGTTCACTAAGGACTAATAGACGTGCTAATAGCATTAAGTCCACTAACGCAAGAAACGCAGCTACATCTACTTTGCAATTCCATAAAGACGGCAGCTAACCCACTAAGGCCACTAAAGCAACTAACGCCAACAAGACAAATGGCACCACTAGAGGTGTTAATGCAACGTCCACTAAGGCAAGAAACTAAACTAGGTCTACTCAGCAATTATATATCAAGAAGGCAACCAATCAACTAAGCCCACTGACGCAACTAAGGCCACAAAGGGCGATACAGGAACTAACTCCACCAAAGCAACAACCTATATCTCAACTTATATCTCAGCTGTAGATGCCTGTTAAAAGAACAATGGAAGTGTTGGCAAAGGACTTTTGCGTTATTTCAAATCTCAAGCGACACACCATTTGAGGCAAACTTTAGAGCTACTAGACAACTGAAACTTTATTAAGGCCATTAAAGCTATTAGCACCAGTCAAGGAGCAACGGCACCTAACTCTACTAAGGCAAGAAACGCTACTAGATCATCTCAACTAAGTGAAAAAACCAAGGCACTGACGACAATGACGGCAAGTAACTTTTCATCACATTTGCCCGTTTCACGTCACCATGAGGAAGCACACTTCCACGAAAAAAGCACAACCCAACATCATCCAAATTCCCACAATGTGTAGATATACATTTCCACTTAATCACTGCTCAATTAACCGAACTAACATGGAGTTAAATTTCCTACTTACGCACTGCCACTTATATGAACTACAGCGAAGCTAAAAGGAACGCGGAGGCGCGCCGAAGGCGCGCCGAGCGGGCCTAGTTTGATAACTAAAATGTGTGGAGCATGAAACTTGCATTACAGTGGTTTCAGCTTCCATAAGCAAACTTGTAAGGTTTCGCTTTTTTTGTCAAAGGTTCAATCCTATAGTTGCGTCGGTTCAACAATCCGAGATACAAGAATTTGCTGTAATTGTTTAAAACAAAGGCACATCTTGTCTTCGCATGAATGCACGCAAAATAGCGAAGGGCAAGGTTATTGGCAAGGTTATTCTTTCGCAGATCTAGGAGCCGTTCGTGTTTGTTGAACGATATTGCAGACTTCAGTTTGCGTCTAGGGAAGTATTTTGAGTGCAATTGTACATTGTCTTCTAGAAATCGAGGAAGAGCCCTGCAGTCGCAAGAACATTCTTTTGAACTACCTGGTATTGAACAAGAAGTTCAGTTTTGCTCTTGGAAATTTTGTTGTTTGTTACAGTTCTGTTCCAGTTGTTATACCCTGTCAGTTACATTTCTCTGAAACATATTTTGACAAATTTAGATTGCATTATATTTCTGAGCGTGGATCTTCTATTGCGTCGTTGGAATATTTTAGAAAGTGTTAAAAGTATCATAAATCTGTTGTTTTCCTTCAGAATACCAAATATCAAAACAATTAACAACATCGCTGGCTAAAACTTTTATATTTCAATGGCAAGGTTGAAAGCATATTCCCGGCCCCCCGGCATTTGACCAATAACTTTTTCCCGGCCCCCGGGTATTTCGTCAGGAAAATTTCCCCGAGGGTTGGGGGAATGGTCAGGGTAGGAATTGAACAAGGCATTAACACTGGTGTGCAATAGGGGACAAAATTCAAATGAACTACGGTACCATTTTCAAAATGGCTAGTTACTTCCAGATGCATACCCCCTGAAAGAAAGAAAATGAACTAAATTCAAAGTCCATAATGAATATGCATCTAAAGTTCCTTGGAAGTCTGCGCTGAGTCGTGTTTAGGGAAGGTCAGATTTGGCTTGAGAAAGTTAAAAGTTAAAAGCATTTAAATATGATATTCCTCCAAAGCTTCTGAAAATGATGCTCCTTGGTAAGCTCTGACAGCAGAGACCATGTTCCTGAACATTGCTTCATAAACATTGGCATTTTGGGAGATACCTCCTCTTGGCATGATACAGCCGTTGCGAATCAGCTCACATTTCTCAAATCCTCAACATCATTTTGGTCATCATTGACTATTGGGAAGTATGATTCAATAGCCTGTCCAATAACTGTTCACAGGGCAAGCAAACACAGAAAAGAGGAATACCAGGCATCTGACACATTAATCTGAGCTTCCTGACGAACTGCAGCGGAATAATAACCAATGGCATAATTATCAAATGCTTCAAATATCAAGGAGTTAACAAATGATGATTTTTTACTGATTTTCCCAGACTTCTCAAGATCTTCAAAGTGTGGATGATCAGCATAGTAGCTTGCATTCACAAACAGCTCTATGCATGTCAAGGCTCTAACACGATTTGCCAACGACTCATCTCCAATCAAAGCAATCAAACAAGCATCATACAAACAATTGCCATTTCCAGAAGCTCTGCAAAATCAAAGGTATCCTAAGCAAGACTTGCAAACCAACAAATGAAGAAAGAACCTTGACACATTAACCACACCAGAAGCAAGAGATTATTTTATTGTTGCGAAGCAGCCATATATTCCTGCGCAGTGGCTTCACTAGGCGTTATGGATTCTCGGTTTTTTTGTCTGTTTTTTATTCTCCGTTTTTCTGTCTGTTTTCAACGATTCTTTAATCCTAACGACGGTCAGCGGCTTAGCGGCTTTTGAATCATTGAACTATAAATAAAGGTGTGGAACAATAACCCATTGTTCAGTTTGAGTAACAAATAATGACTGCCTGGGGAAATTCCTGCACATATTGAATTCTCCACATCCCATTGCAACGCATACGAAAAGATTGAAATGGCATCGAGTTTTTATTGCTTTTCGCCTGGCAAACAGTTTTAAATAGTGGGGTAAACATAATTTAGGTAATTGCAGACCATGTTTACAGTTGTAATGCATGAAAAATAGGGAACTGCTGTCTTTATACAAAAGTTTAGCGGTGAAGTATCTGACCAAGGAGCTGTGATCGGGGGCCTGTTTTACATGTAGTTCACCGAATCTTTCAAAATCTCAAACTGTTAACGTGCTTCAGCGAAATCTAGCGGTAGGAGCATCCATAAAACGCGCTAATAAATTATCAGCGTTATTTACATATGTACATCAAAGCTGCCCTCTGTACTGCATCTGAGTTTGAATGGTTCAACGATATTCTCCTTCTCTCTACGATATGTTCTAACGATTCTAACGATTCTCTACTCAATTGGATATATCTCCCTATTCTCAACGTTTTCAATCTCTCGAAGTCTCGCTCAAGTCTCAAACTAATTAGGGTCTTTCTCATACTACATTTTGTCACGTGACCTAACTACGTCATTTCCCAACAGGGCCACAGTTATCATCAAAATCAATATGTGAAAAATTTCAGACATGTAGACATGTAAAATTCAAGACAGTAAAGCAATGATTGTGAAGAAATTTACAAATTTGAAGTATTACATTCGACACTTAAAAAATCCTGGAATTATCCTTCAATCCTTGAATTTCGCATCGCGTACAATTTTGACTTTTGATTTTGGTTGTTGCCCATGGGCTTTTCACATATTCGTAAACATTGTTTGCATCTCAGTTTGCAAACTGACAAAGCGACCTGTGTAAAGCCTGTTGAACTTTCCAGTTATCTAAGTTTCATTTACGGGGATGGAAGTGCACCCGTCGGGTAATTTTCGCGACAAAATTTACGAAGTTGTTCAAAAAAATTCAAGTTAAAGTTTCCAATTCCTTGCAAAAAAGGCATGGTGACAGTTGAAAATAAGTTTTCTATAAGAAACTGCTTAAAGAAACTATTCATGTAATCAAAAGGACATCCTTGACATACTTTTGCCTTATTTTCAGACGTATGCTTTCAAAAAACTTTGCTTTCACGAAGGAGGGGTATAGCGAACATCGAGATTGTTATTAAACCTTTCAGGAACTTAAACTCTGAGTGATCAAAACTTGATGATCTTAAGAGACTTTCAGTGCTGGCCAAACTTCTTGGTTTATTGCTACGAAGCAGCCACCTATTCCTGCGCAGTGGCTTCGTTAGGCGTGATTGATTCTCAATGCTTGTATGCTTTTCCATGGGCGATGATGCGCCGATTTTTTGGGAAAGGAAGGTAAAAATTGCAGAATTTCCTACCCATTAGCTGGTTAGTTATCCACTCTGCAGAGCTGTTGGTCTCGAGCCAAGACCTTTAAGGGAGTCTGGGGTACTCCCCTGGAAAAATTTGAGACCACGTTCTGCAGATTTGTTTAAAATAACGCTAATTTTTGTTCCTCAATACAGATTGACTTTACAGGTAAATCTACTTTGGGATGTACACATCCCTAAAAAGAGAAAAAAAACGCACAATTTACCCAAAGGCTACTATAGAGTTAAAAGCATCATGTTTCTGGTGTGAGACAAGTTTGCTAGCGTGTAAATACCCTAAAGGGCTCCCTATACTAATGAAAGGAAGAACTTGAACGAGATATACATAAGAGCATGGAGTACCTATCTGATATTCTGAAATACTAAAATAATAAAAGAATAAAGATTTACTGCAGCAACCATGGAAAACTTTTGAGGGGGCCATGGCCCCCCTGGACCCCCCTGTATCTCGGTCCTTGCACAGAGCACAAACATGGGGCACTAAGCACGGGCACGAAGCACGGGCACTAAGCACGGAGCACGGGCACTAAGCACGGAGCACGGGCACTATACACGGGGCACGGGCACAAGGCACTAAGCACGAAAACACGGGATTTACCCAACTCGCAATCTGGTATGCAATCAAACAGAAAGCGGAGAAGACTAAGTAACTTGGAAGTACCTGAAATTTTACTGCAAAATAAAATTAAGCATGAAGTGGAATTATTGGCCTTAGCAAACGAACAGAAAGCTGAGGGGAAGAAAGACCTGGCCGCAATATGTTTTGGGAAAGTCAGAAAAAAGGAATACAAGAGCTAATAGCTACAACCTGGAAAATGAACGAAGCGGTGTCTGCAGTAAAGAGAGAAAGTCGCTCAAGGATGGAGACAATCAGAAACCAAGCAGAAAATGGGAATTGTGTTGAAGGATGTGCAGGTGAATGGCTAACGTGTGCAAATGAAGTGCTGAAGCAAAATAACGTTCATCCCTGTGTTTTTGCAGCAGCTCTGAGAGATCTCTTGCTTAAAGGTCGTGGGAAATTCCATAACATAATCTTTGTTGGGCCTGCCAATTGTGGAAAAACGTTTTTACTGTCACCACTGATGTCAATTTTCCATACATTTACTAACCCAGCCACAACAAGCTATGCCTGGTTAGGAGTAGAGAAGGCAGACATCATACTTTTAAATGATTTTCGATGGAGCAGTGAGGTCATTGCCAGGAAAGAGTTTCTTGTATTGTTGGAGGGTCAACCCATACATTTTCCGGCTCCAAAAACAACCTATGCCCGGGATATTTATTTGGAAAAAGACAGGCCCATATTCGCAACCAGTAAATCTCCCATCACATACGTTGGAAAATATAACACATTGGATGAGAGAGAGAATGAAATGATGGCTGCACACTGGAAAGTGTTCACTTTCACCCACCAAATACCTCAAGAACAGCAGAAAGAACTGCCTCCCTGCGGAAAGTGCTCCTCTCAAGTGTCGCTTCTTGGTGAGGACAACGTTGTGATTGACAACGTTAACTGATAACAAAGGAAATTTTCGCACAGGGAACCTGAAGGTAAAACTTTTTTCAGGGGGTTTCAACAAATCAAATTTTGATGAATTTCATGAAAACATTCCAATTTGCAAAGTGGCGGCTCTCCACATGCAGAGGTGATGAAGTGGAGATGTCAAATCCAAAATTGGATTGCATACCTCCTGCCTTTTTTTAACGCTTGAGAATCATGAAAGTCTGTCTGAATATGGAGATTCCAGTGAGATGCTTATTCTTATTCGTCATTGCTTGTACGGTTTATTAGCGTCAGAGCCAGAAGAGGCATCGAGGCGAGTGTTCAAGAAACACTCGATCCAAACAAAGGGATTTCAGCATTAGGAACTGACATGGAGATTGAACAAATATGAAGACATCAACGGAAAACTGAGGCATTGGTTCAACACATAAACTATGCGTTAGTTTTATCTATCGCCTCTCCTTTATAGAGTCACAAGAATGATGAGTGTCAACAACACAAGCCCCGTCTTTTGCTTCTTAGTTGCTTCGTAGGTTACAAGTCATTAGCAACGCTCAAAAGCCAAGAACTTCACCGTATAAGAAGTGAGAAGAACAATTTTATCGATAATGGCAAATTTTTGTGAAGATCTAACTTGAATCGTTAACATTTAGATTAGAGTCCCTTTACATCGTGGGGAGGACAGATCAGGCCAGCTGCCTGGAAACAGAAGAATCTACTTGGAACCCTGCCAAGATAATGGAACAATTGTCAGTTTAAACAATTTAAGACTGAAGACATTCTGAGAGTGAAGACTGTTCATGCAACTGTTCTTAGAAGTTCGGGGCTGAATGTACATTCATTCAATGTGCATTCATTGCAATCCAAGCAGCTTACTCCTGCATATCAATGAAAATTTGCAAATATAAACAACTACGGATAATTGTTTTCTTTGAAACTCTGTGGTCTTGGGTCTATCTATAAGTAATTATCTAGTATTGCATGTTTCTTAAATTTATCAAATTTGAGCTCAGAAAGTTTCTTTTTTTTACTTAGTTGGTGAAGCAATGCATTCTCATACAATACCCAAAGACAGTTGACAGAACAGGAGCAGATACTCAGAGAATGCTGCACCTAAAATTTCTGACATTCTGAAGAGTAAATTAACTTTCACTGTTACTGTGCATCAAGTTGTTTCAGCATATTTCTAGGTATCTGCATTATCATTCCTAACAACCCTCTTCATAAAATTTTGATTGTGTTGAGCAATCCCTTTCCAAACTATTCATATTTGCAGCATGCTTCAGCCAGGTGGTGGCTTGCGGATGGTAAATAATAATAAATATGATGTGTGTATGTTTGAGAGCTTGATTGAAGTTAGAATTTTGCGCCACTTGCTACACTACCTTGTGGCCTTGTGGCATGTATTGTCACAACTGATTTGGGGAAACATCCCCTTGTAGATGGATTTCAACCCTCTAGAATCTGATAAGAATCTGAAGTCTGATACTGAATAAGCACAATTCAGGCTCATTTCTAGTTCAAGCAGGTGATGCTGGAATTTCCCTTAGGACAACAAATGTTTCTGTTGGGTATCAAAGTTTGAACTGAAGGCAAACTCAGTGAAGCTTGAATTGTAGTCAGTTTGAGAATAATTCTAGCATACTGTAATAAGCTTGATCAAGCTCTAGTCATACCATACAAACTGGCCAAAATTGTGCCCTCATGGGGTTAAATAAAGCTCCTTCAAGCCAAAGTCATGCTTCTGTCAAGTTTGTGCAAGCTTGTTGTAAGGTAAAGTTTTCCTTAATAATGGATTGTTTAGATTTGGTACTATCAGTCCATGGAGAGAGGCAACATTAGCATGTTTAGATCTTTTTATCACAAATGCTACAAGCAAGTCATAGAGCAGAGCCCTGTATACTTCATAAGAAGTACAGTTAGGTTCCTATGTTCTGCTTGTGGCGTTTTGAACTACTCAAGGTTTTCTTAAAACTAGCAAACACAATATGAATAAAACTTTAAAGGGAATCGACATAGCTATATCGACCAAATTCTAAAAATAGAATGCGATTCAATTCAACCGAGGCATGCGCAGTCAAGAATCCTGGAAGTGATCACATGTTTCCGTCATCAAGCAAAGTGGGCATGTTTTCAAGATGGCGCGCAGAAGAATCGAGCTGCCACCAATAGAAGAATTTGAAACGGTGGATTTACACCATATTAACAGCACTTTGTTGGTATTTGGACGAACTAAAGAGCGTATAAGAAAAGGACTGGTTGAAAAGTTAGTTCTCAATGGATTTTATCTTTCTTACTAAGTGCACTCGTTCGTGTTGCCTAACACACACAAAATCAAGACTTTACTTTGTCTTGATAAAACAAGGAGTAGCCTATGCACATCCGAACTGTCTTGCACCTCAGTGAAAAATTTAAAATCATCATTCTTGTTGTCTTCTCGTCAACAGTGCACAAGTGACTGCTGCTGAAGATGATTTGAATAAGTCCCTGTTCGAATTGACTCTGGACGATGAAGGGGAACCACAGGTGTACTGTGGATGCAAGGGAATGTGCAAGCGGGGTTGTGCTTGTGTGAAACATGGCTCAAAATGTGGCAAGAACTGTAAATGCAAGAAGGCAAAATGCACAAATAAAAAGGAAAAGGTTTGCAGTAGTCTGGTATTAAAAACATTCATCACTAGCTACTCATCATATGTTTATTTAAAATTCTTGCAACAGTCCCCTCAAAAGTGGTAACTCTGCTTTTGAAATGCAGCCTTGTAGTGGCCACAGAATACCATGATAGTTGGGCCTTGTACTTCCCATTCTCGTTAGACCTACCATAGGCCTACTGTATGTTTTGAATGGACCAAAACACTAAGGGTGGGGAGGGGGGCTGAAAGTTACCATCAAAATGATACTAATCAGGAACAAAATTGATATACTATGACTGAACCCTTAGTGTTGAGTTACTGATAAAATTCATGTTTCCATCTTAGGGATCTTGATAAAAATATGTTTACTTTTACTGTGGCTGGTGGTTTGCAGAAAAGGGGAGCAATTAAACTTCTTGTTCCATGGCAGTAATTGCATTTGACTTCCTTGCACCATCCTCGTGAATTGATAATTTCCATACTTCAGAGGCTTTTGTACAGTAACTGTAACTGATTGCCACTCTTAGGCTTACATTAAATCTTAAAAAATAATAGAAAAGTCAATCTGGGATAGACCTGACAACAAAAACTGTTTCGAAAAAGCAATGACTAAAGACTTTTTTGTAAGAGCATGCACTTTGCTTTAGGTTTCAGTACGAGAGAAGGATTGTTTGCCAAGTAGTGACAGCAGCTGTTCAAGCAATGAATTTAATGAAGAGAGTACTGACAGTGACTCAGAGGCAGTTGGTTGCAAGTGTAAAGGGTCATGTTCTTGGGGCTGCCCATGCAACCACAAAAGGGTTTATTGCAAGGATGATGTCTGCTCTTGTAGAAAGGGCAAATGTAAGCATAGGGAGGAAGAAGTTAAAAAGATTAATGCACAGAGAAAGAGCCAGGATATCAAGGGCATTGCAGATGATCAGAAAAAGCGATCAGAGAATGCCTACAGAGACGTTAAGGTGTGTCCTGGTAGGATATTGTTACAAAGTAGTGTCAGCACCTTGTACAGTACCATCAGTGGTTGTGTAGCATACTGTAACTGCTCTTGCACAAAATATCTTGTTATTTCTAACATTGCTGACAACTGTTGCTTACATTTGAATACAATGCAAGAAAAAGGACACGTGTACTGCAAATGTCAATTACATACAGTAAAGGCCTTTTGTATAGGGCCTACTGGGTAAAATGGGTAGGCTGGGATAAAGTGGGTAGTGTTGATCGCTGGAAAACAGTAGACCCACAAGTGATCAATCAACATTCACTATGTCAAGGAGGGTAGTTTGAGTGGTTCTAGTGAGAGGAAAACCCTGAACAAATATTTTGGAAACATTTATTTTAATATTTTTCACCTGACCCATTTTACCCCAGTAGCCTTAGACATTTACAACAAAAGTTCTTGTAGGGTTCTTAAAATCCTCAAAAGCCTGATAAGACCTCTTGAGTGGTACGAAAACATTTCAGAATTTTGAAACAAGTTTTTTAAGGTTGTACTGTACTATATCAACCCACTTAATAGGAATGGGTATCATACCAGGAATTCTTTGACAAAGAATAGTGTATGCAGTATCCAGCAAATGTTCGATTAAAACTAACAATTCAGTATTGGTAGTTCATACAGTATGCACCTTTAATGCAAGTACTATATATACAGTAGCATGAAATTTAAGAGATGCGCATAGTACAAAGTACTGTAATTGTAGTTTGTCATTACTGTACTGAAATTAGGATCTTATATGCAAAATGTTTAAAGTATTCATAGCCTTTTTTAGGAGAAATGTGAAAACCTTGAGAAGGATAAAATCACAGAATTATTGGCTGGGATGGCAAGACTGTCTCCTAGCCTGTGGGGGCTTGTATCAAAGTCTGGACAAAAACAAGACAACACATCAACTATAAGTCATAAAGATGCAGAGGAAAGCAGCATGGTTGAAGATGAAAATGAACACAATGCAGGGCAAGAAAATGGTGTGCCTGAATGGTGTATTTGCGGCCAGTGTAGAGAAATGAAAAAAGAAGTTGAAAGGGTCTGCTGCAAAAACATGGAAAAGAACCATGAACATGAACTCTTTGAAAATCATGTGCTCACAGAGCATAATTTAGAACTTGCCATGCGAACAAATGCAGACTTTTTTAACTACCCTTTTGACCCCACAAGAAATGCATCATGGCGTTTTAATGCATACCGTCAATTCATAATTTGGGTGTGGGGGAAGCTGGGGAGAAGAAATCGGAAAGTGGTGCCATCATGTGTCATCTGGAAAATAAGAGACCGCTTTCCAGATGCAAGTGGAAATTATACAGGCTTCATGGATGTTGATTTTAGTATCTGAGTCCTGTTTTTCTTAGATACATACATATGTTTGGTCTTCAGGGGTGAAATGGGTAAGTTTGTGGTAAAATGGGTAGGGCCAAAAGCATGGATAAATTTTGATAAAATCTTTTTTTCACCATTTTCCTCTAGCAAACCATTCAAACTACCCTCCTTAACACAATGAACACTGATATATCAGTCCATGGTATGCTGTTTTCTGGCAATCAACACTAACCATTTTACCCCAGCCTTCCCACTTTACTCCTGCAGACCTTACGTGACCATGACATCCTTGTTATTACGTTAAATTTCATGTTCTTTCATGTCCATTCTCTTGACATGTTTTGCAAGAAGTTCAGCTGTAGCTGGTGCTTCCACTGTGGCAATGTTTTGCGCAAGGGCTAAAGTTGCAGCTCTAGCAACTTTGTTCTCAGTTGTTGTACCTTTATGCATGTGTCGCCTCCAAAGTACTTTGGATATCAAGTCTGCAAATGAGAGTTGTCAATAATATAGTATAATGTTACAACAAAGATGCAAATCAGGTACAGAGCCCTTCTTACCTTAAAGGGAATAGACATATAGCTATATCTCGTAGTCACTATACAGTAAATATGCTATAGAAAACGCCTATGCATTCATTGTTTCCTTGGCTCCACAATGAAGCCGCATGTGTCAAAGTTATCAAATTCAATAGATTAATTTTTTAACCTGGCCTGGGCCATACAAACATACTGTACATACATACATAGGATTTTTGTTCTTAGTCAACAGTGCCATTCATATTCACCAAATAAAAATTTTCGCTTCAGGTCACCTGTAACCTTACAGTGTGTTTTGTAACCTCTTACCAGTGACATATTTGTAATCTTTCTCGGTTGGCACTGGGACACAATGCCAAGTCTTTGTTCTCTTGCCCCACTTTCTTGCATATACTAAGTCTCCGGCTCTTGTTTTAAGTTGATTTCTTCCCAAATGTGCATTATAATCCAAGAATGCTAATTGACTTCTGGTAATAAAAGCATCATGTTTGTAGCCGATGCGCTTTGGGCAGTATTCCAACATAAGGCTATGAAATACCTACGGAAATGAGAAAGAAATCTTTGAAAAGCTCAAAGGGAATGATTAAAAAAATGCTGTGTTTAACTTAAAAAGATAGTGTGGCACAAGACCAAACCACCTCATACTGGTTCTGCTGTACTTTACATACATGGCCAAAATGAATCTAAAATGACCTTGAGAAATCCCTAGCTTAAGTAATGCTTTGTTTGTTGTTACAGGTTGCCAAGTTATGTAGAAGTTTCTCTTCATGTTTTTTTAAACTGTGAAAACATTTATTATTAACATATGTTGATTTTTTTACGAATTTGGATTCGTTCTGTTAGATATTTTTTATTTGTTTCATTTTGATTTATTAGAAGCTAACCTTACAGTATATAGTTGAGTTGCAGAGAAATGCTCGATAAAACCAGTATCAAAACTCTCTATGTCTTAGTCTCTACTGATCTCTTATATTATTACAACCATTTGCCATGGTACCAATGATGGATTATGATTCATCAATGGTTATTTACTGTAGCTAGTAGGCATCAACCTGGCATAGGTGCCAAATATTTTCAAAACTTCAAAAGTAATCTTGTGAAGTGTTAGTGCCCTACTCTTTCAAATGAATTGTTCAAGTGACACTTTAGGCAATTTCTCACAATTCCAGAGAGAGCATTTTTTATATTATTTCAAGTTTCTGCTAGTCTGAGGTTGTGACATCATCAAATTGCAAATGCCAAAAATAACATTTGATATAAAAAATGCTCTTTCTGGAATTATGGCAAAAGTAAAAGAGCAATCAAGTTGACAGAATGGAGTGACAGTACACATTTGATTTTAAAGTTTTGTAAAGATTTGATGCCCATGCCCATCAATTTTGTAAATTCACCTCTATCATTCCAGTGTGGCGATTGTTGGTATAGTACCGCAGTGACTCTAGCCACTTATTGTCTGTAACAATATCACGCAGCTCTTTCATTGTATTACCATTGGGGGCTAAATAAACCTTTCCATTTTCCCTGTCCTCCTCAAGCTCATCATGCTGACAATAGTCATGGTCGTTACAAATGTGATGTAGTACTCTTGACCAAAGCATCTTGAGTTTCAGCTCATTACCATCACTCTCTTTGCAACAAAACCAAAAGTGATTTCTTATTGATGAAATCCAAGGCAGAAGCCCTTCATGTTGTTTCTTCTTTGCAAGCTAAAGATCACAATAAAACAATTAGAGTAAACTATTTTGATGCAGAATTGGGATTTTCAGTAGAACAGTTAAAAATAAAATGCAATGCAGTCTGATGACTGTTTTAAATTTTAACACCAGACAAACTTTGCAAAAACACGTTTTTAAAAACTACACCTTTTGAGAACATCTTTTGGTTGTTTTAATGAAGTTTTGATTAAAGGGAATAGACATAGATATATCTCGTAGTCGCTATAAATAGGCTATAGAAAATGCCTACGCATCCATTGTTTCCTTGGCTCCACAATGAAGCCGCACGTGTCGAAGTTATCAAATTCAATAGATTATATTTTTAACCTGGCCCGGGCCACCTTTTAACCATGTCGATTCCCTTTAATTCCTTTGATATATACTGTACAGTACATAAAGCCAAATTCTAAGGAAGATTTCTTGTGCTTTTTAAAAGCAAAACTAAATCTAGAAGATAAAAATGTGAAAAATTGCCCTCTTAGTGCATCATACTGTGTACTGTACTGTATGTACAGGTTTTTATGGAGTGCTTTAGCAAGTGTCAAATGGAATGACACATGAAAATGACAGAGATATCAACAAAATGATGACTACGGATGCTTCCTCTGGGATGGGATCACTGGTGAATGGGATCAATAGGAATTTATCAAGGGATATATGTACAGAGAAAAGGGGTATACTGTATAATACCCTAATGTGATATTTCAAACAATATTTATGTACTTTGGTAAGCTTTTTAGTCAGCTTTGAAGCTTTGTGCCACACATCCATGCTATGATGCAGAGAGTTTAAAGATTTGTGGTTCTCTACAATAGACGATGCCATTTGTTCAATTTGCAAGAGACACTGACTATAAAAAATTTGGCGGAACCTTAAAGGGAATAGACACAGCTATATCTCATAGCCACTGTAAATAAACTAAAGAAACACCCACAAATCCATTGTTGCTTAAGCGACACAATGAAACCGGATGCGTTTAAGTTGTTGAGTACAATAGATTATATTTTTGACCTGGCCCGGGCCAGCTTTTAACCAGATGCGTCTAAGTTGTCGGGTACAATAGATTATATTTTTGACCTGGCCTGGGCCAGCTTTTAACCACGTTGATTCCCTTTAAGTAATGACTTGGGTAACACAAGGGACATTTAAAGCCTGCATCAATCTCTGCCAGATGTCATTGAGTGGCATGGCCAGGTGATGGTATGTAGGGGCAATCCTGCTTTCACAAATATGGCTAAACCTGTAGTTGAAAAATTGAATAACAATGTCTGGGTATACCTTATTACCCCTTCCCATCCTGAAAATTTTTGAGCTTAACTTCCCCACTATTTTGTCTGCCAGGCCACTGATGTCATTAGTAGCAAAAGTTGCTGTGAGAGTACATAAAGGGGTATTCAATGATAGCAATGTTGAACTTTAATTTTGACATTGTATGATATTCCATGTTAGATCTGCTGATGGATATTTCTGACAGCTGCATCATTGTAAAATTACATGGTTTGATTAAAATCATAATAGAAGTCTTACTCATCAGTTTCTGTATGCTTGTGTGTGCATCAGTGCATACTTCATCTACAAGTCCATCAAGTTTGTCAAGAGTTGAAACCATTGCTTTCATAAACAGGTGTACCTCTAAACGAGTTGACTTCAAATCAACCTATGACATAAAAGCACTGCAACAATTTACTGTATGCATTATTTAGGATGATTTGTTGCACCTAATATTATATACTCTGAGGGAACAAACAAAAGACTGGACAATGAAATGTTTGTTCCTCCATAGCTGAGATACAGTTGTAAAAGTAGAAGATAATATCTCTTTGTCCATCTGACTAAATTGATACTGTATGGTCATATCAGTTTCCTGCAAGATGCCTTTACTAAATCTGGAAAAAAGTTTACTAACAAGTTAAAGGGAGTACAAAGACCAGCAGCCCTTGCAATCATTTGTTCTTGATTTTGTGAATTTCGTACAGTTGGATATCCTGGAAGCTGTGGAGAGCAAGTCTTTGACTTCACGCAAAAGCATGCTAGTCTTTGTACTCCCTTCAAGAACATTTCTTTGGGCATATTTGTTGACTTTGTGAAATTCCATGGTGGCCTGCTTATAGCTCTGCAACTGTATCTACCAAAAAAATCAAGGAAGTATTTTCTTCTCATGCAAGTTTTCAAATCTATCTTCAAGGCAAGTCTTCAAAGGAAACAAACGATATTTACTACTTGCCTCTCTCTTGTCACCACACTCCATTGTAAGAAGTTTCTTTGACGCATAGTCCATGAGGGTATAGGTCCCCTTTGTGGCACTGTACCCAGGTGAATCCATCCTGCCATCTCCGCACAAAGTCAACTTTGCTTGACTTGTTTTTAATTGAGCAATGATGCTGTTGCGCTGCTCATTATACTCTTGATCCACAGCAGTTGATGCATAAAGCCTTTGATTCAAATTAAATGCTGAAATGCAGCAATTTCCAATTTTTGCAAAGTTACAAAATCGACGGAACTGGCTGATTTGTCCACCAGATAATAGTATGGCTGTTTGCACGATGTAATTAATCGCCAGTCCTGATGCATAGAATCTGCTTGAATACCAAATGTCACGATGGCCATTCTTGCACATCCATTCAAGCTTAACACAGAATCCAATTGTTTTGTGAGTAATGGTTGCTAATTCTGCAATGCAGTCGGACTGATGACATCTAGTACCTAATAATGCTTTCAGCTGGTTGATAGAAGCAACACATTTTTCCTCAAGAACAACATCTCTCTCATCCTCTAGATTGCCATATGTGCACTGAACATAGCTGGCTGTGTTAATATCAAGTTCTTCAGCATTGCTTTCAAGAATCTGAAATGGCTGCTCTTCAGCATCTGTAGATCGTATGAAGTCTTGTATAAAAGATTCTTCCACGTCATTCAGGGTCCTGTCAGCCTCCTCTTCCACATGATGTGTTATAAGAATGTTTGTGTTTATTGGACAACCAACTGCTGGAGTAGATTGATTATTCATGGCAAAGTCCATTGTCATTTTACTAGGTGTCACAAGAATATCCTCCTCAGATATCCTGTAATGATTTAAAAATGAAAATAAAGAAGGATGTTCCCAGCAAATGCCATTCTGGCATAAAATTGAAGTGATCATATCTGGAAATGTATGTTTGGATTTTTTTTAAATGACATTAGAAACCTTGAAGCAAAATTTCATAGGATCTCACTCAAACATAAGTACATTATGGTGGGGGAGATCAGAGAGTGTATTCTTCCTTGCCAGAATCTTTAGTCTCTTTGATGATTCAAACATCTAGCACTATAAATGGTGGGTTGGACATCGCAGGGCTCTACAATAGCAAAGCATTATATACTTACTGTATATTATTATTTAAGTCTGATGCACACATCATAATCTCATCCTCTGGGTCTTTGAGCACATCATCAGAACCCAGTTTGCAGAGTATGGCATGTGCACACCGGAGATATTTTTATGCAAAGCCTGTTGCACACCGGGTATATTTGGGCGTGGCAACAAAGATGGGCGTGGCTGGGTGTGGTCCCATAGAAAACGTCTACTGATAAAAACAAGTACAGTGTTGAGTATGAAAAATTTGAGATATCATGAATTTTATTGGACAAATATGCAAATAAAACTTGTTCTACCTTCAACAGTATATATACTTCACAAATGTATTTAAAGGATCCTTGAAAAATAGTACTATGATCTTATTTATTCACTCATGCTATAGGGAAATGCTTGGTCTGGGACTGGTGAGGTTGGCAGCTTTTTAAATCTTAAGACGTGCTACCAAAGCTTTTCAGTGATTTTTTTCGCATACTTTTGATACCCTTAGTGTCGAGCTGGAGCTAGTCTATTTTTGTCAGAAGAAGGATTTCCAAATTGGAATGGAAGGTCTCAGAAGAAGAACTAAGATAATCCACCCTCGTATCAATGTCGGAACAGTTCTATACTGTACTGTACAGTGTCAAAACATTCTTCATTAACAGGGGGTAATTGAAGATCCAAATTGCTAACATTTCTTAAGCCGCAATGAATTACGATTAAATGAAAGCCAGGCTTTAGCTTTTCAATCCAGGTGGTATGGTGTTGTAACTTCTGCAAAATTGAGCCTTCAGTTTCTCATGAGCTGTGTTTCTTGTACAAAATGAGTGTTTACTGTAGACGACTAAGGAGTGGTTTTATGATTCCATATGAGATACAGACTCGAAGTTGGAAACAAAACAAAACAAATTCAAGCATTAGGTTAGCTACTGTCCTTCAAAACATGTGGACATCTTGGACGTTCATTCTTGATTCTGTCAACAACTTTGCTAACTTCGTAGCTGCCTAATGCTCTTCCTCTAACATCACCAAACACTGGAAGTCGATGTCTTGGCAGATCATGGCTTTCATCTCCCTCAGTATAGAGCTGGGCAATAGCTCTCATGGTAGTTGGGCAAGAAACAGGGTGTGGCAAACTCCAGTCGACAATTGCTCGCTGGGAGAGCACTTCATTTGATTGGCCACCATTCTTTTTATGCACATTGACGAGGCTGTAAAAACCTTCAACGACAGCTTCGCAGCCGCTGACAGCAAGTGCAACATCAAGACTGATGCACATCTCTTTACCAAGTGACTTGAACACGTCTTCATTGAGGTACATCGAAGCAAATACAAATTCTTCATCAATACGTGCCCTCACAGTTTTGCCAGATGAAAACGTTAATGAAAACCACTGGTCTATGGAGGGAAGGTCACTAGCGCTTGCAGAAGTGAGCTGATGTTGATCGAAATCCGTTACTGGTTCGTTGTTCTTGTCCAAAAACATTCTGCTTGCACAATTTCCAAGGCCTTGCCACATCATCGCCATCACAGTAGTTTTGAATCGCTCAAGGACAGTGTCACTGTTGTGAGGCATTAGGTGAAGCATCGGCTGGTCATCAAGGAGCTTCTCTACATGCGGCAAATTGCAAACATACCTGAAAATAAACATTAAGTCCAGCTTGAAAAATCAATGTTAGGCATCTTTGATTTAGTATTTTGATTCTATCTTTTACTCAAGTTGATTTAAGTTTGTATCTAATAACCAAGTACCAAAATATCATCATTTCTGGACGTTTCCTAACTGCACTTATGAAACGCAAAGACATAGGTAGCCTCATCGTTGCTGACACAACTGTCGAAGGTTTTCTTAAAACTGTGACAAATAAGTTTTGAATTTGCCTCAGAGTTGATAATTCATTTGAGACGTAAACCCACTTCTGTCTCACATGATTTTTCAAGAACTTAAGAAATTAGCTTACTGCATTGTTATTACAGCACCACAGATCTTCCTGAAATGTCTCCACTCATGCAAATGATGCAGAATCTACCAATCTACAAACTGCAATGACTTTTCCAAAAAATGCTCAGCCCAGCCCATCACGAAGATACACGTTACTTACATTGCTTTTACATTCAACTTACATTTAATTACATACGTTACTTTCAAGGATTAGCAATTGGTTTAGGGGCACTAGGTTGATATAGTTTTGCATACGAAATTTGCAATTCCGGGCATCAAGGAAAGTCTTGCCAACTAGATCTATAGCATTTGTTACCTGAAGAAGTCAGCAAACTCGGTTTTTCCTCTGAGATCCCAAAGTTCCCTTTCTTCACGACTAACTCTCATTTTTCCATTTTCGAAGGAGAAGATGCATAGATGTCTGACAAGACTCTCAATATCAAAGATGCGTTCCAACTTGGTGATGCTGTCAGTCGGTATATTGTTGTAGCGGGATGTCAGGGTGATTCGCAACTGCTGGCTCAGCTGTAGCAGGTCTTCCAAGCAATCCGCTGGTGAACGTGCTTTCCACGTAACCGTTTTCTTCTTCTTCTGCCTTCGCCCTCTGCTACCTGTCGTAGCCTCACCTTGCTCGGTCCTCTCATCTACCACCATCCATCCAGGATAAACTTCAATTCCTTGGAATGTACAATCCTCAATTTCCTCTCTTGTCAACTCTTCCCAATGCTGTGCGAGCTTTGGTACTACTTTCTTGTCTGGAATTAGCACTTCGCCAAGTTTCAGTTGTTCCAGCTCATCTTGTATCTTTGATAGCAAGGCAGTTACTCTTGGGAACCATGCTACAATCTTCCAAGGAGGTACAGACAGTGCCTGACTTTTGACCATTAGTGTGACAGCGGGCTTCATCACGTCTATCATTCCACACAAATCTATGGCATAGTCTTGTCCGCGCACTTGATATTTCGTCTCTTCGCATTCATCGTCTTCATCTTCTCGATTCTGTATAAAGGATTTGACCATGGCTTCATAACTGGCATAGATTTTCTCCCACTGTTCAAATGAAGAGCTTGTGAACCGTGTTGTTGCATATGTGACCGTTTCTAGTGCTTTCAGTCCAAGAATCTTTGCAAAGCCTTTGCATTCTGCATGCCCACGGCCTCTTCCAAACATTGTGTGCATTCGATTTGAGCGCTTTATCAACATTTTTATGAATTCTGATGATTCAGAATGTTCACGAAGCTCTACCATTGCTAAATCCATCCAATGAGATACATCCCATGGCAGAAGAAAGTAAGGATCTGGTATCTCTCTAATACCCAATAACGCATGCAACCTATTCTGAAATGTGCTAGCCTGGTACTGGCCGTCAGCATGAACTCCTAAAGGAAAAGAATGCAAATTTAATTGTTGGTAAAAATACTATTTTGTTCTTCTGAAAGTCCAGTGCCTCAATAGCTAGTAATATCTTTGAGGTAATGTCCATCAAAAGTAGCTGAAAGAGAGGTAGTATTTTGATTGTCAAGCGATTCATTGTTTCATGAAGAGACGAATCACAAAAATGGAAAATGAAGAGCTGCAAAATCACCTTAGCACAGAAAAAACTACAAAGGTGTTACTTTTTCGAGGGTTCAGCCATAGTTCATCCTGTGGGGCTGTAGAAATTCTACTTAAAGGCCTGTACATTGGAAAAAGGAAATCTTACCTCTCAGAAATCGCAAGTCATCTGGTGTAAGTTGAAGTGAAGTTTTCAAAACTTTAACAACCTGGTCTGCTAGGTCTTTTCCAGAACCTCCCTGAATAACTGGATTCATTCCTTCTTGAGTTTCTTGATATCCATATACAAGAGGGGCATCAATAGGCATTGCTATTTGTCTTCCGTCAACTTGAACGATTACCATGATTGCTTGATTGGTGTCTCGATGTGGAGTGGATTTGTCAATTGCTACAGAAAAGTGCGGTGGTAGTCCAGTGTTTTCCAGAGGCTTGTGCATGTACAGTGCTGTTTGGTTCAGTACATAAATGTAAGCAGCTTTCACAATATCTGGAAACTGGTTCCTGAAACGGAGAAATACCGACGTGTTGATATGGCTGCCATATTTGAAAGGGTTGATTGACCCCAGGGCGTGAAAATTAGGGCTAACATTGGGCATCTATGTGATGTGTCAATAAGAGAGTACGTTTCATTGGATTGAGAATTGCTTTTATGTTGTCGAGGATTGAAGAATATTTTGAGAGTGCATGTTGAATATGTTCAATCGAATTTTGGTTATCTGTATGAACGTAAAGTAATGAACGTACATTCCTGTCTTCATATTTCAAAATTATATCACAAATGCAGATATAACGAATATATTAGTTGACTTCAATAATGCAGTGCACTTCTACACAGTGGAGAATAACATGAGATGCTAAATTCGTTCATACCTGCCATGACCAATGTTTCCAACATCGGCTTGACAAAACGAAAGAAATGCAACCAATGACTCATATGATAAACCGGCAGACTTTATCTTACAAATTTCTATTCCTGCAGCAACGAGGTTGACATTGACATCAACGTTTCGAGCATTGCAACGTTTCTCCTTCAGTTGATGCTGGAGAGACTTCATGTGAAAACTGCCTCCATTGCGTGTTGAACTGCAACTTAGATGTTCATATAGCCTGCTTTTAAAGCTGTACCATTCCTGAGCTGACCCCTGCATGAACTTCTCAGTTCGAAGAACATCGTAGACGAGACCCTGACCCCACGATCTATTCGCAGCATTGCTAGGAGAGAGAAAAGAAAACTATATTACCTTTCGATAACTTGAAGAAAACAAAAATTTAACATCAAACAAGAAATAAAAACTCTTTACTGAAAGAGAAGATATCGCAAGCATTCTTACTGGATCCTACAAATACCTTCAATATAGTGCCCTTTTCGCAATGAGAACATTGCTCAACCATCTTTGCGTTAAGAATAACTTTGGCAGTAAATGAAAAACTAAGTGAATAAATATATACATATTGACATTTGTATGCATTCATATAAAGATGAATTGATAAATGAAAAGATATATGGATGAATTCTAAATAACTCTTCAGAATAACTCTTCGTGTTCATGAAACATCGAGTAAAGTCAAAAGTTGCTGTCAAATCGCCTTATGTCTTCATGTTACTGCCCAAATTGTGAAAATTTGCAATAATTGCATATCGATTCCAATTTCAGTCTCTGCAACCCTACATGACATAGTTTCTCAAATTTGTACGAAGTCAAACTTACATCTTCATGAGAGGATTGGCTCTGATGTATTCATAGCATGGAATACATGTCACACGACAACCATCTTCAAGGGTTTCTACACGGACTTGTTGACAGCTAGACAAATCTACCAAATTTTTTGCAGCTTTTACATCCGCAGCCCCAACAATTTCTTTGCTACTATCCACATGCATCTGAGCACCCTTTTCACGGATATCCATTGCATCCATCCTGATGAGGATCTGATTGATACCATCTTCAATTCTTTCAATGGCATTATCTGCTCCCTCTGGCTGCTTCCCTGATGTCTGGAAAAAGCCGGTAACAGTTGACTGTACTGTTGCAGCAGCACCTCGATTCTCAGATGTTGTGGTAGATCTAGATGCTGCTCGTGCCGGTTCAGTTGTGGATGGTGCCGCAGTGGAGAGGACGGAGTCACCTTGCGAAGCGTTAGTAACAGTGGAGGCAGATGAGGTTAAAACAAGGTTGTTTGCTTCCAAAACAGATGCCAACTCTTGACTTCTCTCCATGACTTCATCTGCTAAAGATGTGTCTAGTGGACTTATTTGGGCTATTGGTGGTATTTCATCTACTTCCGAGTCGGTTTCATCGTCCAAACATTGAACATTGTCTTCTTCGTTGTTGCCTTTGCTGGATCCAGAGCGTGCTTCGGATTCTTTGTTTTTTTCTTCATTTTGTCGGAGCAATTCTTGAGCTTTGACGTGGTTCTTTGGAACAATATATGATTGAAAGTTGCCCTTCTCGCCTTTATGCTTCCGTTTCCAGTGGCGTTCCTTGTATGATTTGGTCCCCCTTGTCAATTCTTGGCAGCACAACAAGCAAATATGTGGGTCTGCTTGATCTCGTTTGGCTCTCTTCTCAGATTCATTTCCCGTATTCGACGAAGATGAAGAAGGGTGTTGTCGTTTGAAGATGGCACTCCAGCTTTTCTGAAGAAATACGAACAATCTTCATAAGGAATTAATTCGCGTACGCGAGTGGGAAATGATTTCAATTTAAGGAACCGAACATTGCATCCCAACTATTCAGTTATTGAAATTCTCATTCTTTTGGGCCACAAGGGGGGTACTTGACCTGGATTTGGACAGAGGTGTGCCCATGAAAAATAACTTTTACCCAGCTCCAGAATTTTTGCCTTCAAACGATACCCGATTCCAGAAAGATTGGTTAAAAGTACACTTTAGAACACAAAAATTGGACTAAATCGCGATTAAACTAAAACGCGATCTAAATTGGACTAAAACGCGATCTAACAAAACTTTCCCTTTTTGAAATGTTTTGACAACCGGCTCCAGAAAAAATTCCCACTTTAGAACCCCGTTCTGAAAAAATAGGTGAAAACGATACCCTGAAAGACGGCACATCCCCGTCGGACAAATAACTAAGTACCCCCCTCCCCCAGGTTTAGGGCCTTTTCCCAGAGGAGTGTTTCAGAATATTCATTTCTTGGCATATTGTATTCCTATCTTGGAGTAACTTAAGATAAATCAGGTGTGAAATGCACTCCAAAATAACATTGCATGGCATGAAGATAAAATACTGTGAAAGCTTACCTGAGCTTCGTTTTCCATTGATGCCACTCAGTCTTTAGGGCTATGAGCCTGAATTGAGTTTCTGTCCACTGACACCGCAGTCTAAAGTTACTAAGAGCCAACCTTGTCCGCACGACGAATGTGCGACTCCTGAAGAAACTTTCGTTCGCTGCCTAATTTATAGCCACTACAATGGTTTCAGTTTCGGGAAGCATTACACCATGGCTACGCATTAAAACAAGTTATGACCATAAAAGGTCGCAGTCTTGCCTAAAAATTCACCAATGAGTTGATTCAGATCACATCTGAAATACACGTCATGATCTCCCATTTCCTTATGGAGATTGGTTCCCTTATTTGTCATTGGAAAATCGAAGCCCTTGTTTAGAAATTAGGTGTTGAAGTGCTTTTATTGTCTTCACAAGTTTTTCAAGTGTAATGACGTAATGACCCATGAAATGCATTTAATGATTTCCTACTGAGCCAAAAATAGGCTGCAGACAAAATTTCATTCTTAACAAATTCACAGACGTCAATCTATATTGGGTCTCCGACCGCTGATAATGGGCTTCTATTGGAATGACCCAGACTAACAGAAGAAAGGGTGGGCAAGAGAAGAAAAGGCACGCGAGGCTCCTTCGCATTTTTATTACTTAATTGAAATACAAATTTACAAATTTTAACCACAATAGGGGAAATAGTCGGTGCACACCAGCACACCAGAAAATTTTTGGTGGTGCACACCGGCACACCGGGCATTTTGCTCGTGCACACCGGAGATCTCGTCGAAAAGTGCCATACTCTGCAGACTGGATCAGAACTAAAATTGAATGGGAACATTTCTTGAAGAACTGATTAGGATCTGACTTGCAAATATGCATACTGTACATGGTTTCTAATGGGGGCCAACGATTTCATGAATATTCTATACTAAAGCTACAAGCTTAAAAAAATATGTATGATGCTGAAAGTATTATGGCAAATGAAAAATCCATTAACAATCAATACTGATGCTAAAATTAAGAGGTATTCTCAAAAATCATGTGAGGGCATACAGAGAGCCCTATACGGAGCTGTCAAAGCAACATGACCCACATAAAGTTACTATGCATTGTTCATAATGCAGAACAAGAACCAAATATACTATGTGAATCCAAGATACTGTATCTTAATACTTTTATAACAACAAATAACAAAGTGAATTGGTAAGAGTAAAATGCAAATTTTAGGATAGTGGGAATCATCACAGCAAATCAAAAACAAAGCATTGACATGACAAATTGCAAGCTCGAGGACAACCCTCCTGAAAAAATCAAATATGAAAACCTGTAAAAACATAACTGAACGATCAGTTACAACATTTGGTGTTCAATTAAAAGTGGAACTGTTATATGCTGTGGTATTATTGATAAGAAAAATGAACCAATAACTGATCTTACCCGGTCAGTGATGGAGTAGACTTTGCACCAAGAATCAGGGCTTTCAGTGCTGTTTTTGTCTCGTGTGATCTAAATGGAAAGAAAGTTAAAATATAAAATAAGAATAAACTCTTTCTAAACATTTAGAATGACTGTGGACGTGGACTAACAATCCCCTAGCAATAGAGTAGAATGTTTCTACAGCTAGAATAATAGGCCTACTAGGTCTCGAGCCTAAAAATTTAAACTGATACTGCGTATACCTACTCAAAGAAGCTGGTTTTCTTCCAAGAACTAAGATAAATGCAAATAATGTTACCTTTTCGAGCCTGGTTTTCCACTCGCTTCCTTACCAGTTGCTTTCAAATTGCTTTTGCGAATCTTGGTACTCTTGGTACCACGAGAATGTTTTTTCGTCCGCCGCTCCCGCTCAGGATCATGTCTTCTTTCTGCAGTTTCAAAGATTGGCCTAACTGCCGTCAACATCCATTCTAACGTGTTGCGTTGGTTCTCGAATCCCAACGCGTGTTTCATCAATTCCACCTCGTCAAATACCTTTTTAGCTGCATCGCCATATCCAAGATGAATTTTGAAACGTTTTCCATCTCGTTTTCTCTTCGGTACTTTCGAAGGAGGCGAGGAGACATCCTCCGCCATTCTCCTCGACAGCAACAACTGATCACATGCACTGATCACATGAATGAATTATTCTATGGTTTTGATTGGCTAGCTATTTTTAGGTCACCAGAGACCTGGCCTGGGCCAGCTTTTAACTATGTCGATTCCCTTTAAAGATATTTGCAAGAAGAAGAAGGCATATTTTATATCAGCCCTGAAGAAACAGGAACATTATTGCACATGAAAATCAACCATATACAGGATGTAATAAGCCTTTTGGTTCACTTTGCATTATATCAAATGCCTAGGGCAAAATGTGGTTATGGCTGATTATGCAGCTAAGAAACACTAGCTTGCTACAAATATAAACAAACTGGGTGATTCTCAGTCTTACAGAATCAGATTCTGTAAAACTGAGAATCACCCAGTTTGCTTTTATTGAAGGTATTTTATCAATTGGTGCCAAAGTGCCAGAGAGTCACCACTCTTGAAATAAAAAAAAACTTTTTATTGCATTTTTCAAGAATTGAATTTTTCTAGTGCCTCCTAACCCACTGGGAGTTCCTATTATGACCTAACAGTGGGGTCCATTCAGTTTGAGGGTCTTACCCAATGGCCCTATTAGTCAAACATAGACTACTAATTGGGGGCATTCTATGATTCCAAGCTGATTATTAACTTTTCAACTTAGTGCGTTCCTCTGCACAGCAATAAGGTTAAGCAATGACTATCAATTACTTTTGAAGTTTTTTGTTTTGTGCCGTTAGTCTTAACAATCAGAATATTATGGAAAACTCGAGACAATTGTCATTAATCGATGAACAAATTTTATTTCCATGAACTGCTATTTGGAGGTCTCTGTAAAAAGATGTTACTTTGAGGCTATGTTTCCAAAGGTTTTTGATTTGGCCCTCTTTAACCCTGACTGCCCCCCTCCATTAAGGGGTAGCTCTGGGCTTATCCACAATGCCATATTTCTTAGTTTTTTGCATTCAATGTATTATAAAGAGTTTTTTATCAACAAATATTGGTAAAAACGTTTCCTTTCTTTCACATCAGACTGCACATCTCCATGAGAAAAATAATTCAATTCTTTCAACAAGATTAAACAAGGATCCAAAATAGGGTGGAAATGGAATAGGGAAAATTTTAACCATATTTTCAGTTTTTCTTTGAATATTTGCATGCATGATGGGGGATTATGGATCATCATAGTTTGTTTGGCAGTATTTAAGATGTTCAGGTATAAGATTTAATTCAAATACACACATTTTTATCAGATTTTGGGTACTTACAGTTTCTTACGAGTTTCTTAGAGGTTTCGTTAAAAAGGTTCCATGTTCACCACATGTGCCCTCATAACAATTTCAAAAAAATGTTTATTACTCAAGTACCATCTGAGTAATATGATACAGGAATCAAGTGAAAATAGAATAGAAATATGTCAAGAATTTCCTTTATCAAAAGAAAATAGTTTCTGAAGTTATATTTTCCCAGTACTGGAGTTTCTTCACGTTTTGGCGATCTGAGAGTTGAGTTTCCTATGAGTAGTTCCTAACAAAATGGTAGACGTGTTGTCTGTAATTTAAGATTGGCTTGGACTGGGCCTTACTAAGCAGAGCAGTGGCATGGCAGCAACAAATTTCGAGAAGACGGTGAAGGGCGAGAAGTTTTGGTCGTTTTCTTCTGTTTTCTTAATATAGAGCAAACAAAAGTGGGCATTTTTACAAGTATTTCTCTTGTTGAATGTTGATCCTATTGATTGATAACATATCTTCACAGAGGATTCCCCAATCACCAAAGAGGTTCTTCATTGTGAGGGTCCTCAAAAATCTCAATGTGTTTGTATTATCGGTGATCATATCTAACTGAACTGATTAACTAAATTGTTTGAAATGTCAAAATCAAATCTCACCTGCAGTCAGCCTCAACTACATCACTAGCATCCACCATAACCTGCTGTCATTGCTAAAATGTCTTCTGTGAACTCCATCACATCGTAGAAAAGAATCCAAAACTGGCGCGATGTCCTCTCTGAAACGAGACAGTCGCTAGAACAGCCCCCTGTGGCTTAGCATTTCTCAACTTTCTCAGCTTGATCGAAGCCATGGCTTTCTCCCTTATATGGAAGTCACAATGTATCGCGAACAAAGCGCGTGCGTATGTTTTTGCTCTCATGTCATACCCAGTTAAAATTTCTCTTCTCAAGGGCTCGTTGCTGCGAGGGCAGTTCGTTAGGGTAAGCTAGGGAGGCGAAATGTTGTTGCAGGTGGGATTCATAATTTTCAGAATTTGAAGCAGGAGGGTAGGCCACGATGTTTGACAACGACGTTTGACCGGAATACAAACGTTGCTTGCCAGGAGTGAGTATTGAATGATTGTTGTTTCTTTGTTAGTTTAGAAAGCACAATAACAATGACCGAATTGCCCATGGTCTATCATTGCAGCATCATGTGTTGGTAGTGCATTGTTGCATTGTATTGTTGCAGTGTGTCCTCATCTCTTTTCAAAATCATCTGAATGAGACATGACTGTAACCACCTGAATAATAAAAAATGAATATAGCATGAGCTTCCCATCAGGTAAGTATGTAAATGATTAAGCAGTTGAGCAAACCAAAAAAAGAATAAATGAAATGAATCATCTCATTTCCACAGGATCACAACCTCATGACAGGCTTTACAGCATACTGATGAATAAAACTACTTTGAACGATATCAGCATGGCATCATCAGATGCATAAACAAGTTGCCTGGAGGGTTTCCACTCGACATTGAACCACTGGCACCCAAAAATGACACATTATTCATGGCTTGGTACCTACTGTAGGTATGTGCAATATTCAACAATGTGAAGAGTTGTTAAGATGCCCAGTTACCAAAGTTTATTCACACATGTATGTGATATGCTCTACTCCAGTTACTTCAATTGCGACAGTTACCTTACATAAAACTGGCCAGACACTGCAATTTCAACATATTCGTTACTTAATTTTCAGACACATGTTGGCCATTCTTCATTTCAATGAAAATCTAATGCGTGAAAAACGAAAAGCAAAGGATGGCACAAGTCACGTCAATGTTGTCTACCCAAAATATAAATTTGGTGAGGAACTTGTTAGACAGATTGCTGTTCCTCCAACATATGGTATGTATAAAGTAACTCTGTATTCTGTTATCGAAGACTGATAAGGATAATTCTGATGCAGTGTTCCGTTTGCCATGTAGCAGGACGTTCATTACATTTTGGTGATCTCTTTTTCTTGTTTAAGAAAGGCAGCTCCTTTTGTTGAGTTTGAGGGGTGCATCAGTCAGCCAAACAAGTTGAAAGAAATTATGAAAACGGCAGCTTTTCAGAAACTTCCAGGAAGAAAACAAATCCCCTTATTTATGGACTTATAGGCCCTCTGTCACAGCTGCATTCATTCAACCAAAAGCTGAATGCTTCATTTGATGGATAAATCAATAACTCTTATTATTGAAACTTATTGTTTGTATGTTCTTTCTAGCCTATACTGGAAATGTGAAAACAGAATTGTTCAGTGCCAGTGATGAGGAAAGATCAAACATCTTGGCTTTGTACATTGAGCGCCAGCCACCACCCCTGAATACTCAGTTTGGAGAGAGATTACCAAAGCCAGAAGCAATTGAGCGGCAGCAACAATGGAAGAGAAACGTTACACAACTCTATCCTCAAGGTGACCTTCTGTGTTTACAAATTTTGTATGCAGAGAATAAATTATAGTGATACTCTATTTATTATATATTATTATTATTATTAAATTATAGTGATATTTCCATGAATTGAATGACTTCAAAGAAACCTTAGGTAATTTGCCGTAAATCTGCCGTGGCAATTCTTTAATATCTTGATTATTTTCAAGATGGCGGCATTTTGATTACTTTTGTAAAAATCCATCAAAAATTTTGAGAAAATTAAAATCATCGTAACTCCTAAATTACTTGAGGAAAATTGACGCAATCTTCAAGAAAACCATAGTTTATGAAGGTCTACAACATGATTGCAAGCAGAAATTTGTAGCTCTTCTGGTTAGGGATTTAGAAATTTGATGACGTCACAACCTCGAAATCAATAAATGCCGCCATTTTAAAGCTAATCACGATATCAAAAAATTGCCACGGCAGATTTACAGCAAATTACCTAAAGTTCCTTTCAAGCACTTTGATTCAAAGAAAAATAAAGAAGAATTTTACACCCGTCTTTTTAAAGATTTGAGCTCTATGCTGTGACTAGCCTTCTCGCAAACAAAAATAATGTGATGAAATATTTTCAAACTTTATCAAGGCCTGTCCTGTTTGGGAGGAGTAATATGAATCTAGTTTTCATTCAACAGAAATCTGTTTTATTTTCCGTATAAATCTGTTGAAGGCTGTAGAAATCCTAAGTAAGGTCTTGTTCTGGCTTGTTATTGGGTTGTTCTGCCTGTTCTTCGGTTGTGGCGCTTGTTCCTGGTTTGTTCCTGGGTTTTTCCGCCTGTTCTTGGATTGTTTCTTCTTTTAGTAATGATGCAAGCTGACAGCATTCCAGTTCTTCCAAGAAGGCTTCATTAGGAAGATTGATGTCACAAAAGATCATGATTTCACTTTCTTGGATGCTCGTTTTAAGGTGTCCATGAAAACGAAGCTGCATAAAGTTATTGCTGTTAAAATTATAGTTACTTAAAGTTATTGTTGTTGATAACTGTATAAAGTTATTGTAAAGCTTTCAAATGAAAGCATTCAAACCAAGAGACTTTTATAAACCTCACTCCTTGTGATTTCCAAATCATTATGACATTCTTACAGAATTCAAAGAAAAAGAGAGGGTCTGGAAAACGAGACTTCATCAACAGTGCAGGAAAATCAAGAGTGTTTGATGAAAGGCAGAAAGGCAGTTAAGGGGCAATGTAAGCAAGTTAAATGTTTGTATCCAATCAACATTGTAGGAATGTATTGTATTTGCAGTGAAGCAGGGAGGTAAAGATGGGAGAAGAAATGCTTGGTTGCACTGCAATCTGATATCTGATCTCATTTGTATTGATGTAGCAATAGAGGAAAGATAATTAAGCTTGGCTAGCAAAAAAAATGTTACTGTGGAGAATGACTGGGAAGGGGACACAGATGGCTTGGAAATGAATTCATTTAAAGGTTGCACAGCACTATCTTATAAACCACTTGACCCCCATTCAATTGATTGAATAGACACAAAATTGTGAAAGTTTTGAATCAGTTATCATCTCTGATTGTTGTTGAAGCATGAGAATGGGCCTGAAGCTGAATCGGTCCATGTACCCCAAAAGAAAACTAAAATATTTGGCAAGTCTTGTGCTATCTCAGAAAAAATTTTTGCTTGATTTATTGCCAGTAGTTATCCAAAAGCATCTTCGATTGCTCAAAGTTGGGTGGGGTTAGGCAGAGTGAAACTTTTACAGGTGCGTGCTTGGAGCGTCATGCCAAGGTTGAACTGGCCTAAGCTACCACTGAAGAGACCTAGCGGCTGCAGCTTATACATGATTGCTAATGGTTGAATGAGTCTCACTACACATGGAAGGGAGTCTTGATAAGTCTTTATTGAAGTGCAAGCGAAGCAAGAAAATTCGAGAGATGTGATTACCTTGATTTTATGTTCTGCGCCAAATAGACTCACACACACATCAAATTAAAGGGGTGCCTAAGTCGGATTCAAAGAAACTAATGAAGCTGTTTGCCTTGCTGGGACATAATGGCAGCCCGGGCGATTCAAAGATGATACATAGAGGCACGTATGGAAGTGCGTGCGAAGCAAGCAGAACATTTTTGACAAATTTGTTGGCTAAATCATGCCAAGATATCATCAGCTTAAGAATTGAATTCTTGTTTCTTTTATAACATCGACAAACCACACCAGGATAAACATGCTTTATTAACTCACATACTTTGACATTGATAATGCATGAAAGTGGAGCTCCCATTTCACTTTATGTACATATGATCATACTCGCATGCCAAGTAGTTACGGTTTTAAGACAACTGAGATGTCATTATCTAATTGTGCTTGCTTCAGAGAAAACAAATTATAATTGGCCAGATATCTTTGTCTTTGGTTGAGATGATGAGCATCTTATCAAGAACATTGTAGTCTTGAAAGAGATGGATTTCTAGGTAAGATATAAACCTATATTTATCAATGTCGTATCTACTTCCTTCGTGTTATCAAACTTTCATCCAAATAGCTACAGCAGCTTTCTTCTTTGATAAAAAATGTCAGTTTATTTTAAATTTTCCAAAATAAAGGTCCTACTTAATAGGCCATTTCCTTTTGCAGGAGACTTCTCAATAATGGAGCAAAGAGAATCACTTCCAAGGCAGTTGGAAAATCAGAACTTAATCCCTCTAGCCCAAGAGCAAACCACTATGGATACCAACTGGACATTGTGTATTTTTTGCCAGGATGGGAAAAGTATCAATAAATTACTTGTCCCGCTGATTCAAGGCGATCAGATTTGGGTAAAGGTTACATAACCCCGGAAAATGACTTGAAAAACTTTGTGAAAATTGATGCTTTGCCAAAACTTATTTCTCCTCGAAGGTTAAATGACAGATGTGGCATTGCAAGCACATTGACAAAGAATCTGGCCAAATGCCATAACATTTGCAGGGACCATTTTAACAGCACTAAACTTCTTAGATTACAGAAGAGAAAACACGACGAGGCACATCATAAAGCTGGTTTAGATTTATTGGAGTCCTTGAAATGTACAAGATCGCATTACCAGAATTCAAACAAAGAACTACAAAACCACTACAAGACTTCTACGGGAATTCAAAGATGGAACTACAAAACTATGACACAGAACGTAACCAGGTTAGTAAAATATTGTCAGTTAACTATTACGTTGAATATTGTGGGTTTCAAGTTTTTAGAGAAGTAATGCCTGACAATAAGATCTAACTTTTTTTCCTAACTTTGTCTAATAATTGAAAAAGATCTTCCACTAAAGACACATCAGTGAAGTCAGTTTCTGTAAGCATGTCATCTAACTCTATGATGTAAGGAAAGGACATCATCACCTTTTCAACTGTTGCTTCCCACAATTTTGAGCTTGCTGCACCTGTACCAACATCATTTTCACATACTAAGACACCACATTCTTCCAAATTGCTTCTTAGGAACTGAATCTTTCAAGGCGGCAGTTTAGAGGCAGTCAAAGGCCTAACCATCTCCATCTCAATGATCAGCATTAAAAGACAAATCATCCTCCAATCCCCAAGGCGGCGTTATACAGCTACCACATTCACACTTTTCTCCTTGCAAAAATTGCAGCATCTGCATCCTAGGGGGGGGGGGCATTTGATTGCTTGATCAAAACACCTCTCTTCTCATTCTTCCCAAGCTAAAATGGTCATTTAAAATAGATCTCCCGCAGTTATTTGACGCAACAGGATGTTTTTTTCATCTCATTCATTGCCGCAGCTTTGTCTACATTGCCTTGATATAGTAACAGGGAAAAGGCCCGAGGAATACTTCTGCCACCTCTTCCACTTTGCTACAAAAATTCTAGACTTCTTGGGATTCCAGAATGTATCAACAGCCAGATCGAAAACACGGAACTCTTGGAAATCTCGGAACTCTCAGATTTCTCGGAACTCTCGGAAATCACACATTTCGAGGTTTCTGCGATTTCCTAGAGTTCTGTGTTTTCGAGCAGACAGAGGCTATACTCGAAAGCACGGAAATGTTGCAAATGTACGGTAGTAGCATTGCTATCAAAGCCATGCCAATTTGAATGATGTTTAGCCTTGCTTGTTTCATGCATGACTTGAGCACACAATTAAAGAAAACAGAGTGAGGGAATCTCTTGACGCACAGTTGATTATCTTCTATTTAACACTCGAATTTCTGCATCACCATCACTAAGCGGTTGGATCGTTGAGACGATTGGCCGTAGCACCTCTACAGAATCTTCTCCAATTGTCCCTGTCCTGTGCCTCTCTAACTACTCTAGCAATAACGAGTCTTTTCGTTGTGCTCAAATCTCAGTTTGAGCCTTCCATGTTTTCACTTTCCATACACCAGATCAATTCATGCATAGATGACATTAACATCAACATACAGTATTCATTTACATCTTGTTCTGAGATATCCGAGAGTTCCGCATTTTCGAATATGCCCTATGTCTACTAGAAAACACGGAACTCTAGGATTTCTCGGAAAACTTGGAACAAAAAGCACAAACATATTTCGTATGACATTCATTTTACATCCGATACCGTGATCAAGGAGCATTCAGTAACCGCTATCGCGAGGGTCATTTCAATTGCGTTTCCGAAAATATGGTACACTCCCCCCGATGATCTTTGGGATGTACAGTACACCCCTGACCTTGCCCCGCTCGGACCTCCAAAACTATATTGATAAACTTGGTTGTTCCGAGGTTTCCGAGAGTTCCAAGTTTTCGAATATGCCCTATGTCTACTCGAAAACACGGACCTCTAGGATTTCTTGGAAATCTCGGAACGAGTTGTTTTTATGCCAGCCGACGCACATTTTGCCTTGGGTGTTTCATAACAATGATGATAATTTTTATCAATTATCTATTCATAGTTGGTAAAGAAAACTTCATGCATGGCCATAACACACAATCAACTAAAACTTTAGTTCTTAAAGACTTTTATCACTTGTGCTATATGCATGATCAAATCATTTCAGGGTCATTTCATCTCATCATTTTATGTATACTTATTTGTGAGTAGTTGATATTTCAGTTGTGAGATTTAACAACATAACAAAAAATGAACTGATTATCATTCTTATATCATGCTGTATGTACACTTATTCCTCCACTAATGATGACTGTCCATCGAAGAGCACAAAGAACTCATTCCCAATGAGTCCTAAGGATGGTCGATCACTAAGCAGAATTGTTCATGATGGTTATATTTGTATATCACTCGTTGCTATTTCGTCAGGAAAATTTCCCAAGGGGTTGGGGGAATGGTCAGGGTAGGAATTGAACAAGGCATTAACACTGGTGTGCAATAGGGGACAAAATTCAAATGAACTACGGTACCATTTTCAAAATGGCTAGTTACTTCCAGATGCATACCCCCTGAAAGAAAGAAAATGAACTAAATTCAAAGTCCATAATGAATATGCATCTAAAGTTCCTTGGAAATCTGCGCTGAATCGTGTTTAGGGAAGTTCAGATTTGGCTTGAGAAAGTTAAAAGTTAAAAGCATTTAAATATGATATTCCTCCAAAGCTTCTGAAAATGATGCTCCTTGGTAAGCTCTGACAGCAGAGACCATGTTCCTGAACATTGCTTCATAAACATTGGCATTTTGGGAGATACCTCCTCTTGGCATGATACAGCCGTTGCGAATCAGCTCACATTTCTCAAATCCTCAACATCATTTTGGTCATCATTGACTATTGGGAAGTATGATTCAATAGGCTGTCCAATAACTTTTCACAGGGCAAGCAAACACAGAAAAGAGGAATACCAGGCATCTGACACATTAATCTGAGCTTCCTGACGAACTGCAGAGGAATAATAACCAATGGCATAATTATCAAATGCTTCAAATATCAAGGAGTTAACAAATGATGATTTTTTACTGATTTTCCCAGACTTCTCAAGATCTTCAAAGTGTGGATGATCAGCATAGTAGCTTGCATTCACAAACAGCTCTATGCATGTCAAGGCTCTAACACGATTTGCCGACGACTCATCTCCAATCAAAGCAATCAAACAAGCATCATACAAACAATTGCCATTTCCAGAAGCTCTGCAAAATCAAAGGTATCCTAAGCAAGACTTGCAAACCAACAAATGAAGAAAGAACCTTGACACATTAACCACACCAGAAGCAAGAGATTATTTTATTGTTGCGAAGCAGCCATATATTCCTGCGCAGTGGCTTCACTAGGCGTTATGGATTCTCGGTTTTTTTGTCTGTTTTTTATTCTCCGTTTTTGTGTCTGTTTTCAACGATTCTTTAATCCTAACGACGGTCAGCGGCTTAGCGGCTTTTGAATCATTTAACTATAAATAAAGGTCTGGAACGATAACCCAATGTTCAGTTTGAGTAACAAATAATGACTGCCTGGGGAAATTCCTGCACATATTGAATTCTCCACATCCCATTGCAACGCATACGAAAAGATTGAAATGGCATCAAGTTTTTATTGCTTTTCGCCTTGCAAACAGTTTTAAATAGTGGGGTAAGCACAACTTAGGTAATTGCAGACCATTTTTACAGTTGTAATGCATGAAAAATAGGGAACTGCCGTCTTTATACAAAAGTTTAGCGGTGAAGTATCTGACTAAGGAGCTGTGATCGGGGGCCTGTTTTATATATAGTTCACCGAATCTTTCAAAATCTCAAACTGTTAACGTGCTTCAGCGAAATCTAACGGTAGGAGCGTCCATAAAACGCGCTAATAAATTATCAGCGATATTTACATATGTACATCGAAGCTGCTCTCTGTACTGCATCTGAGTTTGAATGGTTCAACGATATTCTCCTTCTCTCTACGATATGTTCTAACGATTCTCTACTCAATTCGATATATCTCCCTATTCTCAACGTTTTCAATCTCTCGAAGTCTCGCTCAAGTCTCAAACTAATTAGGGTCTTTCTCATACTACATTTTGTCACGTGACCTAATTACGTCATTTCCCAACAGGGCCACAGTTACCATCAAAATCAACATGTAAAAAATTTCAGACATGCAGACATGTAAAATTCAAGACAGTAAAGCAATGATTGTGAAGAAATTTACAAATTTGAAGTATTACATTTGACACTTAAAAAATCCTGGAATTATCCTTCAATCCTTGAATTTCGCATCGCGTACAATTTTGACTTTTGATTTTGGTTGTTGCCCATGGGCTTTTCACATATTCGTAAACATTGTTTGCATCTCAGTTTGCAAACTGACAAAGCGACCTGTGTAAAGCCTGTTGAACTTTCCAGTTATCTAAGTTTCATTTACGGGGATGGAAGTGCACCCGTCGGGTAATTTTCGCGACAAAATTTACGAAGTTGTTCAAAAACATTCAAGTTAAAGTTTCCAATTCCTTGCAAAAAAGGCATGCTGACAGTTGAAAATAAGTTTTCTATAAGAAACTGCTTAAAGAAACTATTCATGTAATCAAAAGGACATCCTTGACATACTTTTGCCTTATTTTCAGACGTATGCTTTCAAAAAACTTTGCTTTCACGAAGGAGGGGTATAGCGAACATTGAGGTTGTTATTAAACCTTTCAGGAACTTAAACTCTGAGTGATCAAAACTTGATGATCTTAAGAGACTTTCAGTGCTGGCCAAACTTCTTGGTTTATTGCTACGAAGCAGCCTCCTATTCCTGCGCAGTGGCTTCGTTAGGCGTGCTTGATTCTCAATGCTTGTATGCTTTTCCATGGGCGATGATGCGCCAATTTTTTGGGAAAGGAAGGTAAAAATTGCAGAATTTCCTACCCATTAGCTGGTTAGTTATCCACTCTGCAGAGCTGTTGGTCACGAGCCAAGACCTTTAAGGGAGTCTGGGGTACTCCCCTGGAGAAATTTGAGACCATGTTCTGCAGATTTGTTTAAAATAACGCTAATTTTTGTTCCTCAATACAGATTGACTTTACACGTTAATCTACTTTGGAATGTACACATCCCTAAAAAGAGCAAAAAACGCACAATTTACCCAAAGGCTACTATAGAGTTAAAAGCATCATGTTTCTGGTGTGAGACAAGTTTGCTAGCGTGTAAATACCCTAAGGGAGCTGTCATAAAGTATGGAACAGACCGGGGCGGAAGGGATTCAACAGGGTCACCAAAACTTTTGAGTGCAAAATGTTGGGCTAACAAATTATTTCAAACATTAAGCATGGGCCATGAAATCGCTCATTAAAAATATTCAGAAAAATTCAGTCACTACTGTCAACATCACTGTCACTGCTTTCTTCAGTTTCTACCTCATCAGCATCTTCTGGCATTCTCCTTGCTGCCTTATGAAAAAGTTGTGTGATTTTAATGTTTTTTAGCCTTTTCATTCTCCTAGCCTTTATCAATTTGTTGGCTTCTGTTGTTGCTGCCAGCTTATCTTGAAGGTGCTTGCAGAGCTTTTCTGCAATCTTCCTGCTACCATCCCATTCTGCAAATATACCTTTCTGGATAAGATGTTTTAAGCCCCGTAAATGTAACTTTGGCTTCAGACCATCAATGGCATTTGAGTTGATTGAAGCTTCCTCAATGTGAAAATTGAACTTTCCCTGCGCAGCATTATCACAGAATAACTTATCGTGTGTTATCACACCAAGAACTGATCCACAGCTTTTGTGTAGCCTCATTTCCTTTCTCTTCTCACTCTTCTTGTCATTCTCCAACTTCCTTTTTCTTTTCATCTTATTTTTCTGTTTACACAGGACATTTTCTGGGAAATTGTGCTCTTGTTTGTTGATCACCGACTGAATCTGGCTTTCTAGTTTCATCAAAAATGACTTGGTTTCACTCATTTTCTTTAGTGAATGGTCATAAAATTCTAATTCATTGGCTTTCCAGCATGAAATTGTGTTATTAGTGCTGAATAACAAACTTCTTCTGCTGGTCAGCTTTTTTTCTTCCTCTTCAATTTCATTGATTTCCTCACCTGAGGGGTCGTTTCTTCACCATGCTCTGCTAGAAATCTTTTTACAACTTCTACCAATTCATCATCGCCTGTTTCCTTCACCTTTTCATACACCCTTTGGTATAGACAGCTCTTTATCGCAGTCTTTACCTTTTCAATCTTCAGGGCTTCTTCTTCTCCTTTGATGACGATCATCTTCTTGCTCCGCCGACCCAACTGAATGATTTGAAGTTGAATGCTTTCTTATATAGGATTGATCGAATTCCATATTCCATCTATTCGAACGTTTCGTAAATTAACCAATGAGATGCGCTCATTGGGGGATGGGCTAATCCCTTGGCTAATTCCTTGGGCAACCTTCGATGTGGAGTTACGTGATTGGTTAATTTACGTTGTCATGGTGAGAATTGATCGACTGATCAATTTCAGATGATTTCATTGGTCAATTTACGTTGTTATGACGAGGTTAATTGAGTGATTAATTTCCGATGATTTCATTGGTTGATACCGCTTTATTAATTTTTAAAGGTTTTGATTGGTTGCTTTCTCTATAAGAATAGATCGCTTTGAGGGGTTGAAGCAGTTCCAGTTCACAAGTCTCCAAGTAAACAACGCAGGGTAAATCAAGGCAGAGATGTTTTACGAGTACATTAGAACGATATATGGCTGGAAGATAGGTGAAGAAATTGCCCAAAGGGATTCAATGCTTAATGTTTTGAAAGACTTAGGCTTTGACAATTCAAAGCTTTACGAAGGAATAGAGTCTTATGAGTTCACCACGGTGGCAAGGATGGTGAAGGTTGAGGATAAGTATTACCCAAGCAGCGAAGGTGAGAGGTTTGCTTTCTTTGGTCCTTTGAAAGATGGCAGTCGACAGTATTATGTCAACACCACCACGGAAAGAGTCTTGAGTGGCAATGTTTACCACTGGAGTGAATTTTCAGAGAGGCTAGCAATTTTATTTTCAATGCTTGTGAAGGTTATTCCGCCATTCAAGATGATTCAATCTGGAGCAAGGATTACTTGCTATCCAGATGAGTCAAGGATTGATATACAAGTGAAGGGAGAGTTTATACCGAAGATTCCATTTGAACAATACCGCTCATACGCCCAGTGGATGCAAGGTGAGACTGGCAGCGTTTTATGCATTGACTGTGGACGTGAAGGTGATGGACAAACGATATGCGATTGCTGGACTTTGAAAGAAGATTGGGATATGGAATAAGGTTAACGTTACACCGTTTGCTCGCATAGCGCTGTGCAGGGCTTCCTGTCCCCCACCCATTTGTAAAGATGTTTTTTACGAATGAGTGTACTATCTGCTCAAGGCAGGGGTATCACCATCTCCCGATGGCTCATTGTCGCAGGTTTTGCATAGAGACGACGACGGTGTAATGTTAGGCCTATTACCAATGATGTAAATGAACGTTATTATAAAGTTAAACGAAATTAAATGAACATTATGAAACTAACATATGAAACTAACAACAAACGAATCCTTTATATCCTCCCTCACTGAGTCTCAGGCGCGCGGTAGGAAAAAGGTGAGGCAGAATTAGAGGAATGCCAACCCTCACGTCTCAGCTGCTCAGCGATGTAAGCCCAGACGTCTCTGGGAGATTCATCGCCAGCAGCCGAGACATGGAGGTTGGTAGAGAAGGTGAAAGGAGCGGAGGAAGTAGCAGCGTTTCCCAGAGTCGGAGGCAGGGGTGACTCTGGGATTTCCCCCGGCGAGGAAGTGAAGTTAGAGTTCGCCGAGGGAGTGCTCACCGTCGATCCAGGAGTAACGCTCACGGTGATGGCCGGACTCACAATTATAGAAGGGGTATGATGAGGGTAGGGGGAAATTGGAGACCAAGCCGGACTCACCGGTGAGCGCTCTCCCGAATCAAGGGTGAGCCGCGCGACTCTAGACCCAGGGAGGGAGGAGGGACCAGGTTGATTGATTGAGTAATCATGATCAGTCCACACCGCAGAATTAGTTTGACACACCGTCTGCGTGGAAGATGTGCGAAGAAGCTTAAGAGGTTGAACAACCTCAACATCTCCCAGCATTCGATGCGTCAATCTAACCCTGCAATGAGGACATGAATGGTTCATGAACTCAATCAACCAACCTGCAATACAATGGGTATGAAAAATGTTCTCGCATGAGGGGCACATCTTCATAGAGGACTGGCATTCCCTCCCTAAACAAATTACACAGCTCTCTTCCAACGAATAGACTTCATCTTGGAGCAACCTCTTCCTTTGGAACAACTCACCTCTCCTGCTCCTCCGTCTCGTAATCGTCGTATAATCTAAAGGAACATTCAAGGAACTCATAAGACGCTGATATATTAAGGTGAACGACTTACAACTGAAATTTAAGTTGAATGAGAATATTTCTTACCATCACCATAGTTGTCATCGTTCCTCGCAACTCCACCATCGTCGTCATCGTTCCTCGCAACTCCACCTCTCCTCCTATCTTCCACCTCCATCCTTTCCCGCTCTAACTCGTTAGCCCTTGCTCTCCTTCTGTTCCGCCTGAAGAAATCAATCAACAGGGTCTGGTTTCGTTCACTATTAATATTTCCTCTTCCATTTCTTCTCCTTCCACCATTGCTTCTCCTTCCACCATTACCCTCATCGCTAATAACCACTCGTCTAATATCTCCGGGCATAATTGCAGCAAGTCCTAGTAGCATGGAATGACATGTGCGATTGAGCGATTTTGAGCGTGCAGAGGTTTACATACCAGCCATCGAATTTTAAGTTCGACGCTCGGAACCAATCGGGGGACTTAATTTTTTACATTGCGTAAATTGACCAATCAGGTGCGCTTATTGGGGGGATGGGCTAATCCTTTGGGCGAGTTTCCAAGTGGAGTTATGTGATTGGTCAACTTTGTATTGTCATGGTGAGGGTAATAGACCTTTTAGCTATTCTTCAAAAGAGCCTGGATCGAGCGTTATTTTTATACATTTTTCTATCCGAAGTTCGATCGAGTGGCGTTAGAGCTTCTATCGCTATTGTGCATATTCGAAAATTCTTCAAAGTGTAAACAAAGGTCGTTCGATTGAGATTCTTTTTCAGAATAGCTAAAAGGTCTATTGATTGATCAAGTAGCGAAGCGCAGCGGCTATCATGGGGATGAGGTAAATTCGAACGTCGCATTCGAGGGGTTGATTAACGATGAAGGAGGGGGTTCGCGGCATTTTTGAGACGTCCCAGGGGTTTCCCTACCCGGGGAGTACGAATCTGGGGGCTATTTTTGAATTTGAATTTATCATACTTATTACATTTAACCTAAATGCAAAGGGTTGTATTACGGCATAGGGATGAGCTATGGCGATGGGGTTTTGAGTGTATTAGGGGTTATGAACCACGGGGAGTACGTTCGAACCATCGAATGCCACATTCGAACGTTCGAACATTCGAATGTTCGATGATTTTATATAAGGGGTTGACGATGGGATTTTCATTGATTGAGGAGATGATGAAGCGGAGCATTGGAGGTGATAGGGTGGCTTTTTCATGCGTTTGCACGATATGTCGGAGAGTGTTTCGAGATCGATACAATTTGAGCTTGCATGTGAGGTCAATGCATGGACAGAGCTCAGTTGGTCAAGTCGGCGGTGGTGGTGGTGGTGAGAATGGAAGGCAGAATCAGAGAGGGTTGATGGATGAAAGGGCATACAGTGTGAGAGATGTTGAGGCTCGCAGCATGGATGCGCAAGATCTTGAAGGTATCATAGGAGAGGTCGTTGAAACGGTTGTTTCAGAGGCAAACAATAGGGATCAAGGATTAAAGTATCATTTGAGTATGCAGATTATGTTCGTGAAACCAATTGGAAACATAGAAACCGATCCTCCTCCAACGTTTAGATCGAAGGTTATGGTTCAAATGAAAGGAGAATCTCCTGATGCTGCAGAGGGTAACGTAGCTGAAGCAATTGAGGGTATTAGGAGGGACGTCGAAGAGTTTACTAATCAAGGAAGTGGATGGGTATACCAAAGCGTTGAAAACTTTAAGGTTTATCTGTTTGACTATACAGCGATTAGAGGAGGTTCATACATTCCCACGCCGCAAAGTCTTAAGAGGAAGGAAGCAATTGTAAATGTGAAGAATGATGATGAGTGTTGCTTTTTATGGAGCATTACGGCTGCATTACATCCTGCAGAGAGGAAAGTAGACAGACCTAGTAGTTACAGGAAGTACGTGTATGAGTTGAATCGCAGCTGTCTAACGTTTCCTGTTCATCCAAAGCATGATTTGAAGGGGTTTGAGGATGATAATGATTTATCGATCAATGTCTACTGCTATGAGGATGAAGTTGTTGTTCCAACTAGGATTAGCGAGAAGCGAGCTGGACGTCATGTTGACTTATTGATTATCATGGATGATGATTTCCATCATTATACATGGATAAAAAACATGAGTCGTCTGCTGTATGGTAGGGATGGGCATATGGGGAAACGAGCTAGACATTACTGTCATCGCTGTTTGGGATCATGCAACTCTGAAGAGGCGCTTAGGAGACATCTAACGTTTTGCAGAAATAACTACGGACAGCGAGAAGAATATCCCAGCAAGGATGAAATGCTTCTGAAGTTTGAAGGTTTCAAAAAGCAAACTCTCCTACCATTCATCATATATGCAGACTTTGAATGTAGGCTTGTTCGTCAAGATTCAGACAAGTATCAAAGACACGTTCCTATTAGTTATTGTTTGGTGGTTAAGACTTTGGATGATCGATGGAGGTTTGAAACGGAGACATACACGGGGGATGATTGTATGGAAATGTTCATGAATCGTATGGATTGGTTGAACAGGGAAATCAGGAAGGTATTTGAAAGGCTAGTACCTTTGAGCATGACTGATGTTGAGAGGAAAAGCCATAGAGATGCGATTGTATGTTATTGTTGCAGTAGACCTTTCAGCGAAGACGTTGAGCAACGAAAGAAAGTGAGGGATCATTGTCACATTACGGGGAAGTACAGAGGAGCAGCATGCAATAGATGTAATAAAGATTACCTTAACATAATTGCCAGTTCTCATCCAATCCCAATCGTTTTTCACAATTTAACAGGTTACGACATGCATCACGTGATGAGATCATTGGGAGGGAGAGGTGTGCAGGTGATGGCAACGACGTCTGAAAGGATAATCACGGCGAACATCACATCCGAAGAATCAACACATGGCATCAAATACATAGATTCATTGAATTTCATGTCGGCTAGCTTGGCAGAACTCGCAAACAACCTCCCAGTTGATCGACTAACGTCTGTAAAGAAATTCATAGCAGAGAAATATCCACAGTTAGATCAAGACGTGGCATTTGCCTTGCTAAGGAGGAAAGGGGTTTACCCATACGATTGGATGGATAACCTTTCAAAGATGGATGAAACGAGCATACCCAACGAGGAAGCATTCTACAATGAACTCAACGATGCGCATATTGACAATGAAGATTACGAGCATGCAAGGAAGGTTTGGAATTTCTTTGGCTGCAGACGATTTAGGGATTACCATGAGCTGTACTTGCAAACCGATGTGATGTTGTTAGCTGATGTGTTTGAATCCTTTCGACGAACCTCACTCGAGTATTATGGCTTGGATCCTGCTTGGTACATATCACTCCCTGCGATGGCTTGGGATGCAATGTTGAAGAAGACGAATGTTGTCTTAGAATTATTGACTGAAGGTGAGAAGGACATATACCTCATGGTGGAAGAGGGAATTAGAGGTGGCATAACGATGTGCACTAGGCGGTTAGCCGAATCAGGAGATGAATCTTCGTTGACTTACTTGGATGCGAACAATTTGTATGGTTGGGCTATGTCCCAACCACTTCCTCATGGTAATTTCAGCATTGAATATTATGAAGAGGAGGATGATGCAAATCGAATCATTGAGAGTGCATTATGCAATGACGATGAGGAGGTTGGACACATATTCAAAGTCGATTTGGACTATCCTGCAAGGCTGCACGACGATCACTCTGACTTACCGCTAGCTGCAGAGCGAATGACCGTTCAGGCTGAATGGTTGTCTGATAAACAAAGGGAGATTTACAATGGGGTTTATGGTAAGAGAAGCTTTAGCTTTACGCAGAAGTTGATTCCAAATTTATTCAAGAAGGTTGGATATGTACTTCACGAAAGGAATCTGAAGCAATGTTTGGAGATGGGTTTGGTTGTGACTAGGGTGCATGCGATTGTCACCTTTAACCAATCTCCTTGGCTGCGTGAGTACATAGATTTCAACACTGAGAAGCGAGCACGTGCAAGGAATGACTTTGAAAAGAATTTCTTCAAGCTGATGAATAACGCAGTGTTTGGGAAAACCATGGAGAACGTTAGAGGGCATAAGAAGTATGATGTATGCACTGATGGCAAGAGGTTGCGTAGGTGGGTTCGAATGCCGCAGTTTTACGGAGTAATTGAGATTAATGAAGACACTCTAATAGTGGAAAGAAAGCTAAGGACGGTGTTGCTGAAGAAGCCGATATACGTGGGATTCAGCATATTAGAAATAAGCAAGACGTTGATGTATGACTTTCATTACAACTACATGAGGAAACAGGGTGAATTCAAAGCAGATTTATGTTATATGGACACGGACAGCTTCATATACGCGATTGATAAACCTTTATCCACGGTACATCAAGTCATGAAGCGAAGCGAGCAGTTGTTCGACTTTAGCAACTATCCAAAGGATCACCCAAACCATTCAACGATGAACAAGAAGGTAATTGGAAAGATGAAGGATGAGATGGAAGGGAAGGAGATGGAAGAATTTGTCGGTCTAAGGGCTAAGGTATACAGTTGCAAATTGAAGGATGGCTGTGAAATCAAGAAGGCAAAGGGTGTTAAGAGAGGCATTGTGAAGAATGAAATAAACCACGCTGATTACAAGGAATGTTTGCTGAAAGGAAAGAGTTGTGTACACATGCAGCGCAACATTGTTTCGCAGAAGCAAGTCATTTATTCTGTCCGACAGACGAAGCTATCCTTAGCACCATTCGACGATAAACGATATCTGTTGAATGATGGTATGACGACTTTACCATATGGACATCACCTTGCAGTTACGACGTAGAGATGAAACGTATTAACAATTGAATTTAGCATGAACATAACTTAATACATAATTATCATTTTGCAACCTATTGTCAGCGTTGAAGTCTGACGAAATTTGTTTCATTGTATAACCTTGTGAACGTTTTGATATAAAGTATATGCAATATTGTCCGCAAACGTCGGTGTCTTCTCTTTGGAACTGCTCCTTGTTCATGGTGAGAGAGGTTGCATTCCTTGCGATGAATATGCTTATGTCTTTTAAAGGTTTATCTCCATATGAATCAAAGTAATCGCAATGACCTGATTCGTTGAAGTACATGCATACCCAATGCGTACCTGTTCTCCCAGAATTTGATTCGTTAACTATGATGCTGAAGGGAAAGTTTGCCTTGAGGTTTGTTAGTTGATCCTTAGCAAAGACACCTTTGAACGTGTTTTTAGTTGGAGGGTAATTGGTTAATATATTGTTCAATTTTATATCATTCATCTTTTCTACCAGCTCTTTTTGACGTTTCCCATGGAATCGACTTCGCTGACTGAATCAAATAGTCCGTACAAGATGATGGTATAGGGACCACCAACCACTGGCGTGCCAAAGTCGAGCTCGATCCTCAGATTGCCTGCCTTTGCAGGATAGTATTCCGTCAGGGCGTGCGTTCCTTTCGGTGTCAAATCGAATACCCAAATGTTCTTCACCTCCCAGATGTGTGAGTTTAATAGACAACTTTTATCGTTGGTAGCCTTTAGGATTTGGACAAACGCCTCATTCCAATCTTCGTTGGCGAAGTGCGTCTTCACTTCGGGCACGATCAAGTCCCCATCGACTTTGATCCTGGTTGATCTTATGTCTAAGTTTCGATAATAAAAAGGGTTGGCAGCCATGCTTCCATTGAATGCAGCATTCGTAACGATTCCATACATTAGAAGCTTTGGTACTTTTCCGCCAAAGAGGTTATCCCATTCCCAGTTATTCACACCGTTTTGAATCAATTGGGTGGTCATGGTTGGGACTGGGGTTGGGTAGATTGCAGGACTTCTTTGCAAGTTCATGTTGATTCGCTGCATGAGCTGAGGATCTAATTTCACGCTCCTAACTCGAGCCTTGATGCTTCTAATGTAAACGCCGTAGGTTTTAACGGCAGCATCTGCTCCCTGAGTTAAAAGGAATGCGTCTGAATTGGGGATTAGTTTGAGGATGACCCTCGTTCCAGGCGGTAGGTATCTCTTTTGCATGAATGGGCCTAAGTGCAGTTTAGTGATTACCTTTACGACGGCACCTCGATCAAACATCGTCGATCGAACCACCAATCCTGAATTATTAATTTCATTAGCAGCGGCGGGTTCGAATAGTTCAGCCATTGAGTTTGCACTTGCAGTGTCGGGGACGTAACCTTCCAACCTTGGCCTTCCCTCCAAATCCCTTTCGTCATACTTTAAGCAGTTTTCAAAATCGCATTGATATGGATATGTTCCCGTGGAGGGATTCATGTCGATATCCCCCTCTTGCAATGTTACTTGCTTGAAGATGGCTTGACCAAATCCATTGCAAATCCCATATTGAGCTGCTTTCATCGTGGTAGCAAGTGCAGCGTTATCAGCCTTGTTGCGAATCTGCAGTCCTGCGTGAATTTCTACATTACTTACATCCCTCAAATCCACTGCGGATGTGTTGACGACTTGAATGTAGATTGTTTCCTTGCTGTTGTCAGGAACAGCATCGGATGGATAATAGTCTGTATCATGTCTGCTCTGGATGGATACATCCGCCAGCGGAGCTTGGAAGAGGTTTAACCCTTCTGCGTTGATCATCCTTAGAAATTTGCTCCTGAATAAATTAACCGCTCAGCTCTTCGTACCAGTTCGTTGTGCGTGGGAGTTTTACCTCTCCTTGCAGCTCCTTTTATAGGAATGGCAGCCCTTTTAACCGCTTGCTTTACTTTGGTATCAACCTTCTTTGTCACGGCTCTACTTGATAGAGCTTTGTTTGCTAGGGACGTAGCTCTACCTACAACCTTCCTTTGCAAAGCAGGTGCAACTGTGCCTTTCAGAGCGGCGCCTACCCTCCGTTTTATAGCCGCACCGACCTTCTTCTTTAGGTTTGCACCTACTTTCTTTTTTAGAGCTGTGCCTACCTTTTTCCTCAGGACAGCTCCAACCCTCTTACCAACCCCAGACTTTAGCTTTTTGCGAATAGAGGATCCTGCTCTCTTAGCGAGGCTCTTAAACAGTCCACCAGCACCACCGCCGCGCATGCTTCTCCATGCTCGGCGATGACGTGACCATGGTCCGCTAACGATGCCTATCGATTTACCATCATCCCACCCTCCTATGAAGGGTTCTGATCGACTCCCTCCTTTCATAGTCTTAACTAAGCCCGTTGTAGGCATTCCATCGTACGTAACTCCTAAGCTATTCATCGCTTGGTTTGAAATGTAGCGTTATGTATACTTTTCCCTTGAAATTTACAGGCTCCGAATGCTCGTTTTGCAACGCGACGTTGAAACCTGCTATCTGTTGATATTTTACGTCGAAGTAGTGAAGGTTCGTGAACTGCATCCAATTTATACCTAGTTTATTCTTTAGCGGGAACATTCGTAGTAGGGGTATCGTCCTCTCTCCAACGTGATGAGGTGCAATCAAATCTGAGAAGATGAATGCATTCACCTCTTCACATTCATATTCGTCTGCCTTGATCCTTCCTCGCATGGTTGCGCACGGATCTAACACTTGGAATATTCCCCTCTTTGTTATGCCCTTGATTCCATCGATGGGGTTGGGAATTCCCACCATCTGTCTCACGTAATATTTCCATGATCCACCCTTCATTTTTTCATCTAGGATATCTCCTAACATAACGTTCAACCAATCGGTAAATGCAATCGATGACACATAGTATGGGAGGTGTAGGTATGTCGTTCCCTCATCCTCGTTTAGGACTAGTTTTGGCAGTTGGAAGTATTCATCGTTGGTTATCAGTTGATCCCCACTGGTTCCCTCGAAGGTTTTCCGCAGGTGTTCCTTTATCTTATCCGTCAAACCTTCAAAGGCTGAATTTATCAGGTTGACGATTCCCTTCAGAGTAAGCGTCTTTACCTTCTCAAAGCCCTCCTTGATGGGATTTAGCGCAAATTCTTTCCTTTCCCTGACTTCATCATTTATCTGATAATTCCAAATGTCAAATTCTCTAACGTATGTTTTCTTCGTAGGGTCATATGTGTAGTTACCACGCTTGAATGCTTGCCTGTTGGAGTTAGATTTCAACCCTTCCTTTTGAATCTCAATGCAGAGGATTATTTCAGTCGAATCATTGCGAATGATGGAAGAGTCATGTTCACCCAACCGCCTCTCTCCTTCATGGGCATATGCAACGTCGACGATGGCTACTTGGTGCTTACCGGTAAGTTGTTTCGTTGGTTTCACGTTGAAGTACTCGTCGGAGCTATCTAGCTCTAAATGAACATAATCATTGAGTCGCATCCTTTTTGAATGCAAGGGTTTATGAATGAATCGTCGTTGAGTTTCACGATCCTAGTTTTACCACTAGAACTTTCTAAAACTCGTACGATGAAGTTGCTCATATTTGTAACCGTTAATTCCTTCCATCTTAGAGTATCGACTGATTGAATTTCTTCCTTATCCGTCATTGCTGAAATCAGTAAGGGAAGCTTTCGCACAACCTCAAGGTCGACTTGATCGCAGCATACGTCTACGACCCGTTGCTTCGTAGACACGCTTGATAGTCTATAGCTTCTAACGCAGCACAGCCATTTACCTTTCAATTCACCTTTGAAGGACTTTCTAATATCAGTGTGTATATTAAGTCTTTTCAATGTTACGTTGATTATGTTACGTTCTTCTTCCATGATGACTGAACATGAGTCTAACGTTGCACTTATATGATGTTTTTGCGCGTGGCGTGGAAGGGGCATACGATCGAGTAGGACGGGGATGATAGCAATCGAGGTGAAGAGCTATTATTCATCCCGGCTCCCGTTATCTCCATCGTTCGGGGCTCACTAAGCTTGATCTTCGCTGAGTTTGAGGCTCATTGCAGTTAGAGCATGCATTCGTTCGAAAGGACGTTTGCTATTCCCTTCACCTCACTCCTTCCCACGCCGATGTTAGCTCATTACTTCAGGTGGGTTGCAACGCCACGCTCATGTAAGGTCTTCCAGTGGTCGATGAATAATCATACTTCACGGGTTCTCCCGTCGAGTGATCCAACAAGAGAATCCTTATGGTGTTAAACTCGGTTATGGCTAAGGGCACGGCCGTGGGATGCTTAGACTCTCTGTAGGTTTCACTCATGTTTTCGGACGATGTCCCATCATGCAACGTCTTGAGGATTTTCCCAGGGATACCACCGACGTAGTTGCTCTCAAGCAAATCACATTCAATGTCTATTAATCTACCTCGACCAACGTTCGTGTGAAAGCTTCCCTTTTCAACCGCAATGAAGGTAGTGTCCTTCTTTAGACCACTGTTTGACATAATCCTACCACTTGTCATATTGCTACTCCTGCTCCATCGACAATCGCCTTCTCCTAAGAGTTTTAAGTCGTAATATGTTCTAAACCTTAAAGTTTTCCCGAATAAGGAATCGTATAAGCTCAGTGGCATTTTCAAGAATACGCCACACTTTGCAGGTAGTTCCTCCTTCAATCGTATGAATGTGTTTCCAATGTACCGATCTTCCGTTGTGATGTTTGAATCCACAACTCCTACTTCTATAACGCTTGTAATTCTGGTTAGCGACAGAGGATTGCCAATCTCCAATCCATTCAATGCCCTAGAGAAAGATTCCAAAACCGTTGTACCACCCCTTGAATGGAAGTAGTGTTTCTCCTTAAATGTGCGGGTTGATGTATACCCATAGCTATACGTGAACCAATGCTCATTATGAATCTGACCATTGCGGAGTATTCGATTATCGAGGGGTAAAACTGCTTCCATCAGAGACATTACCCACTTTTTCCTGGGGTTGAGCAACATCATCGACTTGAGTGTCACGGTAAAATCGCTCATTAAACCTTCACGATGAGCTTTTTCCTCGGAGGTTTTGGGAATGGTCTTTGAGATGCTAGGTGTTAGTATCATGTAAAATGCATTGTTTCTAGCGTACATGGACTCGCTACATTCATTCATGCTTGATTTTCCTCCTAAAGTGAAGCGTTAACCATCCACCTTTCAAGATCTCATATTTACCATTAGGTTTCACAAGTGTAAGCCCTATGCGAGTCAACCTATTATACTTCAGATCGCAGTAGATGGGGTTGGCGTATTGAACGTAACCTCCTTTCCTCTCTATTATCCTGAGCCACGGCTCTGAATGATTTCCAGTTGGCTTCGATTCAATCAAATCAAGTGCTAGAATGCGTAGGGTATTCCGTTCAATCTCATGGGACTTATCACCGGTCTTTACAACCGAATGAATCGTCGTCGTAGGGTCGCGAATTATATACGATTCTCTGTAGAATTGATACAAAACCCCTCCACTATCACTAGGCATGTAGTTTGATCCTGTTAGCGGGAAATGCACATGATACATACCTCGCTTGAATATTGAATCGATGTGTAGTTCTGGATGAGATTTTATAGCTCTAAAGTTTAATATCTTTCGCAAATTAGGACGGAAATACACTTCCCTCACGTAGAACGGCACATGCATTGTCACTAGACCATTAACGATGCTAAGTGAGGGTAATGAAAAGTAAGGAGGTCTCACGATGTGTTTCTCACCGCCAGTCTTAGCGAATACAGCACCTAGGAATGGTACTGCATCGACGAAGCCTCCCCTCTTCATGTTTTCATTGAGGATGGTTATTATTTCGTGTATCGTAAGGCGCTTATCAGGATTATTCTTGAAATATACATCCTTGAAGTAGTTACTGACTGTTTGGGCGGTAAGCTTCCTCTGCTCTTCATTGATTTTCATGCCCCATATATCGAACTGACTAGATTGCGTATTCTTGGCATTATTTCCATACTTGTAGTTTATCCATGCCTTCCTTGCGCCTTCATTTACCAGTCCATCTCGTTTAACTTCATACCTCATCGTAAAGTCCATCGGACCATCGCAGAGGAATTCCCTCCCGTACGTCTTTTCAACCGCTCCTCCTCCATGATGACCCTTCTCCTCAGAATCATCGTTGGGTATATTGAGGTAAGTATCTAAGATCCCCACCTCCCATGACCCATCAAGCTCAATGCTTGGTTCAACCCTCGAAACGCCTGACGCGCTTACCCGCATGAACCTTTCAGACAACTCCATGATAGAATAGAGAGATGTTAAATTGGTCTAAACTTTATTATTATATAAGGTTTTTCAACGAGTTTACTATCAAACATTACGTTCAACCTCGTAACGATATCTAAAATGTCAACCCTTACAGTCTTTAGGTTGCTTGATTCCACAGGAACGTATTTAAGCTGCTTTGCTTCATACCTTCTAGGACTAGCTATGCCTATGGTTGGCATTCCTTCGCTTACTCCTGCCAACGTGTTACTCTTCAGAAAGTCGCAGCGAATGATCATAGGTCTTTTAGAATGTTTAGGATCCAGAGCCGTTAGCGGATCTTTTTCTTTACCTCCATCCCACTTCGAAGCGCTCTTAAGGACTAATCCTACGAGTTTAGCGTCTGTTACCTCCTTCGGAATTTGCTCTCCATCGTCGAATTCATATTGAATTTCCACTGTATCAGTGTAGTATGAATAAGTACCCACTCCCTCGAAGCCGGGCTTTGGATAAAGTACTCTACCCTTCCATATTTGATACCATCCATTTCCAAAGGTAAGACGAAATTCACCAGCTCGGAAGGCTATTATATCATTTTTATCAATTGGTCTGACTATGGTGATGATTGCATGTCCATCTTCACTCATTCCAACCCTTATGTGCCTCTCATACTTGTGATACGTAAAGGGTCCTAGGTATGTATCACTATCTAGGGTTTTATGAAGTGCCGTTGTGAATGAGTGAAAGTCTGTTTCACCATCCTTAGGATTGTAGAAATGTTTTTCTGCAAAGACCTTACTCTCAGGACGCGCACACCCCTCACTGTCAGCATCTCCAGTAGTAAAATCACAAGCTCTGTAAAATCCAAATTGAAAAAATCGTTCTTCGTTATACGGTTGGGTTAAGTGGATCAGTCTCGGTATATGGCATTCAACGAGTGCTGCTTCCCATTTCCTATTAGGATTTAAAACCATGCCATTCGCAAACACGTTATGAAATGTACCATCCTTCCAAGAATCATCAGCTGGTGATAATGCAACGCTGAAACTTTCGTTCATAACTCTACCAAATCCTCCGGTGGAATCCATTGCTGAAACTTTTCAGGATAACCTCTCCAGCTTACTAGAACTTCCCTCCTTCCTTTCCTCGTTCTCCTTTTATGCACCCTTTCCACCACGTACGTCTCAGGTAATGCCACCCTTTGTAGCTGCTTTTCGTATATCCTACCAGTAATCTCCTCATCCAACAAATCGCTCACCAAATACGTGCGTGGATTTGTATTCAAAACCTTTTGAATTTTGAATATTTCCTCAGTCCAATTTGGTGCATGCTCTTTTTCAAACATTCGCTTGTTCTTACTTATTCTAACATAATCACCAACTTTAAACTTTGGTCTAACGCGCTTACCTTCCATGTCCTCGGGGAAGAGCTTGGTGCGAATTGCAGCTTCATTTTCAGCATTAACTTCGCTCGGTCTGATTCCAATGGATCTATGATACGTGTCGTTGTATGAGTCGATCAACTCCTGCAAAATGTCTATGTATCTAAGTTCATTCCTAGAGGTAAAAGCTCTGTACATCTTATTCTTCAGAGTTCTATTGAATCGCTCAACTATGGCAGCCTTTGTATCATTTATGGCTTCATATCCATGAATGTTCATTCTTTGCAGTAGTGCTTGAAAGATGCGATTCTTAAACTCGCTTCCTTGATCATAGCGCAGTTTCTTAGGTTTTCGCTTACTCTCATTCATTATATCATCGAAGGCCTCAGTAACGACCCTCCCTGATTTATTCTTCAGCGCTCTCACCCACGCGTATTTGCTAAAAGTGTCGATGCATACGAGTAGGAAGGTCATGCCATCGTTGTATTCCTTCAACCTGGACACGTCAACTAAATCAACCTCCCAAAGGTAATCGATACCTTGAGTGTAAATCCTCTGCCTTTTAAATCTCTTCCTCGCAGGACGATGCATCGTGTAAGGTGCAACCCCTTTACTCCATTCTAGTAGTCGTTTATACTTTAAACCGGGTATCACCTTCCTTGCTTCAGCGTAAAACTTCTTCAACCCTGAGAATGAAGCGGGAAAGCTGGGATCATAGTATAACTTTTCAATCTCTCGATCCATATCGACTTAAGATTTTACCTAAACTCTCTTGATCTAAACTCTTCAACAATTTCCTAACGTTTCTCCTATCACCCTTCTTTACCTTCCTCACTCCTTCCCTTTGAATCGTTTCACTCCTCGCTTTAGATCCTTTCAAAACATTTAATACCTTTTTGGTACCATTCGGAGCTCTGTGAGCTGCAGGTTTCTTATCATTCAAATAGTCAATGATCTTTTGATAGTTTGTATTTGCAATGGGTGCGTCATCCAACTTCAGGCGCCCTTTATTGTCAATGCCAATCCTATCCACTTCCTTGACTACTATACCTTCACTCGTAGGCACATCTATGACCTCTCGTTCAGAATCATCGCTCACGTTCCTCCTCTTACCCGTGAGCATTTCATATTTGGCAAGGGGAATCACAACCATCTTTTTATAATCCATCCTTACTCATTACACGTGCAAACGATTTCCGCTAATAGCTTCAACAGCTTATCGCTTAAATACACCCCATTTACCTTCCTTCCCCCAAATCTCTTCTTCCCTCCTTTCTTTGCCTTCTTTTTTCTTCCCTTCTTCCTTACCTTCCTCCTTACTACTTTCTCTTTGCTTGCCTTGCTTTTTTCCCAACCATCGTGGCGCTTCCACAAGTCATCGTCTGAGTCTGAATCGTTCCTTACCATTTCTTACTCCCTTTAACCTTCTTCCTTCGTTTTTTTCTTCGTCCTCCCGTCATGGACTTTTTGCCTTGGTAATTATCTAAAAAGTCCCGCAACTTCTTCTTATATAGAGCATTCCTCGCTCTCTTTTGCTTTACCTCCTTTATCAACTTAGACTTCTCTTTGAATTCAGCTTGACTCCCCTTCTTAGCATCTAAAGCTTTCCTCGTCAGCATCTGTATGGCAGGTGGCATTGTCCGCATGGATAGTTGACCAATCGGAGTATTTGCTAATTCCCTTCCAAACTTATTTCCCATGCTTACTGATCCAACTGTTTGCTATAACTCCTCAATAGAGTTATTTCCTGCGCCCAACTGGGGGTGGGTCGTGACCACTTGGTTTCAGGAGCAAGGAGATCAAACGCTGCTTGTCCTCCTTGAATGTATCCTCCTATGCCCTTTCCAATCATAGGCTTCATAAGCTTCCTTTCCTTCTTCTTCTTCCTTTCCTTCTTCTTCTTCTTCTCTTTCTTACTTAAATACCTTTTTTTGCCACCCCTCTTACGTTTACCTTCGCCAATGAGTTCACTCATAGCATAGGCGCCGCCAACTCCAAGCGCACCCTCAGCCAATGCTATCCCTCCTCTCTTCGCCATAGCTTTCATCGTAGACCTCGTAGCCTTAGAGGTTACCTTCCTCATGAGCTTCGAAAATGCCCCCATGGCTAATACTTTGAGGTAAAGGGTTTCTCCTTATATAACGCATTTACTCATACATATGCAATCATTGGCTGTTCATTTGGAAAAATGTTCGTTCTAAACCTAAGCTTATCAGGTGTACCCTGAGTGAAGTCACAGTGCAAGTATCCATAGTTCTTACTCGTCGCATCGGCAAAGATTTCTAAAAATTGTTTAACCTTTCCTGGAGCCACTTGCTGTGCAAAATATCTTATCTGACTTTTATCCCGGGGATTTTTAAACAACACCATGTGATGAGCATTGATGGATAAGTTTCTAGCTTCACTACCACTTGGAAATACATTTTGCCATAAGAGTATGACATTGCAATTCAAGTGCGACCTTCCCTTTGTAAACAGTTTACCCACTCCAGCCATACCCGAAGTTTCCTGCATCAAATCATCTATCACTATCGTCGAATTCCTCCCCTGCTTTTCCACCTGCTCATAAACTTCCTTATCAATTGAATCAAAGAATCTAACAGTACCTGCAAAACTTGCCCTAACGCGTTGGAACAAAGCCGGCTGCTTTGTCCCGCTGAACCACAGCAAGGTTTGATATTTCGAGGCTCCATCAGTTACCGTTTTAAATTCCTTCAAAAATCTTTCTAACCAAGTGGTCTTTCCACAACCGCTAGCGCCAGCAAGTATCAAAGTAAAAGGCGTTTTCAATCGTACATCGAATGTTTCCATATCAATGAACTACAACGACTATAAGCAACTATTTATAACAACCTTCGACTAAGTTCATGCAATGGTTGGATCTAATTCAGACAACAAAATGTTAGTAATGTTAAACAAGAATCCCTCCAACTTTGCTTCCTTTCTACGCCCTATGGCAGCACCTTGAATCAACTCATACAGCCTAGCAATGCTTTCAGCATCCACTCGATCATCCATTTCAAGCATCTTCTTCGAAAACGAATCAGCGCTTTCCATAGCTGCTAGGGCCAGTACGAAGGCAACGTGGAAGGTTGCAAATCTAAGAGGGTCTGACACCAAACAATCAAATCGATGATGTTCTTCATACCCAACTTCACCATCTCTGATGGCGCCGACGATGTTCTCGATCGGAGTCTCGCCTGAAGCATCCTTTATTCGCTGCAAAATGTTGGCATAGTTTATCCCACAGCCATCACACAATTCTCTCGATTTTAGCAGCAAGAGCTTGTGACATACCTTTATGAATGCTTTCAGGGTTACTTCTGATTCTCTAACTCGTTCAACTCGAGCATTCAAAAACTTGCGAGACATCTGCGCCACCGTCAGACTAAACATTGGAGGTGGTGGACGATGAATTTCTCCTTCTCCTTCCTCAATCTTTTCCTCAATCTTTTCCTCAACTCTCCGCTCGATTCGTCTACGTTTCTTTGGAGGAGGATCTTCTCCCTCATCGTCATCCTTCAACTGTCCATGTCCGATTTCCTTCTCCATCATCAACTTCAAGAGCAGCACTTCAGGAATGCGAATGCCCGACTTCGTTGCCTTGTTATCCTTCCATTGCCTGATGTCGAGATACGTAAAGGCTGGAGCAACTTGAACTATGTTGGAGTAAACTGGATCAGCTGAAGTCACTTGCTTTGCACACCTCTTCAAACCTAATTCAAAGATGATAAAGTTTCCACTTGCTTCATTGATGGTTGATCTCACCGTCTTCAATGCGAGATATTCTTGCATTCCACCTCTGTACTTCGTCTTCTTCACCATTGAATTCATCCTCTTGAACCTTTCTTCTTTCTCCAAGAAGATACCATCAGATTCGTCAAATATTGCAACCTTCTTTCCAGTAAGGCCTATCCTTTCCAGCAACCCTCCTTCATACATTCCTCCTCGAAACGCCTTCTTTGACAGCTTTACGCGGTTTGTGATCCTTTCACTTTCATCATCCTTCTTCCAACTAAGCTCCAACGTGCAATCTCCATCACCTTTGCTTGTAACCCTAAGGGTGTTTTTACCATCATCGCTGCTGCAAACATATAACTCAGCCATCTCCTTGAAGAGTGATTTCCAGACGTGTGTGAATGATCCAAGCGCACCTCAAATTTATAGATATGACATTCGAAAATCGAACGTTCGAAAATGGAACGTTCGAATATCGAATCGCTGGGTATAAACGTCTGCGATACGTGAGTCAAGCGGAACGCTCGAAGATGAAGAGGTGGAACGGGAAGAGACATTGCTATGAATGTTTTGGGTTGGATGCCCCCATATGCGAAGAATGTTTCAAACCTGATCCTACCTTCAAAGGTATATCAACGAGGGATAGTCTACTTGCACGAGTCAATGCAACCGCAAAGACTTATCCCCTCGTGGAAAAGGAGTTGCTTAAGATTGAAAACGATGCGAGGAATGGATTATTGATAAAGATTCATAGAGGGGTTACGAGGATGAGCATCAAAGCAACGCATAGAATAAATCGACGATATTCAATGTTTGCTGAACTTCATCGATTTGGAGTCTTCGATGAATCTGAAGCAGTTAGAGCTATTAAGATTCATATGCAGGCTATGCAAAAAAATTTAGTTTCCTACATGGAAAACCTATGCCTTGAATCACCCTACCTAAATGCCTTAACGATGAAGGGACTTGCAAAGGAAAGGAGGTACATTCGCATCATGCAGCTACCAACGCATGAAAATCCATACATAACATTCGTGTATAGCAACTCCATGCATTGGAATCAACCAAAGAGCAACAAGTTCAAACAATTGTTAGGATCAAACACCATTCCCTATCAAAGATGTAAATTCACGATAGACTTACCCGAAGCGGTAATCAGTAGGATTAAGAACATGAAAGAATACATAACGATAGGTAAAGAGATGATAGACTCAAAGGTGTGGATACTTTTCTTCGCATCTGGAGTTCATCCTGCTGAACATTTATTCGAAAAATATCAAATGATTACCGATGATTGGAAATCCTGCTCTGATTGTCATCCATTTGAATTAGACCGTAAGGATATAATGAACATGCGCACCTTGTTTGACCAATCACTTGACATGCTCTATGAATATGAACAGTTCCTATGTAATTCACGATGTAATCAATGTGCAATTGAATGTAAATCCGATGTAATTCATATTTGAGATTAGCCAATCAAAATCGTCTACTTAATTGCATTAATATCCTCTGCTTGAAGTCGCTTAACCAATCGCAGACCTTCAAAAAATACATACCTCAAACGACCAATCACGAACCTCTAAAAAATACATACCTCAAACAACCAATCACGAACCTCTAAAAAATACATACCTCAAGCAACCAATCAGGTGCGCTCATTGGCAGATGGGCTAATCCTTTGGGCTAATCCTTTGGGCGAGTTTCAATGTGAGGTTCTTTCACACAACGTGATTGGTTAATTTAACATCGTCATGGCGATGGTAATGATACATAGATTAATCAATCAGCGTGATTGGTTAATTTAACATCGTCATGGCGATGGTAATGATACATAGATTAATCAACCAATCACAAACCTCTAAAAAATACATATCTCAAACAACCAATCACATCCATTCAAAAAATATACATCGAATGCTACATTCGAATCGATTATATAAGCCAGACACCTCGATGGATGATCATTCATCATCATGGCTGCACGCCTAGTCGACATCGTTCTCGGTGCAGCGGAAGATGACATTGAGTGGACGGTGTGTAAGAGGCATGAAACGGCCGACGTCTCTACCCAAACAAATAAAGAAGGAAGTGAGCTAAGGAGCATTGTATATAAAATGGTACACGGAAGTACAACATTCCAGCTCCTTGAGGAGTATGGAGATGTGTTCGTCGAGCACTATGCCAACATTATGAGCATCGCGTCGAAGATGAGGCTCGACGCCTATCAACATTTGAAATTAAAGATTGACATGGAAAAGGAAGAAAAAGAAAGAAAAGAAAAAGATCAAAGAGATCAAAAAGAAAAAGAACGAGGAGAACAAGGAGAACAAAAAGAACGAAAAGAAAGAGAAAAAGGAGAACAAAGAGAACAAAAAGAAAAAGAACAAAAAGAAAAAGAACAAAAAGAACGAAAAGCACAAAGAGAAAAAGAACAAAGAGAACAAAGAGAACGAAAAGAGAGATTGAAGAAGAAGAAAGAGAGGATGAGAAGGCTCGCACAAATGGCAAAGAAAAGGAAGACCACGCCCTTGAATACGCGCCTCAATGAGTTTGAAGAATTTGCTGCAACTCCAATCAATGTTACGAACCCTTTTGACTTTTAATTTCAACGTTGTAATCTCTTTAACAATTCGATATTCGAAGACCTTTCAGTTCCTTCAATGATTCGAAATTCGAACGTGTAAAGTATTTAAAGCGTCTTCATTCTCTTTGCCTTCATTCTCTCTGCGAACATGTTCAAAGCAAACAGTCGACAAGTTAGCGAATATTGGTGTTTTACCATACGCACTCCTCATTATTGTGCACGCGAGTTAAGACGTAAATTCGCCAAGGCTGTAGAATTCAACTGCGTCGAAGTAATCCTCAAAAGGTTTCCAAGTGGAGGAGACTACATAATCGAAGGCTTCGCTGAGTTTGAAGGGGGAGTGCATAAGAGCAACGTTGAAGCAGTCGTTGATAGTCACGGAAGCATTATATGCATGCAAGCTGCGAATAAGCAACATTTCCATCGTCGAATTCAAAAGTATACGCGATGACTTCCGAACAAAAGATACTCGCTGCAAATACAATGTTATTGTATGGGGAGTTGAACCTATCAAATCCATTCACCGTAAGACATTCCGTCGATGAACGCGGAGAGGATGAAAGCTTCATGGCAAAGCTACTCTTTCCAGCTGCATACAAACTAGCTAAGCAAGAGTTAGGAGAAGATTATCATCCGGTTTGGGAGGGGACGTACTATCCTGCAGGCGAAGTAATCAAAGCATTTAGAAGTGAAGGGATAAATTTCTTAAAGAAAAAATATGAATGTAACGATTTAGAATTCCTTCGTCGACTAAAGAGATGGCTTAACTTCATAGAATTCATGGGGGAGCAAGAACGTGACCTCAATGAACCCTGTAGGATAATCGTGCACGTGAGCACGTGGTGAGCGTTCGAACGTTCGAAAGTTCGAAGGTTTGAAACATCCTTAAATTTCAACGAGTGATGAAACATTCACAGTGTAGCACGATGGGTATAGACGTGTACATGTTGTTTGGAGATGCAAAGATTGAAGACAGAGAAGAAACAGACTATGATGGACGATGCTATATAAGGGAGGGCTATGGAGGAAGGCAAGCATGTGTGAGTAAATTGTTATTCCCTGAAGCCTTCGAAGATAACTTTGAGAAAGGTGTTGAATATCACGCAGACAGTGTCATCGACTTGTTCATATACGAAGGAATCAATGAACTGCGAGCAAGATATCCAATCGATGACGATCGATTCATGTGGGCGTTAGGGAATTGGGTTCGCTTCCTGACGTTTATGAAAGAACAAGAAAAGTGTTTGGAGAAACCTTGTACAATATACATTTCCCATTAGTTCGAAAGTTCGAAGGTTCGAAAGTTCGAAAATTCGAAAGTTTAATATAAGCGGAGAGTTTGATTGCAAACAGTTCAGTCATGACATCGCGCGTTGAAGAGGACATTCAAAAACTTAACATAGACGCTCAATCGATGAACCATCCTGTGAATCAAGCAAGTGGGAAGCTAGTAAAGCTGACAATCAGCAACCAACCACAGCCTGAAGTCAAACATTTCAAGCAATACTCAATTCGGAAACATCCATATCAAAGACCTGCCACGGGAAACACAACGTTTACAATCTACGCAGAAAAAGGTGCAAACATCTACACATCGTCTAAGGAGAATCCTACAGTCATAACCGTTCGCTCTGTAAAGGGAAATGAGCGCTGGCGACGTGAAGCATGTAGATGATAGCATTCCCGCTGCCTCTAGCCGTTATTGGATATGCGATCGAGAATTCAAAGCGCAAACACATAAACTATTAGATGAGGCCCTAGAAAAGCATGGGTCTGCAGAATTTGAAAATGCTACTGTCAATACAACGGGTGATGCCTGGGAAAAGTATATGGAACTGAAAAGAAAACTAAGACATCAACAACCTCACCTGAAGTATCCAGTCGACCCTTACCACGTCGACGACAACCTGCAGCTTGCAATGCACCACCACAGCATATGCGAATTCAACAATGCATGTCCATCGGCACGCGCATCGCGATCATGGAGATTTACAACGCGTAAATTTCCTGCAGTGAGGAGTGAACTTAATGAGGAGTGGATGTCAAAGATCGTACGGGTGAAAGAACTTCAACGAAAATTAGAGTTGTTTGAATCAATGAGCAAAATATTCCGCAATGTTTGCGGGTGTGAATCATGCAACGATAGGAAAAGGGTCTCAGTAAAGGATTGTCGCAAGTGTTCAAATTGTAAGGCAAACTCCCACGTTAAATTTAAAGTAGACATTGGCTGTTTAGTCAAAAAACCAAGTAGGAGCTTTAATTGGAATTGTCGCTTATCCACAATTGAAAGTTACAGAAATGTAGGCTTCGATGAAGATTCAAATGGTAACAGACATACCGTTAAATGTAAGGAGTATGGTTATACGAACTGTTTCAAGAGTTGCGCTGAATGCGTTCAAGTCAGAGAGGAGCGTTGCAAGGATTGCATTGATTGTCATACGTTTAGACGCGCGTTCTTGTTCAAAGACATCGATGAGATGATCGCAAGGATAAGAGGATCTGAAGAAATTCAATATCATAGAGTACTCAAAGTTAACCTACCCCTACCTGCTAATCATTAGAATCCCACATTCGAATCCTGACTTAGATGAGCATCATCCTTAACATTTCATCATTTTCTTTGCAGACGATTGAAGGATGGCGACTCTGGAAGACGTCTTGGGGATATACAGTGCTCAAAATATCATAATACCCATCCTGGAAGAACACGTGATGAATGAGATCATGCGCTTAGATATATTACTGAGTGGAACAACTCCTGCTCCATGGAATAAAAACATAATACTCACAACCTCAGTGCGTGACACTTCATCTTGGAATGATGAGGTCGTGATACTAAACCCTGAACTGACGCAGGACATGAAGCGTGCAAAGGAAATGGTATCTGATTCGCTGAGAGGGATCTGTTACGTTCTAAGGTTGATGTTCGATCGTTCTACGGAATAAAGTTCGAGTTCGAAAGTTCCAGTTCGAAAGTTCGAAAGTGTACATAAAGAGCACGCAGAAACGTTTGATGATCATTCATCGTTGACTCGAGTAAAACTTCGAATCGAAATGACTTGCATGATGAACTTTGTATTGTTGTTTAATGGGAGAAGTTTAAGCAGTTGGAAAGAAGACACATATTGTTGGAGAGGTCACATCTTTGAAATATGCAGTCGCTCGGTTGGAAAGTATGTATTTCCAGAACTGATCAACGCGGTGATGGTATCGAAGATGAAGTATACGGTGAAGTGTTAATAAGAAGGAAGAAGTATTACTTCAAAGAGATAATGGAACGATACATGCTGAATGGAGCAACCAAGGTGATAGAAATGAGGAATGGAAATCATACTGAAATCTGTTGGGTGATGGCACGATGGTTCAATTTCATGGACTTGATGGGATACAAAGAAGATGAGCATAATGAACAGTGCACTGGTGCACTGTAGTGTTGATATAGAAGTTAAACTGTGACATTGAAAGTTGTAATGAGTGAATTTAGATCAATGCTTGAATCCTACATGCGTGTTTTATTTGTCATATCTGCATTGTTTTCATATGGAGGTTGGATTGGGAATGAGGTTGGGGGGTCCTGGGCTCTGGTTTACCTATTTTAGGGGGGAAGGTACCAAAAAAATGGTCCCGTACACTCCTTCTTTATACTACTAAGATTGCCAGAGTTACATTTGAGGCATGTCGCTCAAGGTCTGAAATTGACAAACTTGGCATCAGTAGCCATGACATCAAGAAGCTAACAGATCATGTCATGGATGTAATCCAGGCTAGAGATGACATCAAGATATTATACCTTTATGTGCATGATTTACAAAATCATTTGACAACAGTTTTGTTGACTTTTTATTTGTTCAAGGGTTTACATTCTTTGATACTCCAGAATTGTCCTTGTTCTGTCCCAGCAGTTTTAAGAATTTTAGAATAATAAATCATTGATGTACTAAAATGTCGATTTTATTTTGTAGATTATGGCTACAAAGAGAGTTCAAGCAAATTTGAATACCAAAATTGAGACACTTGACAAGGCAATAAAGCATAAAGAGGCACTAGCCAGACATAAAAAGCTTGATTTCAGTGATTTGCAGCTGGATGAATTGTCAGAGGAAATGGAGTCTTTAAAAGAAAGGAGAAATGCCCTAGAAAAGCTCAAGAATCCTTCTACTAAGTATGACATCAAAAGGTTCAATGAGATGGTTAATAGAGCCAGTATTAAACTTGTTAGGGAAAAAAGACTTGGATTAAGGAAGAAGGCAGTTGGGAGGCCAAGAGGCATATATAAAGAAGATGAAGAGTTCCTACTTAGATGTATTGAGTCAAAAACAACTGCTCATGGTTGAAGGTCTGATCAAGTTATGTACACAAACCACAGAGTAAAGAAAAGAGACTTTGTAAAATTAGTCAACTATCACAGGCATCACAGGAACTTAAAGCCTATTAGATCTTCAACCACCGTTTACAACCGCTCAAGACCATGCAATAAAAGATCAAATCAGGCAAAACTTCATCTTGGACTTGGTTTGTTTTGTGCAAAAAAACCACCAAAGACTGAAAAGAATGAGAATGAGTTAACTCATCACCAGAGGGCACACAAAAGAAATATTATCAATTTCCTCTGTGATGCTGAGAGAGAAGAAGAAGCACAGTATGTCATGGAGATTTCAATGGATGATAAAGCATACCTGTGTCCAGGTACCAGCACAGGGATGTCAGGTGCAAGGAGCCTAAAGATCTACCAACCTAGCAATGATGAGGAAGCAAGAAAGCTAGTAGCAAAGAAAGCTAGTAAAAAAGAAAAGGTAGTAGCAATATCTCACCACATTGCCTTTCAAGAACTGCAGAGATCACTGGCAGTCAAGAGTAATGCTGCAAGGGTGATGTCTGATGTGCAAAGTGAATCTGAAGATGATGAAGAAGAAGATGTTATAATTGACATTGCTGGGAAGGAAGACAGCAGCAACACTTTTAGTGAAGGAGAAGTAATCCAAGATGAAACACCAGACATTTCTAAAAATGAAGAATTTGAGGAAGACTTATCACATCTCTTTTGTGTAACAAGGAGTGGAAGATTAACTCAAACTTGGGCATGTTCAAGATACAGATGTAAGTTTTCATAGGTTCCATTGCAGTCTAACTTTGACATGTGATTTTATAAAGCATAGGTGCGTAATGCCAACCTGTGCGTAATGCCTATTAGATAGGTTCTGTACAATATCATATAGATAGGTGGATATGTGTAAAGGTCTTGAAAATGTTCCAGACCCTGAGTTCTTAGTTGGCAAGAAGCAGGGAAGAAGCAACAAAATTGGCTTGTTTACACAGGAACATTCACTAGGATTATCAAAAGAGGTGCTGTCCCAATTTGTACTCAATATGAAATTATTTACGATATTGAATGTAGAGAGAGCAAAGATGAAGGTGAAAGCAGTGGAGATGAGGAAGAACCCTAAAGAGTTTTTCATTATGAGCTCTTAGTAGACAACAGACTTGATAGATGAGAGCCAGCATACGTATATTCATGTACACTATATTGTATATCCATGGTCTGCTGCAGTGGATCGCCTGTAGTCCACATAGAATCACATAGTTCACATGGAAATAGCACCTTGATGTACATACATACAGCTATTTTAAATTTTGGTCTGCAGTATTTTTCAAATGGAATGATAAATATTAAGTTTTTGAATTGAATGTGAAGAGGTTTGGAAATTATCCTACTTGTGCCAATGAGGATCATTGTTTGCAATCTTATAACCATTGTCTCATTCATTATAAGGCTCTGACCAACATGAAGCACTGAAGGAAGCCTTGACAAACAAATTTCTTTTGAATGGATGGTATCGTGCAAGTGTCACATGAAGTCAAGACAAGCTGTCTTGAGAGCTACCATTCTGTTATAAACCAGTTTGCCCCAAACATGATCTATTTCTTATACACTGGGATGTACTGCAGGTTTGTCTCTCATCTTTTGAAACGAACTCTCATTAATCTTAATGGACATGGCCAAAGCAACAGGGAACCTTTGAGAAGTCATGCACTTTGCTATCAAACAGTTGCCACTTCATGCAATACCATTCATTGAACTGTTGCCACTATTATGCTAATAAACTTAATTGTGGCTTGGAATTTCAGTTGTGACCAGGAGGTGTAAGAACTACAATTGTTGCAATGACAGTGGAACTACTATTATTGTTATGACAGTGGCAGTGTATCAAATTGGTGTATCTGGGAAACGTCTGAGCTGCACATTGCATTGTTTCGTTCTTAGAATGACTACCTATTATTGTTTCCTCAGTGTTACTATCAAAGAAGTACTATTTTTGTTATGACAGTGGCACTGTCTCAATCCATCGGTGTATCTGGCAAATCTCATTGTTTCGTTCTTAGAATGACTAGCACTTATTGTTTCCTCAGTTTCACTATTGAAGGAGTACTATTTTTGTAATGACAGTGGCACTGTCTCTATGCATCAGTGGAATCCTAATAAGAACAAAGTACAGTAGGTTCCCACGTATAAGAAACCCCTTGTATAAGAAACTGGTCTCATTTTCTTCACAAGACCATCCTTTTATAAGAAACGATTCCAGGTCTGAAATTAAGATGTTTCTTATTTTTAGTTCTGTCATTCATAGTATATTCCTAAATGCCAGAAACATCTTCCCAAAGGTATTTCCTTTCCTATGCAATGAAATATTTATCTTCAATGCATCTAGCAGGTTATTTCTATTAAACAGATTGTACTGTACAGCTATGTGATGTACAATATTCCCAGTAGTGTTAAATATACATGCATGCACCGTGGTGTCACATACCTTGGTTTCACTAGATGGTACCTGTGTATAAGAAACCTCTACCCTGATCATTAAAAGGTCTCTTCACATGAACTTTCCGAGGCCTCAAACTGAGAAGTGGTTTCTTATACACGGGAAGCTACTGCACGTTGTGTCACAGTGACAGTGTCTCAATGCATCAGATCAGTGCATCTGAAATATGTCTTAGCTTCACATCACAATGTTTGCTCTTCTATAACATTCATTCAGTGTATGTCTGGCCAAGTACCTGCAGAGAAATTTCAGCATTCCAATGCCCTTTCTTGCTTTAGAGATAGCTGCTTTGATGTGAGCGTAACAAGACAACTTGGAATCAAGAACAATCCCCAGATGTTTCTGTTCAATTACTTCCTTCATAGGTGTGTAATTACACGTTTTTTTATAAGAAACTGGTTTATAAGAAACTAGTACTAAGATGGCCAAAATTTTAAGAAACTCTAGTACTATGTCTGAGAAGTACTAAGAAACTTTTCAAAGTTAAAAGCATGAATTTTATAGCAAATAGATCGTTGAACCGTTATTATTGGGCAATATTATCTAACCAACATAACAGAACACTGTTTATTCCCATATGATGTTTTGAATATCAAGAAATAGGCCTGCAGCAGTGTTAGTGACCACATTGACAATTCATGCATTCAAAAAAATAAGAAACCAATTAAGAAACTTTTAGTACTAAAATGGACAAAATTTCATGTTAAATTAAGAAACTTTTAGTACTATGGCCTGATCCTAGTTTCTTATAAAAAAAACGTGTAAAGAGAACAACTGGATGATCAATTGTGAATCAAAGGAGAGCACAACCTATACAACAACGTCCTCAATATTGATGCTGCAATATCATTTTGGCTGCTTGTTTCAGGGTGCCACAACAACTATAAAATGTTTCTGCTTCACTCTTCGATGTAATGACAGTGTCACTGTCTCAATCCATCGGTGTATCTGGCAAATCTCATTGTTTCGTTCTTAGAATGACTAGCACTTATTGTTTCCTCAGTTTCACTATCGAAGAAGTACTATTTTTGTAATGACAGTGGCACTGTCTCTATGCATCAGTGGAATCCTAATAAGAACAAAGTACAGTAGGTTCCCACGTCTAAGAAACCCCTTGTATAAGAAACTGGTCTTCCTAAGAAATTCCTTGCCGCCATCTTCAGTGCAATCGGCTATTGTGCCGAGAGTGAAACTGTTCTCATTTCCAACCAACTACGAGCAGTAAAATTGAATGCATGCATACACTGACACCGGTGACAATTCACACAACTCTCCAAAAAATTGTTCCCCCAGTTTAGTCTCTATTACACTAACTAGGCTGGGAGTCTCTCTGCGGAGCTTCACCGAGTTCTTCCGCAAAACAATAGAGGAAGCCTTTGAAGATTGCCGACCACGGCTCTTTTCAATATACTATGCTCTGATCTCCAATTTCGCAACGAATTCATTTCATGGATCATAAGCAGTGAACCGGGGCAACTCTCGCCCTGAATTTTGCAACTACTTACAGCCTTTTTCTCGGCATAATGTCAAAATACAGTATATTAACAGAGTGGATAGGCGGCTGTACTTACATGAGCAGATTACCGTTAGGTCAACTTATGCAACGATCATTTCCATTCATTCTATGGAAGAAACAATGAGATGTGAAGCTCATACATTTCTACATACGCTGATGCATTGCTACACTGTCACAGTCACAACAACAATTCTACTTCTTTGATAGGTAAACATAATAATAATGTTTAGTCAATGTTTTCTAAGAACAAGTTGTTTAGTAGATGGAAATTACTATCTACGTTCCTAGCCCCCATGGGGGGGGGTGGGTGCACTTAACCAGATTTTCGTGAGGTCGCCCCATCGATTCTTCCAAAACATGCTCCTTCCGTATAACATAGGAATCAAATGGTTCCGCCGATTTTTGCTCGTGCCCTATGGCCGGAAACCTTCAAAGCCTCATTTTCACGGAGCAATCAGACGGCGAATAAGCGAAGAAGACAGAAGAAACGTGTGAAAATTTCTCTAAATTTTACCTACCTTCATAAAACGCAACCAGGACAAAAAACTGCTGGAAATTTTCGAATTTATTTGACGATATCAACTCGCCAGATTTTTTGGTATCCAGGTTCATTTCATTTCATTTTCATTTCATTTCAAATTTTTAAGGAGGGTAGCCCTTCATTAATAACAATGATGATTTACAAGGGGCCCTCCACTCAAATACATACAAATTAAAATATATTGGAAAAAAACTAAATTAACCTAATTACAATTTCATAAAATACTAATAAAATAGCCTAAGATCTAAAATGAATAGTTACAATAAACAGAAATCCAAATGCATATATACACCTACTGATTGTCAACACGTTTGAATTTGTACATTGTGCTGGTACAATTGGTTGGCAACAAGTTTTTCAACGAATTCAGTTGGTTTGGATGCCAGTTTAAATACCTCACGGTTTGGTGGAGATATAGCGATTCCAATCGACGAAACCCGCCAAATCTTTTTGAGGCTTGTTTACGCCATTTCAAATCAGGTGATGAAACCTCTTGATAAAACCTCCTTTCAACTTTAAAACGTATTTCGCACTATGAAAACTTGTGCCATAAATGCAAAGAGTTGCATTATACAGAAATTTCCTTATGCCATGCAAACCCTATGCTTCCCATGTGACCTCGTATCCACTGCGTATCCACAAACCCTATGCTTCCCATGTCACTTCGTATCCACTGCGTATCCACTGCGTATCCACAAACCCTGTGCCTTCCATTTGACCTTGTATCCACTGCGTATCCACAAACCCTATGCTTCCCATGTGACCCTGTATCCACTGTGTATCCACTGCGTATCCACAAACCCTATGCTTCCCATGTGACCTCATATCCACTGCGTATCCACTGCGTATCCACAAACCCTATGCTTCCCATGTGACCTCGTATCCTCTGCGTATCCACTGCGTATCCACAAACCCTATGCTTCCAATGTGACCTCGTATCCACTGCGTATCCACAAACCCTATGCCTTCCATTTGACTTCGTATCCACTGCGTATCCACTGCGTATCCACAAACCCTATGCTTCCCATGTCACTTCGTATCCACTGCGTATCCACAAACCCTGTGCCTTCCATTTGACTTTGTATCCACTGCGTATCCACAAACCCTATGCCTTCCATGTGACTTCGTATCCACTGCGTATCCACTGCGTATCAACAAACCCTATGCCTCCGATCTGACCTCGTATCCACTGCGTATCCACTGCGTTTCCACAAACCTTATGCCTTCCATGTAACTTCGTACTCACTGCGTATCCACTGCGTATCCACAAACCCTATGCCTCCGATCTGACCTCGTATCCACTGCGTTTCCACAAACCTTATGCCTTCCATGTGACTTCGTACCCACTGCGTATCCACTGCGTATCCAAAAACCCTGTGTCCCCCATCTGACCACGTACCCACACCCTCGGTCCAGGCTCTTTCCCTGAATACCTAGAAGGTCTATTGTCAGATGACTCATGAACAACTACGTATCCACCTTAAAAAAACTAGTTCCTTCGCAGTCCGGGGTATTCTAAAGTTATGCCGATGTCAAATCTTCAGTTGACATGGGGGTGGTGTGACAAAGAACGGTGTAAACGTATTTTAATGACATTTGATGACTTGCATTTCAAAACTAAATATGTATCAGGTTAGTAATTAATGTTTTCTACCGGGTGAGTCAGAAAAAAACGTGGGGAGTTTGGCGGACTGTGATGCTGCACTTAGCCATCTGATTGACATGAACTAAATTTTTCCGTGCAGCCAAGAGTCTACGTTAGATCATAAACTTTTCCTCATCGAAATCGGTCATTCTATGCATTTGTTAAGAAAGATTTTCTTCGTAAGACCTTGTATGTAAGTCTTGCAAACTGATGAAATCTTTAGCGAAGCCCCTTCAGCATTTTAGCCCTGCCAGAGTAGCAGGTACATGTGATACTGAAATAGTTAGACCTGGTTCACACTACATGGTTGTTTGGGTCATTGCGGTCGTGCAGACAGACCCAAAAGACAAAGGCTCGGAGTTTGATGTATGACTCTAAGGACTCAAAAGACGGCTTTAGGAAAAAAGCGTTGTCTGCAAGATGTCCCATTGCGATTTACAGAGCGTTGATCTGCTTGAAGAAACCTGTTCGTAAGACCAAGAAGTGTACGTTATTGATGTCTTTCAAATATATTCTTCACTCAGGACTCAGGGCAAGTTATGATAAGACATCCCAGGGGAGAAAATAGTATTTCCTGGCTATTTCATTTTCCCTTGATAATACCACGTGTACCTACCAAGACAAAATGCGGAAGGGGACTGGCAAAAGATTTCACCATTTTGCAAGACTTCCATACAAAGACTTACGAACCAAAATCTTTTTTAACAAATGCACCAAAATGACCGATTTCGATGGGAAAAGGTTTATGATCTAAGTTAGACCTTTGGCTTCATGGAAAAATTTTGTTCAAAGCAATCGGATGGCTAAATTCGATGTCACAGTCCGCCAAACGCCCCACGTCTTTTCTGACTCACCCGGTATATTCAATAGGTTTGAAGTTTTATTACTGTTAGTTGCGTAAAGTTTTGCTTAGTTGACGTAGATTCAAGGTCGTTAGATTAGAACTTGTATGTGTTTTTCCTACTGTGGGTGAAGTTCATTCCCATTAGGTTTTATCTTCAGAATTTTCACGGCCTTGTCAGGTAATGTTTGCTTTACAATTTGCACCTAAGTTTGGTCTATTTTGGTCGGATAATTAGCCCCCTTGAATTAGGAACCGGTATAAATAGAGGTTGCAACCTTAGGCTAAGGCAGACAACAGGCCCATGGGCCAGAAGAGGCGCAGGAACCTATGCCAGACATGTAGGTGAAATCTTCCAGCATATTCAAATTGATTGCTGTATGCCTAACAACTTGTCCTTTGCATGAAACCTACAAGGTTCATAAGTTTTTGATCTTAGAACGTTAGTATTAATCGCATTTATTCACGTTAAATTTTTTTCATGTTATACAGTCCTCGTATTATCACAGTTGTTTTTTATTGGCGAATCTACGACATTCACCGTTGGGAGCCTGCCGACAAGGAGGTTTCTAGACAATGCTCTTGGATTGTATTCTATAAATCACCAACAAAAGGTGCAATTTTCATGCCTTTCCTGAACTTGAGATTACGTAATTTGAGCTCCAAAGCACGCTTGTAGTCAGGCCCACAAAATTTGGACTTAAGCAACTCTTTCAATTGTTTGTATTTTTGCACTACGCATGCGCGCATTCTTTGCATTGCTGTGTGATGATGTCATCACTTTTTGTTAATTTTTCTTCACAGAGCAAATACTATTTAGACATGGAATACAGTGAAATTGGACTGATGTCCTTAATGCTTTTTGTTTTCTCACAATCAACGATTGAAAATTTTTAGTACTGAGCCTTATTGACTTTGAAAATTGAATAATGTGATGTCATGGAAAGGTCACGTGACTTGTCTAAAAATAAATTTCATTTTTGGGTTCATCATGAGTTGTTCTATACACATGCAAAGTTTCAAGGCTCTAGGTTGTCCAGAACAGAAGTAAATTAGGGGGGCCGGATCAGCCCCCTAGGCTTCCTAGAGCATCAAATACCCTAGGCCTGATAGGGTTAAGCAAAAGTCCATGGCTGATAGGCAACTTCGCAAGTTTTTGGGCTACTTTGTTACCTAACGTTTCTTACGTATTTCTGACATTTTAATTCAGTTTTGTTAAGAGGGCTCCAAAGGTGCTTAGTAAGGTCTCAAACCAAGTAAGCAACTTTGTTTGCACTCAAAATAACGTCCAGACAGTTTTGAGTGTCATAAAGTGTCAAAACATTTCAGTTACCTGGAGAATTAAAACTGCTAATTGCAAAATGTTTATTGGAAAATGTTTATTGAGCTAGGATTGTTGCTTGAATTTTGAAGAATTGAGCCTAATATGTCTTATGATGTATGTAGAGAAACTATGAGTAGCTGAATTGACATTTATCTTAAACCCTTTCAGATCTACTTAATGCTATGGAATTACCTGATGATACAATATTACATCAAGAGAATGAAGATCACAATGAAATCAATAACCTGACATTGCAGGTTGATGATAAATAACATGCACTCCAGTTTGTACATGTCTACATGGAGTAATTCGTCAATTACAGCCATGCGCAGTTGGGGAAAGTTGGACTTTGCTTCCTCTGGACTTGACCAGTGGACTTGACGTTTTGCATTTCGCGCCTTCCACATGCAAATAGGCCCATATGTGGTTTTCAGAGCATGATAATCACTTTGGGAGTATCTCCCTATGCTTTAAATGAATACCTCGCAATAAATGTCCCTTATTTCCTCAGAGAATAAAAGTAGCAACTTTGTCATGGTTGTAGGAAGCGGGGGGCACGTACCCTAAAGAACTTACAATAACAAAGAAGTGTCCTTTTCGTTTTCAGAAAATGCTCCTTTGGCTTAAGGAAAATTGCCTCTCCGCAAGTGTCACATGGACCCATGCAGGGATTTCCTAATACAGAAATTCTTAAAAAATTCGACTGTGTACGACAGTCTCCACAAAGACTCAGTTGGAACCCTATCAATCTGCTCTCCGGCGGCTTTTCTTAATGGATTTTTATGAAGTGGACTTGGGGTGACTTGGGATCCTTCTTACCATTCAGGTCAATTCATTCCAGCAATTGATTCCAGGGGGTAAATGCGACCAATTAGAGAGAAATGTCTGTGTAAAATTTCGAACAAATCCTAATCCGATCCTAATGAATGTGCAGCCTATAGCTACTGTAATAAAATGAAGAAAGACCAAGAATATGTACTACTTTCTTGGCTTGATAGAGTTCAGAAGCGTACGGGTAGAAAAAATCTGACACAAAACCCATTGTTTACCAACATTTTTACTTGACAAAGGGAAAAATTTTGCCTGAGCGCGGCTAATTTTTTTGAAAATTTCTCCACAAAACCCCACCCCTCGCCTTGTACACTTATAATAGAGTTAACCCTGACGTTCGTAGCTATATGTGCAATAAGTTGTGACCAGGAAAAAGATATTTTTACCCGGATTTTTACAGGTGACTGGGAAGACTATCATGCAAAGCGTCCCTCTACGTTCCATCAGGATCAACTCTCTTAAGGCTGATTTCCACTCAGTAGAATTTTCCGATTGGAAAGGAAATCCTCTGTTTACGTGTGAAAATGTTGCTTTGAATTTGAAAAGAATGTTACGCGTGAGTAACAATCTATTGTGCCAAGTTCGGTCCGCTCGAAAATTCTATTGAGTGGAAATTAGCCATAAAGACATGTTTTAGATTTCAGCTTGATACATTGCTGAACACTAACACATGATAAAAGCCAGTCTCGTTGCCTAATCAAAACCGAGCTTCTTTTCCATGACAACGAGTTAGGAACATTGAGGAGCTTGGAGGATTTGTAGGGGATGCTGTTACATACCTCATTAAAAAACTCAAGCATTATTGATTAACGGTAATATCACATTAACTTTTGTAATAATTGCACTTCATGTATTATTTCCACGCACGTCGAAGAGTAGCCTATGAAGAGGCCTTATCTGGGAGCTGCGGAGGAGGAAAGAGAGGAAAGAGTGTGTAGGAATGGGCTGCATTTTCGAATTCCAGATACCCGATTTGAGGTATCTAGTCTTCTTTGTCATTTTCCCTTGAAATTGACATTCTTAAGTCCTACAATGATATAATTGAGAAATAACAGCTAAAACTGAGCATTAAAGCCATTTTCATTACTTTTGGAATTGAAATTCGGGACGAATAATGATGACCTTTTGCACAAGATCAGATATATGGAATCCAAAAAAATAGCTAGTTCCTACAGGCTCTCTTCCATTTTACAAATAAGGCCCTTTCAAAGGCTAGTCGAAGAGTGGAAAAAGAAAGCGAAACTGTCCCCTTCGCCTACAAATAGCAACGTGAAGACAGTGTTTGAAAATTGGAGCATTAGAAGATTATACATAAAAATTGGATTTTTATTGGGTCCGCTGTCATTTTTGCTGGATCAGAAATCATCGGACAACAGAGGGGGGTGTGTATTTAGATTGTAATTGGGCGTTACAATGGGGGGGGGCGGGCTTAAGAGCGGATTTTACCATTACCAACCGTTACGTACTTATTGACCGTCTCCAAGTGAATGGACAGCTGAAACAGCAAACGAGGATAACGGAATCACTTCTACAGACAAGGACCATATGCATTACGAAACTTTTTTTAAAGTCCCCTACATTTCTTGCAGTTGTAGCAAAACCATTGCAGCCCTTTTGTGACAAAAACTTCGGTCTCTATCCGCTCACAGGAGCGATGGTACCATCCATTGCAGCCTGAGCATTCAGCCATTTGCCTAAAACAACATGGAAGGAAGAATAAATGATTTATCTCCTGCCTTCATGCAAACAGTGGGGGTGCCAGCTCTAAAAAATCCGAAAGAATGGGGGGGGGGAGGTTTGACTTAATTTTTCAGTCTAACCGTATACCTAATAAATTTCATGTTATTTTTCTTCGACAGTGTTTTCCGATCCTTGGCATTTTGAGACCCCAGATTTGGGACCCCAGTACCCCCGTGGAGCCGCCACTGCATGCAAATTTGAATCTGGACACATTTATACGCCCAACATGTCCATAGATCATTACATAACAAAGGCATTTTTCGTAAATTGAATAAAAATGTCACAAAACTTTGTTTTCTTGCACTGAAAAATGAAAGCGTTTTCTACTGCAACATTCTAGAAACTGCGTGTGGCTCCCATTTTGGAAGATTATTGACTCAATCATGACCTCTGTGTGATAGTTTTTCGCTGTAAAAACCCTTAATTAAGAAACTATTTTTTTACTCTGGATAATCCATTCCCTATATCAGAAATGGTATGCCAGGTATACAGTGCACTGTTTGTAAAAAACATAGCTATATTGGGAATGGCTTGGTTGTACATATGTTCAAATATTTTAACATGTTCATACCTGTTCAAATTTACTGCAAAACTTTCTTCATATGGAAGATCAGTGTTCTTTCACATCACAACATCAATATTTCCTTGTTTTCATTTTCTCCTGAATGCCTGTTCAATTTGTAAATAACTTTCTTGATAATTTTCAGGCTGACCACTCTCTTACATTTAGATATTTTATTAAAAAAATTACAGTCTATCTAGTTCTCTATAGATGAGCTCTTACTGAATCTGCTTAAAGGCTCTTATTCAACCAGCATGCTTTGCTGGCGTCATCTCTTAGTTGGCCTTTGTTGTCGCCATTTTCATGGCCCATGAAAATGGTGACAACAAAGGCCAGCCAAGAGGCGACACGTGCAAGGCATTCTGGTTGAATAAGAGCCTTTAACTCACCTTCCAAATATTTTATTGTCTGATGGTATCCAGCACATTCTGCAGCTACAATGCAATTGCAAGATGATTTCTTTTCTACAGCACCTTTCACGCTTTTGGTACTGGTAGGGAACGGTTCCAATCTATTTGCTGCTAATGATCTCAATAGATGATGTCTCTTTTTCTGTTGATCGAATGCTACTTCGACGGGATTTTTCTTCTCTTTGAGGATGTAGTTAACGAAAGCAATAGCATAAGCACCGCAGTCCACACCATTTGATTGCTGCTGAACTGGTAAAATCTTGACGGTTAGTTCCGTTGATGAAGAGTGCATGATTGAGCACAATTGCTGTTTAACTTTGTCGGATATTCTACCAGAGAACAGGCTGTCAAAGTAGAATACCTCTCCTGGCTCACAATGATATGTCGATATACAAATCCAATGAAGCCTTCCGTCATGGAGAACTTGAACGAAGCGCTTGTTCCGATAAATGCTAAAAGACAGAGTTTGTCCGAGAATGGGGTCTTGTAACCCATTTATTTCTGGGTGCTGTTTCTGCATAATTCCTTGAAAAACATGGATTATTGTGTCGTTCAACATTTCGTTCTCTGATATTCTTTTAAGGTCAGTTTTCTTTAATAGTTGTCTTGTTGCGAAGGTGTGCTCTTTTGGCTCATCATCTGAATCTGATTCAATATGAAAATTTGGTATCACAGCACCGTCTGTTGAAAATGAGAACTTTGTGGAGCCTAGATGCTCTTTTCCGTCATTAATTACTTCCTCGATAATCTCATTCTCTTTATCATTTTCGTTTGATTGAGCGACATTCAAACCGGAAGCCGCTTTCATCATTTTCTCCTTTTTTAAGCCCATCCTCCCTGTGAAAGGGTTCTTGCGTTTTCGCAGACGCAGAGTTTTCAATTTCTGACTAGATTTTAGCTTTGCTTGCTTTTTTGGTGTAACTTGCCTTAATGGAATGCCTTTCTCAGTTGAAGCATGTTTGTAGATAGTATCCTTTATTTCTGAAAGCTTCTGGTGTACTTCTTTTATCAGGTCTGTACTATCTTCTATAAGGAATGAAGCTCGTCGTACCTCATCAATCAACTCTCGAACAGCCGGCCCAGACGGTCCATTGCATGTTCTCTTTCTACCAATTTCCCTTGCTAAATTGATGTTGTCTTTGCTGTCGTCTAATACAGGCATCTCAGTTTCCAACTGGCATGGTTCTTCTTGACGGGCCGCTGCTGTTTTGTCGTTTGTTGAAGATTCTTCATGAGCATTTGATTCAGCATCAAACATTTCATCGAGGATCATGAACAGGGAATTTCGATACAATGAAGACAGAGCATCCCACGACCAAGCTGGGTATTTAGCAAAAATGGCAAAGAAATGCTTACATGGATAAGCTGACATTTTCCATCCATAACATGAGCAGTGTGGCATTCGATTATCATCACAAAAAAAAACCTTGTAGTGCTCCTGTGAAAATGTGTCACTACTCTTTACTGAAAATTCCCCGTGGCCAATGATCTTGATTGTGTCAGGGTTGATCCCTTGAGCTGCCACTATCTTTTCCTTGCAGTGTTTCACCATACTGCGTGGCCGATTGACCAAGAAGTCTGGAACATCCTCTGCATACCTTCGGTATTTTGCATTGTACTTGAGATTTTGTTCACAATATCTGCAAGTGATAAAACATTTGAAGACCTGTTAACGGTAAAGATAAAGCTTTAAAATAAGCAAAATTTGCTTGTTTTTGTGACTTGAACTTCTTTTTGACAACTATTCGAGGGGCTGAAAAAAGTTTCAGAAAAGAAATTATCCATTATAGCCACACACAAGATAGATGTCCAATAAATTATCGATCTGAATCTCGTTACTAATTACACAAACCTCACAAAGAGGCATCATAACCTTAAAGTTTTACCTGTCGTACTTGTCTACAAGGAAGTCATCAATCAATATTGACAGCATCCCAGTAACTGAGGCGCGACTATGCTTCTGAAGGTATTGGTATTTGAACGACTCATTTTGGCGCTCTGTGCCATTGTTGGTGTTGCAATTTACCAAAATCCTATCTTGCCTATATGCCCAAATCCATCTCTATAAAGAATGACAAAACGGGTAAGTTGAAATGCTTGTAAAAGCATGAAGGATTTATTTTTCCAAAAATGATGTAATCACTTCTTACAATCATTTCAAGTTCTCTAATAGTGAGTTTTTTCAGCCAAAGACATTCTTAGACCCCGTTTACATGATGCCGGTAGAATTTGAAAACGGCAGAATTTTATGCCGCCTTGGAAAATGAGCTCCCGTTTACACGATGCCGGTAGAATTTGAAAACGGCATGAAAATGTGTCGTTTTGGCCTCCCGTTTGCACGATGCCGGTAGAATTTTATGCTAATTCCATAGACAATAACAACTGACGTCAATAATCAATCAAGATAGACAAAACAACTACGACAATAAGGATAATAGGGGGATTAAAAATATTAGCGTCGTGACGAAAGTGACATAAAATTCTGCCGGCAAAGTGCGTTTACACGATGCCGGCAGAATTTGAAAACGGCAGAATTACAAACTTTGCCGTTTTGCTAACCGAAACAAAGTTCTGCCGGCAGAATTTGGAAATTCTGCCGGCATCGTGTAAACGGGAGGCCAAATCGGCACTTTTTCATGCCGTTTTCAAATTCTTCCGGCATCGTGTAAACGGGGTCTTAAAGTTACAGCGCATAATAGAAATCCCAGTCAAGTGATTTTCTCATTAACTTTTTAAATATACTAGACAACGTTCCATAGTGGCATTTACATCACATAGATAGCTCAGCCCCTTCAAACTTTTGTGCAAGTTTCAAAAATAAAGTTATAAGTGTACAAGTTTTTGCGATGAGTTACATAATCTCGCAATCATGAACTAGAAAGAAAAAGGCAACAGTTAGATACGTTACACATATTTGTTTGAAGAGAAATAAAACTGAGAGGCAATGAGATAAATTACTTGTGACCGAAGTTATTGGTTAGGAAAGAAAGGAAAGCATCCTTACACCTTCAGACTAGCAGATCAAGCACATTCCAGAGAACTTTCTATTTCATACGTCATTCATGCCCGAAAACATCATTGATAGGATTTATACCTCTTCATGTAGAGAAAAGTGAAGATAAAGCAATTTACATTCAGTCTACAGGGGACGTCTACTATAGGGTGTCTCCTTTCCGTGTAGAGGGGTAAATAGGAGCCTCATATTTTGCATGCCTTCACATACAATTATTACCTGTTTCACTTTAAGCCAGACACGTTCGATGTAGTCGACCAATCTCGAGTTGCTCTTGTTTCTCCATATTTGGGACTCTTTCAGTGCCTTTATTGCTGACTCACTGGTTTCAAGTGTCAAGGAACGGGCGACCCAGCGCAACAGAGCTAGTACCTCAGTTTTGATCTCTCTGCAACGGTTTGAAGCTTTAGAAAGCCAGCGCTCCCACGCCTGCTCCCGATGAAAGTCGCATATGAACACCTTGCACTCTATGAAAGGAAATAGTTTTTATGAAACTGAAATGAAACTTGTCAAGGGCGAAACTACTACTGGTGGGGAGGGGGGTGGTCAAGGGGAAATATAAAAAGATATGTAGTAATACTATCAGTACTATAATACCGTCAATACCGTATTTCTGGGATCCGGTAGAACGTTTTAATAAGGCAGGGAGGACCTGCAGATACCAATATAGTAGAAACTGAGATGGAGAACAAAATCGGTGATCGAGAGAACAGCAAAAATGAAGCTGACAGTGTTTAAAACTCGTAAAATATTGAAACAGATCCCGATGCAAATAGCTTCATGGCCCATGTTTATCACTAGAAGTAGTTTGCTTGCCACAAGTCGTCCATCTAATAGTTTTGGTGACCCTGTCAAATCCCTTCCGCCCCCTCTATTCCATACTTTAAGACAGCTCCCGCAACTTTTTAGACAGGTGAAGGACATCCCCTTTTCTCCCCATTCCTCCCTTACTTTTGTCATTGGCATCAAGTGAAGTGAGAGATGGAAACATTGCACAAAGAAGTGTCCTTCTGAAACACGATATAAGGTAATTTGTTACTCAAACATTGAAAGACAGATTCAATGGCTGTTATTTCCTCGTTACTATAGTCAGTCATGAAATAGGATGGTTTGAATTCAGGATTCCACTTCTTCAGAATCTCTAGCGGCTCTATGATGCTTTCTGTGTCCTAGTTTTCAGATACGAACGACGCTACAATTTGATAATCTACGTTTGTTTTAACCACTAAAAAGAAAAGAGGAAGGGCATAACGAGTGGTGCGGTACGTTGCATCCAGGAAAGCAATCTCGTTTCCATAACGCGACAGGAGGCGCCTTTGTTCTGCAGATTGGTAAAGAAACAAGAATCCTGCATCTCTCTTTCGCGCTACTTTACTTCCATTTCCGTTTTCAACAACTTTTGGTCGAAAGAATATTTTCGATGTTGGCTGTTCTTCTTTCCATTGGCGTATCTTCTCTTGCAAACAGTCTTGATCAATCATAGAGTGTCTCAGCCTTCTTTTGGCATGGACCATATGATTTCTCACTGTCCGAGGGCATGGAAAGTACCTCCTATTACTCAAAGGTGGTACATTAACCCCTCCAAATAGTTCATGTTTCACAACGATCTTTAACTGTCTTCTCATTTCATTCACACTTGAGACTCCTTCCTTTACCATAAGTTCGATTTTTTCAACAGGAACGAGTCAATCTCCTGTGATATACCTGCATTCTGTTGAAGTAAAAGATGTTATTTAACAGGTGAGTCCGAAAAACGTTGGGCGTTTCACAAGGCATATTTTGATGAAAAACAATGCCGAATCGGGCGCGTTGAAATTCTACTTTGCAAAGTAGATTGAACTCGTTATAGGAATTTAGTTCATTAAAGTCGGGATTTTCTTTCTGCATTTACTTGTGATATAGCAATTTTGGCACGGAGTATCACTTGTGCAATGGCATTTAATAAACACCGTTTTAACAAAATTTATATTCTTAGGATGACAACTTTAAAATAAAGCGTAGAACTCCTTAAATTTCATCTCCACCTCCGTGTAAATGTTGCTTCACAACAGGCTTCCCGTTTACAGGGTCATTAATGACCAAAGAATGAAATGCCAAGCATACCTCTCAAATAGAATGATATTTGTGAGTGTCAATATCTGGCAAAATCAAGGCAAATTTCCGGTTGAACATTTGAAGTGTGCCTTCTCGTAGCTGGCACTGCAAGGCTTTGGATGCTTGGACTCTCTTCCATTTGCTGTTGTCATTTATCTGTTAGAAAAATCAAGCTAAATATCATGTCAAATAATGGCAAAAATAAAAAAAAAACATATGACAAATTTCCGGCAGAGTTATTTTGTGGGGGAGGAGAATTTACCCCATCAAAATAGGGTTATAATATGAAATTTCATATTATAACCCTATTTTGCGGGAGTGAATTCTCTTCCCCCACGAAATAACTCTGCCAGGAGAGTGCAGAATAGTGTTATTCGATGTATCCTATTCATAATCATCATGTTTGTACGGATTTTGTGCTCCAAGGTTAATTTATTTCAGTGTTCCCAGTTTTAGCCAATTTTTTACCACTTTTCTTGAGAACACAAAGGAAAATGCTGCTGTAAGCAATAATGCTGGCCAATTTGAGCTTGATTTATATATAAACTGCATGCATGGGGCTATTAGAACACCAAATTTGGTTCCTCTATCTGTTACCAGTCAAGAGTTAGATAGGGGTTTTTGCCCCCAACCAAACTAGGATGTGCTAGATAGCTCAACCACTATCGGGTTAATAAAATAAAAGATAAATGATATGATGACAGACAGAATGCCTGAGACTTGCACCTTTGAGCCCCCTAACTCCCTGCAATAGATCTCAAAATTAGGCAACACTTGACATTTTCTTCCATGGGCCTTAAACTCTTGATTTGCCATTTCAAATAGCTTATGTATCTAAGCACTTTCCTTATCTCACATTGCTTGATGACATCAGTTTACACAGCTTCTGCTCTATCAGATATGATACAATATGATAACAATGATAAAATAGAATGTTAGGTGTATAGTACTTCAATGCATCATATTATGTTACTGTGCATCAAACTATAGTACTCTGTTGTCATTATAGTTTCGGAACCATTATGGTCAACTTGACATTTTAATGGTATACCAGATCTGAATGCAGTTTCCTTGTGATGTTTGAATTTGTATGTTTCTAATAAAACAGAGTTTACTTCAGACTTTCATTTTCTCCTGATGAAACTGTATTTTTACTCTTGGTCCTTGGCAAAGTCATACTAACATGTATTAAACACTGTGATATTGTCAGATATAAATTCTTACCTTAAAACCAGGAAACTCAATAATTTCCTTTATTTTGACTTGAGCTGGACACTCAAACTTCTTTGAATTCTGTAGATGGGGTTTCCTTCGTATATATTTGTGATGAGTAAACTATAAGCAAAAACTTTCCTTGTCAAGGAAAGGTTGGTGTTAGCAGACATGTCAGAAAATGTTTACATTCAATTCATACAGCACCAACTTTTTTCAACATAAATTTAGGGATGCCATTCTTTTACATAATGATCATCACAGCATTTGTCAATAACACCAATCGTTACTAATACACATATCACTCTGGCTGCAATTTTGCTGCTGTTTATAACACATATTGACTAAGAAGCTGATCTGTCTCAAAAAGGTATGACATAAAAAAACTATTTTCCTGAGATTCCTAAAGTTATAGAAAAGTATCCAATGCTGATTGCCCTTTGGAAATTAAGAATTACAGCTCATGATTGATATTCCAAGCCCATTACATGACAGCTTTATATCAGACAAAAATGCATGATTATGGCAAAATATTCTGGCAATACACTATACCTTGTTTTCTCTTTCATTTTTCTTCCTCTCTTTTATTCTTAAATTCCGATCTTTGCCATGCTGGCAGTCAAATGCCTTCTGATTAACCACAAAAAATGGAACTGATGTGAATGGAATGTCAGCATCTTCCCATTGGGTGAGATGCTTCTTCTTGGTAAGGTCTAGTTAGAACAAATTAGACACAGTTATTGACATAGAAAATCTTAGTTTGGAAATTGAACTGGGGACTGTGTTGAAATACCAGTTGTTGACTTCAAGTAGCTCAAAGGGCGATTTTTAACAAATTTGGAGACTTAACATCTGCCTGTCTTTCAAAAAAGGCACCATGGTATGCAAGCATGGCTTCTGTTCCCGAAAAGCAGTCAATTGACTGAAGTGAGAATTTTTCTTCGATCTTATATTTTTTGTATTTCAAAGTTCTGAAACATTGACATGCAAACAAAGCGTTAAGTCCTTATTTGGGTGTTGAAGTATGACCGAGTCAGTTCTTCCACTGCTTGCAATTGTTTGGTTAATAAATTGGCTGTGATTTTCTCCATTACAAGTTGACTACATTCTGGGTGGGCTGAATCTGTGTAAAGATGTACTACATGTACAGTAAACATCCCACCTGTTTCTCCCAAACCTTTTCTTGAGTAGAAGGTTGAAAATCGAACTGTATGCTCAGTCTCATGTGCCTTCAAGATATCCATTGATTCCTGAAGAGAATCTGTTGTGATGACACTTGCCTGACCTTCAAGTAAACAATGAAACAAAAGGTGACTCAGGCTCAGTCAGTCAGTTCAGCTCATCTTACTGTATGTCTTAAATAAATATTCTACTAAACACATAACTTTATCCAAAATAACTTACAGTTTACTCAAAGCAAATTACAAATATGAAAGATTTTAATTAATAAATTTTACAACAGCAAAGATTTTAATTAATAAATCTACAATAGTAAACAAAGGGGTTTCAAAGGTCAGGAGAGAAAGAAATCTCTAAAAGGAAGAATTTTTTCAGTCTCTCTTTCGAATGACAAAGAACTGAGTTGCCTGGTCGAAATTTCGAGGACACAGTTTCCCCTTCCCGCTGCGAATGGCCTAACCTGAATGAAGGAGCTTCACGTTTAGGATGCTGTAAATCAATCAGGATTTGGCGTGTCTGCATATTGTACGAATCTTGCATAATATTTCAAAAAGTGGAAATAAAATATCGGAAGAAAAGACTCACCTGAATTAACTCCCATGTTATTTTGAGGTTTGTCTTGGGACCTTTGGAGCAAGCCTCTGTAGGCTTGAGTTATTCTCGAATTTTCGCGCCAAAATGGTTACCAGCAACCAAGAGCACTCCCACATGGAAATAGTACAGTAAATGACGAAAGTACTCCATGTAAATGTGTACTAACTGGAGTGCATGTTATTTATCATCAACTGACATTGCATCCAGTCCATGAGAATTCTGTTGTAAAGTGGTTCATTCGCCTTATCCTTTGTTGGCATGAAAGATAGGATATTACAGATGCTGCTGTGTCATTCATTCGTTACTTGATAAATGGCCTCCTAACCCGGATTGATATACCAATATGCAATGTATTTCCCCCCACACTGTACCAAGCCAAAAAATCAGTTGGTAATAATATGACAAGTTCTTAACCATTGGTTGTGCGCCTATCCACCGAGTGTACCATGTCCATGCATTTTGTGAGTCTTTCCAAGAAATGTAGTGGAAAACTTTTTGGAGAAGAATGCCAAGAAAATGGCCAGGTCTAAAACACGGACATCGCGGACATCGCGGACATGTCCACCCCGAATCCATGCCCGCGTTTTAGGTTTTCGCATAGGGGAAAATCTAAAATGCGGACATTGTCTAATCCTTCAAAAAAAATGTTAATAAGTATGTTTTCATGATCATCATTCACTGAAAGTCACGGAAAGTTAATTGTGTGCAGTTTTCTTCAGGTCCGCGAAACCAATGTCCGCGTTTTAGGTTTTTGCATAGTGAAAAACCTAAAACGCGGACATCGCGGACATGTTTGGAATTCTTTGATTTCTTCGGGTTTCCAGGTCCTAGTACCCCCCCCCCCCCATAGCCACCCTCAAGGATGTAGGAAAGGTGCTGCCCTACTGCACACATATTCGATTTTTTCTAGAACAATTTTATTAGAACTCTTTGGTGAAGGAGTTTCTTGAGGGAGGATTCTGGCCAAGAGTTTTAGAAATGACATACAAGGTCATCAGTTTGCGAATTGTCATTCCTAAGAAAACAAATTGCCCTCAAAATCTGATAAATTTAAGAAACTCTCATGGCTCCAATCAGCCTATCCTCTGTTGACCTAATACACATATTTTTTAAAAGAAAATAAGAATTCGGGCCAGGGGGGATCTTCCAATTGCACCAGAAATCTTCCAACAGGGGGCAAGAGCTTCCGACAGGGGCTTAAATGCCTAAAAATGCAGTTTCCTTACTCCATTTTGCCAAATTCTTCCGATGCGTAGGGCAGCTCTTAAATTATCATACCCTGAGCATATTGTCAAAAAAGTAAAATTCGTATTCATTTAGGTGTAGCTGATATTTTGCAGAGCAGAGACAAACTTGTAGGCCTTGTGCCTTCCCACCATGACCAGAAGTGTATGGTCACTATTTCTAAAATTACTCAGTCCTTCTCTATATTTGAAGAATCAGCAAATAAAGATCAGAAAGCTTATCAGTTCAACTCTTCACTTGGAAGAATTAGAAAGTTGTCCGTGATGTTGGCGTTTTAGGTTTTGCCCTATGCCAAAACCTAAAACGCGGACATTGGTTTTGCGGACCTGAAGGAAACTGCACACAATTAACTTTCCGTGACGTTCTGTGAATGATGATCATGAAAGCATGCTTATTAACACTTTTTTCGAGGAATTAGACAATGTCCGCGATGTCCGCTTTTTAGGTTTTGCCCCATGCGAAAACCTAAAACGCGGACATTGGTTTCGCGGACCTGAAGAAAACTGCACATGATTAACTTTCCGTGACGTTCTGTGAATGATGATCATGAAAACATACTTATTAACATTTTTTTTCGAAGGATTAGACAATGTCCGCATTTTAGATTTTGCCCTATGCGAAAACCTAAAACGCGGGCAAGGATTCGGGGCGGACGTGTCCGCGATGTCCGTGTTTTAGACCTGGCCCCAAGAAAATCTTCTATTCAGTAAAGGTCTATCAAACAACAGAGATTCATTGGCACCCTACAAGGTATATTTGTACAAACCAGTTTCTGAATGGCTGAAAGAAATGCTTTAAATAGTGAAAGTTAAGAGATCTTCTTGGTCATAGATTTTCCAGCCCTCCTTCAACAGAAATGGAAAACAATTTGGGATGGAGCACCGTGGCAAGAGCTGTCAAATGCTGAAAAATACAAGTTTGCTTTCATGCTATTTGTTGATTGAGTACCACACTAAAAAAGGTCACAATACAGAATTAGGACATTGCACATTGCACAGGGAACCAGAACTGCAAAATAAGCACTGTGATAAAGATCTTTAGAAATCATGGAAAAAATGTCAAAACACAAAGCCTTTCAGATGCAAAAACCATAAAGCTCACCATAAAGAGGACACTCTGAGCTATTCGAAGCAAAAATGCGAAGAGATCAGGACTCAGAGAACAAATATTCTATGTTATATTTATGTTATCAAAAAAGAGAATGATGTAATCTTTTATGATTATCATTATCAATATTTGTAAGACCCAGGCCCCCTGAACATAGGAGCAGTTGATACAGGAGGCAGACAATAAATATGGCGTAATATTTGCATCAAATCTGCAATATCTGACAGTGGACTAATTGAAAGTGTACACTCTTTATGTTGCAAAGAAGAGCCATGGCATACACCAAGGATATGGAGTTCCCATTGTTTACTGATGTAGGTCCCAGCAGCACTTGGTAGATTTGAAAATCAAGCCGTTCCACTTGTCGTACCTACCAAGTCAAATGCCAATGGCAGTGCCAACTATTGTTCTGCGTCAAAGCTTTCAATGGAGATAGGGAGGCTGAGCTAGTGTGCTGTGAAGTTTGTTTGAGGTCCCTTCATACGCACTGTGCTGCAGTGACTGGTTCATATGATCCCAACCATTGACACAGTTTCTGTCACTATGAAGTAGATGCATTGACATATTATGAGTACCACACAAATCTCTTATTGTTGGGGATACGAATAGGCTAAGTTGTGAACCTCAAGGAATCCCCCAAAAAGGGCTCCAAATCGCATGCGTAGTAACAATTTATGTCAATGACGTATATGCAGATTAGCTTGACGGTTGAGAACAGGAGAAGAAAACAATAGCAAAGTTGCGCATGACAGTGTGAGCCCCACCGTTGATTCACTCTCAACAAAGCTGAATCACAATCGGTCAAAACAATAGGGTCAGCACTTCATCTCCCCAACAACTTAGAATTCTTCTACGAAACAAACTTAGCAAAGTGATCTTGTTTTTGAAAATGGTTTCAGTTATGGTAGCTGTAGGGTAGCTTGGATGAGATTGGAAAGGATGTTGATTTCTGCAGAATGTTTGCTAGAAAAGGATGGTGATTACTTCCTCTAAGTGAGGAATGTACCGGGTGAGCCAGAAAAAAGTTCCCACTTTTGAAAATTCGCGACGCCAATGTTAATTCACAGATTTGAATTATTCAAGTTCTAGTTAAAACTCGAAAGATCAAAGTATTTTTGTGATTTTTCTCGCTGTCCTACCAGCACTACAAATATAGGTTAATTCAACTTTACAAAATTTTCATGGTTTCAAAATGACTGAAAAATGGCCTGAAACATCTATCAATGCATAAATGACTTCTCGCACAGATTAATGAAGGAAATGCAACTTTTCATTGGTGAGAGATATCCTCTAGGTATTAATTGCCTGGGATTGAAAATCTTTCGTATTTGTTTGAAAATCAATGTCTTAGAACTCTTGAGGAGGGTGAAACGCCCATGGCCTAATGTTTGATTTGAATAGAGTCCTTACGATTTGATCAATGTTTTAGGCCCTTTTTCCTTCATTTTGCAACCATGAAATTTTTAGAAAGTTGAATTTACCAATACTTCTAGTGCTGGTAGGACAGCAAGAAAAATCACAAAACTGCTTCAATCTTTTGACTTTTAACTAGAATTTGAATGATTCTAATCTGTGACATAGTCTTGGTGTTATGAATTTTCAAAAGTGGGAACCTTTTTCTGGCTCACCTGGTAGGATTAGAGATTTCTATGAATCCAGGTTCCCAGTTGCTTTGAAGGATAGTTGGGCTCTTCTTCAGCTTCAACACTGCTTTCTGGATGCATGAATGTCTTCATGAAATCAGAGAGTTGGGCAACTGCAGCTTTGTGGCATTCGGCCTCTGCATGGCCTTTGATCAACTCAAATCTATGTATCTTTTGGAGCGCTGGAGCAACGAATGCCCTCTTCTATGGTTTGTCAAATAAGACAGAAATTTGAAAGACAGTGCCAATCAACTGTCTAAGATTGGTGCTCCTTTCTTCATCTGCATAGACGAGTTCCACAAGCTGCCCACAACCGATGCAGAATCAAAAAAGCCCAGAATTATCCCATCAAATGATGATGATAACTTGACGGAGAATTCAAATAAGAGAGAAGCTCTGTCAGTCAAATTGCAAGACAATCACCCTGCGATCTTGCACATCAAGTTGATAGAAAAGTATCCAGCTATGCAGTTGCTACAGTTGTGTGTATCATTCTTCACTATTTACTGTTGTATGTTGTACGGACACAGAGTGAGTGTGGGTTTTTTTTTTGTTTTACAGACACAGAGCATTTATTTTATTTCGAAAAGAAACTTTAATGCATAGCTTCTAAATACATTAAAAAAGGAAGCTAATCAAATTCGAATATATTTACAATGATTAATTTTAAATAACTAACTTAATAATGATTGAGATGCACACTATTTTGTTAATACTAATTCAAGGATTTCTCTTTTATTGATTTTGATTGATGTCGTGTTTTTCAAATTGACATGCATTGCAGTTGCATTCAACCTCATCCCATTGTTTTATCAATCTCTTAAAAACGGATATATCTTGAGCATACTTCATTTCGTTTGGGAGTCCATCCATATCTTAGGCCCCAAGGCTACCAAAATTTGTTTGATTAGGTCTGTGATGTAGCAAATCGTGTGGATTCCCCTGAGAGCGACTCAAACTAGTAGATGATTTAAAAGAAAATATGTTTAGCATAAAACAGGATTTAGCTGCTTCATAGTTTTTTAGATTTCGATTAAACAGGAATTTAATAAGACAAAGCAAAATGAAAGCAAACTGCCACAGTTTGGCATGTTACTGTTTGATGAGATGAAGATATAGAAAGGTTTAGTTTTTTGTGCTGCAACGTGGGAATGATTGGGTTTTACCAATATTGATCATGACTGTCATCTGCTTTTGACAGATTCAGCCAACAAAACTGAGAAACCAAAGATTGCTACTCGTGTGATGCAATTTTTCTTTCACAGCTTGTTTAACAGGTTAAATTAAATAGTGCTGTCAAATTGCACCAGATCTTTTGGCAATGAGAATCAATGCTCAGCTCTTTTGGCTGCAATATTCTTCTTACATGTTCTGATGGAGCATCAGAGAATCGAAAATTTGTAAGAATGAATGTTGGCCATAATGATTCCAAATGTGCTGCTTTTAATGTTTATTCTGGTATGCCACTGTTTTTCATGTCTGACCCGCCTCATTAAGGAATGAAAAAATTGTTGTTTCTAAAAGACAAAACACCCCGGAGCAACCCAAGAACAACCTGAACAACCCAAAAACAAGCCAGGAACAGGCAGAACAACCCAAGAACAAGCCAAGAACGACGTAAGAACAGGTGGGACAACCCAAGAACATACCAGAAAAAGCCCTTATTCTGAATTTCTACAGGGGTTGACTGATTTTTTTGGGGGAGTTCTCTCGAAGGGCCACATAAAGTGATATACCGTTTCATTCCAGCATCTCTTCACCAATTTCCATTATTTTCATCATCAGTTTCAGTGGAATACAATACACTATGTTTAGACTGGCCAGACCCCAAACCTAAATCTTTGTCGTTGATGTGGGGGTTGTAGGGATGTAGCAATGTAGGGATGTAGGGATGTTGTAGGGTTGTAGGGGGTCACCTGAAACCACCAAAATATCTAAGAAAAACCGTAAAACCGCCTCAAAATTAAGCGAACACCGTCACAACATGCTTCCACGCTTTCCTTGTACTGCCTCCGCCACGCGTTGCAGACAACTGCTTTGTTATCATTGTCATGACACAAAAAAGGGCAAGCTAATCCAATGCCCCATTATACCGTACTGTACCATACTTTGATTAAAGTATATACCATCCTGGACGATTATACCATACCAATTTATGCTGTACTGAACAGTTATCATTATCATTGTTCCAAAAATCCCTGTAAGTAACATCTTTTTAAAATCTTTTTTGTGCTTTTTTGGATGAGTGATACACTCGGCCCACACTCGCTGACATAAGAGTTTGGAGGTTGGTCCTCGTGGGCATGGACAAGGCCAGATAAAGCAAGGATAAAGGAAGCCCTGCCTGCGAAGGTTGTTTATTTTATTAGTTATTCTACCCAAGCAGCTGTTCTTGGGTTGTTCCGCCTGTTCTTATGTTGTTGAAAAAATTAAGGAATAATCTCCATAAGAGTGGAGATGAATAAGAAGGTAAGAGGTTTACATGAAAGCTGATGAGAAATGATAAGACAATACTTTGGAAGCACATAGTGTCTCTGTATGAGTAGCCCTTGGTATTTATTGGTATTCACCGCAAGCGCAGGTTCGATATGAAGTTATAAAAAATACCCAAACTTTAGTGCAAAGCTCATCTTTACTTCACTTCAAAATCCATCTATGTACACGATCGCGAGCTCTAACAATGATTTTTGACTCTGAAACTGTTTTAAATGCCTGTCCATTTTGCTCTAAGATGGTCATCTTTCGGGAATCGAAAAAATCCAGTTCCAGACTTCTGTTTATTTTGGATGTACGTAGCATTCTTACAGAGAGGAATACAACAGTATACCCCTGATCCACCACTATCAAGTTCAGCCGGGCGACACTGCAATTTTTCTGAATGAACATTTGCATCTTCAGGTATGATTTTGTAAATCGAGAAGACCAAATGAAAACCAGCTGAAACTATTTTTATCTGGATGTATCAACAATTCATAGTCACATATTGCGCCAGTGTTAAGACTTTAATAGTTGAATAACTTTAATTTCTTTTGACCAGTTATCTGCTTTAACTTAAATTTCTCACTTTAGAGCCTTCGGAAACCCCCTTAAAATCATGTCATGCTAAGTGACGAAAGACAAGACCACTGTGCAAGCTATGGACCTCATTAAAAAAGACGCAATTTTTAGAAGTTATATCAAGATGCATGCAATACCTACATTTAAAGACAGTTTTGTTGCCAGTCAAGTGCAAGATCCAATTGTGAGTTGAACAATGAATGGGAACTTTTGGCTCATCAACTTAACTCAATTAGCAGCCAGCCAAAGAGCTCACATTCTGTAGCTTTCAACGAGAAACAGGCAATGAAGTCCAAGTATCGTGGTTTGGAATGCCTAGTTTGGAAAGGATCCTTTGAAGCAACGACAACAAATCACATTGTTGAAAACCAGGCCAGTGATTGAGACACAGAGACACTTAATTTTTGCAGCAGTTGGAACAGAACATGTAACAAAGCAACACCAAACAAAGCTATGCATCAGCAGCAGCAAAACAAAATGTGTATACGTTATTTTTATATGTACAAACCTGTAAGCACCAGAAGCTGAGAATCGGGTCAAATTTTTATGTTGTCCCTAAAATATTCTGAATTTGCATCGCTCAATGCACAGAATTATAGCCCGGGGGACTTGGTCTGCAAATATACGGGGAGGTGCCGCTTGAAATCTGAAAAATCACCCTGTCCTGGAGTCAGATTCCTGAAAATGATACCCTGTCTTGGAGGAAAACATTGTTAAACAATACCCTGTCCTTGAGTTTCTTCAGACAAATTGTGCCCGACCTTAAAAATCTGTAAGAAGTACATCAAAAATGTGAACATTTTGCCATCCAAGCTATTCAATTCAAATCACATTCGCGGAATGCAAATGGCCTACAACGATGTTTCGGAATCAAAACTGACAAATAGATCCTGTCTTGGAGCCGATTTTTACAAAAATGATACCCTGTCCCGGACTCGAATCCTGAAAATGATACCCTTTAAAGCGGCACGTCCCTGTAAAGAAAAATATGAGTACCCTTCCTAGGGAAATATAGACCTTGTTTTAAAATATGATTTAAGCTATAGTTAGTGAGGATTGGGGAGGGCTCACTTCCCTGAAATTTCAGTTAGGAAACAATTTCAATTATTCTGTACAATCTTTGAGTTGTCTGTGTCTATAAGAATAGCGTATACCATCTAAGGAACAAAACATTTCAGCGATGTTAATTCAGCAAATGTCCTTTCTGCAAACCCGCCTACAAAAAACATGAATTTCTGCATTTCATTTGCAAGAAATATAGCAACTTAGACGTCAGGGTCAATTACTCCATACGTCAATAAGCCCATGCCCTACCTGACTGTCAAAAAATTATGATTAGTAGTTTGAAAAACGTCCCCATTGGCTTGCCCATATTCTCTCCTGCTCCTGAGGAAAGAAAAACACTCTATTTCTGTTGTGGAAAGTTATCGGAAATTCTGCCAGTCGTGTGCTCCCCTTGTTGGAGCAGGAAACAAAAATACCAAATTTTTGAAACCTAATCCTTAGGTTTTTCAATCCGAGGATTTTACAAAGCTTTGACGATTCATATCAAATCTATGAAATTGCCATTTCTGATGTTGGATGACTAAACAACATTCTGCGTCAGGGATAGGTTGTTGGTTCCATTCCTATGATGGGAAAACAAGTTATAACCCATAAAACACCACTTAGATAAAGAGTTGTGGCTACTCCCATGATTATTCATTACAGATGTGCACATATTTTTAGGGGAAAATCATTGCTGTTTTCGTTTAACGGGGAGCTTTTTAAGTGTCATGTGGGATATTAAGTGCGGTAAATTCGGGGCAAAATGCAAGGGTCGTCTGCTACATTACATGTCCACGATAGTCAAGCCCATTGAACCTGGTTCACACGAGGTCTTTTGGGTCATTGGGGTCGTGCAAAGATCAAAGACCCAAAAAAAGACAAAGACTCAGAGTTTGAGTCCTTTGCTTTCATGTCTCTCTTTGCGACCCTAACGACCCAAAAGACCTGGTGTGAACCTAGCCTTAGCGTACAGGAAGATAAAATCTCTAGGGCTTGCAGATCAAAAGTCCATAGTTTACTAACATTTATGGATGAATGAGGGCAGATCTATGCCAGGACATGGCCTATTTTTAGCAGTTTTCCAACACTGGGGAATCATTGCCCCAGTCCTCTGGTTCCTACGCTTATGGTGTAGCCCCAAAGAAGTTGCCATAACTACCCTCTAGCGATTCTACAAAGGTGACGAGACAGAACAAGATTTTTATACATTTTGCTGATATAGGACAAATTTTGAATGTGCGCAACAGAGATGAAAGCTATAAAGCTCATCGATGGGATTAGATTGTACAAAAATATATAAAGATTTTGCTCCATCAAGACCATTTTGTAAAATCGTTGGAATGTTTATCGTATCTCGGTTCTTCTAAATCGCAGCTCATAACTAATGTCTTTTGATAAAGTGTAAATCAATAGGTCAAAAAAAATAAAGAAGTTTACGCTTATTGCAACAAAGAGCTCAAATGCTGCAAGCCACAATAGTGTAGGATGTACACCTTTTGATTTTCTGTAAGCAGCTGGATGCATCTGCAGTCAATGTGTATCATGTTTGGATTGAACCATTGAAATTTGCTGCAAATGCATTGCCATGTATTTCGGCGGTTGAAGTTGATGTGATAGTACGTATTGCAAGGCTTTCCCGATTCCCTGATTTCTCCATCTTTCCTATACTTTCTCTTTATTTTCAGTGTCAACACAAGCTCTTGCATCTCCATATTTTGTCCAGCTTCCAGCAGGAAATTGTCACATCCATAGCATTTTGATACATTTTTTCTGCACACGTTCAACTTTGTAAGTACGACTAGTCCTTCGGGGATCCCAGTCAATGGACTTGAAATCAAATAGGCTGCAGGTCTTGGCAGCGAAAATGGCTGGAAAATGCTTGGTTGCATCTGTTGCTGCTGATTTTGATAGCCTCCTATTGCGGTACGTATCACTGTAGTTAGGGGTTGTTGAGGCTGATCTCGTTGACTTACTTTTGCGGCATGCATCAACGATGTTGGACGTTGTTGGGGCTGATCTTGATGGCCTCCAGTTGCGACATGTTTCACTGACGTTGGGGGTTGTTGGAGCTGATCTCGATGACCTCCTGTTGCGGTATGTGTGACTGACGTTGGGGGTTGCTGGGGCTGATCTCGATGACGTCCCTTTGTGGCATGTGTGACTGACGTCGGGGTTTGGTGATGATCAGGGAGACAAGTAGCAAAGGTCTGTTGAATGTTGTGGACATCGCTGTTGACTGGCGCTGTTTCAGCTTCAAGCTGAGTTGTACTTACTCCCACCTGCGCTTGATTGCCAATGGTTTCAATGTCGAAGCTTGTAGGACCAACTGGTGTAGGAGCAACTGGTACATCATACGGTAGCAGTGCCTTAGTTTGACCTCCAGACTGACTGTCATTTGGAGGACAGCTTTTTCCCATAGCTGCTTTTATGATGCCCGGAATATTTTGCTCGATGACTTTTGCTTTGACTTTCAAAGGCAAGCTTAATCGCTTCTCTGGGCTCTTTTGCGCCTTCACTTTCTTTCTGAGAGGCTTTTTACGACCAACGGAAGAATTATCAACGTTTCTTGATGCAATCTTTGTGTAGCTTACTTCAGAAAGATGACTGAGGGACCTTGCATACCTTTCTAAACATCTTGCATGTATTGCTGTCGCTATCGCATGCCCACAGAATCCATTCTGAAGAAAACCAATACAATTATTATCGCAAATGATTCGGCAGCAATCATCAATTCGGACCAGATGAGGTGGACCTCTTGGCTTTGAAATGGATCTAACTAAGTATTCTCCTGGGGAAAACCCTTTAATCACGTTGTTATCTGCAAGATGCTTCTTGGCTCGCTGTATTGATGAAAATAGCATGTCACTATCCGTTGATGGCAAAGACTCCTTCAACAGAAACAGCACAATATCACTTCGTGGACCTAATGTCTCTTCAAAGTCTGGCTCCTTGGCATCAGGCGAATAGTGGCATTCTTCAAGGAGAGGTTGTTGGCTGTGGGAAAATTCCTCTATCAGTCCTGCATCGTCCACCAAATATGTACTTTCATCAGAAAGGATTTCTGACTCATCTTGTGTTGGATCTAATCTTGTCCTCAGGTTCTGACGGACATTTTTAACAGCATCTCTGCCAGCTTTGTAGCTCATCGTTTGGCGGTATGACGGCTTGTCAACTACTGCATTCAGAAAACCCTGCTTGAATGAAGACTTCTTTGTTGGGGAAATCATTACGTACTCCATGCTGTAGTCTTTACAACGCTCTTGAAATTCTGCACGAACTGTGTACGGGCCATCTAGTCCTAGGAATGCCCGTTGTACATCATTCTCTTGTGCAGCAGTCAGCTCTTCAATTGACTTGCTAAATTCATACATATCCAGTTTCTGTTTCTTTTGCCACAGCTTTATGAGGCGGTTCATACTTTCTGGACAATTGCTATAAAACTTTTCAGGATTCCCCTGCAGTTCTGCAGCAAGCACTGCTCCTTTCATGACATGGTACTTTATTTGATCTTTCTTGTGCTTCTCAAAATATCCTTTAAACTGAATTCCTGGGTCACCATGCATCGAGACCCATTTGTCATACAGCTCATTCAATTTCTGGTCATACTCTTCGAATGAAAGACAATCGATTAATCCTTTCCGCTGGTTACTACCGAAGATATCTTCGATTATATCTTTCTTCTTCTCTTCAGTCATCGGGGGCATACTTCTTCGACAGTTGTCTTCCTCGTGGCGGACACAGACGAGTAAAAGAGAATTTGGGAAGGACTTACAAGTCATATTTATCAGGGACTTCTCACCATCCATTCCAATGACCTTCACAGAATTCTCTAAACCTGGAACAACTTCTTTCATTGCATCGCACATCATCTTCACAACTCGCTCATCCTTCTTGTGGCAGATCATCACTGGCCCAAGCATGGTAGGGCTAACTTGGCTTCCTTTTACATAAAGAGATGTATTCTTATACGTTGTTACCAGGACATAATAACTGGGCTTCGTTCCCAATTCAAAGGTAAAGTCGAAGTCCAAGGAAGACTTGAAGTCCTGTAAATCTGTACAACAAAAGTTGGCAATATTTTCGATCTGTCTGTTGTTAAACAGGATGATGTCATAAGAGTGTTCATTAGTTTGTATTTTGCGAATGAACTGACTCTTTTTGTCCTTTTCATTGTGTTGTTTCTTCATTAGCTCTCTCAAAGGGTCAGCCACTTTTGTTTTATTACGTGTTGTCCTCGCAATGTTATATGCTTGTTTCTGCTTTGGCAAGAAACTTTTATTCTTTGCTCCATCAAGTCCTCCTACTTCCTCCTCTGTGATGTACCTTGCCTTTTTTGGTGGTATCCCTTCCTTTAGCTTCTTGGATATTTTGTCTTTTACACTTTGGTACGTTCTTGTTTTCTCGGCTGGTTGGATAAGTGTTGGGCCATTAATAAATCTATACCGTATGATGGCATTATCAACGCAGTGTCTGAAAGGCTGGGCACGATCAGTAGCTGTTTTTTTAGGCTCATAGAGGCATATGATGGTTTTTTCTAAGTCCGAAGACTGCTTGCATCTGTAGTATCGTTTAACCAATCGGTACTCATTTTGCTGGTCACCTTTATGAAACGGGCCTTCTTGTGTTTTACTGCTTGATACATAAGTGGATGTACATACCCATGTCCAAGCATCAACCGTGACATCATTTCTACACTCAAATGTAGATAAATCTACAATGAATGTTCCATCATCTTCTACATGCCAAGGAGGTTTATTTTTGACAGTCTCGTTTTCGATCTCTTCCCTCTCTAGCATGATTTTCACTAGATTCTTTGGTTGATCATTAATCAGCAATGATTGGTACTGTAGCGTGTCAAACTTCGACTTCATTGGCTTGAAAACATAGACTTGGTCATGTTCAGAATCTGATGATGTGGCTGAGTCACCGTCAGAAATCATTTCTTCTGCAGAGCCTTCATCCGAGTCCGAGATTATCTGTACGCTACAGTTGAGTATCTCACCATCGTTCTTACTGCAGCTGCAAAATAAGTTCATCATTTGGATAATTGGATAACCCTTGTTTTGGGTAGGGGAGCAGAAATCAGAACCACGACAAAAATTTGTAAGAACTATCAATCAATTTGAATCCTGCTTGCTTCAAACTAACATATTATGTTTACTTTGCTATGTGTTCTAAGTGAATCAATGAATGCATAGAGATAGTATAGATATCAATACAACATTTAAAATGTGAACTAGTTGACTGTGTTTCATGTTCGATGACCTTGCCATTTTCATTTGTTGCAGGTCAGCAATAGCGAAATCCAGTACTTGTAAATACCATAAAAGCTTCATTTTAGCTCCCCTCTCTATCAAACCCTCTCTCTAATAAGCCTCTCCCCTCAGAACCAAAATTTTGAATAAGTACCCCCTCGCTATTAAGACCCCCTTCTTGTATCAAATTTAAGAGGGAACCAAAGATTTTCCATTCACTTAGCTAAACAAGCTTACATGTTATTTCTAATGTGGTTTGGGATAAAACCGTATCGAATTTATCAAACTCGTAAAATTGACTGTCAAATATGGGGTAAAAAAACTGAAAAGCTGTGTATAACGTATATCCTTGTCATTTGATTAATCCCCCTCTGGGATGTCAGAAATTAAACAATTCACCAAGGGGCTCAATTGAGCTCTTAGCTCATTTTGCTTGCAAATCTATCATCATTACCTGGTACAATATTTTATCATAACAATAATTTTATCATTATCAATGATGAACTGCCTCATTATCATGAAACCAGAAATGATTTTTGCAAAATATCTTACTGAATCCTACTAGTAGCGGTGAAAAATGGCTCCATTATCATCTTGCTTCTGTCAATATATATTTACCTTGGCCTGAAGAAACGAGGATTTGACCTTGGTTGCACCATAAAAGCACAACAATCAAGTTTACCATCTGAACAAATGACAATATTCCAAAACGAAGTGAACTATTTCCTCGTGAAAATTGGATAGAAATAACAAATGAATATCTAATAACAGTCACGGACACTCAAAAGCCTAAGACTTAACCTAAGAATATTGATGGGAAGAAAATGGGACGGATTTGCTGAATAATATATGAAGGTCGTCAGTCCATTCAAACCAGCTTGTTTCGAAATGTTCAGGGAGGGGGGAGGGGGGGTATACAGATCTGATGATTTTATGAAATATCCAGTATTGGCCAAATTCTTAGTTTCTTGCAGAAAAGTATGTGTACGTGTAGTCCACTCTGTTCCATCGTCATTTCCTGTCAATTATTTGAAACGTCTCCGAAATATTTGGTTTGCCACAGGGCTGCACAATTCTTTTGCTGGCATTTACCTGCCACAAAGAAATTTCTCAGCTTCCTTTCACATACCTTTCATCATCCTTGTCTTCATTCTCCGTGCCAGCGTTCTCATCACTACGATTGGAAGGTAAAATAATATTAGCCTGGGTCTCAGCAATGAAACTGGTATAAAGAGCACATATATAGTCAAAAGCTCTATTTGTTTCCACACAATGTTGAGGCTCCCCTCCACTGAAACGCCTCCCTGATAAGCCAACATTTCAATACAGCCCACCTCTCACTTACATAAAATGTGAGTAGTAACGAAAAATTTTTCGTGCCTTTCTTCCCCGATCTTTAATCCTATTTCGCCCCTCCCGAACTTTTTCAAATAGCTCCTAAACGATGATAGCTATGGCACTGAAACTCCTTGACTTTTCCTAAAATTTAATTGGCAATCAGAAAATAAAAATTTCAATGCCTATTGTTAAATCACGTGACCGCCAGATGCCCATATTTGGAGAGTGGTCACAAAGAAAATCGTTAAAATTGCTCTAGTTTCTTCATTTTGAGTTGAATCTCATCAATGTACATACCATTTGATTTGTCTTGATGAGTACTTTCATTTGATAATCTATATCTGCTGACGTCATCAATTTATAATTTATATGACGTCATACATCTTTATGATCTCATATTTCTAACGAATTAGCAATTTTTATATAAAAATCATGTAATGACTTGAAATTTTGATAAAACTATCTTATTTCACCCAAATTATGCAAAATTGATGATGTTTAAGCATTATTTTTGAGCAAACAACTTTTCATTCAATCAAATTACCATTATTTAATAAATTAATTGATTAGGAACCACAATTATTCATGTAGAACTAAAGGAAATCTCAAACTAAGGCTATCAAGTAAATATTTGGATAGTTTTTAGCCTATTTTAGCCAGTCATTTAACATAAATCTACCTTTTTCTCCTAATAGCTCAATTTCATCAAAATTTGCCCTATTTTTTGGTTGCCTAGTAACCAGTCAAGTGATTAAGAATCAATTGATGCTATTTTTGGATTATCGTTTGTTTAATTATGACACAGTGCAAGTTTCATTGTCATAGCTAATATAGTTGTGAAGATGATTAGGGGGGGCGAAAAACGCCCCCCCGGTAGAAAATTGCTTTTTTCACCCGGTTGAAATAGGGTTAAGTCCCTCTATGGTCTCCAAACATGGAGTTCTTCCGAATGTGAAGCGGAAGAGTTGAACGACCGAATGATTAGCTACTCGTTGATCGTTTCGGTTTGGCGAAACTTTGTAATATTCTGCTCTCTGAATATCACGCATATTTGTGATCAGTGAAAAGTTTTGGAATCAGTTTTGCAAAATTGATCACAGTGGACGAGTAGTCCATGTTAGCTCAACCATTGCTGATGCTGCTCTATCCTGCTTCAGTGCGGGGTTTTCTAAAGTTAAGCCATTGGTCCGGATGTTAAAGCAAACTGACGGACTATTCTCACTCTCAAAGTAGGAAATAACATGTAAGTAAAAATTTGGTGCGACCAGCAATGCATATGGCGTAAAATAGTGAATTTCTCACTCACCTTTCAAATAGGCCCTCCTCCATATACATCTCGAGACTGCAATGACTGGCCCTCTGGGACTTTCCTTCTCGGTGATCAAAGACATTCCTTGCACCCCACCCGAGGGCTTGAGCCATGGAAAGGGACAGGCCCAAGACCACTGAGACCACCAAGGTTCAAAGAATGATTGCGGGTGCTGAATATTGAGCCGCAAACTCGGCTTGTGCGGGCAAGCAGCCTCCATTTATTGACTACTCCCAAGTAATTGATGAGTTCCTTGTTTCACAATGGACTCCATGCTGCACTGCACAACCACTTTTCATTCACTTGAGAAACCTTTCAATGCTACTTTGATGCCTAAGGAGGCTTTCTTCCTCGCCCCTCAGAGGCTCCTTACCAACAAAAAATGCGCTGCATGCAATACGTCATTCAGCAAAACTTTAAATTAAACTGGAGAAGTCCTCCCTCCACCCAGTCCCTCTACGAGACAATTTTTCAATGGATTTGGTTTGATGAGGCGGAAAATATATCTTGGACAAGAAGGGAATCTTGCCTCCTCAATGCCCCCATTTCCCTGTGGTACTGCACGTTTTTGTTTGTGAGAAACTAGGATCAGGCCATAGTACTAAGTTTCTTCATTTGTTTCGTATTTTTTGAATGCAGAATTATCGATGTGGTCGCTAACACTACGACAGATATGTTTCTTGATATTTAAAACATTATATAGGAATAAACATGTTGAAAATTGAGCTTCAATGATATATTTAGGAGCGAGCGAAGCGAGCAAGGACGGCGACCCGTGGTCTTGCCCCCGGGAAAATTTTTCATGACCACGCCCTTTAAATCGTTGGAAAACGCCCCATTTTTGGAAAATGTGCCATTGACGGAAGCAAAGGTTCACGGCTAATGAGGGTCTTTCCATGAAAATTTTGAAATTTTTCACTTGTATGACATCAAGATATTGCATTTTTGATAGATTCTGGTAGTTTCTTCCAATATATACGAGTTTGAATCTTCATTCTTACGACCTTGGCTTTTACAGCCCTTTTCAATTACAAAATCAACAAACTTCAGCAAATTATTGTGGGGTTGGGGCTGAAGCCCCCCAGGCCCCCGCTTCCGACGGGCCTGAAGAATGATCCCCAAGAAAGATCCGATCTCCCAAGAGGGGGCTGACAGGAGAAGTCTTTGGTACCTGTACCAACTTATAACTTTATTTTGTTTGGAGGGGGGGGAGCAACTTCGGCTGAGGAGCAACCAAAGAAAAGGTGAACCATCCTGTGTGAACCAAACCACTGCTGGTGTTTACTGTTCAACCTCTGGACAGGCTTGAAGGAACAAAAGGCCTGTTCACAAACGAGCTGGTGTACCTTGGACTTTACTGGTCGATGAGATTATTGCCAGAACAGTTTTCTTGAAGATGTTTCAACGGAATTCTATAAACTAGTTAAAGTACTCAGTGCCGTAGTGCCGTGGTGCCGTAGTGCCGTAGCGCCGTAGTGCCGTAGCGCCGTAGTGCCGTAGCGCCGTAGTGCCGTAGTGCCGTGGTGCCGTGAATTAGCAAATGCCCTGACAATGTGTTCACAAATTCATGAACATATTGCATCTTTGCTCTGTTCTATCATTCCGTTCCGTCGTTCCGTTCCGTCGTTCCGTTCCATCGTTCCGTTCCGTCATTCCGTTCCGTCGTTCCATTCCGTCGTTCCGTTCCGTCGTTCCGTTCCGTTCCGTCGTTCCGTTCCGTCGTTCCGTTCCGTCGTTCTGTTCCTGGTTTTAAAGATAGCCCTGAATAAATACTGGAAAACTCAACTCTACACTTCTTAGAAAAGAGTTCTTTGTAATGGTCCATTAGTTGCGATTAGTCGAATGATATTTCTACATCACGCTTCAATAATTTTTGTGATATTAAAGTACCTAGTTGCAGAAGCATTTACCGTAAGTACCCACAGATAAGAAACACATTTAAGAAACTAATGCCTGTTGGCTAAAACTAACTACACATCTCACTATTTGTGAGCACCAGCTGCATGCCAGGACTTTTAGGATTGTAAGAATTATGTCACAGGTTGCCACAAGCTACCATTACAAGTTACCATTTCAATTGGTTGGCAACTTTCAATCAAGATTGTTTCAATTTGGTGCCATTATTAAGCCAAAATCAGCAACGATGACAATCAAATCAAGTCAAACATGGCAACTTTCAATGAACCCTTTACTGACATCAAGTTTGAGGGAAGTATTGAAAATGGAACACTGATGAATTGCATCAGAAATTACAGAGTAATTTATGACAAGTCGAGTAAGGGTTACAAAATTCCTAGGCAGAAGAAGAATGCCTGGAAAGGAATTGACATGACATTTGATGCCATTTTATGATGATCTGTCAATTGAATTTCATCATAAGATCCAAAATCTGACTATTTATCATTAAAACCTTCATTTTCATTATTTGCAAAAGTCTTGAAATCTTGGAATCACTCTCATGATTGTTTTTATCAGAATCAGCACTAATGTAATTAAGGGAAGCAGTATGGTTTGCTACGACTGCCCTCTTTCTTGGATCTGCCGATGAAATGCTAAGTAATAAAGTACAACACCAAGGTCAAGGATACTTGTCTGATACCTTGCTGTTCGGATATGACAGACCGGGCCCAAGTTGTGAATAGTAATGATTATGGTAGCTCGGATGGAAGGTGAAGTAGACTATGGATACGAAAAGGCACCTTACAGTTTTCTTATTTCTACAATGAATGTAGGAAATGTTGGTGGACCTACCGCTCTCTCCCTTCTTTGTAATGCTCAATCAAATACCTTGCCAACTCATGATCAGCCTCATCTCAAAAGGGAAGCCATTCTTCAAAAATTCATTTTGTCACTGGAATATTATGACATGGTTTTTTGCAGTCTTTGTTGGACAACCTCTTGGAGCTTTCTTCGCACAGATAACCATACAGGCATCACTGTCACAAAATATAGCAAATCACAGCCAAACAAAATGACAGAAATAACAGTCATGCCGTCACTTAAACCTTCACTCTCCTCTCCAAACCACCATTGTTTTTGTCTTCTGTCATCAGCATAACGTAAATTCGTGACATTTTTACCACCTGGTAACTTATCTACTGGTAACTTATCCACCTGGTAACTTATCTACTTTCCTGAAAATCTCTTCCATGTATAGAGTACTTGCCGCTAGGGACAGCACCCCTGCAAAGAAAAAAAGAGGCTACGGTGGATTTCAATGCGAGGTTTATGATGATCGCAAGAGTGATCGTGATCATGATTGCAACTCCTGCTTCAACAATGATCACAGCATGCATCACAAACAATGACAGACAGTAGACACTGGCACTTCTATCTATCTATCTGATACGCATTTCATTTAATTTAACATTGTGCGGCTAACTATGGACTGCCATGATGGCTTGTTATGTGCCAAGTATTCATCAGTTGGTACAAAGATCGTCCCATCTTCCTTTGCAACCATCACCCTTGCTGTTTCAAGATCTTTTTCTATCATTTTTATCCATGTTAACTTTTGTCCACCCCTTGGTTTCTTTACATACCTCTTAGCTTCTCTTAATGCAGTTTTTTCAGGTGTATTGTCTGGCAGTCTTAAGAGATGTCCATACCAACTTAGTCTTCTTTCCTTTATTGTTTTGCTCCATTCATCAATTTTCATTCTTTCGTATAACTGTTTGTTTGATATTTTGTTGGGCCACTTGATATTTGGCCAGGTGAATAACGCGGACCCTGCGGACCTCGCTATTTTGGTCCGCGATATCAAGGTCCACGTTGTTCAATTTCACCCAGGAGATACTGAATAACGCGGACCCTGCGGACCTCACGGACCTCAGCAATACTTTGCAAACCTTAGCAAATGCCTTTGCTGTGAGGCGTGGCTATTGTTTAAGAATGGCGCTGCGCAGGAATGGACGCTTCATTTTCCTCGATCATAGGGAGAACGGCAATGGGCAGCAATGGGCTAGATATTTTCATTTTGTGTCATCAACACGAAGACGCAAGTTCAGTTTGAAACAATCAGCGACAAAGAGGAGTCATAGGCGAACATTTTGAGGGTAAGTGCCGCAGGAATACTGGCCAATGGACCGCAGAGCGAAGCAAAGAAGTCAAGGGAAGCTGCAATGGCCTACAGCAACCTGCAAACCTTGTTCTTTTCTTCTTCTCGCTGTTGTTTGGCCGTGTTAACTTCCTTGGAGACTGGAACTAGTTGCATGCAAGAAAATGGCGGTTGGCCTACTGTTGTGATGGCAGACGAACTTGACAGAAATTGAACCAAGAAAGAGAGGTATTTGTATTCATTTTGCACTAATTCCATTATACACTTATTTCCCCTGCTACCTGTGGCATTATATTCCATTCTCTGTAATTCAAATCTTTCCAGATCCTCTGAGGTCATCTCTCTTCAGTTTTCCTCTATCAAACCCTCCAAAGGTTTTTTATACTCCCATTCCAAAGCTGCACCATCACAAATAGCATCACCAACGTAACTTTGCATTTGTTCAGCATCATTTTGACTGGTGTCATCATTTGGTGAGATGGTGTTGTATGAAGTAATCTGTATTGCATTTCATGAATCGTTCTGCATCTCTGTTAGAGACACCTACACCAGACCCTCCATCTGTAAACTCAACTATTTTAATCTTCATCATTGGAAGGACCTGGCTGACTTTTTGCAACAAATCTACACATTTCTTAACTGTTTCTTCTGTGCTCTTCAATATCATATCTGTGGCAGTTGTAGAGATACTATTACTAACATTTTGAATACTATTCTGGAAAATTGAGAAGCTTCACACAGAAATTGAATTTGTGTCAAGTAACTAATTTGCAAAATGCTTTCATGTTCTTTTTTGCCAAGTTTGCAAGTTACAGCATTGCTTAACCCTATTAGTACTGGGGGGGGGGTCATTTCCCCCCCCCCCCTATCACACTTTTCTACATTGCACTAAAACGGCCTGTAATTCAACCACCAAACTTTTTGATTTTTAGTCAAAATAAATTGTCAATTAAATTTTTGACATTTCATTGTTCTAACTCTTATCACGTGACCACAGTAATACCATATTTGGAGAGCAGCCAACAAAAGAATTCTTAAAACCTCCATAGATTCTGCCTCGTTTGTCCGATTGATCTCAAACATGCATTATTCGATTGCATTTGATGAGTACTTTCATTTGATATATATACATTTCATTTTTGCTGACATCAGCAAAATTTAATATCTATGACGTCATTGACATTTATGACGTCATTGCTCTAATGAATGAATGTAAGATATGAAAAATTGTTGTCTTTTTTGCTTCAACTTATTCATTTTATTACTTCTAAGTCCATATTTACGAGATAAAGGGACGAGACTTATAAATAACTGCAAAGAAAATCTGTACATGGAACAAAAAGCTAATTAAAAGCTAATTGTGCTAAAACTAGAAGCTGGAAATATCTCATAAGTATGCATTTTAACTCTGCAACATGTTTCCTACAATTTGAGACAAACCTGGAGAACATTGGATGAGAAATAAATTAAAAAGAGTTTTTCTTACTAAGAAGGTAAAAAATGCCAATTTTCCTTTGTTTTTTGGTTGCCTAGCAACGAAACACGTGACTAATGAATTGCCATTGTTATTTTTTAATAGCTAATTGTCTAAAGAACAATATGAGTAAGTCTCATTGTTATATCTCTTGTAGTTTCGGAGAAAAAGAGGGGGGGGGGTGAAAAACACCCCCCCCCCAGTAAAAAGTTAGTAAAAAATCGCCCAGTACTAATGGGGTTAATTTACTAGATTTGCGGTTCCATTCCATTCACAGCAATATCAGATTCACTAGGAATGTTGGGGTATTTTCACTGGGGGCACTAAATTATTAATACATAGCCCCCATGGGTTTACCATCAGACAGTTTTTCTTTGCCAAGTCTCTTTTTGAAGGACTGCAACCTCGAGCCCATTCTATTCTGAATATGTCTAACGGGACTTGCTATTTTGACATACATTGACTGCGGTCAAAGTCCACATAGGTTTTTGGTGATTTCTTCCGAAAATGCTTTGCATTCCGTGCGAGGCGAATACCAGATGATGAGCATGCAATTTATAAGCGTACGAGGCGGGGGGGGGGGGCACAAAAATTATCAAAAATGAAACCCACTCGGGCAAAATGTTGTCCTTAGTCGGGCAAAAATGTTAGTCAACATCAACAAATATCCAACTATCCAGAACAGTTGGAATTTGATCGAAAGTTATAGGGTTTCTACCTAAATGACCCTTGGGATAGTCATGGTTTCTTGCTTCCCGGGTTATCGTTCTTGTTATGTAGTTTAGTAGTTTGTAGTCCAGTAGTCTTAAGTAACTCGTTTTGTAAATTTTTATATTGAATATAAAAAAAATGTTAGTAAACAATGGGCTTTGTGTCGAGCAGCCCCCCTAGATTTTTTCTTCCCGTACACTTATGTTGCAATTCTTATCAAACTGGCAGAGGAGTTTGGCCACTTTATGTTATTGGCAATTGTCTTTCAGAAAGTTACTTTTGTGCCCCCTCTAAACAAACTTTTGTTTAATATTCATCATGGGGCTTTTTTACAATGAAAATGATTCAATTTTTTCATGGAAAGATTAAATGTCATTGTGAGGGGCGGAAATGTGCACTGTTGTTGTTGCACAAAATCTGATAGACCATTCTTTTTCTTTATGAGGGTGTGTCAGTTTTCAATCAATCAATTGTCCATGTGCATGTCCCAAAAAATATTGCGTATTGTGCCATTGTTCACAAACGTATCAACACTGTATCATCCGCTTGAGTGACTAACGTTGATTGTTTGTCTATGCGGAAGTTGTCTTTCTCTTTCAAACTCAGCACACTTACTGGATGAATGCAGGCTGGTTTTCAGCAAAAGAAAATGACACACCTTGGGCTCCTTTGCCAATTAAAACAATTATGTTAGCATCGCTTTATAAGGGCATTGGCTTGCTGAAATATCTCTCCAAATATCTACCCAGACATACCCTAAGCGAACTATATAAGCTTTACGTGCGACCACATCTGGACTATGGGGATGTTATCTATCAGTTTCCACAAAGAGTATGTGAATTTAGTCAAACCATCAGTTTATCAAATTTAATGGAAAAATTAGAATCTGTTCAGCATTCTGCCGCCCGTGCCGTAACAGGAACTTGGAGAGGAACATCACACGAAAAGCTGTACATTGAGCTTGGCTGGGAGTCGCTGAGCTCCCGAAGATGGAGTAGACGCCTTACATTGTTCTACAAGATTATGAATAATCTCACACCCCTGTACACAAAGGAGCCAATCCCACAACCTCATCAGTCAAATTACTGTCTTCGCCACCAGGGTGTCGTTGGGCGGATGAGGGCAAGAACCGAACAATTTCAATCTAGCTTTTATCCTAACTGCATATCTGAATGGAACAAGCTCGATCCAGAAATCAGGCTTGCACCATCTGTTGCTGTTTTTAAGAAAAAGCTTTTGTCAATAATTCGCCCCCCTGCAAAATCTGTATTTGGTATTCATGACCCGGTAGGCTTATCGTATCTTACCCAAATAAGGGTCGGTTTCAGTAAATTAAAATTTCAAAAATTCAGGCATAATTTCCGAGATACCATTGACCCAATGTGCCCAACGAACGATGGCATTGAGGATACGGAGCACTTCTTGTTGCTCTGCCCTTCATTTGACATTCAATGAGGAGATCTTCTCGCTGGAGTTTCGGAATTATTGCAACCATATGTTGGAATAAACAGCCTTCCAAATAACGCACTGATCCAAATTTTATTGTATGGTGATAAAGACTTTTCCATTGATGTTAATAAAAACATACTCAAATTAACCCTAAATTTCATTCATAAAGCAGGCCGGTTCAATTGAAGTGGCTTGAAGCAGCTGCTATGCCCCCCTCCCCCCCCCCCCGATCGCAAAGTCTCTTTTCCTCCTTTTATTTGTTTCTTACCCGTTGTTTAAGGGCCCATGTACACGACCACTCTGAATTCCTTAAAACAGCAGGAAGCATTCAAGTGAAGTCTTTTCCGTCTTACCTTTCTACCACCAATAAAACAGCGGACACCAATTAAAGTTTCCCTGTTGACTGCGGGTGTTACTGAACCGTTAATCTTTGATGATTCGCTACCTTTTCATCTGTCATAAACCTTGCCTGGATGTCTTCAATAAACATCCAGTTAAAAACGCAAGTTACAACATCCAAAACGCAAAATTATCAAAATGGCTGGTTTTAGATGCCTTGTTAATCAAAATTTCGCTGCAAGTGAAGAATCAGTGTCTCAAAACAGAATTCTATGAAGACTCTCAGGATCCTTCGCAATTTTCTGAAAGGACACAAAATGATTCTCCGTCTTTGTTTACACAACATTAACCAAGAACAAGCATGCCAGTCGCCCGTTTTCAACGTCCACCTCGGTTCCCAATACCACTTGGGTTACACGACTTTCAACCACCGCTCAGTGGAAGGCATATCTTTCAACCCTCACTTTTTGAAAGTCAATATGAGCCTGAAACAAGAAGACCTTCCATTGCACTGAATGAAGGATCTCGCATTGGTTCTTCTACGTCTCTGCAGAGTTCATAAAAAGTGAGGAATCAATGGGCAAAAGAACAGACTGATGCCATGGTGAATGCTTGGAGGGAGTCATTTGTTGAATTGGAAAGCCACAAAAATCCAGCTGCATGGAGGCGGATCCAAGAAGCAGCCAACAAAAAGGGTGAAGAAAAGACCCTCGAACAAGTGAAAAAGAAACTGAGCAACCTCAAAGATCTGTATAAGGAGGCAAAGGAAAAGAACAAGAGGAGTGGGGCAGCACGAAATATGCCAAAATATTATGACATATTTGATGATGTACTTGGCATTAGAAGTGTTGTTCAGCTTGGTGAGGTGAGAGAAACAGCTCCATTCACAGCTACCCTTGGCACCCCTGAGGCAAACGTGAATGAAGACAACGAAGGGAATGAAACAGGAGAGAAGACTACCATGACCAAAGCTCAGCCCAAAAGAACTAAAAAGAAGAAAGCGTCAAAGTCTGCCGCTACAAGTCAACTCGTTGATTGCCTAGGCCAATTGCAGCAACAACAGGTAAATACCATGGACAGATTTCTAGAAGGTATGAAAGAAATAGAAGAGAACAGCCACAATCACACTGCTGACCTTTTGTTGGGGATGGCAAAAATATTTGCTAAGGCTGGTTTAAGAGGCAAGAAAAGACCGAGAGAAGAACATTCAAGTGACAGTGAAGAGTCTGAATAACACTATGATCTTTTATGTTACATTTAGCTGCATTAAGTTTGTTTCAATAATTAAAATCAATTTTGTATCTGTAGGGTATCGGCGGCATTTGTCGGACGGCGGCATTTGTCGGACACTTTCGGAATAGATTCCTTTAAACAGATGCAGACACTCGCAAAATAAACATAAATCAAACTCACCACCTTCATCATATTATACTCTGTCCTTTTTGTGCAAATAGTATTGAAATAACAAGCTTTAGACCAGAGCAACATGCCCACAAAGACCATCAGTACTTCGTGCGAACCTTCAAAATGGCGACGAAAACACACATGAACAACAACAAGCCTCGAAATCAGGATCTCTCAGGAGGTTAGCTTGAGCGCGAAAAGTGGACCAATGATTGTTATGCATTGTTTAACTCGTAATAAATCACATAAATTAACAATGAACTCGATCGAACGCGACAATCGTATTGACAGGGGGGTCTTGAGGGAAGAGGTTCCAAAAAACATTGGCGGCATTTGCCGGACACCCTTGAAGTTATCCATCGTATTACCCTTATTTAAGCTCTTCAAGGAGTCAAACTGCCAAAACACTTACATATCTTACTTATTTTCTATCTTGTTTTATTTTTTTTTAAATTTTACTGACACACTAACAATTGTACGTAATACCTATTTATAGGTCAATGTACAGTAATTGTAGATAGATAGTAGATCGTCACTCTCACAGCATTACGGAATTAGTTACTTCTATGTTATGTATGGTAATGATATTCACTGTTTTATTGTATTTATTGAATGAGAATCAATGATATTTAGTTATCGAATGAAATGTGATGATTTACTTTTCATCCCCCCTTGGCGTTTCGAATGGTAGCTCGCATCAGCTCGAAGGCCGTCGGTTGAGGGTTACAGGTCACTTTTTGAAGGCGATACACAGGCGATAAGAGATACTTTGCAGGAAGTAAAAACAATTAAATCCAAGATTGAAATCGATAAAAGACACCAAGAAGCTCGCAAGATAATTTTGAAGATAATCAGGTTTGTTTTGATTTTCAAATTATCCTGAAATATCATCAGGTTGGGACCAATCAACAACTGAGTTAAAACATTGTCTGAAGGAAGACCAATGGAGCAACTATGATACATGTGAATATATTTAGAAAAGATTTTCGAATATATCATGGTCTAGACTCTGAATAAATTGTCTCAAGATTTATTTATAATATCCTTGTTGTGATGAGGTAAAAGATGTCAATGAAGTCAACTGTCTTGCCTACCTACTTTCATTTCATTTTTCATCTCATTTAATTCATTTAAGGAGGTTTGCCCAGTTTGCCCTTCAACGAGTTGATTTTCAGGGGGCCCTCCGATAAAAACACTTAATTGACTACTGAATTTCAGCCCCTGAAAAAAACACTTAAATCCCGATTAATTAGGGGACCAACGGAAAATTTATGTGTAAATTCCTCCAAGACCGCGATGAAAACGAAAGTAATGACACAAAATTTAGGCAGAAAATTTGTAACAACACTAGTAACTGTCAATGATTTACACATCGGTTGGATAAGCTCTAGCAAACTTGTTGTGCATCCTACCCTCAAATGTACTCATTTTTGCTTAGGTCGTACCACAGACATGCCTGCAAGGAAACATGAACCGTTTAAAAGGAAATGGACGGACGAGGTCATGAAGGCTGCAGTAGCATCTGTTCTTAGCGGGCAACTGTCTTACAGACAAGCAGCTTTGCAATACGACATTCCGAGAAGCACCATAAGAGACCATGCAAGTGGCAAATCCCAACCGGGTATAAGGAGAGGGCAGCAGCCAATTCTGAAACTAGAAGAAGAAGAGGCCCTGGTTGAATGGAGTATTAAAATGGCCGAAATTGGATATGGCAGAACGAAAGAGGAACTGAAGGACACCGTGAAGAAGATTTTGGACCGCCAAGGTCGTAAAGTGTCGATTTTTAAGAATAACAGGCCTGGAAAAGACTGGTTTTACCTGTTTTTGAGACGACACCCTGAACTGACAGAGAGAAAGCCAGAAAGCCTCCAGATTTCCAGAGCCATTGCTTGTTCGGAGAATAAAGTGATGGCATGGTTTAAAGGCTTCGAAGCCCTCCTGAAAGAAAATGGCATTGACAGTCCTTCGCAGATAGCAAATGTCGATGAAACTGGATGCCCTTTCCAGCCTGGCTCCACTGGTAAAATAGTCGTAGCCAAAGGAATCAGCAACGCTTACCAAATTTCATCCCCATCTAAGGAGCAGATTACAACGTTGGTTTGCGGTTTTGCTAATGGTACAGTTCTACCACCCTATCATGTTTATCCAGGCCAAAGGATCAACGCTCAGTGGACCCAAGATTGTGTTGATGATGCATACTTTGGTGTGACGTCAAAAGGTTGGATGGAGACCGAGGCATTTTACAGTTGGATCGTTAACCGGTTTCTAAAACAGATTCCACCCATTCGACCTATCGTTCTTCTGTTGGATGGTCATGAATCTCACATCGACATGTACACCAGTAAAGTTTGCCAAGAAAACAACATTCTGTTATATTGCTTGCCCCCTCATTGCTCGCATATTCTCCAGCCATTGGACGTTGGATTTTTCCATCCGTTGAAAGTGCAATGGAGAAAAGCGTGTAAAGAATTCTCAGAAAAGAATCCAGGAGTGACCGTGAACAAAATGAATTTTAGCAGGGTTTTTAAAAGTGCATGGGAGAAGACGGTGACGATGGGAAATGTGATCAGTTCATTTGCCAAATCCGGAATCTGGCCGGTTGACCCAAGCCGAATAAATAAAGAATCTTTTGCTCCTTCCACCATATATAAAGAGATGCCCCAAACCGCTCAAGCGACATCAGAAAAAGAAAATATACCACCATTGGTGGACTGCGCAAACAGGGGTCCAGATGCAGCAAACAGTGATATGACAGCCCTTCAAGTCTTTGAAAAAGCCCTTTCCGAAAGCCAAGTCGCCCTCTATCGACGAAGAATAAATGAAGGTTTTGATCTGGGTAAAGATAAAGATCCAGTTTACGAAGTTTACAAGAATGTGGTGGCTGCTGACGTTACTTCACAAGTGAGCACAAGCACCACAGCGTATGGAATGGCGAAGGCCAGACGTCAGCTTTCCTTCCCAAATGATGGTCCCATGAATGTCTCTGAAAGCGTAAAAGTTTGCTCAGAGATCTTAACATATCCAGGTGTGACGAAGAAGAAAGAAAGAAAGAGATCAGTCAAGCAGTCGTTGCCCCGACATCTATCGTCACGAGAGGCGATTCTGTTGATGGAGGCAGAAATTGCGCGGAAGAAAAAAGAAGACGACAAAAAGAAACGGCTCAAAGAGAGAAAAAGAAAAAAGGAAGAAAAAGAAAAAAAAGCAAATGAAAAAAATGAAAAAAAGAAACAAGACCAAAACAAGAGAAGAAAGTCTGGAAGAGAACCAAAAAAGGTGTGGAGATGCGCGGAATGCGAGGGGATTTGGACAGACAAAAATGATGAAGAGGAACTTTGGATTGCTTGCGACAACTGCCTTCGTTGGTTCCACGTTGAGTGTACGGGACTCGTTGCAACAGATGATTTGGATTTAGAGGACATCGAGTTTTTCTGTGGATATTGTTAGTGCCACTGTGTACAGCCCAATTTTCCTGTAAGAAGTAAAGAGCAATTAAAACACGAATTACATATTTCAAAACAACGAAGAGCTGCTATTTAGCCCCTGGGAAAAACCGGTGCAGTGGTGTGGGACAGTTCTGCACAACATTGAAGTAATCCAGTTTTATTGAACTAGTGAAGTGTGTCCCTCAATGAGTTCGACTGATATTAATTAAGGGAAGTCTTTCTCCACCAAGGATCATAATTTTCCCTCTTTATGTGGATGCTAACTATGATTTATCCTTCGTTCCCGTTTATTAGGTATCATTCATTTGAATTGTAGTTAATTTTATGAAGTTGTTGTCAATGGGGGGGGGGTGGGCTTTGGGGTTTCACTGGTTGCAGCTGCAAAGAGAGTCAGCAAAAACTATGATGTTTGAAATGATCAAAGTAATTGGAAACAATTGACTTTTGCTCCGGGATTTCTGTTCTTTGCTAAGTTTGGTCCGGGTTTGCGGTTACTAGTACCCCTAAGGCCCCCCCCCCCCCTCATATCACGGAAACATTAATCATGTTTCCGTGATATGAGGGGGAGGCCTTAGGGAAAGCAATCCATAGTAAATTCTTTGTCATTATACTGCCTTCTTAGATTTGAGTTCACCTCTATAAACAACTACCTACACCAAATATTCTGAACATTGTATTGGTTTCAGTTTAAATTCTTTTCTTAGATCAAGCTCCCAAAATCTTTCACCATTCAATAAAATTACATAGAATTAGGGTCAATAGAAGCTGCCTTAACTTGAACTTTCCCGAGGACAGAGGACTAACAGTAAGTGAGTGTCCCCTTTTCTGGGGGTGTTCTGGTACCCAAATGCCAAAAACACTGCCCATGTGCCCCTCCTGGCTTTGATAATTAATTTTGCTTGGCAGGAATTTCTGTCATGGCCTTAGGCCTAAGATAACACTTCTTGCAAAGGGAATTTCAAGCGCAGAGAAGAATCACCTTGTGGTAAGAAAGACTCAAGATAAACTCAAGATAAACATTTCGTTAATAATTCCTCATCTGAAAGATTTTGTGTGCATCAAGAGCGTCAAATTCATGTTGAAGATACGTGTCCGGCAAATGCCGCCACAGGGCGATAAATGACGCCATTATCATCGTGAGTGAAGGCTGCTGCAGATGGCTGACGAGGCGAGAAATTTTAAAGAAAATCAGGTAATATGTCGACGAAAGAGCAACACCACACTTGAATACCTCAACTTCTCGTTCCTCATTTTTGTTTAGGAGTCGTGAATGCGAAAACCTAAACCGTCCGACAAATGCCGCCGATACCCTAGTCCGAAATGGCGAATAATGATCAACACAGGTTAATATGATGGTAGAAACTGTTAATAGAAACTGTTTTCATGTTCCAAAATATAGCCAAGGAGTAAGTTTCTTATTTTGTCTCCAGACCCACATATTTCCCGATTCTGCTGATTTGTATTTGTATCTTCACGGTCGTTATATGGATCTATGACCTCTGCAGTTGGCTTGTTGCGTTCCTGGCAAATGTTGTGCAATACACTGCATGCCATTACAACATCAGCTGCATAAGAGGGCTCGAGGCACAATTTGCCTAACAAAATCCTCCATCTACCTTTCAAAGAACCAAAGGCTCTTTCAATGCATGCTCGTGTTTGCGATAAAGCTAAATTAAAAGCTTTCTGATGGCGCTCCATATTGTTGGAATATTGGAAAGGTTTTATAAGCCAGTCAGTCAGTGGATAAGCAGCATCTCCAACGAGAAAAGGTTTGATTGAATTCAATGCATTGAGCTGAAAAATTGGTGTTTGCATAATGTTTCCTTCATTTGCTGTTTGAAATATCCAAGTATTACGGAGAATACGAGAATCATGGACAGATCCCGGAAAGCCTGCAGACATACTTAGAAATTTCAATTTTCCGTCACAGATTCCTTGACAGCCCAGACTATGATGCTGCTTTCTGTCAAAAAAAAATCGAGTCTGCTAAATCGAGAGGGTGGCGAGGGTAGCGAGGGTCGAGAGGGTGGCGAGGGTCGAGAGGGTAGCAAGGGTCGAGAGGGTGGCGAGGGTAGAGGGTGGCGAGGGTAGATGGGGGCGATGGACGAAATGGTATGTGGATGGTCGCGAGGGTCGAAAGGATAAAGCGAGAGTAAGCGAGGGTAGCCTAGGGTAGGCGCTGGATTTCACCATTTTTTAGGTTTACCTTTAAGAATTTCTTTGGCTGTTTCATACAATTATCGGTTCAATTCTTGATGAAATGTGTTAAACTATAAATTTTAGCCCTCCAAAGATCAAGGAACTCTACAAGAAACATTTGCTATAAAGATTGGCCTAAAATTAAGCAATCGTGGTGGTCAAATTTTACTTCCAAAGTCCTGCTAGTTATCGCTGAGTCTCAGAACAAAAAAGGGTAAAAGGCAGACCTTGTGAACTCAAAGTCATCTTATGAGATCATATGAAACGTGGAATCCTTGTATTAGATTTAACTGCACTGTCTACTTTGATCAATGTGTAAGACCCATTCTGTCATGTTTATCGGTCGCATGTCTTGAAAGAAGGCCGCAAGGCAGTTTGAGAAGACTCGCCATTACCCGCGGCACACCTCCCAAGCAAAAATATTTAGAAAGAGGCCAGGTTGAACTTCATAGCGAGGCTTGCTGCCACCGTAGTGAACTTGATTGCAACTCATGATTCGTAGAATAATTTGTTGATTATTGCGTCAACACCAGTGCTGACACTTAGGAGCGAGCGGCCTAAACCACATTGCAAGACTTCACAAACTATTTCTTTTAACAATCAAAAACGGCATTGTTTCTCCGTAAATCATCATTCCTGGGCAATTCCATGCGTAGATCCTAACTTCAGGGTGATCTTACTTTTATTATGCCCCGTTGGTCAATCTTCACTTGATACTTTTTAATGGCAACCCCAAGAACTGTCTTTAACATTTCTTAACTACCTGATTTTCTGAAGCGTTTTTCCCACTGACCTAGTTTGCCAAACGCATAAGAGTACTTTGGCCAGTGTTATTCTCATAACGGGAATTCCAATCCATTCAAATTTTAGAGTCTCCTTCGTCAAACCAAAGAAAGATTATTTGTCTCCTCCTCCACCTCCAAGCTGCAGAACAGACTTTTATTGTTGTGCAAATCATTTGTTATGCAAATCATGTTTGTTTGCTTTCATCACGCATTGCACTTAGTGCTTTGACAACAGTCCTTATGCTTCCGTCCATTATGTCCATTATAAAAGTCTTTCTTTTCTAAACAAAGGCTACCTCAGTTGAATTGAATTCCAATTGTCTGAGCCAAACCTGCCTCCTCCGAGGAAACCCCACAAGGGTTCAATGATGCTTCGCGAACCCCCCTATAACATTGAGAGGATTGAATTCACCTCTTGTTCATGGAATTTTAGCATTACAGTAGAAGAACAAAGGCTTCATAACACTGAAGATATATAGATATCACATGGAGAGTGGGTGCGGAGTGCCACAGCGTACGATAAATCGAGGGGCATTTCACTTCCAAAAAATCTCGTACACCTTTGGCAGAAATCCTTTTGTTCTAAACAAAAATCTATGAAAAATCCGTACAAATCCTTTGTTATGAACAAATCTCATACGCTATTTCCAATGAGTGCAGTGCCCCTCACAATGAATATCAAAAGAATGGCCTAAGTAAAGTGAATCTTTATTTTTTACCCACTAAAACGATTTGGGAATAAATGAGTTGCCTCGATGTATGGACTATGCCCAGAAATAAACTAAGAAAATGTCAGTTCCCATCGTCAATTGAAATAGTTGAATGATTATCTGGCCCGTGGCTCAATTCTCCAAGTGTTGGCCATTGCATCTTACGCAGCAAGCAATGCAATCATTTTTTTAATCATGAGTTGGAATCAAGATCTGAATAACTAGTGTGATTGCCTTAAGCCTCGTGATGACGTTCATTCTGGCCTCTTTCTAATATTTTTTGCTTGGGAGGTGTGCTGCGGCTAATGGCGTGTTTCGAGAAGTGTATGTTCCCATGTCCCATAGCCTCAGAATTTTGGCAATTTAACCTCTCCACGCCTGATGATTCTTTTAATTATCAACTGCTGTATATCATAAGCCAGTTGTCTTTTCAAACAGCAAGCACCAATCTTCTTAGCCTTGCTCCGGCTAAGTCCTTTGCTCATCCCATTGAACTTAGGTTGCTGTCCGCATGAATTTAGGGAAAAAGCGAGACTGCTTTCTATGTGTCGAGTCTGTCTTTGTTGACAGCTAGCCCAGCAATTTACAATGTATCGTTTCTAAGGAGCAATGAGAAATTTTGTACCAAATCACAATGCCAGATCTAAAGTGGACTAAGGGGGGCAACTGCTCCCTCAGAGCCCAAATCTCTGCTTAGTACCCGCTTTCTAGCAGGAGCGTACCTCAAAATTGTTAAACTAACACAGCTTTTAACTGCGCTTAACAGAGAGTGCTGGAAAAGCATGCGAGACAGGCATCATTTCGTATAAAAGTTTGCTCGTATATACACCTCAAACATTTTCTGTTTCACTTCAGACTCTGAGCCCCCTCTTCTAGTCGTTTCACGTCGATTGGCTAGGCTTAGATCTACGGGTATCATTTTATAAGGACTAAAAATTTGGGCCGTTATACGAAGTTTCTTAAATTTACCAGATCTGCCCCCCGAATATTTCAAGATAAGTTGTTTTGAAGCGTTGTGTCACAGGAAACTACTGTGACTAAAAAAACATGTTGGAATTCTCAGCTTTAAGAGCATGGGCTTCTTATAAGCGGTTCGTATGAAAGTACGTGTATCAATGGATATGTGCTACTGCTGTATCTCGTCTTTGTATTCCCCTACCCTCTCGACCCTCGCTACCCTCGCCACCCTCTCGACCCTTGCTACCCTCGCCACTCTCTCGACCCTCACCACCCTCGCTACCCTCTCGACCCTCGCCACCCTCTCGACCCTCTCGATTTAGCAGACTCAAAAAAATCTTCGGTACTAGTTTCTGGAGCCATTATCTCGATATGAGTTCCATCAATTGCCCCAAAAACATTTGGCAAGGGAGACAAATCTTTAAAAGAATCTACTGATCTGACACATTGTTCTTGGGTTTGAGGCCATGTGATAAATTCATTCCTCAAATGCACTAGTGCGCCAACAAAGTCCTTTGTGATGCGACCAACGATAGAGGGAGAAACCCCAAAAGTTTGTCCGACTGACCTATATGATCCACCATTTGCTAGCCACCAAATCGCAATGCCAACTCCTTTAGGCATAGGGATTGTTTCTTGCATCTTTAATTCTTCCTTCTCTATCTAATTGTTAACTTTTCTGCAAACATATTCAAAAGTTTCACGTCCCATTCTATAATGTGTAATCCAGTAATTCGGATCAAAGTCTTAACTTGTGTTCACATGAGCATCGTAGTATACATCAAACTCATTAAACTGTCTATGAAAGACCCAAGCCCATCTATTCTGGTACACATTCACAAAAAATTGAATGGCTGCCCTCCGCATTTCTAAACTTATCATTCCTATGAATGTTGAAGCAAAAGCCATCATTCTCTGCAGCATGTGTTGTTGACATTGTTCCAGCAAATGTAAGCAAAGAGGCAAAAGCATGAATAATTCTTCGTCAGACATTTTGTTGCTTCTGGGTGTGTGATTTAAAATCAACAAATGTCATCAAAGATCAGTCTGAGGAGAAAAGGATCGCGAGGGAAACGCTAATCCACAATGACAGATTAAATGAAAGAACAAAGCACTTAAAAAATCGAGGACCTCCGAGAGTTCCTCGATTTTATTAGGCGGCTCCTTTCATCTGATCCTCTGAATCGCCAGAGCTGGTTAAAGGTACAAAATGGGACAAGCCTCCGGTCAGAGCCTGGGACCCTCTAATGTTCTCATCTTGCAAAAAATACTAATTGAAACTTTGAGCATGCTTGAGCTTTCAAGAAAGAAGAAACCAAACATAGCCTAGTACCAAATGAATACATTGTAAACACATACATTGTAAATACACAGCCTTTTCATTTTTGGATTACTGAGACCAGTCCTGTACCAAAAGTAATCAGGTATATGGAGTGTGATTGAGGCCAAAATTAAATCATAAAATGAAGTAAACTTTGTCCACCACCCAGCAATTACAAAATACAGACGATTGACCTTTGTTTAGTTTGATGGTGATCTCTCTGTGTTGTCAGTGGCTTCCCCTGTTGAAAGGAAATGTGCATTACTGGTATGAGGTTCAAGGGAGATTTGTTCCCAGTTCCTCTCATGACCCGTCCTTGACACCAAAAACTGCATGGAAATCGCCCCAGTTTGCACGGATGGAATTCAAATTTATCAAAATTTTTTGTTTCATCATATTCTATGGACATCCATCTTTTGAAAATCAAAACTCCCTGGAACATTTAGTGGCACTTTAAGTAGATTGGATTGACTAAATATGCAGTCTAAAGACTGGCTGGAAAGAGATTTCTCATGCTTCAAGTCAAGGTAAAGAAATGGGTAACTTTCTTATTCTTTTTAGTTAGTTCTTTTTAGACTTAAAGGTTTTAGTTAGAAGTTCAAGGGTCCGGAAAATCCTTAGGCCACATGCTTTATCTAATTTTGTCTGTTACACTTCAGTCGGGAACCTCACTTTGAAAAAATAAACAAAAATAGCCACATTGGAATCTTAGCTTTCACCTACCCTAATTTTCAGGATAATTTTTATACTCCAAGTATGTGATCCTGGTGCAAGAAGAAGGCACGCCCAAAGTTTTGCAGCTTGTGTCCGCCATTATGGATCCATCTGCCACCCACTTTGGATCCCTTGTGTCACTATGCATATCATGTATCTCAACATCTTCCTCAACTCGTAGTTCATCCTTGATCAATTTTTCACAACATTTTCTACATCATCCCATGTCCTTTCTGTGTTGCTATCTTCAGGCGCACCCATGATTTTAATATTACTGTGGTGGCTTTGGTTTTTGATGCACTCTAGGTGAGACTCATCTTCAATAGTTTGTTGCTTGGAACAAACTTTCTTGTACCAAAGCTTATACTGGACCGCACCTTCCAGTAGGGCATGCATGATGTCTTGTGGCAGTTGTTTCCAAGGTCAAAATTGGACAAATCACTTAACAAGATCCTTCCTGTTGCTGATTTCCTGCCTTGAAAGTACAAATTAACATTGGCTCAATCTACTTTCACCTCCCCAATGATGCTGACCCTCAGTATCACCGAGACAGGAAATTGCAGCCCCAAACAATAATATTGCTTCTTTATTTATGGAAAATCCCATTTGTTAGCTTTTGTAAGTCATTGTAAAAAGGCACTATAACACTGTTTGGATCATGCTTGGAAACAAGCTTAGCCTTTACAATTGAAACCATACAAATTGCACACAACTTTGATCTAAATTCGGGACTCTACTTTGTGGGTTGGTATATGGCTTCCAAGAAGAGGTTTCATATTTCAACCTCATCATAATAAAACATCCCCTCCAGGGTATTTTTGTGTTGCTGGAAAATTGGGTTGTGTTTGTAACGTTCCCAGTCACAGATACCATATAAAGTATCATTGTCATGTTCAGGTGGATGTGAAATGACCATTTCAAAAATTTGTTTGTTAGGGAGCAGTTGTGCTATACTGTCAAGCATTGGCATACACACCATTGTTTCATCTTTTGCACATATCTGCCTCATTGAGGCTTCGTTTTCGATAGGCAATCATTTTTCCACCGTTATATTCAGTTAGGGCAACGTAGTTCATATTTGAGTTGATGTATCTTCTTTGAAGACTTGTTGTCTCAAGGTTTTGAAATGGAGCCTCAAAATGTTCAAAAACTTCGTTTATTTGAAATTCTAGTTGCTCAGAGTCAGGAGTATTTCTGATGGCCTGAATAACGCTTTACTGGAGACTATCCATCACTTGTCCAATCAAAGTAGACACACTTTGAACTATGTTGTTAACTGCCACCTGAATTAGTGAAAATAAAATGCCTATTAGTTTAGGATACTGGGTGAGTCATAAAAAAGGCACAGCCCTGTAAAGGTATAAAAGTAAAGATATTTGTTTTTTGTCATGTCCAGAATAACTGCTATATCAAAATCAAATAAAGGCTGCATTTACATGATACCTGTATGGAGCGTGATTGACGCCAAAATTAAATCATAAAATGAAAGCACAATTTGAAATTGAATCTGACAAAACGAAATTATAACCTCAATCAAATACTCTATTTGAAAAAATAAAATGCTTTTTGAAATCAAAACGCAATATTAAAGGCAGAAAAAACACACAAGATGAAATCGAAATCAAAATAGAAAACATTTTCGAAATGGAATTTACAAGACAATGATGTAAATCACAAAATGAAAATGTGCGAGATGAAATCAAATTCTAAAATGAAATAAAAAATTGAAATGCAAAGCAAAATCGGTCAGCTTCAAATCTTGGTGGATGCTGTGTTTGTCTTGGGGGACTCTAGCGTGCACAGGACATGTTTAAAAGAAAAATCTCGTTTTCATGTTGAAATGGTCGTGTTTTGTTGCGTTGTTGGAGAGCGAAACCATTCATGCACTGAGTGAAATCAATCAAAATCAATCATGCGCTAAGTGAAATCATTGCTACCTGATTACTTTTGGTACAGGACTGGTCTCAGTAATCCAAAAATGAAAAAGGCTATATATTTACAATGGATATGTTTACAATGTATTCATTTGGTACTGGGCTATTTTTGGTTTCTTCTTTCTTGAAAGCTCAAGCATGCTCAAAGTTTCAATTAGTATTTTTTGCAAGATGGGAACATTAGAGGGTCCCAGGCTCTGACCGGAGGCTTGTCCCATTTTGTATGTTTAACCAGCTCTGGCAATTCAACAAAGACCTTTAACCTTCTCTAACCAGCTTGTCTTGTATGCTTTGATCTGCTCATTATCATAGACTTGAATTCCACTATGTTCCAGTGGAGAAACTGGGGCACTAGCTCTTGTCATTTCAGTGGTCCATTTGCTCTGATCTACTCTCCTTTCAAATGTTTTGCATCAAAGTAGAATGCTTGTCCGTGCTAGCATACCTGTCCGCAATGGGAATGACAGTTTTATCAATGATAGTGCTTGCCATTTGCTTGTAAGTGCATGTTGGTATATTCAAAGTGAAGAACTCAAATATGCAGTCTCCGATGATGCAAGAGGCACTTCTCCCTTGATTTGTTTCACTTTCAAACGTGGCTTCATGAATGAAAGCTGATTCAAAGTGTTTGAAAAGCCACTGGGTTAAGTCAGAATTTTTGCAAAGTGGTAATTCTTCCCACTCTTCCAGAAGGAGATATGTGATCTTCATGCTTCTTCAATTCGAACATCAGTTTCATTTAATGCAGCTTTGTGCTGTCTAGTAGTTGGTCCATGTGGGACAGTGATTCACTTATCTCCGTAACATCTCACTGCTTCATAATGCACAGCAAATTTGTTGCAAATGGCATGGTAAGCATATGTAGGAAGTTGCACACGCCTTGCCCCCATAGTTCCATGTATGAGCCTTGTAAATGCATGGAAAGCAACAACACATAAAAACTTGTTGTCAGACTCTTGGCATTATATCGTTTATTTAGTTTTGTTTTGATCTGGTCTGCTAGCACCTCTAACGTCCATGGTGTCAAACATACAGGAGTGAATAGTGGATGCAGCGTGATAAAAGAAGATGCCTGCCTAATCTCCTTCACAATTCAAAATTCATTCAACCCATGACAAAAATGGCATGGTGCACAGAAATTTAGAAAGGAATTTGGTAAACTTCCAAAATGAGACAGCTTAGTTGAAAAGGTGTATACTTTCATGGATGGCTTCTCTCAAGACAGGGGATTCCATAAAACAACAGCTATGCATGATATTCAGAAGCTTTGAAGTGGTTACAATTCTTTTCCAGGTCTCTTGGAAGTCTTTTGATGTAATCTGTTGGTTTCATTGTTCCTAAGGCATTATTTACATCTTTAGCTTTTTCCCAATGAGAAAAGGCTGACTACTATTGGCTGCGGAGAACCATAGCTTCATTGATGTTTTTGTTGCTCCGAGAAGACATCCATGCATGTATTCAGGAACCATCATTTGAGAATAATGATGATGATATTTATTCACAAATCAACTAAAACTAAATACTTACTGATTTGTACGCCCTAGAAAAAGCAGTGCTTATCTAGTCTTGGGTGCTTGCATAAAACAACAGCAACAACATAACAAAACATTTAACTATTATAAATTGACAAAGTTGTAAAAATGGAAATGGAAAACATAGCGATTATACAAGGCAGCTATAAATCTAATTAAAAACTACGTTACAAACTAACTTTTGTGAGGAAGGTCACTTGGTGGACTGTATGGATAAAACTGGGTGGACTCTTTTCCTTTGATTGCACTCTGGCCTTGTTCATCACCTGAGCTGCAGCCATATGTCCCATTTTACAGGGTCACATTGAGTGCTTTGCATTTTGCTGGTAAATCTTATGTTCTAAGAACCACTGCAAACCATATGTTTTACAAGCACCACTAATTCTCATTTTCAATCCATTCTCGTACAGATCCATGATATGAATGCTAAATCTCTTCATGTATTGGTAGTAAGGAGGCTGATTCTTGCCTTGCCACAACCCAGCAACCATCATATCTTCCTTTGCAAACCTTGATTTGACTGGAATTTCATTGGTTGCAATGTAAATTGGCCAGAGCTTCACAGAAGACAAGTGTACCGTTCAACGTAATGTGCGTTGAAAATGCCGCTGATGTAGTTTTATCCTTGGTTACTCTCTCCTTGCCTAATAGTCTGGTTCCTGTTTCCATGAATGATATAAGATATTACAGAATATGCCTGTTGCTCAAAAGCCTCTTTCTTTCTTTGTTGGATTGATTCCTAAATCCCTTTTCTGTGTAAGGTGCCTGCAAGCTGACATCTGATATCTCTGATTATGATGGTTCAGCATGGTTCTGCGAATTTCCACATCTGCCATGTACTCCATAGAGAACGGGGTCAGACTGCTATGAAGAGTTCTTCAGCAAGAACATGATGTAGGTCATATGATCCGCCTTAGTCAAATTCAAGCAGATCCTGATGCCCCACTGTTTGCTAGAGCACATGTCAAATAGGTGAATATTTCGTAGAAGGAATTTTCCCCAGACTCTGCAGGTGCAACAATGCAAGAATATTCAGTTGATGGGGAAGAAGTTTCACTGTGGCAACAAGGAATCCAATTAGCTAGGGACTTAGCAACGTTATTTGGCATGCATAAGTCATATCTTGACAACCACGAGTATAATTGAAATGAAGGAAAACATCCATCAGCCAGTGGTGATCATGGCAACTTGTTTAAGAACTTGCAAAAAGATTCTATTGACTACGGTTAAGAGGCAAATGACGACCATATTGAAGCTAACACCTCAATTTTTTTTTTTTTTTTTTTAATTTTTTTTATCACATAAAACATTAATACATATAACAAATACAACTACTGTGCCACTCATTGCAGGAAAGGACACGAAGTCAGCGAGTTCCCACAATGAGTGACACTTAACAATAAACTACGGAAATTTAAACTCAAAAGAAAGATTACATCAGAACGAAAAATAAAAAAGGGAAGAGCCTGATCGCTTAGCAGAACAGAGGCTGCTTGATGAAATGGCTGATCAGCCGCCCGCCCGACACAGATCCCTATGACTATAGACAAAGAATTGGTCCTGCATGCTAACATAGTATCAATAGCAATGTCTGGTTGGTTATACATGGTTCCCCAGCAAGACCGTAGAATTTTGTTCGTAGTCAAGGACTTAGACCATTTTTTGCAGTTGGCAGAAAAAAATAAGCCTCAAGGAGAGTCATAAAGGCAGAGGAAAAAAGAAATACCTTCAAAGCCGCCGTCGTTCAATTAAAGGAAAAGGTTTCGGCACAGATTGGCTTCTCGAATCAAATAGAATGTATAAACGATTATTCCCTGACAAAAATATTTTTGATTAGTAAAGACACATCGAAACACGCGCGCATGCCTCAAAGATTAAAAATCAAGAAGAAGCATATTCAACTGATAAAGAATTCACAAACAGTAATGAATTTGATAATTTCACGTTGACAACGCAAAAGTGCATAAAATCAAGAAGAACTTATCAAATCCCACCATCGAATCATTGTATCAATTAAATATACTTGCCTACCCTTAAAAGACCAAGTAAGACCAAGGATCGCATCAAACATAGAAAGAACACAAAAGTAAATAAAGACAGCATATGTAAGAAGTGAAAATATTATGACATTAGAAAACTGTTAAATAAAATAATAATGTTAATGATTAGCATGAAATAAAACCCATTCCTGACAACGATCAATTTTACATTGTTTCTTTGCTATTCGTTCGATTTTTGAGTTTATTTCACTGTCCACATCTAATGTTTCAGCAAATGCAAATGCGTCTTTGATACCTTCTGAATTGTTAATTCTTAGATCTTCTATCAAGTTTAGAATGTTAGGAACTCCAAAATCGACAACTTCCATATTGGAAAACTCGTTGCTTGATGATGATTTTCTTTTCTTTCTCTTAAAAAGTTCTTTTTGCGTGTGCAGATGTTTCTCAACAGCGCGGGCAAATTGTCTTGCTTGAGCTTGGCGGATCAGCAAATTTAATTGTGGTGGGTTTGTCTCCAATATCGGCATATCCATGAATGGATGAGGAAGTGTATTTTCTTCTTGGATTCTTTCATTGAACGAATTTTCTTTGCTTGATTCCAGAAATTTTCTTTTTCTTTAGTATTGATTCATATTTCTTTCGTATTGATTTTCCTTTTCTTTCGTATGTTTTTCTGTTTGTCTGTTGTGTGTGTGTGTGATTTGAAATCGCAATGAGAGTTTCTTGTTGGTTTGAGTTGTTTTTAAAAGTTTTAAAATCATATGACCAAACGACGCTAAGGGATTAGAAAGCCGAAAAGCAAATCTCCAGTCCCAAAGGGACAAATCTCAAGACAATTTAAAACTGCTCCCATTGCGATTTTAAGACACACGCGCGCAACACCTAAAAGTTTAGAAGAAAGTACCTGCTGATTGGAAAAAATACGATCGCTTTTTTAACACTTTAAAATAAAACGCACATAACCTTACATGCATTTTATCAGATTAACTCAATAAACTGTAGATCATTCTTCAGAAGGACTAGGCCCATGTTCCTAGGCCCGTATCCAAGCTCGAGATGCCGATGGGTGAACCAGAGTATGTTACAATGGACATGGTGAAAACGCTGATTCAAAATCAAGCGGATGTATTCAACTCATCATTCAAACTATTGATTCAAGATTTGAAAGAAGACATGAAAAGTATACGTAAAGAAATTACAGATGTGCAGGTGAGCCTCCAATTTTCTCAAGCCAAAATGGAGGCCAACGAGAAGAAGATACAACTCGTCGAAAACAGTATCGCCATGCACAGTGAGAATCTGCATGATATCAATGATCATGTGGACCAAGTTGAGTTAATGATTTAATCAATATTTTAAATCCTTCCAAATCTGTAAGTCCTAATAGTATACCAATAAAATTACTTAGAATTATTGGACACTCCGTTTCACCACTTCTTGCTCTACTTGTTAATGAGTCTTTCCAGTCTGGTATTTTCCCTGATAAACTTAAAATTGCTAAAGTTATTTCTCTTTACAAAGAAGGAAATCCTGAAGTTCCATCAAACTACAGGCCAATTTCTCTTTTACCTGTTTTCAGCAAGATATTTGAGAAGCTTATGTACAGGCGACTTTATAAATTCCTTGAAATTCATAAAGTTCTTTACTCACTTCAATTTGGATTTCAAGAAAACCATTCAATTGATCATGCCCTTGTGAGTTTGACAGAAGCTATAAGAAATACACTGGATAACAAAAGACTTGGTTGTGGTATTTTCATTGATTTACAAAAGGCTTTTGATACAGTTAATCATAGAATTTTGCTATCAAAAATGGAACATTATGGTATCCGTGGATGTGCCCTTGAGTGGATTAAATCATATCTAAGTAATGGAAAGCAATGTGTTTCTGTTAATGGAAGTAACTCTAACTTACTTCCAATTACTTGTGGTGTACCACAAGGTTCTGTACTGGGCCCATTATTTTTCCTTATCTATATCAATGATCTACCAAATGCTTCTGAGAAACTTACCTTTTATCTCTTTGCTGATGATACAAACATCTACTATGAATCCAAAGATTTATCCGATTTGATTAGAATTGTCAACAAAGAGCTGAGACTTGTATAGAAATGGCTTGATTCTAATAAACTATCGTTGAATATTGATAAAACAGACTATATCATCTTTCATTCTTCTTCTATCAATGTTTATTCTGGTTCTGATATCAGAATAGGGAAGAAACATATCAAAAGAGTAAAGTTTGTTAAGTTCTTAGGTCTCCTCCTGGATGAGCATCTAAGCTGGAAATACCATCTCAGTGAACTCTCTAAAAAATTGGCTAGAAAATGTGGAATGTTTTTCAAAATTAGGAACTTACTTCCCTTTGATGTTTTAATTTGCTTGTACAATGCTTTGTTTTTGTCCTTCTTATAATATGGTCTTATTGTTTGGGGTCAAACATATGCATCATTTGTTGACCCAGTCTTCAAATTACAGAAAAAAGCAGTCAGAGCTATCTCATTTCAGCCTCGCATGTCTCCCTCTCTTCCAATCTTCAATGATTTTAAGCTCCTGAAACTTTCTGAGATCTTTGAACTGCAACTCCTAACTTTTGTTTTTGATTCTGTTAATAAAACTTCACCTAGCTGCTTTCATGACTTTTTCCTATTCTGCTCATCTGTTCACCAGTACTCCACAAGACAGGCCAGTCAAGGTGATCTATATATGTCTAAAAAAACAGCCTTCAGTATGGTCTGAAGTCTATTAGATATCTTGGTGCTAAGCTTTGGAATACATTACCCATGGAACTCCTAAATGCTCCATCAAAAGTATTGTTCAAAACAAGACTGAAAATCCATTTATTGAATTTGAGCCATTTTTGTACTGCACAATTATTTAAACTAACAAAATTTATCTGATTATATCTTAGGATAGGGGGGCTCTCTCCTCGATTAGTTTACCCATTGAGAGAGCTCCTCCTTTAAGTAATCCCCTGCATACAATTTTTTTAGCCCCCCTTTGTATCTTTTCTTAGTGTCGTATTAATTTTTGTATCATTGTATTAATTTTCTGTGTAAAATTTTATATATCTAGTCTTTGTAGTTAAGTTATTTGTTTGTATTGTTGGGATCATAAATCGTATGTAGTGAATTTAAATATGATGAAACTGAAACTGAAAAAAGCGCATTGAAATGAAGTACGCGCGAGTAAACTACGGCGCGTGACTAGGAAGTTTATCAAAACAGCAGGTACTTTGATTCAAATTTAAGAAACTATAATAAATAATTGGCAGCATTTCATTATAAATTGGCTCTTGATTAATTGAAAATAAAATCAGAAATTGGCTCTTGATTTTATCATGAAAATGGATTTAAATTTTCATAATAAAACACGAGACAGTTCTGTCATAAAGCAAAATGAATGATTTTTTTTTACTTAAGGAAAATGCGTTTGCGTAAAAAAAATTGAAATGAAATGCTCTCAATGATGTGAATGCGAAGGAACGACAAATTTAATTATCTAAGCACAAGCAGCAGAAAACCCAACACCCCTATCCAAACACCATCCCTCAAAATCCCCATTATGATTAATTCATTGTTGCTTCGCACACTAAAGTCTATTCTATTATTAATTAGAGGGTTATACGTGTTCATCCAGATTGTTAAGTATTCAAAGTTAGTAGCAGCGGTGGGGTTGTAGTCAGCAGGAAAGAAGGCTGGTTGAGGTTGAGCGGGAACGACGAGATCGGCTATAGTCGGCGGCAAGGATGGTGGATTCGGTGGATTGCGTCGGTTACGTCTTCGGCGTTGATTTCTTGAAAGCGGCGGAGGAAGAGCAGGAAAAGGATGATCTTGTCGATGATAGGCTGCAGATGCGGATGGTGGTGCCAATGGCGAGGAATTGCAATTGCTGTTGTCGCTACTGTTGTTTCTTGATGTTTGTTGTCATAGCATTATTGGCGTATAAGGTTCAAAATCGGCAGCTGACGCTCCAAGATGAGACAGAAGTTTCTCCTCGCCATTGGCACCATCATCTTGTAAAGTGAAAAAAGAGATTATTCTTTCAGCCATGATGATTAGTTGTTGTTTTATCAGCAGAGGCGACAACAGCAAGAGGACGAATATGAGTAAAACAGTGATATTTATACAATTATTTTTACATCTAAAAATAAACATCTTAGATTTTTACCGTTAACCGATCATTTCATCTATTTTATTACAAAAGTGAAGAAACTGTCAATCATTTTGCCACTGTGATTTGCAATTCCGATCGGGATTTCGGGTTGATTTTAATGTTCTCCCAAGTTGCTTCGAGTTCGAGGTCATCGCAAAGGTCAGGTCACGTAGAGGTCAAAAAGTCGCCAGGGATCATGAGAAGATATTCGGATCTTTGTAGCCAAAGTTTGTAAAAGATTAATGAAATCTTTTTGTCGTTATTCTTGTAAATCATTCTTGTTCTTTATAACATCATGCCCTATTTTCTCCAAACTTCTCTCTTCCTCCTGATTATGTTTCTCTGTGCTTAACTTTTCATTGTTCCTTTGACAATTCTTTTTGCTTCACCTCTTTGGTTTCTGTGGGGCTTCAGCTTTATTGCCTTGTTACTCCCGTATTCTCTCATCAAAGATCCATGGCTTCAGATACTTTATGCCCTTCTTTGTCAATCTGCCATTCAAGTGCACGTGTTTCTTTTCAACTGTCTCTGTTATCTCATGAGGCCCACTCCATTCTTTGTCCATGGCTCTTCCTTTCCGTGTCTTCCTCCTTGCATCATACAGCAGTACTTTTTGGCCAAGGAAGGATTTTATTTGCTCTTTCCTTTCCCTTGTCTTTCTGCCCCTGTAATATTTCCTTTGTTTTTCCTGTGAACTTTTCATATTTGCCTTGCCTTTTTCCTCGTTCTTGTCTCTTTCCTTGTCTACACTTCCCATGAAGTGAATTACCATTTCTCCTGTGGGGAGCAGAATTGCCAGCTGAAAAGTAAAGTAATTATCTAATTATCAAGCTCTACCAGTAATCAAGCTACCATCTATTCCTACCACCTAAATTTTCTGTCATGATTGTGGTTGAGTAGCAGAGCTCCCATTATCATCAATGTTAATGGAGGCAAGATGCAAAGACACAATCATAGTACTTCACTCTGCTAAAGAGCCACAATCAAAAATTATCCACGCCCAAAAATCTCAACAATGCTTATCTCAACATAGATGCATAAAAAAGAGACCTTGTGCATTCCTAAAATATAGTTAGTTTTTGCATTGCCTGAAAGGCGATCTGAGAGGAAATGGGAGGAAAATAGGAGTAAAAAGGTGTACTTTCATGGGTAAATTACAGGTTCTTTCCTTTGGAGATTCAACACATCAGATCATTTAGAAAACGAGAACCCAAAGGAAGCAAGGTAAACTTTGAAAGTTATCCTTCACTTGCCCACAAAAAAATCTAAGGGTGTGCCGAACACAAAGTCTATTGCTTACCAAATCTGTCCAATGATGGTACATGCTTCTCCTACCTTGTACGCTTATGCTCATGTCTTAACCTCATTTGGTCTCTAATTCTGTGCTATTCATTTTAATGAGAGTCGTTGCTGTCATTTGCCTTAGCATTACCACAACATAAACTATTTTGAACTGTTTAATCAATCTTTCTCTTTCCAAAGAAGGATGGCTGTATGCAGGAAAATGGCCTTTCTCTTTCCAAGCAATTATACTTAATCATTTATTTAATGTATTCTGACTAAGTTGAAATTTTTATCAAAAATGGCAAGGGTCCCCGTTTATTGAAATCATTTTATCAGAATTAAAAGAATGAGACAAGAGATAAACTTGGAGTGTATCACACTTACCCCAGCAAAATTCCATTCATTTGAAAGTTTCTTCCCTCTCCCTCCTGGAAGGAAAAAGCCTGATGTCCAAAATTTAACGATATGATATGTAATGTAATATGTGTGACACATTCATAAATTACTTCAAAAGAATTACCAAAATACAAGAAATAATGACTTAACGGCAAAAGTACCAACAATGAACACCGAGTTTTGTCATAACAGCTACATACAGTGTTTATCGCAATATATCTTGGCAAGTCATTTTGAGGTTCCATTCAGAATACATGTACCTTTCTATTTTCTCATTTATCAGAAGATTTACTGAATTCAATGTTATGTAAACTCTACCAAATATGGCCTTATATAGATTTATGTAAATATTCAATAACTAGCTAAATGTTACTCCTTTCAGTTTGTCCTATCTAATCACTCTAGTTACTCCTATCAGTGTGTGTGTGTGTCATCTTATTTTATTTCGAAAACTATAATACATAGCTCCTAACTATATGCAATAAAAGAAGCTAATCAATTTCGAAAATATTTACAATGGAGAACAATGATTAATTTAAAATAACTAATTTAATAATGAATAAGCTGGCAACTATTTTAATAATACTAATTCGTGGATTTCTTTTTCTTTTTTCATTGATTTTGATTGATGTTGTGTTTTTTAAATTGACATGCATTGCAGTTGCATTCAACTCCATCCCATTGTTTTAACAATCTCTTGAAAATGTTTATATTTTGAGCAGACTTCATTTCATTCGGGAGTCTATTCCATATCTGAGGCCCCAAAGCTCTTAGGCTATTAGTACCAAAATTTGTTTGATTAGGTCTGTGATGTAGCAAATCATGTGGATTTCTCTGAGAGCGACTCAGATTAGTAGATGATTTAAAAGAAAATATGTTTTGCATAAAAACAGGATTTAGCTGCTTCATAGTTTTGTAGATTTCAATACAGAGAGCTCGTAAACGAGAAACATGCATATAATTTTTGCCCGACTTTGTCAGTAACTCTTCATAAGGAGAAAAGTTGTCATTAAACAGAAATCTTAGTGCTCTCTCTTGTATGCGTTTGACTTTTTGCAGTGACTTTGCAGATGAAAAATGCCACACTAAAGGACAGTAATTAAAGTTAGAATAAACAAAACTTTGAACAAGTGTTTTCCTTTCTTCAAAACCAATAAATTTTTTAAGCCTTTTCAGTACATTCAATTGTGTAGCAGCTTTTTTACACAAATCTGAAATATGGGAATCAAAATTAAGCTTGTTGTCGAGTTTAACACCCAAAAGCTTTACAGTTTTTTCTGACTTAATGGTCTTATCACTAAAGCTAATGTCAATACCACTTGTATCTGAACGGTCTTTCTTGATCAAAATAGCCTGAAATTTCCCCGGATTTGCAATCATCTCATTTTCTTTCAACCATCTCAGAGCAACATTGGCTTTTCCCTCTAAGACCCTCAGTAGGTCTGGCATGCTTCTAGAGCAGGAAACCAAAGAATTGTCATCTGCGTAATTACATACTTCAGCTTCCTTAATGAAAAGTAAGAGATCGTTTATGTAAAAATTGAAAAGGATCGGTCCAAGTACTGATCCCTGTGGAACGCCGGAAAGTATACGCTGAAATGAACCATAAACATTATTAATCCTAACACATTGATCTCGCCGCTTTAGATATGAATATATAAAAACTAAGGAATTTTCATCAAATTCATAAGCGGATAACTTGGCTACAAGTAAGTCATGTGGTATGCAATCAAAAGCCTTAGATAAGTCCATGAGGGCGGCACCTACGATTTGATCATTATCTAATTTCAATCTCCAATCTTCAGTTAGTTTTATCAATACATGGTGAGTGCCGTAACGTTCCCTATAAGCGACAATAAAGATAGAAAGAGTTTTGTCAAGGTATGGCATCAGTTGTTTTTTGATTATTTTCTCAAACACTTTTGAGAAAACATTTAAAACACTTATCGGCCGGAAATTTTTTTCAACAGTTTTATTTTGTTCTCCCTTATCGAAGGGGGTCACCACTGCACGTTTTCCATTATCTGGGAATTTACAATTCCGGATGCTGCTATTGATGGCATCTGTTAAAGGGACAGTCAGTTCGTCTACTGATAAAGATACTAGCTTAGGAGGTATCATATCCTCGCCCATTGATTTCCGACAATCGAGGGATTTAACTGTTTCCCTTACTTCTTTACTCGTTACCTGGTTAAACGAAAAATATTCTGAAACAAATCCCCTGTGCTCGATGATTGCCAAGATACTTTGGTGATTTTTTATATGTTTCAATGATAAAAGCATGCTCTCATACCAATATTAATTCATTTCATTAACTTGTTTGCCATATAATAGTATGAGACATACTGTACCTTTTGTCTCCAAGGTAGATCTGGGACTCCGTAATCGTAATGGAGCTCTATCCCCACTTCCAAGTCTTTCAAGGCATAAAGCCAAAGGTTGGGCAAGTTGTTGTGTGTTTCCTTCTTCATGATGCGATTGGGCTTTGCAGAATCATTTTTGAGGCACCCTGGCCTTCCATCTATTGTTGTTGCATCAATGCTTAAAAAATGTTTCATAGATCAGTTTCAAGCAAGTAAACATTATGTAGAAACTGTTAGATGAATAGGACTGATTGGTGTATCGGTGTAGCGGCAAGAAATTAGCATTAAAGAGAAAAAATTCCATTTCATAAGATCAAGTCCTGTTATATTATTTCGTTCTTAGAATGTCTCATATATTTAGTGGAAAATCTTCAAACATCAAAGATGCTGACAGTATATCGGTGAAGCTACAAGATATTTGCCTTTACTTTCACTTAATGGTGTATTGGTCAAGGATGCTTCAGCTCTCTTTCAGTTTTACTCTCTGTTTTATAATCAAAAGTTTGTGTGGGGGCATTTCTGTTTCTTTATTGTCTAGGACACCAATGATCTTAGTATCATTCTTTCTATTTTGATTTTCCATATAGTCAAGCTGACCTGACATTAACATCATTTAGATTCCGTGCATAACCTCGTACTTTGTTGTCAATACTGTCCAGATGGCTAATGGATGCTAAAACTAAGACTCACTGACTTTTACACTGAAATTTGGGACGAGTCTCTGAGGACTGCTGAGGCTGGATGCAAAATTGGTGTTTTGTCCAGGAGCATCAAATAGTGTGTTATGTCAAATCAAAAGTAGTCTGGTAAATACTCATCTCAGTTGATGTGTCTGGTTGACATCTTGAGTTTGAGGAGGCAGTGCACAGATCATGAACATGATTCTTGCAACAAACTTATGCCAATTTGCCACACTCAGCTATCTTTAAAGGCGGGTTTCCACTTGTGCGAATGAGGTCGCGCAACCCGTGTGATCGATTGACAGCAGTCGTGACAGCCAGTCGCACGACTGCGCGACCAATGTCTCGAGCATGCGTATTAAGCAATTATTGTAGAATAAAAGCAATCTGATTGGCTCTGTTCGTGCTGGTCGCAGAAAAGTTGAAGTCAATCCAACTACCAAAATCAGTCGCGCGAACGCCAAAGACTGGGGAATCTTCTTCTGTAAAACGAACTACGCATGCCCAGACGACTGGTCGCGGGATCGTGCGACCAAATTCGCACAAGTGGAAACCCGCATTAACTTTGCTGTCTTACCAGATGAATGTTTGTGAACGCTTTGGTTGCCATGGATCTGATTCAATTTCCGATGGGTAAGTGAAACTTGTTTTTCCTTCTTCAACATTAAATTCTCAAGAGAGCACAATATTATTTGGAGTGATGGTGATGAAGATTGTCTAGCCAAGTATGAACCTAGGTCTGTTGGGGGACATTCCACACATTTTTTCTACTGTGCAATAACATGTCAGAAAACTGTAGATTGCATGGCTGGTGTAAAATGCAGGTCAAATTCATGCAGGTCACTGTGACAGGTCACCGTGAGGGCCAAGGACTTATAGGCTGCATAAAGGAATTCTGTTGTGTATGAGATACTGACAGCTGCTAGTGTGCTGAAGTATTATTTATTTTGTACGTATTTGTTAAATCCAGGATTCGCAAAAGATAAGATGGTGGCAAAACGATTTTTTTATTTCTCCAAAAGCTCACAAAACTATGTAACAATGCCTCTCCCTTTGATGTTAAAATGTGAATGCAATCCTAGCCCAGCTTTTGTCATTACACACACCTTGTTACACCATGGGAAATGGTTATCAAATTCCTGAAAGCTTTAACCAGCTGGTGATGTGATTCTGATCGAAGAATTGGTGCCATAATTCTCAATAATCAACTGGTGATAAAGTCCTCTTGAGTGAGGAATGCAAAAGCGGTCTTATAACACACACCCTGAGTTGCTTTTTCCCCTTGGGAAACATTGACAGCATTTTTCGTTTGTGACATAGCTTTGCACAAAAAAGGCACCAATTCAGAGCATTAATTATCTTCTTGTATAAAATCCTCCTACCTCAAATAACTTTAGTGACCACATTGATAATTCTGCATTTAAAAATAAGAAACCAATTAAGAAACTTTTAGTACTAAAAGGATTCTTGGGATTTCATAGAGATTTCATTCACGGAGAGCTCTAGGGGTTTCCGGATTTCAAAGAACTTCTTAAGGATTTCCAGGTTTTTTCCTGGATTTCTAGTTAATGTGTACGAGATTTCTGAAGAGTAATGCCCCTTGAATTTTGCCCAGATCTTGGCTTTGACAAAACAAAAAGAACTTTAATCGCTTATAAACCGAAAATCAAAAGGGAATGGGGTCAAGGGTATGCTTTTGGCAATTTTCTGAAAATGTATTGTCTGAAAGATTATTAGGTAAATGACTTGGCTTAGTCATTGGGGCACATCTAGCCACTTCACCTTGACACATTCCATGTCAACACACTAGCGGCTCTCGGAATCTCATACACAACATAATTCCACTATGCAGCCTATGAGCCCTGGGTTGCCGCAGTGACCTGTCTCAGTGACCTGCAAAAATTTGACCTGCATTTTACACCAGCCGGTAGATTGCATGTCAATGGTACCACAGTTTTGGTTCCTCATTACAAGCAGAAATATTCTTCAAATGATATTCAGTCAGAAATACTTGCTGACATTTACAACTGTAACTGGCAACATGTTTCGAGGTAGATAGAAAATACAGGAGAAAAGTTTTCCATGCACCAAGTGTATTTCCTGAAAATCAACAAGTTGTAACAAGCAAGGTGAAAGGTAGCTTCTGTTCAAAATGAAATTTTGCAAAGCAAGGAGAGGAAACATCTTTTTCAAGAGTATCTAGCTGTTATGGATAGTACTCCAACAGAGAGAAGTCATGTCATTCCACCAAACCTTAATGTGTCCTCATCTGCAAGAAAACGTGCAAAGCTCCTACTGTTTCCAGGAAAAAGGAAAGCCAAGTGGTGATAAAAACGAAACAAAAAACGGGGAAAATTACTAACAAAGACAACTTCCTACAACAGACAGTTGTAGGGGACATGGTCTTGCAGAAATGATCATCTTACAATGCGCAAACTGTTTACATGAGAAAAAGTTTTATTCTAGTAGAAAACTAGATCAGGGAAAAGGTCAGTTGTACCTCGCAATTCCCTGAAGGCTGGGCGCAAAGAACTTTCAAACTTTTGTGGAATAATGAATCTGGGAAGCAGAACGTCAGATGAATGAAGCTGTGGAAAGTATACAAAAGGCCATTTTGGAAGTATTCCTGTAGCTGTTAGTAGTGATGGAATGTGGCAGAAAAGGGGGGTATTCCTCAAATTATGGAGTTGTACTTGTAATCCTTGTGGATACTGGCAAAGTTGTAGACCTTGAAGTTTTATTTATGCGCTGCCATAAGTGTAGAAAACATCAGCTTGAGTTGTTGTTGTTGTTGTGACTTTATTTGACATCAATTTATATTTAATACTATTTTTCTAGTCAGCTACATACATATGTACAGCAAACTAATCAAAATCGATGGATGTAATTAATAAAGAAAGAAATAAAGCTAATGATTATTTTCAATGCTGTTTATACAATATTTACAATAAAACGACAGGCATTGCAGTTGCATGTGGGACCATTCCATTGAGTTACTAAGCTTTTGAATATATTGAGGCTGTTTGCCGATTTTAGCTCCTTTGGTAAGCAGTTCCAAATCCGAGGCCCTAAGGATTTAAGACTATTTGTGCTGAAAGTAACCTGATTTGGCCTATAATGAGTAAGATTATTAGGATTTCACGAAGAATAGTTCAAGGTCCTAATTTGAAAAATATCTTTCATGAAGGATGGATTCAGATCATGCAATTTTTTTTGCTAGCAGCAGAACAGTACACAAAACACATATCGAGAAATTAAGAAGAATAGAAGGTAAGGATAATCCCAACCTGCTAGTGCAATGCTCTCCATTGTGGTGTGCCAGGTGTATGTTCTAGGTACTGATTTGCGGATCTTCAGCCAGTATTTTCCACGAGAGGAATGTTTCAAGGCGTTTCAACAGGGACATTCCCATTTCTCGTGGAAGCCTCTAGTACCATTGCGTCCGATGGACTGTCCGCTAGGTACCATCATTCATTGAGGTTACATCATGCTACATTGAACCTAGAATGGACAAGCATATCCCGCAAGTTTTTGTGTCTTTTACGGGCTAAGAATGCTTTTTTTGGACCATATGCCGCCCAGTAACTGCTCTTCTTCTATGATGTGCCAGTATTGTTAAGTGCTTTGCTAAGGGCCTTCGACTTGTCATCATAAGGGATGATGAATGGTAAGAGTCGTCTATTGTTAGGTGCCTGGGATGTGGGTTTTCTATTAGGTTTGTTTAGCAGTTCGATCTGAGACAGACTTCTTACTTTGTGAAATTCATGTTCAATGGCTGCGATGTGGTAACCTCTTCTCAACAAATTTATTTTAAGGTCGTAAAGATGGTCTTCAAGGTCGCTATCATTTGTGAATGTTCTGCGATATCTGAGAGCTTGGCTTTATGTTATGCCCCTCTTGCAATTATCAGGGTGATATGAGTCACTGCAGAGGAACGTTCAGATATAATTTTCTTTGACGAAGAGTGTGCTTTCAAGGGAGGTAGTTTGTTTTGTCAAATCCAATTGTAGTGTCTAGGAAGTCAATGCTGGTCTTAGAATAGCAGAATTCAAATTTGATGCTTTCATGAACCGAGTTGGCAGCGTTGAAGGAATTTAGGAGGGAGTCTTTGTCCCCCTCCCATGTAAAAAATATGTCATCGATGAATCTACTCCAAAGTTTAGGTTTTGGCTCGCCAGCGTAAAAAGACATTAACATGTCCTCAATGTCAGCCACAAAATGATTGCATAGTTCGGGGCAAAGGCTACTTTTTACCTCCACCCAAGCAACTTTAAAAAACTGCTTGACCAGCCTACTTGTAGTTTAACGTCCTCAAAGATGGCAAATGTTGTCTGTTTTAAGAAAAGGAGCATTGCATCTGGTTCCTAACCATTGGGGTGAGGGAATTGAATCTCTAGTCCTTCTGGCTTTTCCTTGGCTTTGTTGTTCTCTTCATTGTCGAGCAATGTTGGCATCTCCTGCAAGAAGCAGAGTGATACTTTCATGAAATGTGTATTACTGATTATGATGTTCTCCCCAAGGTTTGTTTTGTAAAAGCTTCTAAAGCTTCTTACGGCTTTTCTAATTCCACATGTCCATGAATTTTTCTACTGCTGTCACGTAGGAAGGGCACGTGGGAATAGCATTTAAAAGCCAAACAGGCATAGGCAGTACTTACTTCTATTTCATCATCTTTCGTTATTCATCCATACTACCCGCATTCTCATTTTTAATGTCATGATTTGACATGATCCCTATGACTTGATGAATGTAATCATTCATTCTAAATAGGTAATCGACCATTCATTGGCAACTTAGTTAGCGTTTTCGCAGACTTAACACAAATTCACTTACCACGGACTTTCAGCGGGAAGAGACTCCATCTTTAAGCAGGCCAAATGATAGTAGCCTTTTCCTGGACACTGTAAGGAGGAAAGGGCATCATTGAAAATTTGTGTCATTTCTTTGGGTTTCTGAACTTTGTATCTACGAAACTATAGTCTCAGTCAATTAATGGAAGTGCTTAAAGGTTGTTGAAGAATTCTATCTTCCCAATTATGCTGAATCAGAAGTTCTACCTACTCTGTGTGTCAATTCATTGATAAAGTTTTTGGAAAGAATAGCTGGTTGTTAGCATGATGATTTATGACAAATCATAAGAGTCGCTATGATGGTCTCTAAATCAAATATCAGTCTTACTATCTTGTGCGGAGTTGTAAGGTGCAATTTCTCAATTCAACTTGGTGTACAAAAAGGATACTTATGGGGGCTCAAGAATAATTCCGTCATTTTTTTGGGTTTGAAAATTTTGGGCCTGTCATTTTTTTTGGTAGATTAAAAATCTGTCGAAATGAGCATCCCTATCTTAAATTTTATAGAGCGCCCCCCTGGGCTCATATCATTCAGTCAAATGCATTTCATCAACTTCATGTCACCTGAGTTCATTGCAAATTTCAATTGACTTAAAAGGAATGTCCTTCCATAAGGCACATACAGGAAAACCATACAGGGAATATGCAAATAACAAACAAGGTTGGCATGATTTCAGAATTCCGTCATTTTTGAAACATCACTCAGGTAACAATCTGGTTAATATGCAACAACTTTGAACCTGAACATGAACTTTGAACATGAACAACAGTTTGAACAGCATCAAATAGCTTGCTTGCAACTGCAATGGCTGCAATGGCTTAATTTTTTCTGTGACACGCTGTTATCATAGTTTAGTTTGGTTTCGTTTATTTCAGTTTAGTCAATTGTTTGTAGTAGTGTATTAATGAGAAATTTTATGTGAAGGATTTAGAATATGAATTGAAACTGAATGGCTTAATGCTAGGGCTTCAATCATAGCTGTGTAGCTCTCACAATTATATTGTTACTTTTCAGCATGAAACCTTCAGCTATGACCAGAAAGACAGGGTGAAGGACTACCATGTTTTCTGCGAAATGTGTCTGCAACAAATGTGCCAAGAGCAAGACCACAAATTAATTGTGGTATTTTCTACATCTACCTTGATATCAATACTGAGCAGGTCCGAGTATCAGTATAATGGTCACAGTGCAAGAAATAATAATAGTTACTAATTATTATCATTACTATTATTAATTGATTAAAAGTGCCAGAAGAAGCCACTGATCAATAGTTAGATTTATATTTACATGTCAAATGAGAAGCAGAAATATTAGCTTGTCATCAAGACCAAATCAAAAAAGGGACTGAAAATTTAAGGGAATGAGAAGGCATTGTGATAACTGATGCAGGTGCAAATTACTGATAAAGGCATTATATCTACCAGAAGACACTATTATGATTAGGTGAGAAAAAAGGAAGGAAGTGGCAACAATGAAAAATTGCATGTACTTACAGTTTCCAAACTCAGGTTCTCCTCCAGCGCATTGTTTTCTTTTAGTCAGTAGCTCATTGAATTCAGTTGACTACCAGTTGTGAGTGAATTCCATCGTCCTAATTAATAAAAAACATTTTTAACTTATAAAAGAGCCTTTAAAGGGCAAATTCTCTCGTCATAAGAGCTAGCCTGCACATGTGAAATGGCCGGATAAAAGACCAGTTCAGTTTCACATTTTAAATTCCTCTACATACAATTTATTTAGATTAAATATATAAACAAGCAACTACAAAATCAATACCTAATTCAACACTTAATATTAATGCAATGTAAGAATACAAAACAAAGAAAGGGATACATTGTGTGGAGGGAATTACTTAATGGAGGAGCTCTCTTGGTAGTTAAACTAATCAAGGAGAGAGAACCCCCTGTTTCAAATTTCTCAAATTAATTTCTCAAATTAATTAGATTTCTTCAAGGGAACAGAAACTATGGGCAGATAGTGACTTTCTGAATCAAAATTTCTATCATCAACTTTTGTAGTTTTGAAAGAGGAAGGGTTTGAGTTTTTGTCCAAAAATATTAGCAGAGGGTGAAACTTTTATATCCACAGGAACATCACTCCAGCATTTAGCTCTGAAGAAGCGCACTGACCATGATATCATTTTTAGTGACTTGCCGTGTACCATATCGATGAACAGATTCAACTAGTCAAAGAAAATGACATTTGAAAACAAGAAGAAGTCCTTGGCCTATTCACACAATCATAACGAAGCTATGCAGTTTCAACTGGAAGAGATCATGCAGTTTTAAAATCTTTAAGTCAGAAACGATAGGTGAAGCAGGTTCAATAAAATGTACAAATGAAATTCCTGTAACATCCCTTTTCTCCAACAAGAACACTGAATTGATGTTAAGTCTCATAGGACACAGCAGACTTCAAACCAAACTTCCATAGCCTAGTGAAAACAAAGAATTGTAAAGACAGATCAAATCATTTATGGGTAAGGAGTATCTTACTTTGAAAAACATACCACAAGTTCTAGCCAGGTTTTTTAGACAACTCAGTTAAGTGAGGCTTCCATGACACTGATTGATTACAAAGTCCACTTTGTAATCTAAGAAGGGGCTTCGATGTCAGTGAGTCAGTCAGTCAGTCAGTCAGAAAGTAACCCACTTCCGTCACGCTCGTTAAAGCAATTGATTAACGTTTTATCTCTGCTAATTGGCACTGAAATAAAGAAAGCGCACATAAAGGGCATACAAGACAGAAGTTTCCCGCGATCCTATAGCAACATTTGACGTTGGCTTATTTCATGTTAGACAGATTTGACACCATAAGATGGATAAATTACTATGATGTTTACCCTGGCACAGCAACAAATTCACCCAGAATTGGCACGTTCTTGACTTCATTAGCAGCTTAATTATGTCAAAACAATCGTTTTCTAGGACGAACGAATCATTAGCCACTTATTGATAGTACTCATTATGCAAATAACTCAACTTTAGAGGATGATGTAACCGGTGGCCTGCACAGAGGCTAGCATTTGCAGCATAACCAAAGGTAGAAGGACCCCCCTCCTACACAGCAACGGATGCAATCATCGCAGGTGAAGTTGAGACGAAAGGTGCAGAATCCCAGCAAGCAATGGCGCCATGGACTGGGGGAAGGGACGTGATCACACTGAACCAAAACATCTTCATGCATATCATTCTGCACAGAGGAATCTTCGTGACTGCTTGTCTCAAATTAGATGCCCGCGAATAGGAACAACTGAAACGTTCTGTAGGGTTCTGCATGGATAACTTTGCGTTATCGTAAATCTCACATGACATCTCATTTGACACAGATGCACCAATAGTTTTGTGCACAAACTATAATCAAACTAGGGGTAATGACTTTTGATTTTTGCGTATCATTCTCGTTTGACATAAAGACCAAAATATTGCCAATGACCTTGAGGCGATTCTTGTCCTTATACTAGGAGCAACACTCATCTCTCTGACTGTAACGATCATTTGGGGTTATGAAGAAATCAATAATCAGATATTCTTATGCTTGTTTAGCTCAGGACGGACTTTGTAATCATCCAAAAGGACCTTATGTTTTTCATCTGAAAGAACACCAAGAAATTGGGTATGTCTTCTTATGTAGAATTTAGCCAAGCCATGGGCATCATTTTCACAAAAATTGGTCTAGCCGACAGTACCATTTTGAAACTGTGGGTGGCACACCCGAACCTAAAATTTAGCTGAGAGCCCCCCCCCCCATGATTTTATGCAATGTTGGCGCATTTAACACAAAGGGACTATCATTGTTGCATTATCTGAAATATATTGTAGGTCATATTTGGATATCAAGTAATGAAATTACCAAAATGTACACCTTTTCTTCATAAATACAACAAGCTACATGTAAGGAATGAAAAGTGAGCTTTCTCAAAAAAATATCCTTGTATACTTACTCAAAGATTCTTGCTCCATAGCAAAGAAATCAAAGAAAACTGGCATCACAACATCATATTCTAGGAAAGGATTGCTGAAGGAGGTGATTAATAGTTTGAGACATTTCTACTGTATATTGTCATGTCTCAGAAACTGTCCTTTTAAAAATCATAAAAACAGCATTTGTCTCTGGTTTCTTGCCATTTTAATCCAAGTTATCGTTTTCCAATCTCCACTGTCAATTGGTTGACAAAATTTAGTAACTTCTGAGTTGATTTTGATTGATATCTGGATATAGAGGAGCGCACTTTTGGTGCTTCTTTTGGCAAAAGAATATTCTCATACTCCTTAAAATCTGCCTAAGCAGTATATGGTACTTAGTCTAGAACCCCCACGTTGATTTCTTGAATTGTGAAATAACTGTGAACTCATGTTTCTTGAATTTGTCTAATTTCACTTGCAGTGATATGCTTTTACTTTCTTGCATCAGACGACACTATCACCGCTCTAGGATAAGAAAATTATTTGCTATTTAAAAGACTGTTCAAAGTTTGCGTAAAAACACGTCAGCCCCAAACTTGATTAGCATCAGAGGTATAACAAAAAGCAAAGATTTCCTCACTCCTTATTGAATGCTATAGTTTTAACAGAAAGGATATTGGAACATTGAGCATAATCTTCACAAAGCTCATCAGGGGTGTTCTCTTCTTAACAGGAGTCAATTGAAACTGAAATTGTCATGCCAGAGTTGCAAGCTGCTTCATGTTATGACAATTCTGACAACACTTCAGATGATGGTTCACAGAAAAATTATGAATTAATTGAAAGTGGAAGTGAAGATGAAACAGTACCATCAGATAAGTGGATTAAAATTGGTATGATACATCTTACCTATGATGACAAGAAAATTCTGGAGTCAAACGATATGTGGCTCAATGACAAAATTATAAATGCAGCACAAGTTCTCTTGAAAACAAAGTTTCCTTTAATTGAAGGATTTCAGGATACTCTCCTCCAGAAGAAACATGCCTTTGAAGTAATGTCTGGGGAATTCATTCAAATCATAAATAAGTCAAACAGTCACTGGGTAACACTATCAAATCTTGGATTACAGCAACACGGCACCATCCGAATGTATGACAGCTTAAACTCTTCAACCTTGAATCAAGAAGTCCAAGACATAATTGCTTCTCTCCTTATAAGCCGTTGCTCAGTGATAACTGTGAAGATTGGCAGAGTACAACAACAGCCTGATGCCTTCAACTGTGGCTTGTTTGCAATTGCTTTTGCTACCCTTGCATGCTTTGGACAAGATCCAAGGAGAGTTAGCTTTGAAGTATCAGCAATGAGAAAGCACCTGTTGACATGTATTGAGAAAAGAGAGATTGACCTCTTTCCAGTCACTGAAATCTGCCACTCGACACATTTGGATACATTGTATGTGTTCAGAGTCTACTGTGTTTGCCGCATGCCATTGCACAAGGATGAGGAAGAAGAGATGCCCAGGTGCAATGTTTGCAATGAAAGATTTCATCACAAATGTCAGCTTGAATCAGAAAAACATTGGTTGTTGCAAGAAGAAGCAAAGGTTTGGTACTGCAATGAATGTTGGGTGCTAGTAGAGAAGAAAGGTTTTACAATAAACTCAATTTATGATTAGAATAATGTAACACAGCAGAGGCCTTATGGAAGCACAATAGTTGATACATGCAATCAACCCTACTGAAGTCCTCATTGTTTACAGAATCTAGAATCTAGGTCCAGGGCTTTGGTGGTTTCTTAAATGTTGGGACCTTCTTGCTCCCTTTTGCTACCAAAAGTTCCTAGGTCTATTGTTTCTTATAAAGGATGAAAGCGTAGGGATTAATCACAGGTGCCATCAAATATTTAAGGAATTGCGAAAAATTTCTTACTTGCTTTATATTTCTTGTTGTATTGGAGCTGTATTCTTTTTCCTGACCAAGCTGCTTACAAATATTGTTTTTGAAAGAACAGGCCCATTGGTCCCAGTCTCCACAAGCATGGCCAGGAAAAGGATACAATGTGAGTAAGCAATTTTTTACCATGTTTAACAATTGCTTTAATATTTAATGCCACCTGTGAAATAATTCATTTTTAGGTAGTCAAAACCACTCGCAAACCAAATAGCAAACCACTAGCAACGATGCACATAGCAACTAGCAAACCACTCCCAAACCACTAACAAGATCTCAAAATAAATAATAACTTAATTTGAACTCAAATAATGTCCAAAAAGTTGCTCTGCATAGTTTCAAACCATACTGTAGTTAAGGGATTCATTCAAAAAATCCACTGTGATCACTTAACAGTTTTGGGCTGCTAAGGGGGAGGGGGTCCCATCAAAATCCATATTTAATGATCATTGGTAGAACTTAAGGAATCCTGATCTAGAAAATTTATGTTTATTCTCAATTTCAACCGGTACATACAATGATTTTTGCAAGGTTTTTGCTGCCATTGGGTATCTTGCCATCTAGCTAGTGAGCGGTAAATTTGGGCCAATAATATGGAGGGATGACTAAACTTGCATCATCGGAATGCCAGAATAGAAAATCATAAGCCCACTGAGGAAGGGGATGGCCATGCTGCCAGTATGGAAAGTATGGCAGATGCACACCCGAGATTTTTGGTTGACTTGTTAGTTGCACACCTAAGTGATTTACGACAAAACAACCGAGCAGGATCTGTGTGTGGAAGGGTGAAAATTTGCAACTTTGAGCTCCCCTTTCCATAGCTGAAATGATGATGATCACGGGATACATAGAACAGCATAGATGCATAGATCGACCAAAGATTTGAGGAAAAAAAGAAGAATAAGAGTGCCATTAGGAATACTGATAAGGAACAAAAAGTACTCAAGACATTTGATTTGGCAGTGGCTTGAAAGAACTTTCTATGACTGTTGGAACAAATTTCATATTGGGGGGGCTGAAAAGAAACACAAGTGAAGTGAACAAAAAACGGGGGTCCGGGGGCTTGCCCCTGGGAAAATTTTCCATGATCCCGCCCTTTAGACTGCTGGAAAACGACCCATTTTTGGAAAATGTGCCATTGAGGGAAAAGGATCATGACTAATGGGAGACTTTTCAAATTTTCAATTTTAGACATCGAAAGAATTTTAGAATTCTATGACATCGTAAGATATTGCATTTTTGATAGATACTGGTAGCTTCCTCGAATATATGAGAGTTAGAATCTTCATTCCTACTACCTTAGCTGTTACAGCCTTTTTCACTTACAAAATCAACAAACTTCATCTGATTTGAAAAGTTTCAAGATGTGCACACTTGAAGTGCCCACTTGCTAGCCGTTGCACACTGCACACTTCAAATTTTCTTCGTGCACACCCGAGATCTCGTCGAAAAGTGCCGTACTTTCCATACTGGCCATGCTGGAAAACATGTTACGCCGAATGTCTTTGGCATGGAGCGACATCAAGAACAATGGAAGAACAATACGTCTTGTCTAGCGTGGCATAAACCGTTGGCGTAACAAAAACTATCCACACTCACTGGGGGGAGGGAGGGGGTGGGGAAGTTTTGGATGACTTCTTATGACTGAATACAGTCAGTCTGAACTCTTTGGAGTAAAACTTGTTTGTTTGAATCTATTGAAAGGCAAGTCTGTAGCATTTAAAATTGTCCTCTCAGTTTCTATCATATGCTACTTCGCTTTACTCGACAGTTCAATACCAGGCCTAACACTCACTCAAGCCATTTTGGTTTAGGCCATGCCGCCGCCAACCATATAGGGGAAAAGGTCAAATGGCAGTAGAAGTTTCCTTGTCGATATATGCTCAAAACACAGAACATGTACTGTTTTCTGGAAATAAGCAAAATACAAACCTCGGCAGAACGTCTGTTCAATAGCTTTGATGGACTGAACCAAATCTCTTCAGCTGTGGTGGCAAACATGGCCGCCAATGGCTTGCTGTGCACGAAGCGAAAATCCATGGCTTCTTCGTTCAGCTCGTTTCACGAAAAACGACGAGGCTTAGTTCATGAATATTAATGAGCTCCTTTTGAGCGGTTGAAATTTTCGTCCACCATTGGGCAAGCCCATGCGGCAGTGCCACAGGGAGGACTGGGGGGGGGGGACATGTTTGCTGATGTATTTTCTGTACTTTTACAATCTCTTCTTTCGTGTTGATGATTACTGTAACTAGAGCAAAGGCTTAACAACTAGCCAGAGTTGTTCCAAATTTTGTTTTGCAGAATTCCTGTTAATTTCAATTGAAAATTAAAGAGATTTTGATTTATGTCTTCATGCAATAATCGTGTATTGATTCTGCAGAGTGCTGTAAGGCTGATTTCCAGTTAGTGGAATTTTCCAAGCGGGCGGAAATTCTATTGTTCGCAGGAGAAAATATCGCTCTGAAATTGAATAGATAGTTGCGGCTGAGCAACTTGTTATTGTTTAAAATTCCGCCCGCTCAAATCAGTTCATAATAAGAAATGAATCCCCCTAAATATCCATGTGGCATTTGCCACAAAAATATACTAGCCAACCAAAAGGCAATTTTTTGTAATAACTGCAATTTTTATATCCACACAAAATGCAATGATATCTCTGCTTCAGAATTTACAGAACTTGAAAATGAACCTGATGATGGCCAGGTCGAAAACTCGGAGATGTCGGAGATCTCGGAGAATTATCTCCGAGTTATTCATCTCCGAGTTTTCGTGTTGGCCCTATATGAATAACTCGAAAACTCGGAGATGTTTGGAAATCTTTTCGAAACTTTTCTAAATTGTCTCTTTCACAATGTTTAAGCCTTTATTCACTAACAGCATGTAAAAGGATTAGTTTCGTGTTGTAAAACCGGTATCTCCGAGTTTTTCATCTCCGAGTTTTCGTGTTGGCCCTATATGCATAACTCGAAAACTCGGAGATGTTTGGAAATCTTTTCGAAACTTCTCTAAATTGTCTCTTTCACACTTTTTAAGCCTTTATTCACTAACAGCATGTAAAAGGATTAGTTTCGTGTTGTAAAACCGGTATCTCCGAGTTTTTCATCTCCGAGTTTTCGTGTTGGCCCTATATGCATAACTCGAAAACTCGGAGATGTTTGGAAATCTTTTCAAAGCTTCTCTAAATTGTCTCTTTCACACTTTTTAAGCATTTGTTTCACTAAGTTTGACAGTCAGAGATTCGAGTAAAATGGAGCACATGCAGATATTGGAGATAGGATGACATATACAAAGAAGCAGCATTACGAGATTGAATTGTAACAACAATATAACAACTAGATCTACTGCAACGTTTATAATCTTCATATACCGTAATGAGGGCAGCAGAAAGCAATAATTAAGAGACACATGTGTCAAGCATAAATTTGATTGATACTATGCCAAACTGAGGTAAACAAAATGATGCCAGAAAGAGGCTTTGTTTTTTCTGTTTAATTTTAAGAGCACAATAGAGCGAGTATCTTATTTGTTTCAAGTTCACCAATGATTATTGCTTTCTGCTGCCCTCATTACGGTATATGAAGATTATAAACGTTGCAGTAGATCTAGTTGTTATATTGTTGTTACAATTCAATCTCGTAATGCTGCTTCTTTGTATATGTCATCCTATCTCCAATATCTGCATGTGCTCCATTTCACTCGAATCTCTGACTGTCAAACTTAGTGAAACAAATGCTTAAAAAGTGTGAAAGAGACAATTTAGAGAAGCTTCGAAAAGATTTCCAAACATCTCCGAGTTTTCGAGTTATGCATATAGGGCCAACACGAAAACTCGGAGATGAAAAACTCGGAGATGCCGTTTTTACACCACAAAACTAATCCTTTTACGTGCTGTTAGTGAATAAAGGCTTAAACATTGTGAAAGAGACAATTTAGAGAAGTTTCGAAACGATTTCCAAACATCTCCGAGTTTTCGAGTTATGCATATAGGGCCAACACGAAAACTCGGAGATGAATAACTCGGAGATAATTCCCCGAGATCTCCGACATCTCCGAGATCTCCGAGTTTTCGACCTGGCCCCTGATGATATTTCTTGGTCTTGCAAAAAATGTACCACCGTTATGTTTCCATTTGGCTTCTTAACAAATGATGAATTCTTAGGACTCTGTGATTTTGATTTACCCTCATTCACTGACTCTGCTCCCTCATTTGAAGTTACTCCTAACCTAATGGACTTGCCCAATCTTAGTGATTATGATATTGATGAACATATGCCTCAAAATATTGATTCTCGCTACTTCACTTTACCTGAACTCTCTTCTTTACAATTATCCTCTACTGACTTTTCTATTCTTCACACTAATATTAGAAGCCTATCCCTTCATCATGATGAATTAGTTTCTTTATCTGCTCACACTAATTTGAATCCAGCGGTGATTGGAGTGTCTGAAATATGGCATTGAATTGACAATCCCTTGCCATCAAATCTTGATATCCCTGGCTATACCTTTTTTAAGACTCAGTCACTTACACAGAATGGTGGTGTTGCTTTGTACATTAAAGATTCCCTTACTTCCAATCCAAGAACGGATTTAGACTCTTGCACAGATGATTTTGAAGCAATATGGGTTGAAATTGAAACAAAAAAGGACAAAAATGTCCTAATTTGTTGTGTTTACAGGCATCCTAGTTCAGCTATTGATAACCTTACATCTCATTTTCAGAATTTTCTCCCCAAAATATCACCCAACAAGCTGGTATTTATAATGGGTGATTTCAATATCAACCTGCTAGATTATGCTTCCCATACACCAACAAGTGACTTTGTTAACAACTTTTTCTCACACAGCCTCCTTCCTTGCGTTCATCATCCAACTAGGGTCTCTGAACATAGAGCATCAGTTATCAATAACATATACACTAATGCTACCAACGCAAGTATAACAAGTGGCAAACTACTGACCATTTTCCCCAGTTTTTGATTTTGAAAAATACTCATGTTAGCTCATGTTAGAGTAAATCTGAATCATTTAAATATGATTACTCTAGGTTTAAGGAAGACAAATTTCTTGACGACTTCAATCAGATTGATTTTACTTATTTAGAAGACAGTGACTTGGATGTGAATAATGAATTTGATAGGTTTTTAAAAGACCTCAATACCTTAACAAATAAGCATGCTCCAGTTAAAAGGCGGAGTAGAAAGGAAATGAAACTCAAAGATAAGCCATGGATAAATGATAGAATATCGAAGATGATGAGAATACGAGACAAGATTTTGCTGAAACTAAAGAAACAACAGACTCCTGATGACCTCAAGCTATATAAGAAGTTTAGAAACCATGTATCCAATGAATTAAAGAAAGTAAAGCTAGGTATTTTCATAATTATTTTTCTGTCAATAGTCAAAAAATGAAAAAATATGGTCAGGTATCAAAACAATAATTTCTCATAAGTCCTCCACTTCTCCTTCAATCAACAAAATTAAAGGCAAAGATGGAAACTTAACTTCAGACCCCTCTAAAATGTCTAATATTTTCAATGACTTTTATGTCAATGTTGCTGGTGGTATAACAAAGACAATCCCACTTACTCCAAAATCTCCTCTTGAATATTTATCTAACAGTACTGGCAATTCACCTTTCCTTACACCAGTTACTTTTTTAGAAGTTAATGATCTAATCAATATTCTAAATCCTTCCAAATCTGTAGGTCCTAATGGTATACCAATAAAAATACTTAAAATTATTGGACATTCTGTTTCACCACTCCTTGCTCTTCTTGTGAATCAGTCTTTTCGGTCTGGAATTTTCCCTGATAAACTCAAAATAGCCAAGGTTATTTCCCTTTTCAAAAAAAGGAAATGCTGAGCTTCCTTCAAATTACCGGCCAATTTCTCCTTTATCCATTTTCAGTAAGATGTTTGAGAAGCTGATGTATAGACGACTTTATAGATTCCTTGAAATCCATAATATTCTTTATTCTTTACAATTTGGATTTCAAGAAAACCACTCAATTGATCATGCCCTTGTGAGCCTAACAGAAGCTATAAGAAATACTCTTGACAATAAAGGATTTGGTTGTGGTATTTTCATTGGTTTACAAAAAGCTTTTGATACAGTTAATCATTAAATTTTGCGATCAAAATTGGAACATTATGGTATACGTGGATGTGCCCTTCAGTGGTTTAGATCATATCTATCTGATAGAAAGCAATATGTTTCTGTTAATGGAAGTAATTCTGACTTACTTTCAGTTACTTGTGGTGTACCACAAGGTTATGTACTGGGTCCATTACTTTTCCTCATCTATATCAACGATCTACCAAATGCTTCTAAGAGACTCACTTTTTATCTCTTTGCATGAATCCAAAGATTTAGCTAATTTGACTAAAACTGTCAACAAAGAGCTGATATTGGTAAAGAAATGGCTTGATGCTAATAAACTATCATTAAACATTGATAAGACTAACTTTATCATATTTCATTCTTCATCTTCTAATGTTCCTTCTGGTTCTAATATCAAAATAGGGACGAAACAGATTAGAAGAGTAAAGTTTGTTAGGTTCTTAGGTATCCTCCTGGATGAGCATCTTAGCTGGAAATATCATATCAGTGAACTCGCTAAAAAATTATCCAGAACATGTGGAATGTTTTTCAAAATTAGGAATCTTCTTCCATTAGATGTTTTAGTTTGCTTGTACAATCCTTTGTTCTGTCCTTCCTACAATATGGACTGATTGTTTGGGGTCAAACGTATGCATCATACATTGATGATCCAATTTTCAAATTACAGAAGAAAGCTGTCAGAGCCATCTCATTTCAGCCTCGCATGTCTCCTTCTCTTCCAATCTTCAATGATTTTGAACTTCTGAAACTTTGAACTCCGACTCTTAACTTTTGTTTTTGATTCTGTTAATAAAACTTCACCTACTTGCTTTCATGACTTTTTTCTACGTAATTCATCTGTTCATCAGGCCAGTCAATATGTCTCGAAAAAACAGTCTCCAATGTGGTCTAAAGTATATTTGATATCTTGGTGCCAAACTTTGGAATCAATTACCTGTGGAACTCAGAAATGCCTCATCTAAAAAATTGTTCAAAACAAAACCGAAAAGTTACTTCTTGAACAAAGTTGACCGATAAACCTAAATCTATGCTACTTTGCAACTTAGAACTCTATTGAATTTACCTGACCTAATGAATTTATTAGAACAGGGGGGCACTCTCCTCGATTAGTTTACCTATTGAGAGAGCTCCTCCCTTAAGTAATTCCCTACATGCAATTCATTATTTAGCTACTCTTTGTACTTGTACTGTACATATAAATATTTTTTTGTAAAATTATATATTCAGTCTATGTAGTTTAGTTAGTTGTACGTACTGTAGAAATGTAGAGTTATAAATTGTATGTAGAGAATTTAAATTATATGAAACTGAAAACTGAAACTATTTCCCTGTTTCTGATTCATCAGACTTCTTCCATAATTCTTGTTCTTTGGTGCTTGTGCCCGCCCCATCTTCCACTTTGTAGTAAGTTTCCAAGTCTTCTTTTGCTGTCACTTTTTCATTCGCTGCACTTTCTTCTGTCACGTCATCCCCCCTCCTTCAAAACTCTCATCATTTGATTCTACTTTTGATTTGCATGCAATAACATTCTCATCCTATTGCTTGGTGCTCTCCTTTGAGGGTCTCCTCTACATTTTCATTTGTATCACGAATTTTTGCCTTTTTGCTAATCTTTGTCTGTGGACCATTTACGTCATTTGGCTTGCTACAAATCTTTTCACTTCTCTCACTCCCAGCGTCTATTCTTTCATCCCTACTCTGTTCGCTTTTGATTTGTGTCTCATTTGCAGATTTATTCAAACTATCAACAATAGACCTTTTCACGGAAAGAAAAGCATGCTGGGAAAATGGGGGAGATCTGGAAATTTCGACACCACGCAGCTTCGAATTTCGCCAGGTTTTGCGATGCTTATTTTCGCAACGAACCTCTCTCCCTAAGTACGAACAAAGATGTTAGATATCTTGTGTACATATCGATAAACTCCTTACACTTCAGAGATAATGAAATAGCAACATGTTTGTGGATCGAATTCCTCTAAATCTTTTTATGGGACGAGAAAGCAACCCGAGGCAGCTTCAAGAATCACAGAATCATGCCTAGGCCCTTGCGACCAAACGCCACATTTAGGCACATAATTCTGCGATCAATGGAGGAAATCAGCTGAAATTCAAAATGAAAGCACTTCATTTGTGTCTGAATTCGGATTTAAATTGGCAGGCTGTTGTCTGAACGCATATGAACGTAGGGAGGTCAAACAGCTCAGATCACATGTCGTCCTTCCCAATGATAAGTTTTGACTAAAGTATCTTTGCAGAAACCGGGTTCAATTTTCTTACAAATCGAAAGAAACCCTTTTACTGCTCATTTTTTCATCCAGTGATTGTCGACAGATGTATTTCTACCTTTTAATTGATATTTCTAGCGACCACCAATTTTGAAGTATCATCTTACCAGAAATTTATTTCAGCTTGAAAATCCAGGTAATGTGTAGGCCATTTCCTGTCCCTAGACTCGAGGATGAAACCTGCAAGCGCCCATCTAAGATATTTTGTGAGATATTTTGATCATTATCTCTTCATCTTCCATTCATGCTAAAATAATATCTTTGGTATATGATATTAAGGGTTAACGTTTCCTTGAGCTGCATGCCCTTCAGGAGATGAAGATTAATTGTTGAACTCATTTTTGATGCACATTTTGCTCGCTATTTGTTATCGTCTCGATCTGTTTTCAAAGAGGACTTTTCATTATCATCGCATCTGCATCGCTTCTTTGTTTCAATGTAGCAACCAAAACAAGACATGATTTATTTCCAACAAGTTGAGAATCTGTATTAGGTGTAGATAATCAAAGATCTACCAACCTTAACAAACCTTCATTCTTCCAGTTGTTTCTAGGTATATTTATGAGTTCTTGCACTCCCAAATCAAAACATTGTTTACTGGCTGTGAGAAAAGCCTAACAAATCAGAAATGATGAAAGAATTATTCTGCCCGTTTTCATGAACTTCGTGAACCTGTATCAACAGCGACTTGCAGCAACAAGCTATGCATCCACTCGAAGCAAATCTAAAGGAAATCCAGCATTTCATTCTTCGTGGGTATTTTTCTGGCTTCTCTCTGTTCAAATCAGAATCGATTTGGAAATAACGTGTAACACAACTTATGTCATGTGACAAATGCACTCCTTCCTGAACTTTTTGTCATGCACTGTCTCTTTCGTTGATGAAAGGAAGCATTAATTAATGCACAAGTATTTTTACAAGAAACTAATAATTTAGGCCAGTACTGAAACTTTTTACGATTATCAGATCTTGAGTAATCCGAGTTTCTTACGAGTTTCTTTTAAAGGTTCCGTAACAATCGTCTTCTTTTTTCTTGTGTCTTTTGTCTTCTTTTTGAGCATTGAATGCTTTCTGCTCCTCATTGTTTCGGAAAAATATCCATGAAATCGACCAAAACGGTAGGAAAAGTGTAGGGTGCAAATTTCCTTAGAGGTAGCTTAACGTAGAAAGAAAAGTGTCTTAAGGTTCACTTGATGATGGGGGTGTTTCTTGAGGGGGGGGGGTGAAAAAATTTCTATTCGATCGAAACCTCTGCAAGGACGCAATGTTGGCCGAGAATTTGGGTGGAAACCATACAATATTCACGTAGCTAGCGATGCCTGCACTGTAAGTGTCAATTTACAACTCAAAACAAAGCTGGTTCAGGTTGCTATATCCGAGACAACGATGTAACTTTTGTTCTTATCATCCAATGAAATATTTCAGTCCCTCTCACCTCCCCATATGGCTCCAACCAATTTTTCGTTATGATCCTAAGCTGCTGAAAGCTCACAGAATGCGCAAAAAATATCGTACTCCTGACCCCCATAAAAATTATTTGGGAAGAATGTGCTTCCTCTATGTCTTTGAGTCCTTTGCTTTTTTTAGAACATGTCTTCTCGAATCGGTTGCAGCTGCACGGTTTGCTCGTAAGAATGTGCCTCGTGAAATCTTAAAAATTGGGTTTTTTTCGACTATTGGACTAGATCTCCATTTTAGCTCAAACTGTCTCAGGTTCAAAGACTGAAGGATCAATGACAATGTGGGTCACCAGCGGCAGACAGGGGCACCTCCACACCTCCTCAAAATATATCCTTGTTTCTTCAAGCTACTGTCCCGAGGACTTCACTTGAAAGAGAACTTCAAGGACCTCACTAGAAAGGCCTGCATTTCGTACTTAAAAATCATGCAAAAGATGTGTTAAACAAATTTAAAGCCATCTCTACACCAAATCATCACCACAAGAGTCTAAATTCTAAATAATAATGAATTTCTTGTTGCTTTAATCGTCCTCTCACACTTTTCATTTTATAGCTACTATTTTGCTCTATTTTATAACAATGTTTCAATAAAACTTAAATTCCAGACTACACGTATCTTTTTTGTTAAGAAAAACCTGATGAGAAGTCAAGTATTGTAAAAATTCGTAAAAAACCATCTATTTTACTGAAGGAAATCTTTCGTACATGTATTTTCACTTCTTTCTTGAATCCCTTGAATCATATTATTTGAAAGGCATTTTGAGAATATTCAGGCTGGCACAGGAAGCAAAAATGACGATTGTTACGGAACCTTTAAAAGAAACTCGTAAGAAACTCGGATTACTCAAGATCTGATAATTGTAAAAAGTTTCAGTACTGGCCTAAATTATTAGTTTCTTGTAAAAATACCTGTGCATTAATTAATGCTTCCTTTCATCAACGAAAGAGACAGTGCATGACAAAAAGTTCAGGAAGGAGTTCATTTGTCACATGACATAAGTTGTGTTACACATTATTTCCAAATCAATTCTGATTTGAACAGAGAGAAGCCAGGAAAATACCCACAAAGAATGAAATGCTGGATTTCCTTTAGATTTGCTTTGAGTGGATGCATAGCTTGTTGCTGCAAGTCGCTGTTGATACAGGTTCACGAAGTTCATGAAAACGGGCAGAATAATTCTTTCATCATTTCTGATTTGTTAGGCTTTTCTCACAGCCCGTAAACAATGTTTTGATTTGGGAGTGCAAGAACTCATAAATATACCTAAAAACAACTGGAAGAATGAAGGTTTGTTAAGGTTGGTAGATCTTTGATTATCTACACCTAATACCGATTCTCGACTTGTTGGAAATAAATCATGTCTTGTTTTGGTTCACGCTATGGAACGTATGCGCCTAAATGGGTGGATAATCCTATACTGGGTGGGTTATCATGTTGTACTGGGTGGGTTATCATCTTATATGGGTGGGTTATCATGTTATACTGGGCGGGTTATCATCTTAAATGGGTGGGTTATCATCCTAAATGGGTGGGTTATTATCTTAAATGGGTGGGTTATCATCCTAAATGGGTGGGTTATCATTCTAAATGTGGTGGATAACCTTATACTGGGTGGGTTATCATCTTATACTGGGTGGGTTATCATCCTAAATGCGGTGGATAACCTTGCACTGGGTGGGTTATCACCTCATACTGGGTGGGTTATCATCCTAAATGTGGTGGATAACCTTATACTGGGTGGGTTATCATCTTATACTGGGTGAGTTATCATCTTATACTGGGTGAGTTATCATCCTTAATGCGGCGGATAATCCTATGCTGGGTGGGTTATCATCTTATATTGGGTGGGATATCATCCTAAATGTGGTAGATAACCTTGCACTGGGTGGCTTATCATCTTATACTGGGCGGGTTGTTCTGTTGTCGAGCTCTAGGGAAAGTTTAGGAAGCTGCAGGAATGGCCGTCTTGGAGAATTTCTTGAGATCATCAAATTTTGACTTCTCAAGAGTTTCTTAGTCATCATTTTCAATACTTGCGCCTTCCTTTTACCTTTTGCGATGAACAGTTTAATTTCTTACAAGTGGTTTCTCATGAAAGATTCATGAAATAATAACCAATCAACATATTTCAAGGCCTGATTTCCAGATAATCGCTACAATCGTTTGAATCACTGTGAACATCTCAAACGATCCGGATCGTTGTGATCACTAGCCTGCTCCCAGACCCTAATGGGGTTCTTGTCTTGATCCCGTTCTCCTCAAAATTTACCGGAATGACTTTGAAAAATGTTTGAAATTTTTTACGGCTGGCATGTACGGCGATGATACTCACGTGACCTTACGATCTATGAACGTTGAAGAACTGGTTCACAAGGCTCACGAGGAACTGATTCATATTTCTAAATGCACGAGGTTAAATGAATTAAGTGCTAATCCTTAAAAAATGGAATATATGATAATTGGACACCCCGTAGAATTAATAAATTCGAGATTCACAAAACATTGCGACTGAATGGTTCAGATACAAAAAGAGTGAAAACACCAAACCACTCGGAGTCATCATAGACGAAGGGCCCAACCAGGAAGAACAATCCAAAACCGCCAATGGGAGGTGAAGGTGAAGTTCTGTTTTTCAACCCCAAGCGCTGGGATTGCAGAAATAGAGCAGAGCTAATCGAGTCCACGATCCCTTGTCATGACACTCAAGTGGTGGGGTCCTACCGGGTATCGAACCCACTCCGCCTCACCACGGCGCCACAACACCTTCAATGGGAAAGTTCATGGAGGCCCTGCAAAAAGTTGAGAAACATCCTCCCGACAATCTCAGTTATACAATGTATATCTTGCTCTTGTAGAAAGTCACATGCGATATGCAGATGTTATTTGGGGTAGCCCTCAATTTCAAAAAAGGAATCTCTTCAACGTCCTGAGGACAGAGCTATCTTCATAATCGAAACATCCAAGATTAAAGGTGAATGGTCAAATGATTTCCTTCAGGCTGAACAACTTGTCTTCTTTGAATGTGCCGCTGTGACTTTTCCTTTAAAGGATTTTCCTATTAACCCTATCAAGCCTAGGGGGGGGGGGGGCTGAATCAGCCCCCCTAGCAGTTTTTTGTCTGTAGATTTTTACCAAGTGCATTTACAACACTGAAACTTTCTGACTTTTAGTTTTTATCTTTGTTACGATGTAAAATTAATTTTTTGAAAAAATCAAATTCATTCCAGGGGGTAAACGCGACCAGTTTTCAAGAGATGTATGTGTAAAATTTTGAATAATTCCTAATAAAATCTACAGCTAAAGTGATAAAATGATGAAAAGATAGGAATACATACTACTTTTGATGCTCTATCCAACAAATTAGCTCATTTTTAATTTGAACATGTGGTTTTGCGGATTTTGGCACTACGCATGCGCGCATTCTTTGCATTCCTGTGTGATGACGTCATCACTTTTTGTTAATTTTTCTTCACAGAGCAAATACTATTTGGACATAGAATACAATCAAATTGGACTGATGTCCTTAATGCTTTTTGTTTTCTCACAATTAACGATTGAAAATTTTTAGTACTGAACCCTATTGACTTTGAAAATTGAATAATGTGACGTCATGGAAAGGTCACGTGACATATCTAAAAATAGATTTCATTTTTGGGTTCATCATGAGTTGTTCTATACACATGCAAAGTTTCAAGGCTCTAGGTTGTCCAGAACAGAAGTGAATTAGGGGGGGGCCGAATCAGCCCCCCCCTAGGCTTCCTAGAGCATCAAATACCCTAGGCCTGATAGGGTTAAAGGGAATCGACATAGTTAAAAGCTGGCCCGGGCCAGGTTAAAAATATAATCTATTGAATTTGATAACTTCGAAACGTGCGGCTTCATTGTAGAGCCAAGGAAGCAATGAATACATAGGCGATTTCTATGGCCTATTTGTAGCGACTGCGAGATATACCTATGGCTATTCCCTTTAAGGTCTGGAATAGTAAGTATCACGGAGCTTGCCTTGTGGCAATTCAAAAAACAGCTAGCGACACATTTGATAGGCTGGGGGCCGATTGAGGCACGACTCCCAGGAAGATCAGCAATGCCATTAGTTTCAGTATTTTTCCTTTTGTATATAGCATAATTGATTAAACTTTCTTTTGAAATAGTAGATTTAGCTGAAGGGATTTTGAGTATGATAATTTAAAATGAAATGGAAAAAATGAATGGGTCTGCGCGCAGGCTATGTGATCGCAAGAAATACAGCAAGTTTCTATCTCAGCGATCCTGATCATCAAAAGTGCTCGGATCGTATATACATGTTCCCATTGAAAATAAGGAGTCACTTCAAAAGTTAGAACGCTCAAGTGCCTCAGAGACAATGCAAGGCAGATTTTCCCATTCAGGGGGTTGCTGCCAATTCCTAAACTGTCCCTCGCACTCGAAACCAGAACTAGACACCCAGCAGGACAACAACTCACCCAGCATAGGATTATCCGCCGTACTTAGGATGATAACTCACCCAGTATAAGATGATAACCCACCCAGTATAAGGTTATCCGCCGCATTTAGGATGATAACCCACCCAGTATAAGATGATAACCCACCCAGTATAGGGTTATCCGCCACATTTAGGATGATAACCCACCCACTTAGGATGATAACCCACCCATTTAGGATGATAACCCACCCAGTATAAGATGATAACCCACCCAGTATAAGGTTATCCACCTCATTTAGGATGATAACCCACCCATTTAGGATGATAACCCACCCACTTAGGATGATAACCCACCCATTTAGGATGATAACCCACCCATTTAAGATAATAACCCACCCATTTAGGATGATAACCCACCCATTTAAGATGATAACCCACCCAGTATAACATGATAACCCACCCATATAAGATGATAACCCACCCAGTACAACATGATAACCCACCCAGTATAGGATTATCCACCCATTTAGGCGCATACGTTCCATAGCGTGTGGTTGTTACATTGAAACAAAGAAGCGATGCAGATGCGATGATAATGAAAAGTCCTCTTTGAAAACAGATCGAGATGATAACAAATAGCGAGCAAAAAGTGCATCAAAAATGAGTTCAACAATTAATCTTCATCTCCTGAAGGGCATGCAGCTCAAGGAAACGTTAACCCTTAATATCATATACCAAAGACATTATTTTAGCATGAATGGAAGATGAAGAGATAATGATCAAAATATCTCACAAAATATCTTAGATGGGCGCTTGCAGGTTTCATCCTTATATAGTCCTTATATAAGCGAGAAAATAGTCCTTATATATATTATTGAATTCCTAAAAGCTGTAACAGAAATTATCCTTCAACAATAACAAAAATGTTTTTCTTTCATTTTCCTTTTGAATAGCACTCCTGGAGGGACCATTATGGAAACAAGGTTGCATCGACCTTTTAATGCTATCCCTGCCATCTTTTACCATGGGGTGTTTTTAAATTAGGTTATTAATAAGATATGTAATTTTTGCCTGTAATTATTTCAAATTGTAGACATTGTAATTAGATTTCTTTTCTTTTATTAATAGTTATATATTTACTTTGATGGCAAAATTATACATACATACATTATACATACATCCTCGAGTCTAGGGACAGGAAATGGCCTACACATTACCTGGATTTTCAAGCTGAAATAAATTTCTGGTAAGATGATACTTCAAAATTGGTGGTCGCTAGAAATATCAATTAAAAGGTAGAAATACATCTGTTGACAATCACTGGATGAAAAAATCAGCAGTAAAAGGGTTTCTTTCGATTTGTAAGAAAATTGAACCCGGTTTCTGCAAAGATACTTTAGTCGAAACTTATCATTGGGAAGGACGACATGTGATCTGAGCTGTTTGACCTCCCTACGTTCATATGCGTTCAGACAACAGCCTGCCAATTTAAATACGAATTCAGACACAAATGAAGTGCTTTCATTTTGAATTTCAGCCGATTTCCTCCATTGATCGCAGAATTATGTGCCTAAATGTGGCGTTTGGTCGCAAGGGCCTAGGCATGATTCTGTGATTCTCGAAGCTGCCTTGGGTTGCTTTCTCGTCCCATAAAAAGATTTAGAGGAATTCGATCCACAAACATGTTGCTATTGAACATCAAAAGTTTCATCATCATCATGATGCGCGCTTTGATGGGAGTCAACGACTTGTGAAAAGAGTATCGTAAATCCTCCATTGAATTGCGATAATCATTTGCCATTCGTTTAGCAATATGATCAAGCAATTCTCTGCTGCCATCATCAAATGAGAATTTATTTCACTTCTCATCATCGAGTTTGGATGATCTTTTATTTCTGACAATGCTCGGTGTCACATACGGATGATATTCACCAGAGCGATCAGAAGAAAATGCACTTACAAGACCTGTAGCCTTTTTCAATGCAAAAAGACTTCCACCACCGTCAACTCTGTCATCACCATTGTCATCATCATCATCATTATCATCATCATTCTGCTTCTGCTAGTTAGTGCTAGAAGAAGTTGGTACTGGAAGAAATAACATTGCATCTTCAACATTTTCATGTTGCTTCATTGAGTTCATCATGAGCATTTCCACTTCTTTGTCTGCAGCAGCAGTAGTCGCGTCTACACAATTACAGGGATGTGGTGTGTCACTCCCATGCTGAAGCAATGGAGTTGAAGGAGTAGGCACTTGAAGGAGAGTTGGTCTTTTCTTAATTGTTATTTTGGAGCTGTTGTTGCTGTCGCTACGACGTGTTTCCACCATTTTGCTGCCCCTCTTGCTGTTGTTGTCTTAGATAGTGTAGAAATTGTGAGGATGATGTTGTGTTGGAATGTCTCTGAGCAGCAGGTCTTGATTCAAAAACTTTAAACGGTATTGAGATTGGTTTATGACATTCAATGACCTTAATCTGTATGTATTTTACACCATCAATTGATGTGAATCTTCTTCTTTGAAAATCACTCATCTTTTCGAGAGAGAATAAGTGAGGTAACTGCACTTTCACCAATTCCGACCGGTTAAAATATCCCAAAAGTTTCTCCCCACTGAGATCGACGAGATGATATACGTATCAAATGATATTAATTTGAACGTTGCTCACTTTGAAGATCTCACTGTTGAAACTATTCCTATGCTCTTTTCTGAATGATTTCTTTCCCTGCATAATCATCAACTTGATATTTCGGTGGTGGTTTTGTTTCTTTTTTGTTAAGGAATTTATTCTCCTGTTTCATGTTGTAATCATAAATATTCATCCGAGCATCACCTACCGTCAATGGTGTTACGTTGTTTGGAGATAATTTTGTCATTCTGCCAGCTGTGTTATTTATTCCATTGATGACTTTTGGTAATAAATCAATGTACTTAGCTTGTCCGCTGTCAATTAGCCCAAATAATTTGGATTTCAATGTTTTTATACTTCTTTCAACAATGTTGAAAGAAGTTGTTTGATTTGCATGCACCCCACAATGCGTTCTTGAGCACCCCACAATGCGTTGCTTGCAAGCAACTTATGACGTAATTCGGGGAAAGGGGTATTGTTTTACAAAAGCCGAAGAATATAGTGTGGGTGTGTCATCTTACAGAATGTGAAGACGGAGATCCTTCTTAGCTTTGATCAATGCTTCTATCACGGACACGATTTTTGGTTATTCAGTATGACCAATTGGAATGTGCAACCAGAAATGTTATTCAGACAGCATCTCAGGAAGCAAAAGGCTCTTTCACAGATATTTGAATCTTCTTGCACGGATTTGTCGTAAAGATCGTTAAATGGGCCTAACGAGGTCATAGTTGGATCTCTTTCTAACAATTTCAAGGTTGGCTCTTGGTGTAGCAAAAATCCATCTAATGTTTTCGTTTTATGTTTTCGTTTTATGTTTTCGTTTTGTGTTTTCATTTTGTGTTTTCATTTTGTGTTTTCGTTTTATGTTTTCGTTTTATGTTTTTTCGGTTTCGGTTTTCGTTTTAAAAACACCCTGAAATCATGGCAGGCAAATACGGAGAAAATCAGCCATGTACTTATAGAAGATTATAGCCCTAGTTTTTTCAAAACTCATGCCCAGGCAACAGGCGTCAAGACTAAAGAGACGGTGTAGAAATCGCGGCTCAGGAAGAGAGAAGGCCGATGGACGGAAACAAAACAGACCGCTGGACAAGATCTCTCAGGTACCTCCCAAGGATAAGCAATATTATCATTGACAAACGTCTGATTGAAGGCTCAAGTACTATCGCAAAACCTTCAACAGGACCAAAAGCACACCTGAATTAAAAACATGGTTATTGACTGTGGAAAGAGCGATATCTTCATGTTTTTTCAGCTTTGCATCGTTGATTTGCTCTTGTTCTATCTCTGCCTGTTCTACAATTGGCACAATGTTATCTAGAGCATTGTCCACTTCATCTTGCTCTGGTGATATTACAGATTCTCTCTCTTCATCTCTGTCTTTCTTCTTGTGATCTTTTATCAGTTCATTGAACCTATCTCGTACAGAGTGTTTGTCTGTTTTAAAGTTAGGGTCTTCAACTTGTTCTAATGACTCTGCAATCCTTTCCCAAACCTCCACTCTTTCTGGTGTTCCCTCTCTGTGTTTCCATGGCTCAAACAACAACAGCTCTCTAACAAATATGCAGTCATGATTTCTGGTCCATTTCATGATAGGAAGCCTTCAAGGAAAAGATAATCATTTTTACAGCGTGGAAGAAGGTTCTTTTGAACTCTGGAGAATAATCATCTAAGTGAGAGACTAGTTATTTTTAAATGCTCTCAGAAGCAAACAACTATCAGCATGCTTTTACATGGAGACATGACGGCCTAAACTTGAAAATGGTAATTTGAAAATGGCAGTCTTTCGTAAGCTTCCTAAGCTTATCAAATTCCCTCAGAATTTGAAGTGATGCAGGAGAATTCCAGTTGTTGACTTGACTCCAATGGCCCGAAGCCAAACAACGTAAAGTTCCTTTGCTGTACCCACAGTAACTAGATCTTTTCAATGATCAAAAACAATTTGAAAAAGTCTGTGCATTCATGTCATTAAGTTACTAAAAATTAGCCAGACACAAAGAACAACTATTCAAAGCAGGACATACAGCCCTCAATTGACATCTCAACCAATTTACCAATTGACATCTCAACCAATTTTATTGTTTATTTTCATGAACCTACAGGAACCACTTTTTCCTCATGAAAGAATTCCTACATTCTTCTTGTGTCACTTGTTATATCAGAAAATATGACATTAGATATCAAATTTAATACAGAGGGGGGTATGGAAAACTTCAGCTACATGACCAGTGGACCTTAAAAAATAATGACACAGTGGAAGGTTTATGAAAACTTTTCATTATCAATACAAATATCCTCTGGCCCTTTACCTAGAATTAATGATAATTGATCCCCAAAGGAAGAATTTCTCAAGTTTTCTTTTTCACCGCACTTTGATGCTTTCTAAATTATTGAGTAGCTACCTTTTTAGCCACTTCACTTTACAAACAAGCCATTACTTAGAAATTTGAAGACCGTCAAAGAAACTTTTCCAACCAACACAACAATGGCCTTGCTATCCCAAAACATCACTGAAGTAGAAGAAAGATTGAGCCAACTAATGCTTCAAAACGAACTATTAGAGCAGCAGTTACAAAATACGCAAAAGACGGCCACAAGAAGAGATGTGTCCCAACGGTAAAGAAGTTAAAATATAACCTTTTTGTAAAAAGCCACAAGTCAATAGACGATTACGCTAAAGATGGCGGCAAGGAACTTTTTACCAAGATGCACTGCGTTCTAATTACGAATCCTTAACGATTCTATAGGAATTCGATTAAAGAATGCAATGCATCTTGGTAAAAAGTTCCTTGCCGCCATCTTTAGCGTAATCGTCTATTACAAATTTCCTTTGAAAGAAACCCAGAAATCGCACAAAAAGTGGATGGTTGCAAATTTGAGGATGTTTCAAATCAAGAGAAAAAGAAACTGGAAGATTCTGTAATTGTTGAAATGGTGGCAAGTGCCATACCTCTGCCAAGTGAAAAAACATATGTCAAATAATTCAGCAATTCTACAAAAACAAAAGGACCGAGAAAAAATTAATCATTAAACAGACCTGCAAAGGATGTACCGAAGATGAAGGAAACTTCACAGTGAAGTACTTGCAGTATTTTGTAAGAGATTTGCAAGGAAGGAACAGAGAAAATCAACAAATTTTTCCAGCCAGGTCGCAAACTTTGGTGGCTCCGACAACTTTGGTCACTCTGGCAAATATCTATCACTTCAAAAAATGATGTTTAGTGCTATCATTTGGATATTCCTTGGTAGTCACAGTAGATTGTTGTGAAAATATGTGATGAAAAAGAAATTTCAGAGAGGCCTATGTCACGCCCAACTCATTTTCAACGTAAAAAGGATCCTTGATGAGCACAAAACTGTGATGAAGAACTTTTTCAAGGAAACTACATGTACTGCAATGCTCCGACCGATTTTTCTTGGTGTTGAGCAAGAAACAGGTCCTGACTGGTCCTGACCAAGTGACAAGGTTTGTTCTGATTGAATTCTTTTCAGCCACAATGTTTTCTACTGAATTCGCACAATCCACTCCCTTTTTGAAAGCTATTGAGCCTTGGTCCTTCGCATGGGTTGTTTGATTAGGTCTACACAAAAATGACAAGCCACTGTTTACGTTGTGCAATGAATTGAGTAACTTTCTTCGCTTCTTGAACAAATCTTTGCAACAGCGAAAACATATTTTTATAACGACTTTACGACTTGATGAGCCAAGGTCATCTACGAGATTCCTATCAACCTTGATGTTCAATTGTCTCAGAGATCGTATCGTGCAAGACACAATTTTGTATAAAGTTTCTTTGGCCACACTCTCTCAAAATTATGCAATATTTTGGCAAATAGGAGATGGCGATCATATGATCTAAAACAAGAAAACTAACGCCGTTGCGCAGACTTTGTAGTTTCTTTCTTTCCTCTCCTCCCCAGTAACTAAAGTCTGCGCTCAGGCTACTTTTTACCTTCTTACCAACTTGTGCCAAGGAGAGCCTTAGAATAGTTCTGTCAATAATTGCTTCAAAGAAATGGAAGTGCAAGGCAATTGACATAAAACCTGCTTTTTTTACAAGGAAGACCTATTGAAAGGGAAGTTTACATAACACCACCAAGTGAAGCAGGAGTAAGTTTGGAAGTTGAAAACATGTATATATGGATTAAAAGATGCATCAAAGACTTGGCATTTAAGTGTGAAAGAGAAATTTATTAAATTGGGAGCTAAGCCTAGCATATATGATCCTGCTGTTTTTATTTGGCATCAAAATGGGATGCTGAAAGGAATTTAATATGCCGATGTTGATGATTTTCTTTTTGGTGGTACGCAAGAGTTTTTGGACAATGTGTTTAATCCAGTAAGAGAAAAATTCCTGGTTGGATCTGAATAAATCACAGCCTTTCGTTATCTTGGCTTAAATGTTCAACAGTTAGATGATTATAGTACCTTGATTGATCGAGTTTCATCAAGTTTCATCATACATCAACATGATCAAGGAAATTGATGTAAAGAAAGAAAGAAAGGCCATGAAGGATACTCTGTTAAACAACATAGAGAAAAAAAAGTTGAAGACATTAGTTGGACAGTTAAGTTGGGTTGCAGGTCAGACAAGAACTAGAAACAGAAAGAAAGTATCATAAAAGCTGCAAGATCAATTCGTCCAGATGGAATCAAGTTTATAGAAGATTTCAGCCAAAGAACTCTGGACAAGAGGAATGCTTTGGTGCCAAAGTTGAAGGAGGCTAGAGAAGCAGGTAAACTTGCTTTTTTGTGACAAATAGGCTGATAATTAAGGATAAGCCCCCAGATGGCAGGCCCCAAAGAAGAAGCTCCCCAAGAGAAGAATCATTTGATGATGAAATTACGCTGAATATCAATGCCAGTGAATAATTTGACTCTTGTCGTGACTTTATGGACACCTTGATCATCTTGTGTTTCATTAGCATGCATAGGCATGCATGTGGTTATCTATTCATTTTGTTGTTGTTTTTTTTCTTTGAAATATTTCCTTGAATCAGTTTCATATTTGACTTTTATCAACCCATCAAATGACAATGACAAGTCAACATAATTCTCCATGTGGTATTTGCCACAAAAATATTCTCAAGGGTCAAAAAGCTATTTTTTGTAACAAATGCTGTTCGTTTGTCCACATTAAATGCAATGGTATATCTGCTAGTGAATACAGAGAACTTGAAAATGAACCAGATGTTCATTGGTTTTGCAAGTTATGTATCCAAGATGTGTTTCCATTTGGCTCCTTAGGAAATGAGGACCTAGCAGCACTTTATGATTTTGACGTTCCATCCTTTGTTGACTGTTCACCCTCATTTAAGACCACATCTAACCTTGTTAATTTGCCTAACCTTAGTGATTATGATATTGATTAACACATGCGTCAGAAGATTGATTCTCGCTACTTCACTCTACCTGAACCGTCTTCCTTCCAGTCATCCTCTAGTGACTTTTCCATTCTTCACACTCACTAATATAAGAAGCTTGTCTCTTCATCATGATGAACTAGTTTATCTTTCTGCTCACACTAACCTGAACCTTGATGTCATTGGTGTGTCTGAAATATGGCATTCTAATGACAATCCCATTTCAACCAATGTTGATATTCCTGGCTATATCCTTTTTAAGACTTCATCGCTTACCCAGAATGGTGGTGTTGGTTTGTATATCAGAAACTTTCTTACTTTGGAACCAAGGATAGACTTGGATTCTTGCACAACTGATTTTGAAACAGTATGGGTGGAGATTGAAAACAAAAGGGATAAAGATTTCCTCATTTGGTGTGTCTACAGACAGACAGTTCTAATGTTGATAACCCCACGTCTCATTTCCAGAATCTTCTATCAAAAATACTTTCAAACAAGCTGTTATTTATAATGGCTGATTTCAATGTCAATCTTTTAGATTATGCTTCCCATACACCAACAACTGATTTTTTCAACATTTTTTTTTCACATAGCCTTCTTCCTTCCAGTCATCATCCTACTAGAGTGTCAGAACGTAGAGCCTCTATTATAGATAACATCTACACTAATGCTACCAATGCCAATTTAACAGGTGGCAACATTTTAACACAAATTACTGATCATTTTCCCCAGTTTTTGATTTTGAAAAATACTCAGATCAGTCATATTAAATCAGAGTCATTCAAATATGATTATTCCAAATTCAAGGAAGACAAATTCCTTGAGGACTTTAACCAGATTGACTTTACTTATCTAGAAAGCAATGATATGGGTGTGAGTACAAAATTTGACAGATTTTTGAAAGACCTTAGTACTTTGACAAATAAGCATGCACCAATCAAAAAGAGGAGTAGAAAGGAAACAAGAATGAAAGATAAGCCATGGATAAGTATTAGAATACAAAAGATGATGAGAATCCATGATAGAGTTTTACTAAGATTTAAAAAACATGCAACTGACGACAACCTTAAACTATATAAAAAATTTAGAAATCGTGTTTCCAATGAAATAAAAAGAAGCAAAGAAATTTACTTCCACAACTTTTTTTCTACTAACACTCAAAATATGAAAAACCTATGGTCAGGTATAAAGACAATCATCTCTCATAAATCTTCTAATTCTTCTTCAATTAATAAAATCAAAGACAAGGAAAGAAATGTAACATCTGAACCAGGCAGAATCTCAAATATTTTTAATGACTTTTTTGTAAATGTTGCTGATGATATAACAAAGACAATCCCACTAACTACTAAATCCCCCCTTGATCATTCATCTAACAGAACTTCTAATTCACTTTTTCTTACTCCAGTTACTTGGATAGAAGTTAATGACCTAATCAACATTTTAAATCCATCTAGATCTGTAGGTCCTAATGGTATACCTATTAAATTACTAAAAATCCGTGGATCCTCGATCGCCCCTCTTCTTGCGGTCCTTGTGAATCAGTCTTTCCAGTCCGGTATTTTTCCAGACAAACTTAAGATAGCTAAGGTGATAACTCTTTTCAAAAAAGGGAATCCTGAGCTACCATCTAACTATAGGCCAATTTCTCTCTTACCCATCTTCAGTAAGGTATTTGAGAAGTTAATGTACAGACGACTGTATAAATTCCTTGAACTAAATAATATTCTTTATTCTTTACAATTTGGATTTCAAGAAAACCATTCCATTGATCATGCCCTAGTAAGTTTGACAGAAGCTGTGAGAAACACACTTGACAATAAAAGATTTGGTTGTGGTATCTTCATTGATCTACAGAAGGCTTTTGATACTGTTAATCACAAAATTTCATTATCTAAATTGGAGCACTATGGTGTGCGTGGTTGTGCCCTTGAGTGGTTTAGATCTTATTTATCTGACAGAAGGCAATATGTTTCTGTCAATGGTAGTGATTCCAACCTACTTTCAATTATCTGTGGTGTACCACAAGCTTCTGTACTGGGCCCATTACTTTTTCTTATCTACATCAATGATCTACCAAATGCTTCTAAGAAACTGAAAGTGATGATACAAACATCTACTATGAATCCAAAGATTTACCTAATTTATTTAAAATTGCTAACAAAGAACTTAGAGCTATAAAGAGATGGCTTGATGCTAATAGATTATCATTAAACATTGATAAGACTAACTATATTATTTTTCATTCCTCTTCTAGGAATATTTCTTCTGATTCTACAATAAAAATAGGAAAGAAACATATTAAAAGGGTTAAGTTTGTTAAATTCTTAGGGCTCCTCCTAGATGAACATTTAAGTTGGAAATACCATTTCAGTGAACTTTCTAAAAAATTAGCTAGAACATGTGGAATCTTTTTCAAAATAAGAAACTTACTTCCATTAGATGTTTTACTTTGCTTGTACAATGCTTTGTTTCTGTCCTTTTTACAATATGGTCTTATTGTTTGGGGTCAAACATATGCATCATACGTTGATCCAATTTTTAAATTACAGAAAAAAGCAGTCAGAGCTATCTCATTTCAGCCTCGCTTGTCACCCTCTCTTCCAAATTTTAAAGATCTTAAACTTCTCAAACTTTCTGAACTCTTTTAACTCAGACTTTTAATCTTTGTCTTTGACTCAATTAATAAAACGTCACCTACTTGCTTTCATAACTTCTTCCTATTCAGTTCATCTGTTCATCAGTATTACACAAGACAGGCCAGTCAAGGTGATTTATACATATCTCGAATAAACAGTCTTCAATATGGTCTAAAGTCAATTCGATATCTTGGTGCTAAACTTTGGAATTCATTACCTGTGGAACTGTGGAATGCTCCATCAAAAATATTATTTAAAAAGCAACTGAAAATTTCCTTACTGAACAAGGTCAATCATTGATTCAGAGCTATTTTTGATACCTGCACAATTTCCATCTTATTGTATGAAATTCAAATCCATATGTATTTTTTTTTGATTGCTCCATGTCTCCTTCTCTGATCCGGGGGGGGGGAGAGGGATGTGAGGGAAGGGAAGAAGTTTCTTTTTTCTTCTTTTCTTTTCTCTTTTTCTTTTCTTCTTTTTGCTCTCTCCGGGGTTGGGGAGTGGGACTTGTGGCACATTCAACCTTTCCTAAAACTTGATAATCCAATCAAAATCAATTGAATTTATTGAAGGACAGGGGGGGGGGGCTCTCTCCTCGATTAGTTTACCTATTGAGAGAACTCCTCCTTTAAATAATTCGCTCCATGCGATTTATCCTGTTCCTATGTATTGTATACTGTGTTAATTTTCCATATCAATGTATTAATTTTCTCTATTATTTTTCATCTTAGTTTAATTGTAGTATTTAGTATTATATATAAATTGTATGTAGTGAATTTAAAGCATATGAAACTGAACTGAAATGAACAGACAAGACCGGATTTAGCATTTGATCTTTGCAAGCTTAGTAGTTGTGTCAAAAATCCAACAATGTTAGACCTGATCACGGCCAATAAAGTACTCACCAAAGCAAAAGCACAATGTGTTGTTCTCAACTTCAAAGACTTGGGTGATCCGAATAAAATCAAAATAGTTGCATACAATGAATCATCTTTTGGAAATCTCAAGGATGGTGGCTCTCATGGTGGGTTTGTCATTTATTTGATGCATTCCACAGGACACTGCTCACCAATAACGTGGCAGTCCAAGAAAGTATGTTGAGTGGTCAAGAGTGCTACGGCAGCAGAGACATTAGTTCAAGTTGATTCTGCAGAAGCAAGTTTATAGATTGCTTTCATATTAAAAGAAATTCTTGGTGCTATGACATCTACAAAGATAGAATGTTACACAGATAGTCATCAGTTGTATGATGCAGTGCACTCAATAAATTCAGTCCAGGATAAACGACTGAGAGAATAGGTATTGCCATCTTACGTGAAATGATTAAGAGAAGGGAGATTACCATAGAATGGGTAACAAGTTCTGAGCAGATTGCTGACTGTTTGACAAAACATGATGCATCTGCAATAAAGCTTCTAGCAACTATTGCAACTGGAATTATATGATAACAGAGTTTTGAATTGTGTTGGAACTTTGGAATGTACATAGAAGACTTTGAATTTGATACAAAAGAAGGGAAGATTGTCAACCTACTTGAGAGGCATGACTTTTGGGGTTCTGTTCAGTTGTGTATTTCAGAACTCGTGTGTTTTTGGGAGGCATGCTCACAGGTTGGAGTTTTGCTACTGAAGTGTTTCATATGAAGAGTTTCTACTGAAGGGGCATATTTATTCGAAGAATTTGTGTTGGATCAGTTGTGTTGAGGTATGTTAAGAAATTTATAACACTTAATATCTCGGATCTTAATACCTCAGACCTTAATTTCTCGGATCTTAATTTCTTGGATCTTGAATCTTGGATCTTGAATTATACTATCCTATGGTATTCACCATGTTGTAAACCTTGCCACGGCCATGAGAGAATTTGGAAGTATGGGTCAAAAAGCACCTCTAGATGGATATATGCATTTAGGGCCTGGGATTTTCAGAATTATTGTGATAGTACCAGACTCATTTACTCATTGTGCATCCAGTATATCGCTGAATAAAACACAACTGCAAATATTTCAGAAACAACGAAGAAACCATTGATGAAACGTTCTTCTTGACATGGAGGGCACTGTCTTCCCAGAATCAATGGACAGAATCAATCAGAGCAGCCTATGGAAAGCACCATGGAAGAAGCAGCTGCTGCCATTGTATATGAAGAATCTTTGTGATGAGTACTGCCGCCTTCCCGATGCTCATGAATGCTAACCTTTTTTGGTAAGACATAATATACATCACCCATTTTCAGTCTTTTTTAATAAGAAAGCATCTTATACGCAATTGTACTGGACTGAAAATTAAGAAACTTTGCAGAGTGTGCAAAAATTGTGCATCACTGTGCTGCTTCTGTAGAAGAGCTGTAAATTCTAATTTTTTGTCGTTTATGCATAAATGCACGGATACTTGAGAAAATTTTTGGTGGTGGTGCGATTTTTTTTGTGATAACTCCATCTTTAAGGGGGGGGGGGTGGAAAGAGAGTAGTGGGGGTTTAAAGAGAGTAGAAGGACCAGCAAGCTTTGCACAAAGTCAGCGACTTGCTCTACACAGCTTCCAGAATAACTGACTGTACGAAATTCACAAGGATAAAAACAAATTATTGCAAAGGCTGCTGGTCTTTGTACTCCCTTTAATGTAAGCCAAAATCAAACTGGGAAGTTCTTTAGATCTGATAAGCTGCACCTCATTGATGAAGGATGCAATGTTTTTCCAGAAAACTTGAAGTCAAGCCTTTGCCGTCTCCTCAACATCCAGCCAAAGAGAGCCAAATCTACCTCACCAAGGCACTGGTATGGCAGGACCAGGAACAGGACACAGGTATGTTTGCGTTTACATTTTTAACTATTACTTTGTTTCCTGCGACCCATGCTGTTCCATGAAAAGCAACTCATTTGCATTCCATTCAGGAACAGAAAGCTCCTTATTGTAAAGGTAACTTTTCAGCTTCTTGGAATGCTCAATGAAATTCAATGTCTCTTTAATAACAGCATCCAAAAATTGAACTGATCTCTCAGCAGGCTTGACATCTTTGCTGTCAGTGTGGCTTGATTTGACTTGGAATATTCCCTTACATTTTGCCAATGTCCATCAATGAGCGTGGTATTGACTTTCACTGGTCAATTGACAAGGAAACACAAAAATTAAGATGGAGAGACCTCACTGGACCTGAAAAATTGGTCTTATTTGGAGAGATAAATGTGGTCATGTTGTTACCTGGTCATTGCAAGGTGGACATCATACAAAAGCTATGGAAAAATTTTTGGAAATCTACAAGATGATTCATACCATAATGGAAAGTGGCAATGACACTGTCAGACTACAAACTAAAATTGATGGTTAGCTTCTGCTCTTTTTGTCTTTGCATCAGACAAACATGATACTCATTACATGCATGCCTTGGTACAACATGTCCTACAATTCTTGAGGAAATATGGCAACTTGGCTTTTTCAACCAGCAAGGATTGGAGAAATTTAATCAAGTACAAACTGAAGACTTTTTAGGTAAAAAATTATTAAGGCTCTGAAGCCTTGGTTATGCTTTTTCAAAAGAGTAACAGGCTTCATGGATTAGAGGATGAAGGATATAGCCTACAAAGTGCACTGCAATGACTTCTTTTCTGAAAGTAAACATTTGAATTAGTTTACGAGTATACTGCAATGGTTTATCTTTCAAACCAAATTTCGTATAAAAATCACATTGAGCTTTGGACATTGTTTTGCCAAAATTTATAAACGGGGGCAGGATGATATTTTTGAAAATTGATAAGCGTCCCCCCCCTCTCGTATTAGGCACCCGAGGGTAAGTTGTTTATATCAATTCTTAACCTTTGAAACCAAACCCCCTGAAACTTAAAAGCTTAGTGTCATCAAGAAGGTGGCCCCATGGTACAGCCATGAAGCATGGATTTTCAACATACAGTGCAAACAGACTTTCCGTGGCAAGTTGTTTGACAAACAAGCAACATGATGAGGATGAATGGGAATCTTCCACGTGGTTGTCAGAAATCTAATAGACCTTTTAGCTATTAGAAGATTTGTTGCTAGGCAACCAAAAAACAAAGGAAAACTGGCCAATTTATAGCTGCTTCACAAGAAAAATTCTATTTAATTGAACTTGGCCAGCTTGACCCACAGATGAAGTGGTGTGGAGCATACCTGAACCACTGCTGCTAGGGGTTTCACCACCTGCTGTAGATACTGCAGACCCTGCGGAGGTGGCAGCAGATGACGGGGATGCTGCTTGTTGTTCCTTGTCCTGAGCAAAACTAGACAATAAGCCAAAAAGTTTTTCCATAGAGGAGTCTATGTTTGCAGAACATAAATGTCATTGGTATTCACTTCGTTATTGGGCTTACTTGGCCTAAGTCACCAAAAAATACATACACCTTGCACAAACAAGTAGCTAGCTGGCTGAAAACATTCCCTCTCCACTGGAATACTGTAGGAGAAACAGTTATCCAACCAGCTGAACACAAATCGCTGGCTGCAATAATACCAAATAGGTAAAAACTGAGAAGATCTTACCTGCATGATCAGCACGGAAGAACTTCCTGCTTGAATTGTTGTGTTGTGATGTGACCAACGAGGCCTTCCACACCGCAAAAACTCTATGAAAATGTCCAAAAAATCACTGCAAACGATGCCGTGAAGTCAATTAGGCTAAACATGAGTAAACCAACACGTCTTCGATAAAAACTTTAACAAAGATTACGCCAGCAAATGTATCGAATGAGTTTGCAGGAAGTTACAAATGAATGAAGCTAAACCTTTGGCATTCTAACTTAGCCCACCCATAACAAAGTTCCCGGATGGGACGACCTACCCGGAAGGAATGGACTTCGTAGAAGTGGGATAATGACCCAAAACACCATTTCCCTAGGTTAGACTAACTCCAGTTTCTTGCAGTACACTCTGTGACAACACAGTCGAGGTTCTTGCCTTTGTTCGCTCGTATGCATCACTTCGCGAAGTCGGTTCTTTACACGACTATAGAACTTCTCAAGTGACTCCCTATCGGTATCATTGCTCTTGTTCGGTATAAGCATGTAGCTGTGAGGCACTTTCTCTTCCTGTATGCTTATTTTTACATTGGGTGTACAACATGCTTCACACTTCATACGCAATGGTTGGTCTTTAGGACACTTTTGCTGAGTGGTGATGTAGAAACGAACCCAGGCCCCGAAACATTTGATTTTTGTACTTGGAATCTAAATAGTATTACCGCGCATGACTTTTTACGAGTCTCTCTTTTAGAGGCTTACAATTCGGTTTACAATTATGACCTAATTGGCATTGTTGAAACCCACCTAGATAACACCGTCGATAAAGATAAACTAGACCTAAATGGCTATACTTTTATCAAAGATAACCATCCTCAAAATTTGAAAAGGGGTGGTGTCGGGTTATATATCAAAGATTCCCTTCCATCAAAAAATCGTCCTGACCTGGTGACTCTTCCCGAATGTATTGTGTATGAAATTCAATTAAACAGGAAAAAATACTTCTTTGCTGTAATTTACAGAAGTCCAAGTCAGGGGCCTGAGGAGTTTGAAAACTTTACAATAAACTTTGAATTAATGTTATCCAAAATGCACGCCGAAAACCCATTCTGCGTTATCATTACTGGAGATTTCAACTGTAGATCAACTCAGTGGTGGGAAAATGATATCGAAAATAACGAAGGAAAACTATTTGAGCCACTTGCATCTGACAATGGTCTTCATCAGTTGATTTCAGAACCAACCCATTTGATAGGTGATTCCAAATCCTGTATTGATTTGATATTCACTGATCAACCTAATCTCATCATTGAGTCTGGTGTTCATCCGTCATTGCATGAGAAGTGCCACCATCAAATAGTTTATGGTAAACTATCTGTTTCAAATATAGCACTCCCTCCATATACCCGTAAAATTTGGCACTATGACAAGGCAGACTGGTCGGCACTAGATCATAGTATGCTAACGTACATGACGTCACATAATTTTTGAAAGAGAGACTGGAATGAAAGGATGTCTAGATTTTGCAAATTCTACACATTCGTAAAAAAATGATTTAAAGGATTTCAAACTAAAGTGAGCAGAAATGGTTCATGTAAATGAGCATGGGAGAAACTTTAAAACTTTTGAAAATTTCTCTCGCAGCAAGAGCTTCCCATTGAGGCAACATTCACATCAATATTGTTTGTTCCACCTAACTGAATTTGAACAATCAAAACACTGCAATTGCTCAATATTTCAAAATGCTCCTTTACTTTCGTTTTTGATGCATACCAGAGAAGAAAAAACACGTTTGTTTGTATGAATCGTTTGCATGATCAGCAATTGTCTGAAATGAATCTTGCCAATTGTTTTCATTTCTATCGATTTCTATGGTGTCAAGGAGGAAGGCCTGAGAAATCTCAGCAAAATTTTCAAGTCCAGCTTTGTGACTCTGCGCATGGCACACACACCATTGTGCACAGTATCCCACAGTATCCCGCAGTAAGTTTCACATGTGTTGATGATGAGGATTTGATGCAGTTTCAAGGATGAACAACTGTCTTTCACAGTTTATGAAAATAATGTACTGGCACTGCCCAAATTCCCACAAAGTTTTATATTTTGTAAGTCCAAAAATTCCCCTTCCAGTCAGGGGCAGAAGTGACGAGACTGATAGGAAGCTTTTGTCATGTAAACAGCTAGACAATTCCTTGCCCTTTGTTCTTTTATCAAATATGATGCGTGAATATCATATTCCCATAATAGAATATGGTCATTCTACCATTTTTTCACAACAAAGAGGTAAAGCATCCATGAAAGCATCCACAGTGCATGGATAAGGAGAACAAAGCGGCAACATTCCAGTTGATTCAGACGAGAGAGAAAACAAGAACAGTCTGAATGGTGTGCACGAAATCCCACCGGTCAGGATCATGTAGCTGCGAGGCTCCCTCGCATGATATATGGATGCCTTGCGGTCTAACCAATACGTTGCAATGGCGGATGGCCTAGGCTGAAGCTGCAACGGTTGTTCCACAACAAACTGCACATATTTGACTTTAATGACTTTATATTTATTGTTGGTCCTAAATTTTCACGAAAGTGAATCGTTCTCTCTGTGTTTCATATGACGTTTTCTCTTTTTGAAATATAGCTGATTTCACCCTTGCAAACTTCATAGCAAGCCAACTGCTTGGGAGTTAGCATGTTCTTTCATTTCTGCAAAGCGGAAATGATTTGGGTCCTCATTCTCCTCGAGAAAGGCTGCTAAACTTCAGAATATTTGTAATTGCCGACCTGATTATTTATGTGCACACAGGTATGACTTTAAATTGGACGCGTAATTGACACATAATTTGGAGAAATAAAGAATTCATCTTGAAGACGTTGTTTTGGTTTATATTCATCCACTTTGAGACAACAACATGAATATGCTTTTGTCCACTTTGACAAAAATCAACAAAGATTCTTTTGTTCTGAAAAAAGTTTTACGCTTTTTCGAATGAGTGAAATATCCCAAGAGTCCATGAGATCACAAGGTGATGGCTTAGTTCTGTTTACACGTACTTTTTATAAGAAATTGCTCATAAGAAACTCAACTCTCAGATCGCCAACAAATTAAGAAACTCCAGTACTGGGAGGGCAATAGCGAATGCCTAAGGCAGGCATGCGCAGAATCAAAAACTTGGCTTTTTATAAACTTTTGGACTTGGCTTTTTATAAACTTTTTTTGAGCAAAGCTGAGATGCGAGATTTGACTGATTATTTTGCGAAATATGGACGAATTTGAGAAGACAGAGCTCAGGTCTCATCTCGGATCTCAGCTTTGCTGAAAAAAGTTTATAAAAAGCCAAGTCCAACTTTTTGATTCTGCGTATGCCTTCCTTAGGCATTCGCTATTGCCCTCCCAGTACTGGAGTTTCTTAACTTTTTTTGCGATCTGAGCATGATCTGAGAGTTGAGTTTCTTATGAGCAGTTTCTTATTTCTTATGAAAAATCACCTTGCGATCTCGTAGACTCTTGGGATATTTCATTCATTCGAAAAAACGTAAAGCGTTTTTCAGAACAAAAGAACTTTTGTGGATTTTTGATGGATCTTTATTCTTCCTGAGCTCAAAGCTCAACGAAATCGGAGTCAAAGTGGACAAAAGCATATTCATGTTGTTGTTTCAAAGTGGATGAATATAAACCAAAACAATGCCTTCAAGATGAATTCTTTATTTCTCCAAATTGTGTGTCAATTACGCTTCCAATTTAAAGTCATACCTGTGTGCACATAAATAATCAGGTCGGCAATTACAAATATTCTGAAGTTTAGCAACCTTTCTCGAGGAGAATGAGAACCCAAATCATTTCCGCTTTGCAGAAATGAGAGAACATGCTAACTCCCAAGCAGAGCAGTTGGCTTGCTATGAAGCTTGCATAGTGAATTCAGCTATTTTTCAAAAAGAGAAAACATCATAGGAAACACAAACGATTCACTTTCGTGAAAATTTAGGACCAACCATAAATATAAAGTCATTAAAGTCAAATATGTGCAGTTTGTTGTGGAACAACCGTCGCAGCTTCAGCCTAGGCCATCCGCCATTGCAACGTATTGGTTAGACCGCAAGGAATCCATGTATTATGGGAGGGAGCCTCGCAGCTACATGATCCTGACCGGTGGGATTTCGTGCACACCCGTCTGAATGGCAGTAATATCAAATCTTGTGAAGGAAACAGAAGCTTTCTGTTGTTACAATTGTTACTAGTAAATTAAATGTTTTGTCAAGATCAAAGTTTTTGACTGATCTCAAATATGGACAGCTACGCACCATTATGTACGCACAAAGCCTAATATCATGGCGTTTTCTCAATGCTATTCAAAGGCTCATAGCCTCTATCTGATCTCTAATCAATCTCAATTTCAAAACCTTTTGGTGATGTAATATTACGTCATGTACGTTAGCGTACTATGATCTAGTGCCGACCAGGCAGACTTTATAGCCATTAGGAAAAGCATTGAAATGTTTGCTTGGCACAAACATCTTCATAACATGACTTGTCCTAATGAACAGGTAAAACTACTAAATGAAGTCCTTTTGAATATTTATTCTAACTTCATTCCAAATAAAGTAAAAACAATTAGGCCTCGTCAAGCACCCTGGATAACGTAAGCTATCAAAAATTTTCTTAGGAAAAAGAATCGTGCTTATAAAAGTTTCGCGAGGAATGGTCGGCCAGATGACAAGCTTGGAGGCATACAAAATATGATATCTGAAGGAGCAAGACTGATTGAAGAAGCCAAACGGAATTACTTCCTTAAGGCAGGCAAAACTTTAGCAAATCCTGGAACAAGTAGCAAAACTTATTGGACTTTAATTAATACTGTTCTAAACAAAGTTAAGATTCCCACGATACCACCTCTTCTAGAAAACGGGCTATTTGTAACAGATTTTGCCGAAAAGGCTCAAATCTTTAATGACTATTTTATACTTCAATGCACGACCATTAATACAGGTAGTGAAATCCCACAAGATACTCCAATAACTACAACTCGGATAAGTGATCTTTTCATCTCTGAGGAAAAGATACTTAATATCATAAGATCGCTTAATCCTAATAAAGCACATGGCTGGGATGAAATATCCGTGAGGATGATAAAGTTAAGCGATGTTGCATTGGTTCTCCCACTTAAAACAATTTTCACAAATTGTTTGAGGCGTGGTTTATTTCCTGAAACATGGAAATACGCAGATGTAGTTCCGGTCCATAAGAAAAATGAGAAAAATCTGAAGGGAAATTACCGTCCTATTTCTCTTTTACCAATTTTTTGGAAAATATTTGAAAAACTCATATACAACTCTCTATACTCGCATCTTGTATCGCATGAACTGCTTAACCCAAATCAATCAGGTTTTCGTCCAGGAGACTCAACAGTCAATCAGTTACTCTCAATAACACATACCATATTTAAAGCTTTTGACTGTAATCCTCCTCTCGATGTTCGTACCGTGTATCTAGACATATCTAAAGCATTTGATAGGGTGTGGCACGATGGTCTAATCTATAAATTAAAACGATGTGGTGTCTTGGGACAACTTCTTCTTCTAATCCAAAGTTTTCTTAAGGATCGAAAGCAGAGGACTGTCCTGAATGGTCAGAATTCTACTTGGGGAGATATTTCAGCCGAGGGGGCCTCAGGGCTCTATTCTGGGACCTCTGTTTTTCCTAGTGTACATAAATGATCTAGCCGTAGGCTTAAAATGCAATGTTAAGTTATTTGCTGATGATACATCATTGTTCACAGTGGTTGAAGATTCCAATACAGCAGCCAACGATATGAACCATGACTTGAATTCGATAAGTCAGTGGGCTCACGCTTGGAGAATGTCTTTTAATCCTGACCCACAAAAACAAGCTGTTGAATTAACATTTTCAAGGAAGAAAATTGAAATTGATCATCCAGTGATCCACTTCAACGACATACCTGTGAAGAACGTAGATGAACATAAACATTTAGGAATTACCTTGGACTCAAAGCTATCTGTTTCAGCTTACATAAAATCAGCTATTTCAAAAACTAGAAAGGGTATCGGTTTGCTGAAATATCTCTCCAAGTATCTGCCTAGGCATACTCTAAATGAATTATATAAGCTTTATGTTCGGCCCCACTTGGACTATGGTGATGTTATTTACCATATCCCTGCTAAAGTATGTGAATTCAGTCAAAACATTATTTTACCAAATCTAATGGAAAAGCTAGAGTCTGTTCAGTACCCTGCTGCTTTGGCTGTAACAGGAACATGGAGAGGAACGTCTCGCGACAAGCTGTACACAGAGCTTGGATGGGAGTCATTAAGTTCCAGAAGATGGAGCAGGCGCCTTACCTTGTTCTACAAGTTTGTAAATAATCTTTGTCCTGAGTACACAGTAGATCCGATTCCCCCTCTTCATCAGTCGCAGTACCGTCTTCGTGATCAGGATGTCATTGGGCGATTAAGGGCAAGGACAGACAAATTCAAATCTAGCTTCTATCCAAATTGTTTGTCCGAATGGAATAAGCTTGAGCCTGAATTGAGACTTGCACCGTCTGTTGCTGTTTTTAAGAAAAAGCTCTTATCGATAATCCGCCCCCTGCAAAATCTGTGTTTGGAATTTACGACCCAAAAGGATTATCCTATCTTACCCAACTCGGGGTTGGTCTAAGCAAACTGAATTTCCACGAATTCAAGCATAATTTTAGGGATACAATAAACCCAATGTGCCCAACCAGCGATGGCATTGAGGATACGGAGCACTTTCTGTTGCTCTGCCCAACTTTTGATGCTCAACGTCGGGATCCTTTCGCTGGAATTGTTGAATTAATACGACCATTTAGGCAAATTACCGATCTTTCAAATGATTCTTTGACACAGCTTTTATTATATGGTGATCAAGACCTTTCTACTGAATTGAACAGAAATATACTTGAATTGACTTTGCGCTTCATCCACGATACTGGTCGCTTTGATTAAAATCATTTGCAACGTCCGTACCAAGCAGCCACCAAGTCCTTTAAAGTAAATGTTCTTTTTCTTTGTAATTCTGTTTCACATTAGATGCCAGGCAGTCTTACCATCTTTCAACTTCACGGAACGACTTGTTCTCGTGACTACATGTTATTTATCTGAAGCCCTGACCAGACATCTAATGTCAAACAGAAACTAGCACATTATCCATTAGGTCTTAAATCGTAGTGTAGCTGTTTGTCAGTTTAATGTTGCGTGTTTTCTTATTGGTCATGTGTTAGCCTGCCACGTCTTAAATGTTGATACTGGTTGATACGAAGGAATTTCATAGAAAAAAACAAGTAATCCGCTTGTAAAACAACATAAAAACTCCGCGAATACATCAAACTATCCAGTCTGAAACCCTCTTGGCGGCCATGTTTCCTCGATCACTCGGGCCAGTCACCATGGGTTGTTACCAGACTCCATAACTGGCTGCGCAGCGGCACTGTGTCAAGGAGCCTGATAACTGGGTGCGGGCCATTGTGCGGGGGTAGAATTCCTACCAAATTAAATTTTAATCTATTTTCAGTAAAGTTTAGTGTCCTTCACATACTCCCCTACTTTTAGAAATGTCCTCTGTGACATTGCAAGATTTCATTACGTTACTTATCCGCTACGTACAATAATACTTTCGGTAGTCCAGTTCATTGGAATCTTTGTCAACAGCTCGATAAGCTCCTCGAATCAAATGATAGTACTGGCCAGAATAATATCAAGGTCTTGGCGCTTCTGTGACATCTTCTTCTTCCCCTTCAAACCAAGTCCCTCCATGAACTGTACTATTGTCTCTCTTCAAACAACGACTGTAAACACTTCGCTAGTATTTTCGTGTACTTTGGATGGTATGACGTCATCCAAGTCTTAAATTCTTGCGAACGATTGAGGCAGTGATCCTCAATAATCGTTCTCTCATCACTACAGTGAGCGATATTTTGAATGTTTTAATCATTTAGTTACGAGCAAAAGTCGATCGTAACCGCGTAAGTCAGGCTGGAAACCGATTCTAAATGTGTCCATATCACAACAAAAACGTACGAGTCTATAATTCACTTCTTTAAAACAGAGGTGAACGAGCGTAATTCAAATTTTGAAAGCGTTTATTCCGCAGAACGGTAAGTCTTAATGGATAGATATTTCAATTTCGATAGCGTCTCTTTCGGCGAACAATAACTTTGAACGATCATAAAGCATGTGATTCGATTTATGAAATACGAGCGTCTGTCGCGCATCTTTCTCTTGCTGTAAACTCTACTGCCATCAACGCACGATACCTGGTAACCGATACACTGTCTGAAAACATTGTCCAAATGGTCTTGCTGTGTAAGTGTTTGGATATATCGGCGGTGTGACAAATCTTGGCAAGAACACGCCTTGCTGAATGAGTGGGGTTGGAATGCACGTTGTTGGTATAAACTGTCCCTGTGACGCGAATCTTGGTACTTGTGTTTGAAATACCGGCGGCTGTGTTTGGGCAATCGCTTGAACAAGATAATAAGGATTTCCTCCTAGCGATGAAAACGTAAAAACTGGCGGTGCACGTCTGTTTCTTTGTGGCCTTCCTTCTGGAACTTCTTCTGGGTCAAGGTTTGCCGATTCTTCTTCTAACGATAATCCTTCTTCGTGGTGTTGTAGAACTTCCTCTGCTACCTGAGTTACTGGTTCCTCAACGGTTCTTTCAATTTCGTGCGGTTCTCCGACATCTGGTGTATCGTCAAGTAGTTCATCTTCGTTTTGCGGTTCCCTTGTTGTTTCTATGGTGATGGCCTCTATCTCTAATTCTTCATCGCTCTCTTCATTCGTTTGATCTACTTTTTCTTGCCGCTTTCTATGATTTCTTTGTTGTCTCCTGGTCTTTTCCGATTTCTCTCTGTCTGTAGTAACTGCTAAATATGGACATGGATATAGCATATTCCGGTGTAAAACACGTATTTCTCCATCGGATCCCTCTACACGCACCTTATAAACTGGGCTGTCGTCTCCTATTCTCTCTAGAACTTCGTAAACTCGGTTTTCCCAATAGGATCGTAGCTTTCCTGGGCCTCCTCATTCTCGAACATTTCTCACTAAAACACGATCTCCTTTCTCTAAAGCCGAACTTGTTGGTTTCGCATGGTCATATCCTTTCTTTGATTGTAACGCTGATTTCCCTGATCTTTCTTGTGCTACCTTATGTGCTTCGGCTGTGGCTTGCCTCCATTCTTCAACATATGCGTTGCTGCACTGAACATCACATCAATTGGTAGGCGTGGTGGTCGACCAAACATCAGCTGAAATGGCGAGTAGCCTGTGACATCATTTGGGCTGCAATTGTATGCATGAACTAACTTATTCGCATGAAGATGCCATTTCGATTTGTATGTTTCTGGTAGAGTTCTCATCATTGCTAATACTGTCTGGTTGAACCTTTCCACTTGACCATTTCCGCTTGGGTGATAGGGTGTTGTGCGAGTTCTTTCAATCCCGCTTAACTTCTCTAGGTGATGAAACAATTGGTTCTCGAATTCCCTTCCCTAGTCATGATGTATCTTAGCTGGATAACCAAATCGTTGTATGAAATCATTGAAGATTCTTTCTGCAGCTGTCTTTGTCTTGTTATTTCTCGTGGGATAGACTTGCGAGAATCGAGTGAAGTGATCAACTAGTACTAGTAAGTATTCATGTCCACCTGAGCTTTTCTCCAAATGTACAAAATCCATTGACACTAAATCAAACGGTGCTGAACTTTGCAGATGTTGCATTGGAGCGCGTTCTACTTTGTGTGGTTTTCTCTGCATCAGGCAAGGGCACACGTTCCTCACGTAATGATTTATATCTGCTGCCATGTGTAGCCAATGGAATCGTTCTCTTGCCATAGAAATAACTCTCTCTGTCCCGAGGTGTCCCATTTCAATGTGGAGATGCTGATACACAAAGTGCCTTAACTTTGCTGGTAGTACAATCTGATTTCGATCTCTTGTTTTCCGTCTCAGCAACCCATCTCCTCCCAGTTCTAACTTGTGCCACTCATACATCAAAAGTCGTAACTCTTTTGTTTCGTTGGCAAGTTCTTCTTTCGTTGGTCGCTGACCCATTTTCTTGAAATGAATTGCCTTATTGATAGCATTGTCATTCTTTTGGCTCTCCTTAATTTCGTTGAGTGGAAAAGCTTTCAATGGTTTGAGGATCTGTGGTTGACAATCTTTTATTAAATCTGGGCTGGCACCGATAGCGGAGATCCAGGTAAAATTCTTTCCACTATCTTCCTGAACTGCATGTAAGCTTGCATCAATAACATCTGTTGAAATCTCTTCCGTACACTGTTCCAGTAAATGTTGAATATCCTAGGGTGGGCGTGACAGAAAGTCAGCATCACCATTGGCTGCACCTCGTCTATACTTAATTGTAAAATGAAAATCTGACAGCTCTGCCACCCATCTATGACCTGTAGCGTTTAGTTTACCTGACGTCAAAAGATAGGTGAGAGGATTATTATCTGTCAGCACTGTGAATCCAGGAGCATAATATAAGTAGTCTCTGAAACGTTCTGTGATAGACCACTTGAGAGCCAGAAATTCTAATTTTCCTGAATGAAGGTGGTATTTTTGTTCCGTTGGTGACAGTGTTCGCGATGCATAAGCTATCACTTTCATCTTGCCATCTTGTTTTGATAGAGGACTGCTCCTAGTCCCTCCTTAGAAGCATCTGTGTGGACGATAAATGGACATTCATAGTTTGGATATGCCATGACTGGTGGTGACGTGAGACATTCAATGACATGACCAAGAATTTCCTCATGTTTTCTTTCCCATTCGATTGGATTAGATGAAGATAGTTGTGTCTTGCATAAGCCTTTCTTTCTATTTGTTTTTACCCTGTGATTGTTACTTGTGTCTGTGCTATCTTTGCTTTGAAGAAGGTCATATATTGGCTTTACAATCCTTGAGAAATCTTGCACATACCCCCGATAGTACCCTAACAATCCTACAATTTTTCGGACATCGCCAACGGTTTTAGGTCTTGTACTTTTCAAGGCAACGAGTGCATCAATGTTATTTGGATCCATCTTGTGACCCTCTTCACTCACAACTCTGCCAAGGTACCGAACTTCTTTCTGAAACATGTCACACTTTGATGGTTTGAGTTTCACGCCATGTTCCCCTAGTCTCCTCAGTACCGTACGAACATTGTCAATTTGTTCTTCAAACGTTTTGGAGTAGACAATCACATCATCTAAATATGGCATACAAATCTTGTCTCTGAGGTCTGATAAACAACCTTCCATGAATCTTTGGAAGCAGGCTGGAGCGTTAGTCAAGCCAAAGGGGACCCTAATCCATTCGTAAAGCCCCCATGGCGTAATAAAGGCTGTAAAGGCTCTACTGTCTATGTGGACAAACCCCTGATGGTAGGCCTTTCCTTGATCTAAGACACTGAACCATTTCTTATCTGCTAAGCTTTCTAATGTTTCCTGTACTCTAGGGATAGGATGTCGATCTGGTATCGTACGACGATTCAGTTCCCTGTAGTCTACACAGAGTCTTAGCTGACCACATTTTTTCCGCACGCAAACCACTGGGCTACTGTATGGTGACGTAGACTTCTTAATCCATCCACGGTTCAACAAATCTTCGATGTACGCCTTAACCTCTGGATAAAGAGGACGTGGCACCGACACATATGACTTTTGCACCGGTGTCTTATCTGTTAGCTCTATCTTTAATTCAAGGTCTGGTATACAACCCCCATCCTGGTCATCTTTTGCAAATGAAGCTGATTCTTCTTTGAGCAATCTTGTTACTGCCTCTTTTTGAGCTTCTGTCAGAGTTTCACCCAAAACAACCTTTGGCACACCACTTTCTCCCCTGGGATTACTTTCCTTCTGTACTTTCTGCCCTGCTGGATCGTGTGAGCTTCCTCTACTCTTATCAATAATTTCAAATGGAGTGACAGATTGTACCAGTTGTAAGCTACCTAGTTGTGTTCTTCCTCTTAGATCAATGTCATGTTTTGTTCCATTGTAGACAGCAAGGTTAACTGAATGAGATGAACCCCTTTTTAAATACAACAATGATGAGTTAATTTCCAGTCCTTCAGGCATATGTTCGACTTCTGGTTCAAAAAGTACAGGAGTTGTCTGTTCTGTTATCAGACATTTCACTCTACATTTGATAGTAACACTCTGATTTTGAGGAATAACTACAGTTTTCTTTGATTTTTGACTGTTCCCAGCATTTCCTCTTGCCTGCAAGCTAAACAAGTCACAAAATGATTCAATTTGTTCTCTGGCAGATCTGGAAAACTCTTTCCAATTGTGTTGGAAAAATTTGCAATGTTCTCATATTCCTTTGTCAACTGCTCAATAACATTAAACCCGATGAGTGGTTGTTCTATTTCATCTCTGGTAACTAGCATGGGCACAATAACTGAACTGTCATTCTTGTTTTGGCCTAGTTGAAAGTTTAACTCTACAAAACCCAAAAAAGGGATGTCTGTTCCATTTGCTGCTGTTATGGTTAGATCTTGACCCTCCCCTAAAATTTCACTAACATTTTTCACTTCTATTGATGGAAAGTTTCTTTTCAGGCATTTGTTTGACACAATGGACACTTGGGCACCAGTATCCCACAATGCATTTACTTGTTTCCCATTTAAATAAACATTTAAATTACAGCGACATCCTACCAAGTTTGCAATTTTAGCATGTTCTTTTGGTGTTAAATGGCTAAATTTGAAAAATAGTCTGTACTTGACTTTTCTTATCAATTTCTTTGAGTTCTAACTGTTTAATTGCAGAGCACAAAATTTTGTGATCTTTCCAGTGTAAAATTTGACATGATTTTGTACAATATATCACTTGCCTGCACTGAGAACATCTTTTCACATTTTCCTTTGCAATTTCTTTGCAGCAAAACATGCATTTTTGTTGTGAAAGGGGCTCTTGGCCAAGTTCTGGGTCTATCGGGTGCCCCTCCTCGACAGACCACCCTCGTTTCCCTGTGTCTGACTTTTCCTTTGAGGACAATTTTGCTTAAAGTGCTCCTCTGAACCACAGCCAAAACAATGGTTACAAGAACCTTCCTTACCCTCCTGTTTACACTTTGCACATGCTGGTCTCTTCTTCTGGTAGAAATTAGAATTGCTGCATTGAGGCCTTACTTGATTGGCCAAAAGCCTGTCTAATTTCTCACTCAAACTATTTATCTGCACTTCCATTGCCTCAACTTTTGTTTGTAATTTTCCAGCCTTTGGTTCACTCTTTAATCTATTAGGAGAACTTTCATCACAATATCCTGTGGTTTCTACTTCATTTATTCTAGCTTTTGGCCTAACACTCCCTATAAGCCTTTTATGCTCTTCCTCTCTTGCTATTATATCACTTAGGGTAGTGATAAGACTCTGATCAGATATTCCTGGATTACTTAGGCAAGGTCCCATCTTTGCTCTTATAGTGGGATCTCTTATCCCCAGCTCTAAGCGACGCAAAAACAAAGACTGTACCTGCTCTGGGGTGTATTGAATCTCTGACCCTCTGCCTTGATCACAAGCAAAAATAACCTGTTGATGTAATGCAAGGGCCCTTGTAAGAAAAGTGAGAGCATCTTCTTCTACTGTTTGACTCAATTTTGCTAGGGGTGTATTGAATCTCTGACCCTCTGCCTTGATCACAAGTAAAAATAACCTGTTGACGTAATGCAAGGGCCCTTGTAAGAAAAGTGAGAGCATCTTCTTCTACTGTTTGACTCAATTTTGCTAGTTCTGTAAACAAATCAGTTGTGTTTTTCTTCCCATAATGCGCCTGCAAAATTTCTTTCAAATCTCTGAGTGTTAGATTTTGCATAGAATCTAAATATTTCTTGAGCTTAAGGGATGGAGCCATAGCTTTGATTACCCCTTCAACAATTTCAGAAGCAGTAAACCCTTTGTTTTGACCAGCATCAATTTGCTTCAATAAACGTATGTATGTCATGGTATTTCTGTCATTAGGGTCTCCAATCTGTCCGCTAATCTTAAAATCACGCCTGAGAATGTTAGTCATGGGGACAGCTATGTTTGATGCACCTGCAAAGCTTCCCTGTACTCCCCCTACAGCCCCTTTGCTTGCACTTTTGTTGGCAGCACTTTTTAACCTATCTAATTGGGCTTGTAAGCTTTTAATTTCATTTTCATGGCTATTTCTGTCCTCCCTAAGACCTAAATTATCTGCAACAACATCCTCTGGCTCTTCCTGAAGGCCTTCCCCCCCACCTGTGGGTTCTCTGGGGTCTCCCTTCTCTGACAACTTGAGGACATCCAAAACACCTCTTAAAAACTCATTTTGTGCATTAATTTCACCCTCATTTGCACCTAAACTTTGCGAAATATGTTCTCTTACCACTCTGCTCACTGCTAAACGGCTTTTATTCTCCAGATCATCCCCTGGTAATTGCAATACCTCGGCCAGTGACAGTAAAATCTGCAACAAAGTTTCCTTGGAACAAATCACCGATTCAACCTCCAATTCGAGCTCTTCTATGATGTCTGGTGTAACTTCCGCCATTCTGCATGTAATTCAATCGATAATCATTTCAAAACGGCATAACGGAATAACCAGACCCAGGACCAATAGGACCGGACCCTAACGGACCGGACCCCTATGAATGCCAATTCCTTTCCGTCGTGAGTTTGTAATGACGGTACAGAAGTTTCCTTTCGAAAATGGAGACAAGGCCAATAAAATCATCGCTGAATAGAAATACCTAAACTCTGGATACCACATTGACTGCAAGAATGCACAATCTGCTACATTGATCATCTAATCAACAGACAAACTTCCAGTTGAAAGGAACGAAGACCCACGAAGGTCCACGCATGATTAACTCTAGCAAGGCCCTGTAACTCACTTCAATCTCCCAAGGACAAGATTCTCATTGACATTCAGAACAAGAATTAGATAACATACAATGCCAAAATCTAATGCAAAACAAAACTGCCACAGTTAACTGTCTTATCCCTCTTCATTTCAGGATGATACATTGTTAAACCTTTCGGGGCTTTCTAGGAACCAAGAAATAGGCTCTAGTGTGTAAAACATAAGATCCTTTTGGATGACTACAAAGTCCGTCCTGAGCTAAACAAGCATAAGAATATCTGATTATCGATTTCTTCATAACCCCAAATGATCGTTGATTCTGTTTTTGATTACAAAGTCCACTTTGTAATCTAAGAAGGGGCTTCGATGTCAGTGAGTCAGTCAGTCAGTCAGAAAGTAACCCACTTCCGTCACGCTCGTTAAAGCAATTGATTAACGTTTTATCTCTGCTAATTGGCACTGAAATAAAGAAAGCGCACATAAAGCGCATACAAGACAGAAGTTTCCTGCGATCCTATAGCAACATTTGACGTCGGCTTATTTCATGTTAGACAGATTTGACACCATAAGATGGATAAATTACTAGGATGTTTACCCTGGCACAGCAACAAATTCACCCAGAATTGGCACGTTCTTGACTTCATTAGCAGCTTTATTATGTCAAAACAATCGTTTTCTAGGACGAACGAATCATTAGCCACTTATTGATAGTACTCATTATGCAAATAACTCATCTTTAGAGGATGATGTAACCGGCGGCCTACACAGAGGCTAGCATTTGCAGCATAACCAAAGGTAGAAGGACCCCCCTCCTACACAGCAACGGATGCAATCATCGCAGGTGAAGTTGAGACGAAAGGTGCAGAATCCCAGCAAGCAATGGCGCCATGGACTGGGGGAAGGGACGTGATCACACTGAACCAAAACATCTTCATGCATATCATCCTGCACAGAGGAATCTTCGTGACTGCTTGTCTCAAATTAGACGCCCGCGAATAGCAACAACTGAAACGTTCTGTAGGGTTCTGCATGGATAATTTTGCGTTATCGTAAATCTCACATGACATCTCATTTGATTTGCTACAGTCAGAGAGATGAGTGTTGCTGCTAAAGTCGCCTTCATTGGAAAATCGAGCGCCTAGTATAAGGACAAGAATCGCCTCAAGGTCAAAGGCAATATTTTGGTCTTTATGTCAAACGAGAATGATATGCAAAAATCAAAAGTTATTACCCCTAGTTTGCTTATAGTTCGTGCACAAAACTATTGGTGCATCTGTGTCAAATGAGATGTCATGTGAGATTTACAATAATGCAAAATTACTTATGCAGAACCGTACAGAACGTTTCAGTTGTTGCTATTCGCGGGCATCTAATTTGAGACAAGCAGTCACGAAGATTCCTCTGTGCAGAATGATATGCATGAAGATGTTTTGGTTCAGTGTGATCACGTCCCTTCCCCCAGTCCATGGCGTCATTGCTTGCTGGGATTCTGCACCTTTCGTCTCAACTTCACCTGCGATGATTGCATCCGTTGCTGTGTAGGAGGGGGGTCCTTCTACCTTTGGTTATGCTGCAAATGCTAGCCTCTGTGCAGGCCGCCGGTTACATCATCCTGTAAAGTTGAGTTATTTGCATAATGAGTACTATCAATAAGTGGCTAATGACTCGTTCGTTCTAGAAAACGATTGTTTTGACATAATTAAGCTGCTAATGAAGTCAAGAACGTGCCAATTCTGGGTGAATTTGTTGCTGTGCCAGGGTAAACATCCTAGTAATTTGTCCAATCTGGTGTCAAATCTGTCTAACATGAAATAAGCCGACGTCAAATTCTGCTATAGGATCGCGGGAAGCTTCTGTGTTGTATGCGCTTTCGGTACGCTTTCTTTATCTGAGTGCTCATTAGCAGCGGTAAAACGTTTATCAATTCCATTAACGAGCGTGACTTTCTTACTGACTGACATCGAGTGCCCTCTTAGATTACAAAGTTGGACTTTGTAATCAAAAAGCAAGTAGCCGATTATCAATGTACCGAATCAGTCATCAGGAAACATGGAAATGAATGGGTATTCTGCCGGATCCGGTCCGTTAGGGTCCGGTCCTACTGGTCCTGGGTCTGGTTTTTCCGTTATGCCTTTCAAAACCCATTCAAAACTGCAACCAATACTCCGGAAATGTCCACAATCTCTGTTGAAAACTTCAGTTCACCTTCGTAAACATTGTGAAAGGGAATTTGACTCCCTTTCCCCGCCAATGCACCAATTTTGTTAGCCTGTCACGTCTTAAATGTTGATACTGGTTGATACGAAGGAATTTCATAGAAAAAAACAAGTAATCCGCTTGTAAAACAACATAAAAACTCCGCGAATACATCAAACTATCCAGTCTGAAACCCTCTTGGCAGCCATGTTTCCTCGATCACTCGGGCCAGTCACCATGGGTTGTTACCAGACTCCATAACTGGCTGCGCAGCGGCACTGTGTCAAGGAGCCTGATAACTGGGTGCGGGCCGTTGTGCAGGGGGTAGAATTCCTACCAAATTAAGTTTTAATCTATTTTCAGTAAAGTTTAGTGTCCTTCACACATGGGGTAGTCATTATATTTTCGCACCCCATGGTATCGTCCCTGTAGTGTAGTATAGTAATTAGAAATTTTGTATGGTAGAAAGTAATATTGTTATTTGTAATATTTAATATCAATATAAAAAAAGAAAAAAAAAGAAGATTAACTCAGTTTAAACATGGTCTAAACCTCATTTAACATGGTCATTTGTTTTGAAGACTTCAAACCCTTTGTGTACATGGGGAGTTATGTCATCATTGCTCGTTTGCTGAGGACCATTCCTAACCAAGATAAACAAGAAAAATCAGGGGAAAACGCGCATTTCCTAGTCAATATGAGTAGACACAGTCATTGAGACCAATAGCAGCAAAATGAGTCTCCACGCTGAGATGAACGTGAGGAAACTGTTCCGACAATGCTCACTTTTGGTACCTTGAAAATATTTTCAGAACCTTTTTAGTAGCCTTGAAAGTGAGAAATGTTGAATTTTTCGTCATTTTCTATCTACTTCATGCAAAATTTTGGGGTAAAAAGCCAGCCCATGTAAACATACGGGCTTTTGCTATATTTTGAGTGGCTTTATGAACTTTTTCATCAACTTTGGTGGCCGTATGAGAAATTTAAAAAAGTGGGAATTGGTGGGAATTGTTGAATGCGCTCACTCAGTGACGTCACTGATTTGATCCGTTGAACAATTACAGTGCAGTGGTCCAAAGATAAATTGCTAGTTATCGTTATTGTCCGTTCCAAAAGAACTCATGCTGATTTCAAAAGGGAAAGTTATACCCTTTTAAGAATATTTATGGCATTTAAGAATAGAAGGCAATATTGGTCAATTTGTTTCATGATGAAATATTTCAACAACGGCAATGAAAACCTTGGCAAAGAGGTGTGTTCCCCGTGAACATGCAGCAACGAGTTGCCATTGCATGAATGTAACACACGTTTCCCACGAACGGCCTCATTTTCAAAATTTTGGAAAATTTCTTCCTACGAAACTTCTGACCAAAGATTTCGATTCAGCACCCAAAGTTTACTCTAAGTGTAAATTTTCATATTCCTGGAGTTAGCGATTCTAATTCTATGATGAAAACAAAGTTGAGAATCTGCAAGGGATTTGACCGTGAAAATCGTTCGGGGGTGATTCACGGTCAGATCCCTTATAAATTTTCAAGTTTTTTTTCATCATAAAATTAAAACAGCCAACACGAAAGTTATAAAAATCTGCACTTACACTAAAATTTGTGTGCTGAATGTGAATCTGAGGTCAGAAATTCATATGAAGCAATGTACAGAAATTTGTGCAAAATTCCAAAACGAGACCGCTTTGTTGACATGGCGTATACCGACCGCTATGCTCACTGCAGTTTCTAAGTCGCGGGTCTTCTGTATTTGCACTTTTATTGAAATCTACTGTAAAATGTATAATCATGTCTTTCGATGCCCACTATCTTTTCCCATCACAACACGATAATGAACAAGGGGCATATCACTCAGTGGAAGTCTCATACACATTTTAGTAAAAGGCCTTTGCATTCATGACAAATTAAAAAAAATCTCCAACAATCGTATTTTTTGCGACAAACTTGCACGCTTTTTTGAACCAGTGATGCACCCCTTGATGGTAAACATACTTAAAGATCCTCCTCCATCTCAGTCTCTATCTTATAGGCGAGGATAAACTCAGCGAAACAACGCGACAAGGTTTCAGCTCCTTTCGTTCTTCTTCTGGAATCACTTTCCAGAGATTGAACGATCTCCACCTCACTTCCATCATCCTCATATTGACTTGGTCAATCGAACCACCCTTAGCAAAGAAGGTGGGCATATCCGACGTTGCAATGATGGGAACATTGTCCTTGATTTCGATTGATTTGTTGCAGACATTCTTTGGCCCAGGCAAATGCGTGACATCCCCCTCCAACAAAACAAGAAAATGTCTCCCAAGCAATGAGAGTTGGACTCCACCTGAAATCGTTCAAGAAAATTACCTCACACTCATCGACGCCAACCCAAGCAAAAGTGCCATGAGCGGGATTTAAGAAGGTTTTATATACCAACTTCAGGAGATGGAAGAGAAACAACTTTCGACAATTAGCAGGACCATGAATAAAAATGTTTCTAAATTTGCCACGACCATATCTCAGCAGTTCATAAACTGCAGTGGCAAATTCATCCACTGCTCTCCACAGCCCTCTACACAAGGACCCTCCAGTACACCTCTAAGTAGCTGGAGTCTTGATTTTGACTGCCGTTCAAGCTGCACTGGAGCATCCTTCAACTCCTTTGCCAACATCAGAGCATTTTCGATAAATTTGCTCCCTCTGTTGGCAACAAACCTTGTCAAAGCGACGTTTCCTTGAGCCTGTAACCGTGCTGCAAGGGAGAGCACTTGCAAACGTGAAGTAAATTTCCATTCTTGGATTATTTGGAGCAGATCATAGTCTGACATCCTTTCCTCACGTTTGCGCTTTCTACTCTGGTCATTATTTTTAGCCCTTTGACAATTTGCAGCAATGGCCTTATCTGTTCTTGGCAAAGCTGTAATCTCAGGATGGTCAACCAACGCGAGGAAGTCAGAGTCACTCTTGACAACGTATTTGTACGCAGTGAAGTAAGTGTATCCTGAATCCTCTTCATCATCATTAAAGTTCACATTTATGCCATATCTATCGACTGAAATCTCCCTTCGCACCCTCAACCAACGAGACTTGCCAAAGAGCTTCACAGCCATGTGGTAATGAAAACCACCATTCTTATGCCGTTCAAGTGAAGTTACTCACATTGAAATATGGATACTCCTTGCTGCAAAACACTCAACCACTACATCTGCAAAACTTTGACGAGTTGGAAACTTTTCTAAGGGCCTGTTCACATGGAGGCGAGCCAGCCCGCTTACTGGGCTGGAGCTCTTTGCCGAGATCTCACCTCATCCCTACATCTCATGCAACATTTGATTTCTGTTCATATGAGTAGGTGGGCTGGCCCGCTTAGCGAGATCTCACTGGTGAAACAATGGGCATGTGTCTCATTTTTGACACGTGTCAAATTTCTATCTAAGCAAGCGGGCTGGAATTTTTCCATGTGAACACAAGATAAAAACTGTCTCGCCTACCGGGCCAGCCCGGTAAGCGAGCTGGCTCGCCTCCATATGGACAGGCCCTAAGTCAGCCTGACTGTACGTGAGGAGAAATATAGTACGCTGCGGTGAACTTGCTGCCATGTCAAAGTCAAGCGGTTAAATTTTCAAATTTCCCGCGCTCACTCAAGTGGAGAAATTCCTTTCCAAAGGCAACAATATGGCACATAAATGTTGGATCAATAAGATCATCATATAACAATATGTTTTTCAACATCAAGATATGACCAAAAGCAAATATAAATGTCGTAAAGTTGTTTGAAAATTAAATTTCTTCTTTAAATGTTAGGCCCAGCCATTGTAAATTCATGACCACTGCACTCCTTCAAGGTTTCAGCCAGAGGGACATTCTTGCAGTCACGTTATCTGTTTTTTTCCAAAAAGACACGGAAAATGCAAAGTTGTGCTGCTCAACCATTTTCACTGAAGAAACCTATCTTAGTAATTCAAAACTTCAATTCGACACCTACTAATGCAACAGCAGGGCATTTGCCAATCCATGGCGCTACGGCAGCACGGCACTACGGCACCACAGCATTGAGTACTTTAACCAGGTTATAGAATTCCGTTGAACTAACTTCAAGAGAACTTTTCTGGCAATAATCTCATCGACCAGTGAAGTGCAAGGTACACCAGCTCGTTTGTGAACAGGCCTTTTGTTCCTTCAAGCCTGTCCGGAGGTTAAACAGTAAACACCAGCAATGGTTTGGTTCACACAGGATGTCCTTGGAACCTTTTCTTCGTTTGCTCTCCAGCCGAAGTTGCCCCCCCCCCCCGTCATCCCCAGGGGAGACAATCCTATCTCGAACTATTTCAATCTTCCCTGATAACACCATGTGTACCTGTAACTTTTGCCAAGATAAAATGTGAAAGGGGTTTGGAAAAGATTTCACCAGTTTGCAAGACCCCCATACAAGGTCTTACAAAGAAAATCCTTTGAAGCAAATGCATCAAAAGACCGATTTCGATGGCGAATGGTTCATGATCGAAGTTAGACTACGGAAATCAGATGGACAATTGCTATGTCACAGTCTGCCAAACGCACCACGTTATTTCTGATGCATGGAAGTAGGGTTCTCAATAGACTATCAGCTACAGCTCCTCATTTCCTCCTCAACGAGAAAGATCGAAGAAATTCCAAACCATAAACAACAACTGCAATGTTAAATATTGCTACGTAATATAAAATAATAAGTGCTGTTTAACAATTTTTTTTTGTTCTTGAGCTATTTCATAAATCATATACTCAGAGGAACTACCTGGAAAAGAAATTTTTTGTTCATAAATAGATGACAAGCATCAAGCAGACAACCAGACAGTGATCTTTCGAAGGGAAGAACAAGCCACTATCCAGGTCCGGTACAGTTTGTTTTGTTTCAGTCCAAATAACCAATTTCTTGTTGCTTTGAGTTACTTGTTATATCTTTGGTGTTGCTTTGTTGACTTTTATTCAACTGTAAGCCAGTTTTAGCCGTATTTTGATCAATGATCAATTGTTTGATACATGCTTTAAAACTTTGGCTTGATCTCAATGCACAAGAGAAAGCGTAGAAATTTAGTAAGAAGCAAAGTGGGCAAGACCACTAAAGTATTTATTTATGGCAATATTTGTTTTATCCACCTACCAATTTATTGATACCTCAGTAGTCTTCACGTTTTTTATAACAAACTTGTATGAGGCCATGAAAATTTCCCATTTTAGTACTGAAAGTTTTATAATTTGTTTCCTATTTTCTACAGCATGATTTATCATGTAGTCTCTGAAAGTGCTGCTTGCAGATACGATGCTTGACATTCAGCACAATTTTTAGCAACAAATTTCCTTTGTATCAAAGTACAACATCGTCATTATAGCGAATGAATTGAAGGATGAAGTTTCATCGAAAATTTTGCTGTGACATATTATGATTCAGCTTCTAAAAGTTTTAAAACAGCTTTTATATGAAAAAAGCATGTATTCACCAAGCGGAGACAACAGCATTTTCTTTGATATTGTTTATTGAAATAGTAAATTCGGTGTGCAATGTTAAGTTTTGGCATGCAAAGCTAGTAGCTCTAAATTGATCTCGCGTGTGCATCTGCCATACTCTGCAGACTGGGTCATCACCAAGCTCACACTGATCTGGTTTCATTGCTTTTTTTGCGAACAGACTCAAACTTTGTTTCATTCCACCAGATATTAAAAGTGAGTCATCATCTATGGATGACATTGAGTGACCAGCAGTTGCAAATTCTTGGGGGGCTGCAACTTTCAAAAACAAGTTTGAAAGTGTATCAATAACAAACAATGTTGCAGATGGGGGACATCGACTTGAAACCAATTCAGTGCTTGGCTGGTACCCACCAAAAACCAGTAAATGGGATGAGTGGATGGGGGGAAACGGCAGCAGCATGATTTGAAATGAAAATGTTGACATCTAAATTTGAAAAATCAAGTGAAGCTACTTTGATCTTGTCACCATCAACTTGCAAGCTGGCAGCATCTTTAATTGAGATGCGTTTTTCAATCTTGCCATCATCAGAAAACATTGCACTTCCAATCAGTATAACTCTGCCATTTAACAGAGTTGCTATGTGGAATGTCCTTGTTGCAACAGCAACATTTCTATTGCAAATGCTCCACTTTGGCAATACTTCATCCTCTTTCCTTTCAATGTGTAATTTATAAATCACTGGGTCTGGGTGGACCTGTTGAAACACATTTGAGGAGTCAAAAGACTCCTTTGTTACATTAGGCATTGACAACCCACCCACCAACATAAAAGATTCTGGTATTTGAGTGAGTGTATGTCCAAAACGAGCTGCAGGTATGGTTCCAGATTGCACAGCAACGTTCTTAAACAGTGGATTCTTGAAATCAATTTCTGCATTTTGGGCACTGGGAAAGATTTTAACTTTGAGCTTGTCTTTGTGTTTTGTGCATCTTAATAAAATTAAGTCATCTATTGGGCGTAACCGCATCAAATCCAATCCACCCCAAATAAAAATTCCTGTTTCCTGCTTTTCGTTCATACTGGTATCAAAAGCAGCTTTTGATAATGCTGGTAATTGGGAACCTGTTGTATTTACGAATCCCTCATCCTCTATGAATGTGTCATTGTCAGTCACTTCATACATATAGAACTGTAAACTAGAGGCAAAGCTCCATGTTGCCCCTGCAGAGTTTAGTGCGCCGCCAAGATAAAAAGAGCGCACTGAAAAATTGATTGTATCATCATCACCTTTGTCATTTTCTTCACTGCTACCAAACTCTTTCACAAAAAACATTAAATGCCCTTCTAGAGGATGGAATCCATTTCATTCAATGTCCTCCAGGTGTCTTTTTCTCGTAAGTTTCCTCGTATCTTCAATCCTTTCTTTGAAAGAAACAAACTTAAAACCTTCAACATCTATCGCAGCAACTTGTAAATGCGCCATTTTGATTTTAGAAATCGCAATGAATTTGTTGTTGCAGTTGTATAATCTACCCGTTGCGCTTGCGCACATCAAAATGAGGCTGAGGACGAATGACCCTCTCAATCTTAACAAAGCTTTGTTAGTGTTATGCCCTCTTTTTCCTTCATGGAAGTAAAGAATCTCACGCTAGATGTAGGCCAAGGTAGTAAACGATGTGGGCCAAGGCAGCAAGCAAAGAACTTTCTGCCAAGTACTTTCTGCCTGCAAAAGTTTCTGCCCCTAAAGTAAGGTGTGCACAAAATCTCACCGGTCAGGATAATGTAGCTGCGAGGCTCCCTCGCATGATACATGGATTCCTTGCGGTCTAACCAATGCGTTGCAATGGCAGATAGCCTAGGCCGACCTTGTCTAAACTGAAAGTCTATTGTAAATCTCCAATCATAATCAATTATTGTGTAAAGATGGATCTCCACGGGCCGATTTTCGTGATGATCGTCACAAAAATTCGCGACGACACAAGAGCAGTTACTAAGAGGGTTTTTTTCTGACGAAATTTTTGACGATTTGCAAATCTCAACTTGCAAAGGCAGAGGCAGAAATCACTTGGCTGGAAATCCCGTCTCCATTTTAATCATATTCCAATACCCTGCAATGTGGCCTCATGCAGTGGCAAAGGAGCCTGCGCATGTTCACACAGCGTTGTGAGTAGCCGCTCCCATTGAATGTCCCCAGGTGGCATGCTCCATAGTTGTCGCTACTACCTGAAGAATCCTGATGTTGTTCCTTAACGAGATTATGAATACCAAATTTGCTTGATCACTGGTGGTAAAAGTTATGGCTCTTGTCAGAACACACATCAACAGGAAAAATTAAACTAGAAAATGGTTCAGTACACTTAGAGCCAATTTTGACTTCATAGCAGTTTGCTTCTTCTTCAACCTGGTCAGCAAGTACTTTTCGTTTTGTTTCCAGGTGCTATTTATGTCCATTGCCCCTATCAAAGAGTCAGCCAGCAACTTAAAGATGTGGATTTTCCTTAATTTTTTCATTTCCCCAGAATTTTTGCATCTCAGCATCTCCATGCCCCTAGTTTTTGGGGATTTTTAATTGCCTCTGAATTTCCTCCTCCGAATTTTCTCTTCCATTGATATCAACTGGAACCACCCTTACTGTAACTTGATAAACCATCCTTCTTTTATCAACAAACAAAAATTCCAAAACTTTATCAAAGAATTTAGAAATTTTTGTACATTTTTCCTCTTCTTCAAGGGATGCGTTAATGAGTTCATCTTTCTCAGATGTGCCTTGGTCACAACCTGCACGCCCTCTTCTCTTTTTAAGCAACGATCAAGCTCTATTTGAAATTAGCTAATTACTAAGGGAACTTCTCCCTTTGGGATGTTGATGAGATGTTCTTTTAGCCAGACCCTACAACCCTGGACCATACAACCATACAACCCAGGATCCAAGTTTATATTTTTAGCTGGTGCGTCTTTATCAGCACTTATGGTTGATTGGTGAACTTGCAAGACATCATTATGTGTCAACGTTACCTGGCAAGGCACAATTTGATGTATTTTTACTGAACAAAGAGCAGCACCTGACATTCGAAACCCATGTGGCTTTTTCCAGGACCTGTTAAGTTACCAGCACCATAAGACTCGCTATCCACATTCATGAGATCTTCTCTGTGCTTCTCTGAAGGCAATGCAGCCCTGTTATCAACAAAATATTGTTTTAACGATTCCCTTTGTTCACATGTTATCCTTCGAGCGCCCACTGATTCTTTTTGATGCATTATGTCACCTTTGAAAGAGAGATTCATTTCATTGTAGTTAAACTCATTGATAGAATAAGAAACTTTATGAGGACATTCATTAAATTTGCATTCTGCATTTTCTTTTAAAGTACTCACAACCTGATTTCCGGGAATTCGTCACTCGGACATGTTGATAACCTAGTCTCCAGACACAAAATTTGCTGTACTTAGATAAGACTTTTGCTATCATTGTTGCAGCAGCTATGCCTACCTTGGACCGGCCTCGATGAGTGGATTGCCGATCGAGGGAGCTGTCTTTGTGACAACTGTCTTGTAGAATTAAAGCTTGCCAGTTTTTGGGCAATGGTACCTGCAGGTTGGTATGTTTCAGTCTTAAATGAAGGTCTTCCAATGTCCTGCCAGAACGAGAAAGTGCTCTCACCAGTTCACCGTCTATATGCCTTGTAAAGGGGCTTCCGGTTGAATATCATTCCTTTCAACCACATTCACAGTTTCATTCATAACATCGTTTCTAGGGGCAGAGGCGTGCAGAGACAACTCATCTAGGTTCCGTGGTAGTTCTGACAAACCAAATGAAAGGCCCCAACGAAGTGCTAAGCAGTTGACTGCCTCGCCAATTATCCGGCCTATGTAAGCTGCCTCATCTTCAAGTGGCAGGGATGAACTGCCTCCTCTTCTCGCAGTATGCTCCACCCTTGGTGGCTTTGAGACGATATATGACTGGATAGCTTCATTTTTTCCCTCAAGCACGATCTGATTTCGTCAAAGTTTCTTTCTAGATACGCTAACGCTGACACTGGGGATGTCTGAGCTGTCACTTTGCCCAGACTCGTTGCCTTCTACCTCATGATTTCTACTAGCTACAGACATTTCACTCTGCACATCAACTTCTAATTTTTCTTTCAAATGCAGTTCCTGCAAATCATGATTGGACAAACTGCTCGTGTTAGAAACAAACGGCTTTTTACTTTGTGACTGAATTGCTCCAACTCTGATTGTTCGATAGGTTTAGTTGTCTCACGACAACCTTTATCCAAATCAAGAACTTCTACCCAGCTGTTGTCACCATCGCTACTTGGATCGATGTTGCGTTCAAAACAACAAAAGCCGCCTGGGATATCATTTTGAAGAGGACCAACTGGGTTGCCATCTTCAACAACATTTTCTTTCGTTTTTTCGGATTCATTTTGCATTGCGTTGAACTCAGAAGAAATCTCAGATACCTGACCTACGATGACTTCCCTTGGCTGCAATAAGGAAGTGTAGATGTATTCTTTGTACGCCCTATGCAAGCTTTGAGCCCTCAACGCATGTTTCTTGCTGGTTGCCCAGATCGAATTAAAAAAGCACTTGCAAACACTTATGAGGTCATTTTTGCTCAGAGAGGTAAACAAAATGTTTTTGGTATCAAACAACTCCAATGGAACATTCACTAATCTGTCGGCATTTTCTTGAGTGTGAAATTCGTAACCTCCTTTTGGACGTGCTCCCCCTAAGCATTTCTTAGATTTAGGAATTTCAGAGATTGGTTCAATTGGGAAAGGAATGCTCAAAGCAACATTTTGCTTTTTTGGTAGATCTGTTTCTGCTGGTTATCCAACAGCTGGAAAGTGCTTCAGTTTGTCAAAAGCATGTCTTTCATCCTTCGAACGACACTCTTCAACCACATACTGCTCTGACGCCTTTCTGGCAGAAACGTTGTTGTCAAAAGCCAAAAGGTAGCCTTGGATGAAAGATCTTTTTGAAGAGAATGAATTGTCAGATTGTGAAGCTAGCAATTCTGTTGCCTTGCTGCTAAGCACTGGCATTGAAGATAATGAAATAGCCCCGCGTATTCTTTGCCACCCAACAAGTGGCCTCGAAAGCTTTTGCCTGTTTGTACACAGACTTACAGCCGAGTTTTTCTGAGTAGTCTCATCGAAGGGCTCGGGGAAGCAGCTTTGAATGCAGTTGACGCTTTGCTGAAAACATTATCCTTAAAGAAGCTTTCTGGCGTGTACTTTTTAATGCGATTATGTTTTGGTGCTGCTCGATACCTGTCCTTCGTATCAGGTCTTCCTGCTTTGATGTCCTTATGGGACTCATGTACTTCACATTTAGCATCTGTCAGGCTCCTGTGATTGTAGGCTGCCTCAAGCTGTATCCAGTCTTGCATCCGTTTGTCTGTTGAAGAAAGGGATTTTTTATCGGATTGACTGCCAATAGTATTACACCATACTTTGGAAAAGGTGTAAGATATGGCCAGGAGGATACATGACTTGTGAATTGTAGGGGTCTGCCACCTGGTTTTGGATCATTTTCTTAAGCACCGGGACTTCCTTTCCTATCCATTTCTATGATAAATTTAGACAAATAAATGCCCTTTTGAGCACTTTAGCTAGTTGTAGCCAACCCCCTTTCCCCCGCCACCCGTTGAAGGAGGATCCGCCAAAAGGATCTATGTTTACAGAAATTAGAGTACATAAACCCACCCTGTTGCAAAACCATCGCCCAAGAGTTTCATGCTGGTTCTCAGCAACTTTGGAAGAAAATCCAAATGAAGAAATGAAGAAAATCTGCCACAAACACATGGTACAAGTACAACTAAGGTAAATATCTACAGCTTCCTTTCAAACAACTCTGTCCACGAATAAGATGTAATAGCCAACCAAGTTCTTTAAATATTTGATGGTCTGGCTTTAGAGAGGGGTGTAAATTCTTAATTCTTAGTTAGGACAGCAAAATTGAAGAAATCCACTTTGCGCAAATACGATACTGCTTAGTTGGTAACAGTAACCTCATATAAACCGTTTCCTAATTTCATTTCATGATCGTTTTTTCTCCTTTTTCTGCATTTGGATTTGGTCTTGTGGTGTTTGCATTGGCGTTGCTGCACACTTGGTTGAGGACGGATCTAAAAGAGCACATAGAATTGGGGAATAGATTTTGGAACGCAAACGATCAACAGCGTCTATTTTGTGTCTTCTCTGCACTGTGCAAAGCGCTACGTTTTGGTGACAAAGGTGTGATGTGGCTTCCATCTTACCGGAGAGATTTGACAAGGGAGACTTTGCTTTATGGTTGCGGCAATATGAGAGTTGTGCAGTTGCAAATGGGTGGACAGACGAGGAAAAATTCGCAAAATTACCAGCATTTCTTCGCGGACACGCTGCGTCTCACTATTTTTTGTTTGAAGAAGAGCAGAAGGACACATACGATGATTTGATCATAAATTTAAAAGCAGCTCTTTGCCCACAAATAAATCGGGAGGTCTTTTATCGAGAGTTCAAAGATTGTTTGCTGCGACATAATGAAGATCCAGCAATATATTTATGGTCACTGCAAGAAATTTTACGAAAAGCAGATCCAGACTTGGATGCAGAAGCCTTTGATGCCCTTCTCAGTCGGCAATTTATGCGAGGAATACCATAGCGGATGAAATTCAAATTACTGGAGCAAAATCCGATACCAACTCTGGCAGAAATGGTGGCTTTTTGCAAACATTTCATCGCCATTCGTGCTGATAACATCGATAAAATGGAAGAACAACCCCTTACAGGTTTCTCTACAGGGATTTCTTGCATAAACTGTGAGCCTAAATTGCAGCAATCACTATCTGAAAAGGACAGTACTATAGACACGTTGGCCACAGTGGTGCAATGCTTTTTCTGTGGAGAAATGGGACATACTGCCAGAAAGTGTCCAGAAAAGCGAGACAAGATTTTGATTGCGAAAAGAGAACAAGAACAGTTCGATCGCTCAAAGTGCACACTATGTCAAGGTACCGGACATTTTGCTTCGCAATGTGCAAATAACTGGACAATGAATAAGAACTTTAGCAGTCAGTCTGATGTAGTCAACGTAAGTGTTCCTTTAAACTACCAAGAGGTGCCGCACCAGTAGGCTGGAGTGCTGGTCACCCCTCATGGGACATACTGCCAGAAAGTGTCCAGAAAAGCGAGACAAGATTTTGATTGCGAAAAGAGAACAAGAACAGTTCGATCGCTCAAAGTGCACACTATGTCAAGGTACCGGACATTTTGCTTCGCATGTTCACTGTTGAAGTTACTGCTAATAACGAAAACAGTAGAATGGAAGATAATACTTCCAACCAGCCAATGGTAAAATGTTTCTTGAATGAGTGCAAATTGAAGCTTTGATTGATACTGGTTCAATGAAATCTATTTTGCATAGATCAGTTTTTGATAAAATTTCATTGCATAGTCGGCCAGTTATTAGTAGCAGTTGCTCCAATCAGTGTGTTTCTGTTATCGGACAGTCATTGAGATCATATGGGGAGTTTCAGGGTCAATTACAATTTTCTGATGGGGGTCATGTTTATAACATACCGTTGCTTGTTTGTGATAATCTATTAGAACCATTGCAATGCATATTAGGTTGGGATTTCCCTAAATTTAATCATTTAGAATTAGCATTTGATCAGTCACAGCATTTTATTGTAGGGCGTCACGGCCATACGCCTGTGACTTCTATTCAGCCCAGTGGAAAATTGGAGGCTAAATGTGATTTTCCAACCTTTGAGCAGTGTGCAACAAGAGGCCCTGTAAAAGTCAAGCTTGTGTCTAGCATAGTTATTCCACCAAGGACAGAAATCATAGTCGCCGGTTTGGTTTCTAAAAGTGCAAAAAATACCTTAGGAATGGTAACACCAATTTCTTTGGGGGCCTCTGATTTGCATTCTGCTTATTCGGTATGCACTTCGAATAACCGCTCCCTATCAATAAGACTTTTGAATGCAGGACAAGAGAGAATTGAGCTTCAAAAGGGTGCAAAAATTGCGGAATTTTGTCCTGTAGTTTATCAACCTTCAAAAAGTGAACAGAGCAATGACAACACTGAAGTTGTTGGTAGTATTTTGCAGGAAAATAAGGAAACCATCCACGAATTAGAGTCAGCTATTTGCCCCACTTTGAGTGAACACGATCGGAAGGCTTTGCTTTCTACTTTGTGAAAGTATTGTGATGTTTTTGATAATAAACTTGGTCATACATCAGTCGTAACTCACTCAATAGATACTGGCGATTCACCGCCAATATGTCAACGACCTCGCCGCTTGCCTTATGCTTATCGCCAAGATGCAGAATCACAAGTTGAAGAAATGTTAGAACAGCAAGTGATTAAACCTAGTACAAGCCCCTGCGCTTCTCCAATCGTATTAGTTTGCAAGAAAGACGGGAAGTATCGTTTTTGTGTTGATTACAGAAAGTTAAATTCTGTAACAAAGCGGGACGCAAGGCCGTTACCACGTGTTGATGACTTATTAGAATCTCTGCAGGGCTATAATCTTTTTAGCACGTTAGACTTGCTTTCGGGGTATTGGCAATTAAGCAAGACACGAGAAGGGTCGGCACTAGATCATAGTAAGCTAACGTACATGACGTAATATTGCATCACCAAAAGGCTTTGAAATTGAGGTTGATTAGAGATCAGATAGAGGCTATGAGCCTTTGAATAGCATTGAGAAAACGCCATGATGATATTAGGCTCTGTGTGTACATAGTGGTGTGTAGCTGTCCATATTTGAGATCAGTCAAAAACTTTGATCTTGACAAAACATTTAATTTACTAGTAACAATTATAACAACAGAAAGCTTCTGTTTCGTTCACAAGATTTGATGTTACTGCCATTCAGACGGTTCTATCCTATTATGGGAATATGATATTCATGCATCATATTTGATAAAAGAACAAAGGGCAAGGCATTGTCTAGCTGTTTACATGACAAAAGCTTCCTATCAGCCTCTTCACTTCTGCCCTTGACTGGAAGGGAAATTTTTGGACTTCCAAAATTTAAAACCGTGTGGGAATTTTGGGAGTGCCAGTACGTTCTTTTCATAAACTGTGAAAGACAGTTGTTCATCCTTGAAACTGCATCAAATCCTCATCATCAACACATGTGAAACTTACTGCGGGATACTGTGGGATACTGTGCAGCACCATTCCAAACAATGGTGTGTGTGTGCCATGCGCAGAGTCGCAAAGCTGGACTTAAAAATTTTGCTGAGATTTCTCAGGCCTTTCTTTTTGACACCATAGAAATCGATAGAAATGAAAACAATTGGCAAGATTCATTTCAGACAATTGCTGTTCATGCAAACGATTCATACAAACAAAAGTGTTCTTTCTTCTCTGGTATGATACCAGAGAAGAAAACACACTTTTGTTTGTGGTATGCATCACAAACGAAAGTAAAGGAGCATTTTAAAATATTGAGCAATTGCAGTGTTTTGATTGTTCAAATTCAGTTAGGTGGAACAAACAATATTGGTGTGAATGTTGCCTCAATAGAAAGCTCTTGCTGCGAGAGGAATTTTCGAAAGTTGTAAAGTCTCTCCCATGCTCGTTTACATGAACCATTTCTGCTCACTTTATTTTGAAATCCTTTCAATCATTTGTTACAAATGTGTAGAATTTGCAAAATCTAGACATCCTTTCATTCCAGTCTCTTTCAAAAATGATGTGACGTCATGTACGTTAGCATACTATGATCTAGTGCCGACCCACGAGAAGATCAGGAAAAGACTGCATTTGCTACCCCTACAGGGCTGTGGGAATTTTTGCATATGCCGTTTGGCTTGTCTGGGGCTCCTGCCTCGTTTGACCGTGCCATAAAACTTGTAATGTCAGGTTTAAACTATTCATGCTGCCTTTGTTATTTTGATGATATTATAGTACCATCTAATGGAATTAAGCAACACTGTGAACGCCTAGAAACTGTTTTAAGTCGACTTCAACAACATAATTTAAAAGTAAAGGCATTATTGCAGAACTTGCTCAGGCTCTGCCAATCGCTGATTCTGCCAGATGTCTTTATCGTAGAGAATTCTAGTTCAATAAGATCACAACTATTTGACGTTTATCAGATATCCTCATGAAATTACCTCCGACTAATACACGTTCTACTCCACAACATAACCCAACAATCTTCTATCAATCTTGTACTCGTTCTGGACAGTCCTCTTCATCAACAATCTTACAATCCTGCTATCATACGTACAATCTCAATTATCCTGTCATTTAAAATATCTATGAACTATCCTACCCTTAGACTGCTGGTCGTCAGTTTTATACTCTAGTCTGTCTATTGTTTTATCTAACCAATAAGATTTCCACTCAGGAAAGAATGTATTTGTTACCTATGCAACAGCATTTTTCCCACGGTGACCCTCTATTCAGCCTCCCTTAAATATATCTCAAATATGTAATAAATCACTCTTATCTAAGGTTAAATGATGTTCTGCAATTAGTAAGGTTCTATAGCTTCTGTGTTCCTAATAAGTAAACAAGGTTGTTACGCAAATGCGTCTTACTTCAATGAGTACAATCATCCGACCACATGTCAGTCTTTGTATTCTAACTACTTCCAATATAATACCTGAAAGAAACTTGCGTCATTACATTCTAAATCCATTAATGCTTTGTTTCCTATTCTGCTCTGATTCATTAATCTACTGTCTGTTGTTACAACTACAGCGCACATAGGGATTTTCCCGACAGGCATCAAAATGCACATTCGGGTCACTAAAGGTTTCATATCTTGGGCATACAGTTTCTGCAGCGGGTGTGCATACTGATACGGACAAAGTGAAGGCGGTAATGAAGTTATCAGCTCCGTCTAATGTTGAACAAGTACGGTCATTTATAGGCCTAGCTGGGTATTATCGCAAATTTATTCCAAATTTTGTGACTGTTGCCTTACCATTGACAATGCTTACAAAGAAAGGTATTTCTTTTTCCTGGGGTCAGGCTCAAATTGAAGCATTTGCTACACTTAAACAAGCTTCGTGTAGTGCTCCAGTTCTTGCATATCCTCAGCTTGATGGGCCATTTATATTGCAAACAGATGCCTCTGACTATGGCATTGGTGCTGTTTTAGCACAAGTTGATACCCAAGGTCAGGAACGGGTTATATCAAATGCAAGTAGAACTCTTGATGATCGCGAAAAGAACCATTCTGCCATGGAAAAAGAGGCTTTGGCAGTTATTTTTGCAACTCGTCATTTTCGGGTATATTTATTGGGTTGTCAGTTAACAGAGCCCTTACTTGGCTTTATTCTCTTGAGCCTAAAGGTAGAATTGCACGATGGGTAATGAATTTGCAAGAATTTGATTTCATTGTTTCACATAGACCAGGAAAAGAAAACTTAAATGCAGATGCATTGTCTAGGCTAGTCACCGACCCTTGTACGATAGAACCAGTTAATTCAGCTAAGGAGCAGAATAAGGATGGTATACCAACTGCTCCCACTTGTTTTATCTCTCGAATTCCTCATTTCAATTTCCAGGACGCACAGTTACATGATCCAGACATACAACTTGTTATCCGATTTAAGAAAAATGAGATGCCAAAACCTCCATTATTTGCATGGCTCAAGAACCCTATGCTACGTTCTTTGTGGAATTGTTGGGATGAGCTTCATTTATCTGATGAATTACTTGTAAGATCGATCCCTTCTAAATATGGAACCATTAAAAGGGTTATTGTGCTTCCCAAGTGCTTGGTTCCTAGGGTATTGCTTAGCCTGCACTCAGGACCTGCAGGGGGTCACATGGGCATCAGTCGTACCCTTAGCAGAGCGAAAGAACGTGTCTTTTGGCCAAAAATGCAGGAAACTATCTCCCAATATGTGCAGTCTTGTCCTGAATGTATGCAGAGTATAGCCTGTAGCAGTCAAGGGAAGGCCCCACTTCAACCAATTATCGTTAGTGAGCCATTTGTCTTTTGGGCCATGGACTATGTGGGTCCCCTTCCTGAAACATCCAGGGGAAACAAACATCTCCTTGTGGTTGGAGATCATTTCACCAAATGGTGTGAAGCTTTTCCAACTAAAAATCAAAAATCTGAAACCGTTGCACGGATTCTTGTCTCTAAATTGTTTTCACGATTTGGTCCTCCAGATGCTATTCTTTCTGACCAGGGTGCTAACTTTGAAAGTCATCTAATGCATGAGATATATAACATCATGGGAATCCGTAAGACCAGAAGAGTGTGATGGTCAGGTGGAAAGGCAAAATAGAACTATACAAGAAATTTTATCCTCTTTTGTGGCTGATCATCCCGCTGATTGGGACCTCTTCGTGGATATGGCAACCTATGCCTACAATACAAGTCGGAACGAGGCAACTGGGTTTTCCCCTTATGAATTGGTTTTTGGTCGGGAACCACGTTTATCTTTGGAGGTGGATCTTGGTGTTCCTCTCAAAAATCCAAGTACCCAGTCAGAATATAGTCAAAACGTATGGAAATCTATTCAGAGTGCCCAACGTGTAGCACAAAAGAATATCAGAGTTGCTAAGGATAGACAAGCATTGTCATGTGACCGGGGAAAGAAATTGTGGCAACCTTTTGAACCTGGTCAACGGGTGTGGCTTTGAAGACCAAAGAAGTGGAAGTTTGGAAAAAAATGGATTGGGCCATATCAAGTTATTGTAAGAACAGGTGTCAATTATAAAATCATTTCGAAGTTTGGGGAGACAACCACCGCACACCATGACCAGCTTAAATTATGCCCGTTCCTGTTTCCCAAGGTCAGCCAATTGTTCCCGTCCCCGAAATTGGTGATATTTATATCCAACAACCAGAGACACATATTCGCCAGGGAGAGGGAGGCCAAGCTGTAATTCAGAGGAGGATTAGACCTCAAAACCTCTGGCAAGTAATTAATCCGCCAATTAGATATGGAGATGTTGTTACTCATTAGAAAAAAATGTATACTTTGTGTTCTATTGCTTATTTGAAAGGGAGGGGAAGATGTAGCGGTATGTAGTGACGTAAAGATCTTTCGTATGTAATGCCAAATGCCCAATCCATTAGTGTTAATTGTACCCATAAACTTATCCATAAATAAACCTGTTTACGGTCGATTTTTGGGAATAGATTTTGGAACGCAAACAATCGACAGCGTCTTATTTTGTGTCTTCTCTGCACTGTGCAAAGCGCTACACTCACAGTCCTCGCTGTGCAATACAGTAAAAACCCGCATATAAGAACCTAGTGATTAAGAACCTACAGGCTGAAAATTCTGAAGTTAGATCCCCAATATATAAGGACCCATTCAGCCTGAGCTTTGAAATAGGTTCTTATTCATGGAGATCATCAAACTAGATCAAAACTCTGGTTCCTTTGTGATTGAGCCTATAGGTACTGATTCTGCCATATGTGTAAATTGCAAAGAGCTCTAAAGACGCTTTGAAAGCTTTTCATTGTATTCTGTAAAATTTCTGATTCTTCCACAAACTGATGTTTTGAATAAGGCCTCATGAACTCAGGTGCATCTCAACTGACAGTAAATAATGGTCTTGAAGTTTCAATCTGAAGAAAAGAAATACCTGGAAGCCCTGAATTAAATAAGAACCAATTTAAGAACCTGTACAGCCTAATTTCCCACTAAATACTCAATATATAAGAACCTAATCAGGCTGACTTCCAAAACTGTAGGTTCTTATACGCGGGTTTTTACCGCAATTGGATTGATAGATGGAAGTCATTTGGAAATTCCTATGCAATCGCAAGATAAAGCAGCCTACATAAGTGGGAAAGGCTGTCCTTCCATCGTTTTGCAAGGAATATGTGACCATGTGCTTAAATTTACAAATATAAATGTAGGCTTTCCAGGAAGTGTTCATGATGCTCGAGTGTTAAGAAGATCACAGATATACCTAGCTGCTGAAAACCCTGACAGCAGATGCCTTGTTTTTCCAGATGGCAGTTTCTTACTAGGAGACCCTTCCTACCCCTGTTTACCATGGCTGATGCCCCCGTTTAAGGATACTGGTAGGCTGAACAGAGCAAGGCAGTCCTACAATTATAAAGTTTCAGCTACAAGGGTACACATTAAAAGAGCTTTGGACAACTGAAGGGACGATTTCGCAAACTCAGAATAATTGACATGGTGAATCTGATGGATATTAACACATTAGTAATTGCATGCTGCAAATTGGCAATTTCATGATACCAGTGCGATATTAGAAAATTGGTACTGTTCATTTTGCTGTGAAAAAATGTTCCCAAAACTTGTTAAACAATTTCGAAGTAATTGCTGAGGGATTTAATTCCAATGAAACTTGTCCATGTGTTACTATGACACACAAGCTAAATGAACTAGAACTCGCCCAAACAGTTTCAGAGCTCGACTTTAATGGACTTGAACTAAACGAAGCTCATCATAATTCAAACAATGACATCGATGAAAATGTCAATCTCAAGTTTAACCTCAATTACTACTCAACACATGAATTTCATAAACTGCAACATAAACTAAAAGCATTTAAATGCATGCCTTTTAGCCTGATGCACAAGAACATTAGCTCAGTAAATAAAAATATCAGTAACTTAGAAATCCTTCAAGCAACACTCGGACATAACTTTGACGTTATAGCGCTTTCAGAAACTTTGGTGACAAAGGAAAATGAATCTAAAACCAAAAATCTGCATCTAAATGGCTATCAGTAATATCATGGCACAAATGGAAACAGTCTAAAAGGTGGCTGTGGTTTCTTTGTTTCCGAAGGTATCACAGTTTTACCAAGAGAGGACCTAGGTTACTCATTTGTAGGAAAAGATTGTGAATTTGAAGCAAACTGGATTGAAATTACCGCTTCACCAAAAGAAAGTTTTGTGATAGGCGTAATATATCATCACCCAAGAAGAAAAAAAACAGGAGGATAAACTTATTGACTACTTAACCAACACGGTCCTACGTAAAATCAGAAAAGAAAATAAAACCGTCTTCATTACTGGTGACTTTAATATTAATCTGCTTCATTATGACACAGACACATATACTGACAACTTCTTAAATCTGTTACTCTCAAATTTCTTCCAACCCCACATAATTCAGCCTTCTAAAATCGTCAGTAATCAAAACCGACCCTAATAGACAATATTTTTCTTAATTCAATAGAATTTAACACTTTCAGCGGCAATCTGACCTGCAAAATCACAGATCACACGCCTAATCCAGATGATAAATACAGTGTTTTTCAAGATTCACTACTGAAAATAATTAATAAACATGTTCCCTGAAAGAGAGTCTCAAGAAAAATGCATAAAATGAAAAATCAACCTTGGATTACAGCTGGTATTCTTAAATCAATTTCAGTTAAAATAGATACTTTTCTAAATTCTTGAAGACTTTTGAAACTTATGATTACTTCTGCAAGTCTTCGTTTCTTTTTAAATCCGCATTCAACCTGAAGCCAATTCCCATCACTCAATGCTCAATAGTTGCCCTGTTCCCTTTTCAGTGAAACTGGGCAAATTTTCCCAGTGCATTGGGGGGGGGGCTGAAGCCAATTGCTGCGTTCTTTGACCCGGCACAAAAATTCAATAATAAAAATTTTCATTAAAATATCATTTGCAGAAGAGTTTTCATTTTGGCAAAAAATTCACCATCTTCAGTGAATTGATACCCCTATACAAAGACCTGTACCTACACATATTTTCTCATTTTTCTTTGGACAAGCATGATAACAGATAGGTACTAAGTAGTACTGGTCCCCTTGCAGGAAGGGAAGGATCTACCATATGTAATCAGAAGACTTTTGAAAAACAAAAAATATGATGTAGCATTTGCATTTGCAAGACTCAAAATTGTTTAGAATTATGAAATTGAACCCATCATATACTGTAAAGTGTCTGTAACTGAAATAAGTTTCCACTCACAATATAGGTTTTTCCATAATCCATGAGCACATTCATTACCACCACTGGAATACCTGAATATCCTGGCACTTGGCATGCTTCTTCAATTAGAGAAGCATCATAGTCATATGTGATGATTGTTGGAGGAGCAAGGCCAAAGTTCTTAGCTGTATCCCAAAGAAGGCACTTATCATCAAAGCAACTAACAACATAGTATTGCATCATATGCTTTACATCTAAGATTTTGTCAACATCCTCTGTTATGTAGACTCTAAGTGGTCCATGAGGTGGTCTCTTGAACTGTAGAATAGTGTACAAGAAATTTGACTGAGTACATACGTACATCATCAATTTTAAACAAGTAGAATTAAAGGTAATCTACTAGTTAAAAGCTGGCCTGGGCCAGGTTAGAAATATAATCTACTGAATTTGATAACTTATCCATGTGTGGCTTCATTGTGGAGCCATGGAAACAATGAATGTGTAGGCGTTTTCCATAGCCTATTCATAGCGACAACAGGATATAGCTATGTCTTTGCCCTTTAACTAATTTCATGCTGGAACATATCAGTGAATGAGCCTAGCATTCAATTGTTAAAATCACGAATAGCAACAGAGCAGTTCTTTCAGAACTTCATATCCATAAATTCTTGAAAGAATTCTCAGGAATTGGTGACAATAAAATTTAAAGTGCAAGTGACATAAATTTTTGAAATTTTTTTTAAACTTCATAACTAACTACTTTTGATCCCCAATGACAGAGCTGAAAAAAAATTCTCTGAAAACGCATCTTTAACGGCTATTTGGTCGATTTAAAACTCCGCGGTTGATGCATCCTCGTTTTCAATCAAGTGCGCCCGCATATTTTGGTGACGTCACACTGAGAAGGATGACATGGAGAACATGAGTTAGGACAGAAGCGAAGTGGGGTGAAGCCGAAAGCCGAGCTGTCACAACTCTTTCAGTAGGGTATGGAAACATCAGATAGCGAAGATTCGTTTCACACTGCCTCCACAAGCTACTCAGAATCGGAATACGGTTCAGATTCAACGAATTCAACGTCGAATGACGGAAATGGCCCTCACATACAGCCATACATGTTTGAGCCAAGGCGAGCAGTTGTTGAAAGAGAGATGGTTGACGCCGATGGCGAAGCTGATGACGACCGCTTGGGAAATTTAGATTGGTACGTATAGCAAGTTAGAATTTCCCGGTTGATGCTGGGGGAGGGGCACTTCACTTTCCTTTATATGGGGATGCGGCCACTAAGAAGAAAAAGATAACCAGCTCCATAATTGTCCCCATGTCTGTGCAAAGTAACCTGCTCCAGTAAAATGTCCTCTTGGCAACTGGCTCCAGGAAAACTGAAACCTTTTGATAACCGGCTCCAAAAAAATAGGTGAAATGATAACCTGAAAACGGGACATTCCCTTCAACCAAATGTACCAGAATTACTAAGCACCCTTGGGGGGGCACCCAATTTGAAAGTACAGTAGCTGCAGAATCTTAATTTTCTGTTTTTCCACCATTTATTGATGATGATCTCAACTCAAGCAAAATGATGTAAGTATGCATGCAACAGTTGAAATGCTGGCTTATCATGTTGATTTCACCATTTTGTGATCATAAATTTTCCACCAAAGATAGTAATGTTCATAGATTTTCACCCCTATCATCCACCACAAAATGATTGAGATGCACAGGTCAGAGAGACTCTGGGCACTGCTAAAATGTTTTGCTTTGCAAAACTTCCTCCCCTAAGACCACTACAAAACAAACCAGGCTAACTTTAAATTTGATATTTTGCCATAGGTGCAGTTGTGAGCATTGCCAGATAATGGACAAAGCAGTGGAGTGTTTGTGTTGCAAGGAATGTGAAAAAACCTCTGCAAAGCTTGCGGATAACATAAATTTATTCAGAAGGGAGAACTGTTTTAGTTGCATCACAGATCACAAAGGATTTCAAAGTGTCTGCCTTGACCCATTTGTTTTGCAGGTGGCTTGGCTTGGTTACAAACAACATTACGAAAATTCTTATGAAGGACCAACCCACAAAAAATATCGACACATTGCATATAGACAGTATGTAAGATGGACTCATGGATATGTTGGAAAGGAAATTAGAGTTGTGATACCCTCCTGTGCAGTCAGCTGTATCAGAGCACATTTCCCTCCACCTGGAGATGAAGAAAATTTTGACTTTGTTGGTTTCTTATTTCCTGACCTCTAGACCATTTGCAGAGTAGTACATAAGTTCATTAGTGTTAAATTTATATATTTTGTGCAAATGTATATACAGCAGACATAATGTACAGTGACCTTTCGGTCCTCATCAGTGAGGCTATCTTGAATATGATTGGCAATCTACATTATTTACCTTTTAAAACTTTTGGTCACTCTTTGTTAAAAAGAACTACTTTCTCGTGTACTGTAGAAGAGTATGAGTATACTCTTTGTTACACATACAGCACAAAGGATATGCCAAATGTGGATGCAGTGTCAAAATTAAAAATTTGAGACAAATTGAAGCTATATAGTTAGCATTTACAATCAATTCCGGATCTGGTCAATGGTTGCCATAAATTGCTACATGCATTAGCATTTAGTTCTAAATTTATATCTTAAAAATGTTTACACACAATGTAGTAAAAACTGTTTTGTTCTCTCTCCTAAAGATGAGTTTTGCTACAGAACTACATTAAGCATTACACATTTTTCTGCAAGAAACATGAAAGCCTTGAGTTGAGCCTGACTGTTTCTTAATATTTTCATATGTCAAGCCTGCAATGTTTCTTAAATGTTTATTAAGAATAACTCAATTCAACTGTATTTATCTTTTGGCATTCTTGTGTATTTTGAAGACATTCTAAATGCTGGTTGATGCATTTTTAGGTAGCTTTAGTATATCATGCTAATTATGAAGCATATCTTGAAACAATGTTTCTTAAAGCAAAAAATGCTTAGTGGATCAATACAATGGGCTTGGTTTGCTGTATTCTTGAGACAGTCAAAAAATCTGGTTTTCTAAACTAACTGTATGACTTCTTGAAGGCTAGAAAGAAATGTGGATGTAAATATCTTGGAGGTTTTCACGTCAATGAAAGATAACACAAAAGTTTTGGAGCATGAAACTTTCCTTCCAAATCAATTTTCAATTCTTTTCCCTGCGATATAAGTTCTAAATGTGAATTCTTTACTGGTGGTAATTAAATTTGGAATACTGTGTGCCCATCTTTTGAAAAATTGGTAAGTCAGTGCTTATATATTTCAAGAGAGAAAGTTTTCAAGATGCCATAAAATAGGAAACATGTAATCCCTTTTAAGAAATGCAATAGGATTTGGATGCACAGAAATTTTGATGACAGTATTTACTGCAAACAGATGCAAATGTTATATGCAATAGATTACCCTCAAAGTGACATCCAATGGTTGTTCATGTTTGGCTGATACTAGTTGTCAGTAGATCTAAGACTGTTGTCTGGCCAAAGAAAAGCTTCCTAATTCAGAATTCAACAGTACAGAAAGCTCAGTTAAATCTACTTGTATGTTCTTCTATTGCAATCTCCTTGTTTGGCTTCTCAAAGTTGATGCATAGTGGGGGAGGTGACTTTATGGCTTGTTGCTCAGGAACATCTTCCTGTGAAATCAATCTGGATACCAAAGCATTGAATAGTCTGTCAACATAGTTGTAAGTGCACTCGGTTAGAATCTTTCTAACAATATAACCACCTTTTTTATACTTAGGAAATGCAATGGTAAACTCTGGCTTTCCTTTTTTGTTTTGGCATTGGTGTCTTCCTGCATTCTCATTGTAATGCATGGCAGCCAAAAGCAATCTGCTTTTCATGCCAAGAAATGAAAAATGGTACATTTTGGGGGCAAATTGATTTACCAGACTGTGATATCCTTCAACTTGTGATGTCTGACCAAATGCAGAGCTATTTGCAATATCCTTTATCAGTGTCTTGTCTAAAACAATCTTTTCCAATGCATCACAGGGCTCAGAGTCAGGAGTAAACCATACAGTTTCACGTATAGTTTCTGGTGATAACATCTGGTGTGAACACCTTGCATATGGCTGTCCATGACCTTCATGCTTGTTCTGAACATGCCTGATTAAAGATTTCCATTTTGCTTCAATTAGGTCCTTGTCATCTACCTCTGTAGACATAACTGACCAGTAATAATGGTTGACAAGAGACTTAGTCCAATCTCCTACAAGTTCAAATCCTTTCCTCTTAGACAACGATTTAAGTTTCTTCTTAATGGATTTAGCTATATGCCAACAATCAAAATAGTGTTTAACTCCCTGCCAATTCTTTCTCAACCATGCTGCAATCTGCCTGTGACGATCTGTGACAAGTGCTCTAACCTTCACTTGAGATCTATCAAATAATTGGATTATTCGTTGTATACCCTCCAGCTCCATATGATATGAAGATTTGACTTCATTGCTTTGAACAAGCTCTACATGCAAAATCTTATTTCGCTCTAGGTCAACAGCAGCATAGGATCCATATTTAGCAGAATGTCCCATGCTGTCACATCTTCCATCCCCTCCAATTAACAAACCATCTTCTTTTACACTTTGCAATAACTCATGCTGCTGTGCATTCCAGAGTTTTGTCACAACATGGTGAATGTGGTTATCCTGGTGTCGAAAAAATGATCTTCTAGATTGACAAGCAATGCTTATACTTTTGAACAACCTCAATGATTTCTTTGGCAGATTACCAGAGAAAAGTATGGCTCCACTCAGTAATATATCACCAGCAGCATAGCCCCTAATCTTTGGCTGACTGCACCATTCCCATAAAGATTTGCACTGTGAACACTTAACCACAGCAACTAACATGCTACCTTTCAAAACAAAGCTGACATTGACAGCAGTAGATAAACAAAAATGGCATATTGACAACAACATTAGCAGCTGGTTGTGAAACACAATGTATTTAGGCTCTTTATGAGGCTCTGAACTGTCTTGGAAGGGCTCCATTTTCCTAGACTGTGGCACTGTATCTTCATCACTTGAGTAATAATCAAGATCATAATTTGGGTCATAATCACTGTCTGAATCCTCATTGGCACTAAATTCATCATTGTCACTATCGCCATCACTCATGGCATCATCAATGTCTTGCATGTTCTGTGTTGGATTTTCTAAAGATTCATATTTTCTTTTCTTGTTTTGCAAAGAGGATGGTGGAGGAACAAAATCCAATGATGCTTGTAAGCCAATTGTCTTTTGGTCTTTCTTGGAGGCATCTTGCTTAAATTTCTTTGTCTGAGTGAATTTACTCAATGATTTTTGAAGTTGTAATTGGTCAGTCTGTGTAGCTCTTGAAATCATGTTATTGCTATGGGCAGTATCTACTGCCCAGTCTTTCTCAGTATTATCACGTTCAGCATCTTGAATATCATCTCCACACTTTTCTTTTAATATTTCTTCCAGTATACGTGCCCTTTCTCTTTTACTGAATGCTAACCTTGATGTCTCATGTGTTAATGTGCTCTGAGAATGTATGGTTGGCACAGCAGTTTTTCTGTTCAGTAGAAGTCTGAAAAGAAAGTGAAAATCTCATGACTACATGTACAGAAACCAAGAATTTTGTTTTCAACTTGTTTTGAGTGGGCTTGTCAGGATTTCTAGCCACTGAAAGCTAATTTAGGCCCACTGTGCATGCCACATCCTGGCATGGGACTCCTAGTTAAATGTCCCTTCTGAAGGTGAGTTGTGAGGTCAGGCCTATGGCAAGGATTTACTTGCTTGCAACCCCTATTATTTGATTTCTTCAAGAGAAAAGTGCTTCATGAGAAAATTTTACTTCAGCTTACTTTTTGAGTATTTTAGGCGGTATTTCATCAGATGTCATCAAGTACATTTTCTGTGAGCAATGAAATAATTTTGATAGGCATTAGCCACAGGCCACTATCATTGCCAAAGATGTCAGGTTTAGAATGTCACTGGAAAAGGCAAAACAGGTTGAGAATGTCACTGGAAAAGCCGTAGGTAAAAACATTCCTGTTGAAGTTGATAGAGAAGTGGAAATTGTGCCTTGTCAACTGCCTGTAGAAAGGCATGATATTGTCAATGATGCTTTTGACAGCTTGGTGGTGCATCATAATCTGCAGTATTGCAATCATAAATCCTAGCTTACCTTTTGGCAAATCCGGAGTTGAACTGTGAAAGGTTACTGAAACATTCATCTTTAAAATGCTTCCTGCACAGAACTGAATTTTTTGTTTGCTTCCACTTGTCCCTCTTCGTCTTCACAAAAGCATTCCACTGTTTCACCAAAGAAGCTTGCTCTGGCCGGCCAGTTAAAAAGTTGACTGTCCTGGTGATTACAGTCCGCTGCAACACATCTTCTTGGCATCGCTAAACGATAAGTGGAGGCTTTCACTTCCAAATGAAAGCTAGAAATACCAAGTCACTCTAGCTACTTTCAAACCAATCGTCTAATCCAGATAATAACATTTGTGTTGTGATCGAGCGCGAGGTATCGGGCAAGAAGAGACTGTTTTTCACAGAAGGCGATCGGGGTCCAACCTCACGGTTCTCACTTTGACGTCAGAGCCTCGATTTAGTGTCGCGCGTCAATTCAAAAATTTCTGCCTCTCGCTTCGCCACATTAGCAATCTTCAGCCCATTTTTTAAGCCGCAAGACTGGTTCACAAATAAACAAAATCGTGCCTGCATATTTTCTTCAACTCAATCTCTCCAAATAACCATAAAAATCAGGTGTAAAAAATTTTTGTCACTTGCACTTTAAAAGTTTTTTAAATATTTTCAGGAACAAATATCTTGTACTTGTCTTTGTGATCATGTTGTAGTCACACAATGTGTTCTGTTCTGTTTTAACACATAGACAAGTTACAGACCATTATAAGTGTGAACCCCCCCCCCCCCCAAGTGTACCAGTCTGCATTTTTTGCTATTTCTCTGGAAGATCTTCCCCGCGCCACTTTCTCAAAAACAATGAAGTCTATTGTTGAACCATTGTTTTCACCCACCCACTTTCCCACACAAAAAACAGCAAGTTCAGTCTGGCAAGTGTAGAAGCTCTTCATAACTCTGAATAGATGTCTTATTTCAATGATGATAAAACTAGCTGACATTTATTTTCCACTTCATTTAATTTTTTGAATATCATAAAGTGGAATATCATAACGGATTTTAGAAATTTTAGGTGCCTCAAATGATATACTAAGACTTTAACTGTTCTTCAAACTGTACCAAACTTGTGACGTCATATGTACTCCGGAGCAGACACAGCTTCCAGGTAAAACTGACCACCATCATGACTAAAAATGCTGATTGGCTTTGAATTTGATAATTTGATATTTCTTGCAACTGGATAATGAAAAAAATGGGCGCAATCAAACTGATTCCTACTTAACAGGGGATGTCATGATGATGACCAAAACATGGCCTAACAACTGGAACTATCCAATTCATTCTTCCGTTTGAAATTATGCATGTTCAAATCAGTACATGTAAATACAATGAAATGTTAAGTGTGTCTGCCAAAGTGCAAGCTTGTCCAAAATTTTGTTTTTGATGCACTAAACCTACCTTTCGCACATCCAACAGATCTGCCAGCTCTGCCATTTCTGCCATCGTGACCCGACAACCTCCTGTTGCAGAACTTGAAACCTCATTGTAAGGAGTTGCTGTTGCTGTATCAGTTGTTGTTGCTGTATTGTTCTGGGTGATTCTGGCTGGTTGTAGCTGATTCTGGTTGATTCTGGCTAGTTCTAGCTGGTTCTGGGTGATTCTGGGTGGTTCCAGCGTTTAGAACAACCAAATTTTTAAATAGTCTTAAACAATAGACTCATTGTACCAAACCCATGAACACGCTGTAATCTGTAGAAAGAATGCTGCTTACTCCAGTAAAAGAACAAAAACCGAATTAAAACCATAACTAAATAGAAAACTGTTGAAACCAGGAGCATGAAACAAACCAATATTTATCTCTGACCTGAAATAAATAAGTTAGTTGTAAATCACCAATAACTGCAAGAAGGAACAGCATTGAACAACCAAAAATGTGTTTTGCCACACAGTCACCAGTCCTGTTCATATTAAGAACAAATTAAGGATACAAACGGGCTGCACTATTTCCAGATAAACAAAAGAAATTTGAAAATCATGTGTACATCACACCTGAGCGACTCATTGGATAAACTCAATAATTAGTTGCCAAAGATCAAAAGTTTTTATCTGTATTTTCAGTGCTCTGAAGAAGGCGAAAGGGACAAAAGTACTTTAGTCTCACCTGCGAAACAAACTTTGATTAATTCCAGTCCCTTAAGTACTTTTGATGCTATGAATTTTTAGATTTGGGAACTTTTTTTTGCCCACCTGATACGTTATTGACATTCATAGAAGTTTATTTGTATGCGTTGTTGATGAGCTTGTAATTCTACACAAAAGTATACACAGTGATTTGCTAACATCACTCACCACAACATTCATCTGCATCTTCCTCATCTACATGCCCATCACAGTAATCCGTGTTGTTGTCACAAGCAAGCCACTGTGCAGAAGATAATGCACAGATGCATATTGAAGCAGAGGATGCAATGTTTTCCAGCAATAGTGAAAACTGGGAAGTTTCACATTTCCTTTCGAGTGAAGATTCTGGAGACAACTGGATTCCATGAAAAAATTGAAAAAAGGTTGATATGGGTGACATGTCGTCACCTTATAAAACTCACTGCTTAAACCAGTATTGACTACATATCCTGCTGTCAAAGAAAACGATAATCTCATATCTTTAGACTCCTCGTTTACGTCATTTAAGGAAGTCAGTAAGTGCTAGCGTCCGCAAGTGGACCTATTTTCTTTGAAAGATCTTTGCTTTGTAAAATTGTGTTATTCTTGTGTCAGTCTGACTTCTGAGTCAAAATATAATAGTCAACGAGGGGGCAAGAAGATTTTTATGCTGTCATGGAACAAAACGGTGATGTCATAAGTCAAAATGCTGATGTCAACAGATGCAAAGGATTCACATACTTTAATCAATGCATCTTTGAGTGCTATCCAATGATGTTTTCTCATGATGATCTGATGTTTGTGTCAAAATATAACAGTCAGGGGGTGGTAAGAAGTTTTGATGATGTCATAGGTCAAAATACTAATTTCAGCAGATGATGTTAATACATCTATCAATTGAAAGCTCTTCAAACACCCTTTCCAAATATCCAATTCCCGTGTCGATACAAGTCACATGTCAAAATATATTGCAGTATTTAGGTGATTTTAGGCCCCTCCATGATGTCATTGATCATGTGACATTTGAAAATTTCCAGAAATGGCACATTGTCTCAAATTAATCCGAATGGCCTATTCTAGCAATACAAACCTTAAAAAGTTTAGTTAGGCACTTGGTTAGATGCCAGTCTGCATTCTTTGTAGTGCGCGGGGAAGATCTTCCCCGCGCCACTTTGACTGCTTCCAGCTGCAGCCACGCCATAACCCTGTAATAACATCACCTGTAGCAGTTTTTATATGAAATTTACAAAAAAACCCCAACCCTTAGATGCGCCAAAATTTATTTCAGAATGAGCTTCCCCACGCCAAAATCAAAGAATGCTAACTGGGTTAGATGGTTAGTGTGTTTTCGCTGTCAATGATGCCATGATCAAGGAAAAGTTACAGGGAGAATGTGACAGGCTGCAGGGTCTGCTGACGGAACCACTAAAGGAGAAACAAATAACTGAACAAAGAATCAATGATGAGAGCACAAAGAAAGAAGCTACAGTATCCATTCCTAAAGTTACAGATCATCAAAGCATAGTATCTGACAAGATGTCAGATACTGCCTGCCTCCGTTTCCATCTCTAAAAGGGTCACCCTGCATTGTTCTTGTTCACACATTAACCCTATTCAGCCCGGGTAAAATTTTTGGTATTTTGGTCCGGCGGGGGGCTATTTTGGCCCCCGCTCTTTATTTCAGAAACAAGAAACTGTTCGTAGGTGAAACTTCGCACATTCGATTAGGGACCTGGAAAGAATCCAAAACTAGCAGTAATTAGTAATTTGTCACGTGATTCGTTGCTAGGCAACCAAAAACAATAGTAAAATCAAGCAAAAAGTAGTGACTATTCTTAAATGCCAGATATTTACTGATTTGTTTAAGATGAGTGGCTAACTATGCTAAGTATGCTAGGGATAAGGTCAACCTTTACTCTTCTGCAACTGATGCACTGATACCTATCAGAAATCTTGGAAAGCTGCTTTCCCTCACTTATGGTTAGCCCTTCACATATCCCATGCAAGCATGAATCACAGTTATCACACCTCAGCCAAGTGACATCACTCTCCAATTTGCTTATCAAGCATTAGGCAGCATCACACTTGGCTGCCACTCAGGATTTTCATTTTCTTCAAAGTTTCCTGGCGAAATTGCTTCATGTCTAGATTTTTTATTTACATTGTTAATGACATCAGAACGATAGTCTTCTAGCGGTGATTTGGTGTCACTGATCTCTTCATCTACTTCCCTTATCTGTTCCCTTAATTCTATTCCTTTGTTGCTATCTTCATCCAAATCACCCTCTCCAACATCTAACCCACTCCTCCTCCAACCAACTCCAACACTCTCCTCCAGTAACATTTTGTACAGTTTCTCTGCTATACCCATCATTATGTGTAGAGCTGGTGGCACCACATGGTCTAAGGTTCTCACAGAGAAGAGCATTGTGTCTAAAAATTTGCAAGCACAGTTGGTGAGGATTGCATTGGTCAAGGCAGCAGAGGTGGATCTTTGTGTGTCACATGTGATGGCACCTCAGCAAATCTGGGGACCTTTGAAAGCCTAGGATGCAGTTTTGAGAATACATGCGATTCCATGCTTACACAATTTAGACATCCTAGTCTCTCATATGATGTGTTTGCAATTCTTGATCCTTGTCACATGCTGAAGCTTGCCTCTAATTCCTGCAAGCCATGACAAGTGCTCACAAGTCACACTGCATCTCAAAAATATTAAAATTCAAGTTCTATTGTTATCTACGGAGATAAAATCATCTGGTTATGAAACAGCCGCTAATGTTGACTTTCTTTCCAATAAATTAGTACCCACCTGCGTTGGACCTGCAAAAACTTGATTCCAGGCTCTATGTTGAAATCTCGTCCATTCAAAAATTTAAGAAATGAGCAAGCTGGATTTAAGGCCCCTCTGCAGTAGCTCTTTAAACAGTAACAGTAACATTTCAGTAACAGCCGAATTTCCACCTAAGAACTGATGCTTTATGCGTAAAATTGGCTTGCCATAGACAAACCATGAAAATGAAATGAATGAATTGAAATTCACATTTTTCCGACAAGAACGGAAGGAAGCATGACACCCCTGCCCCTGCCAAGACGCCACTAAATGTTACTCAAGGTGATTCTGTTCTCCCAAGGGGACAAAATGCGTAAGTAACACATTGTTACGAAAGAAAACCAAGGAATGTTCCTCATTGTGTTTGTTCATACTAACAGATTTTTGGGAAGGGCTTTCAGCTGAAAAGCTCCCATGTGCACGGGAGGGGAATGACTGACCAAAGCCAGATAAGTTACTGGACCTAGCTGGACATAATTGCAATACAAAGAAGTTTTCAATGTTAGTACCTTGATATTAAGTGACCTTTCAAATGTGATCTTTTTACTTGTTTCATTTAATATAAAAGTTTATCTTGAATGACCTAAGACACTAACCACAAAGCACTATACCGCACTACAAGGACAATACCAGGAGGAGTAGATATATCATGACTGCCCCCTGGCATTTAACATAGAACACAAATACATACAAAAGCGATTTTACAAATAAATGAAAAATACAATGTTTAAGGAGACAGGAGAATCTATCCTTTTACTCAACTGGTAGTAGAGCAGTTCCTAATGTGCAAAGAATCTCATTGTAAGATATCAAATCAGAGTAACTGAAGCTACTTTTAGATAATAAAGAACAATTTTCAGATATCTCTTTCCATCTTCACGGGCATGTAGCTCACTGTTCCAATTGTCTAATATTTTACAGCAACAGATTTTCTTGTCTTGTCTTCTACCCTGTTTACGTCTTTGATACATATCCTCATCATAGCCTGATTCAATGTCTGATTTCTCTTAGATCACATTAAATAAAACATTCTATGCAGTAAATGTGTTTTAACACCAAGGCAATTATATTTGTGATGCGGTTCCACTAAGTAGGCCCAGTCCCCTGTCGCCCACAACGTGGCTCTCGAGTTACATATCCTCAAGTTAAACAGGTATTTCTCCATCACAACTTACAACCACCGTTTTGTGTTGGTCCCTTCCTTTTCAAGAAATTTCCAACTTCTCGTCTACTGTTTGTTAAGCTGTTGGGTGTCTACTACTATTTACTATGTCTGAGTCCAACGCTTCACAAGCCTCTATCGATCGAATCAAAGAAAGAGAGTGTCGTTTTTCAAGAAGAGATTGGTCTAGAAATCATCAGAAAGAGATGTTGCATCTAAGATGCACAGCCTATGGTTTGCCCATTACTGGAAAAAAGATGCACTGGTTGATCGTTTGTATACCCATCTTCATCCCGAACCACCATCCTCACCAACCCAAAACAACGATGGCCGCAGTACCCCTGACTTAAAAGAGAATAATGGAAACTTGCTCCTCCCGCTTCAACAACCACCAGCCTTCCCATCCATCGAAGAACTCCGAGCTCTGATCCAACAAGAAGTGCTGGCTGCGAATTCTAACCGCCCAGTGACACAACAACCAATCCATGCTGCATTGTCTCCCGCTTCCCTAATCATCCCACCAAGGAATGAGCCGTTACCAAATAGCACTCAACCAAGCCAGCATCCCACCAGCCCAGCCTCCGACCGCAATACCAGGTAACATTTTACCAGCTTTACCCTCCTTTTCTAAGTCCTCTTTGCCACCTGTGTCGCAAAAAGTTATGAAATCACTTCAAAACAAGGAATACGTTGATTTAAATTCTTTATTGCCTACTTCTTTGTATGATCAAGTGACACACCCCCACAGTTTCAATTTGAAATTCAATCCAACGGAACCGGGTGAGAGTGTCATGGCTGTGTCATCCCCAGCCTTGAATAAGGTAAAGATTAACAATGCCGCAACATGGCTACAAGCATGGAATATTTACGTTAGGGGTATGATTTATTTTCATCCAGACCTAGCCCCCTCCATGCTCTCATTCCAAGAATCAACTTGCAATCTTCAACGTCATTATCTGCTCACATCTTGGCTAGGGTATGACACAGCCTTTCGCATGAATATGGCTCTGGACAAGAATCTTTCCTGGAACCGCTTTGATGAATGCGCATATGACCAGTTTGTTCGCTGCCCTCAACCTGATAAAATGAGCTCACCAAATTCAGGGCTGAAGTGCTATAAATTTTCAGCCCCAGGGCATTACGCAAATCAGTGTCCCAATGAAAGTTATCATCCACAGTCAAATTTTTGTGCCAACCACAACCCCTCAAGTGGTTCCTTTCACCCAGTTAATGTCAATCCGAGCCAACCCTGCCGCCACTTTAACAACCAGGGTAGATGTAGTCAACCAAACTGCAACTTTCCACATGTCTGCAACAGATGTAGAGGAGCACACCCAGGCACCTCTACATGTCTGCAACAGATGTAGAGGAGCACACCCCTACTCAATAATTTTAACCCACTGCCACCTGGTCCTTCTACCCCCTTGAATATCAAGAACTTTAAAATAGAGTTGAAAAATTCTCCTGACAAAAACGTCTCCACCAGACTTCTCAACAGCCTTCAACACGGCTTTCACATTGGCTATGATGGCCCAGAATTCCCAAGTATAGCAAAAAACTTGAAATCATCATAGCGGAAAACATTTTACCTGAACTTCGAATGGCTGGCTGGACCCTTGTGAAACCCCGAAAAATCGAATGGCTGGACCCTTGTGAAACCCCCGTTCCATAACTTTCGAACTTCCCCAATCGGGGTAGTGCCGAAGAAGGACAGCAAAAAGCATTGTACGATAACGGATTTATCATCCCCTAAAGGAAGTTATATTAATGACATTATCTCGGTATAAGAGTCCGCAGTCCAATTCAATGGCTTTGACAGTGCGGTCAAAATTATTTCAAAACTCGGTCACGGGGCACTAATGGCGAAACTTGATATCAAGAGCGCATTCCGAATGTGCCCAGTTCGCCCTGCGGATTGGCATCTTCTCGGTTTCGTTTTTCAAAACCTGTATTTCGTTGATTTGTGTTTGCCCTTTGGTCTCCGCTCTTCTGTAAATGGATTTATTCAAGTATCAGATACTTTATCGTGGCTTATGAAGACAAATTATCACATTACTAATTCCAAGCATTATTTAGATGATTTCCTATTAGCTGGTCCTAAGGAATCCCGCAACTGTCACACAAGTGTGCAAACCACAATCAACTTATTCAATAAACTGAGTGTTCCTCTTGCACCCGAAAAGATTGTTAATCCAATCACAACCATTGTTTACCTAGGCATAGAGCTAGACTCTACCTTAATGGAATTGCGCCTTCCCAAAGACAAACTCGTTTCATTGACTGTTATTCTAAATCAATGGTCTCATAAGAAAAAGTGCACTAAGCGGGAATTACTATCACTCATCGGCAAGCTTTCCTTCGCCTCCAAAATTATTCCTTCTGGTCGCACTTTCCTGAGGCACCTGATTAATCTGTCCACCACTGTCCCTAAATTGCATCATCACATTTCATTGAACAAAGAATCAAAGGACGATATCCAGTGGTGGATTGACTTTTTACCAACTTGGAATGGCAAATTCAAAATCCTCGATTATGAGGTAACTTTAGCTCCGGATTTACAGCTATATACCGATGCATCCGGTACAATCGGGTACGGTATCCATTTCTGTGATAAGTGGATAGCCGCAAGATGGCCTGCTGAGGTTCAGGATCGATCGATCCAATGGAAAGAACTCTTTCCGATATATCTAGCATGTTTAACGTGGGCTCCATTGTTTAAAAGTAAGCGTCTCTTGTTTCACTGTGATAATATGTTAGTTTTCGATATCTGGTCAGCTAACACTTCAAAATGTGGGCATATTATGGCTCTCTTGCGTAAACTTTCCTTTATCACAGCTAAGTTTGAATTGACAGCGAATGTTAAGCACATCCAAGGGACCGATAACTCAATTGCAGATTCTCTCTCTTGGTTTCAGATGGACAAATGTTGTTACCTCGCCCCTCAAGCAGAGAGATCCCCCACAGCCATTCCGGCCGACGCCTGGAAGCTATAAAGAAGATTTAAACTTTCTACAAGTCATGTCTATATCTCCATCGTCTAGGAGAACTTATCAGCAAGGCCAACGTTTGTACGCAGAATTTTTGCGCTCATGTTGGTTTCCCCCGTTGCCCTCTTAGAGCATACTCTGCATTTCATTCAATGAAAAGGGTGCTCTTTCAAGCATGTGAGTTCTTGGACAGGATCCTGCGGCAGAGGCTCTTTAGGTTGAGGTCAAATGATAACCTAAAAACTGAAGCAAGGAAAGCCAATCACAGATACCTGTCAATAAAGCAACTACAAGACAGCCTGGTAAAAGAGAAATTGCTACGACGCAATGCTGAGCGCAGGCAGCAATATGCAAAGAAGAGGCTTGATAGTGAAAGGTATTCCAAACAGCTGACGATTCAAGATCATGAAGATATGTCAGCAATGTTCCACTCTATCACTGCTTCGGAAGAATATGAGAAGCTGTTTGCAGACAAACTAGAAATGAAATTGTTTTGGAATCTCCAAAGAGAAATGATAGAAAACAAAACAAGAAAATGTCATCCAAGGTATAGCATACATTACATTGTATTATACAACAGTTGATTTCAAATGTTACCTTTCTGTGAGACAGTTTAGTTGAAGAAACATCACTAATTCAGAACACTACAAAGTTCAGTTTTGGTACTAATCTTGAACTTCCAGTATATAAGGTTTCACAGTTCAAATAAAAATTTTGCAAGAACTGCAGAGCCTTTACTCAAGTGGTCACGCCCCATTGGGGAGTCAAGATGCATCAAATTGAGCTCTTGAAATTTCTATTACATTACCGAAATAACTGTCGAAAACTGCATCAAAAGAATGGAAAAAGATGTGGAAACAGTTGTTGAAGCGTCAGAGATACTGAAAAAGATGAATAAAGGCTGATATCGAAAAAAATATTAGAATTCTGTCAGACAAAGCACGGCATGAGCCACGAGATCACCAACGCTGCTCTGGACGAAGCAATCAAACAGCAGAAAATGTACACCTTGGTAATTCACGGCAAACAGTCATATCGGAAATATGACGATAAGGTATGTATTGAAGACAACAAAGAAAGCTGTTATACCCAAACAGACCCCACTACACAAGCAAAGTTTATTAGTAAACAGGATTTTGAGCGGTTTCTGATTGATTTTGAAGATTTTAAGCCATATGTGCACTGTGAAATGCTGTCGATAAAGGCTGATATAGCGAGCAGACAAAAGGCACAAAACCCACCAAAAACACCCGATGGAGATCGTGAAGCCCTGGTAAGAACCCTAAATGAACGTATTTTGTCATTGGAAAGACAACTCCATGAGAAGCAATATGTGATTCAAAAACTATTCAAAGGGCCTAAGCAAAATCCTACAACGAGTTTCCACGAAATTCCCAGTGGACAAAGCTGTGATGCAAAAAGATAAACAGTCATTGTTATTGTTGGTTAACCTTAAAGTTCCTTTTGATGTTGTTGCTGTTTCTGAAACTTGGGATTCTTTTAAAAGACCCTTAAGATCACTGTTGAAATTCCTGGATGCACATTTTCTCTACAAAATCTCAAAGTCAGAATGGTGGTGTAGGTCTCTTTATTAAGTCTAGTTTAGCTCCTAATCCAAGGTCTGATTTAGCGAGTGACAGCGATGATTTTGAGACAGTTTAGACAGAAGTTGAAAATCCTAAAGATAAAAACATTTTAAACCTTTAATGAGTACATGCAAAATATTTTAGCTAATCCTACCATAACTAACAAGAACGTGTTCATTTTAGGTGACTTCAACTTGAACTTACTAAGCTATGATTCTCATGCACCTACCAAAAATTTTGTTAGTCTTTTTCTTTCTCAGCATTTTCTTCCCTTTGTAGTTCATCCAACTAGAGTATCTGATCATTCTTCCACTATTATTGATAATGTTTTTTCTAATATATGTAATTTAGAAACTAAGCGTGGTAACATCTTAACGCATATTGCAGATCACTTTCCACAGTTTTTGATTGTTAAGGAAGGAGGAATTGCAAATAGGTCCTTATCTTTTTACCAACATGACTATTCCAAATGTGATCAGGAAAGTTTTCTTGAAGATTTTAATAACCTAAACTTTGAGTACCTTAATGAGACCATAAATGATGTAAATGCCAAATTTAACAGATATCTTGATAATCTGAATGATATTGTTAAAAAGCACGCCCCATTGAAGAAATTCACCAAGAAAGAACTCAAATTGCGTAATAAGCCATGGATTAATAGCAGAATCCAAAAGATGATGCGGTTACCGGATAAAGCTTTAAAAAATCTCAGGACAAAAACCTGACCCAAACGAATATTTGTATAAACAATTCAGAAACCATATTGCGATTGAAGTTAAAGAGAGTAAAACGAATTATTTTCATAATTATTTTAATGTTAATAGCAACAATATGAAGCTTTTATGGACAGGAATTAAATCAATCATTAGTTTGAAAAACTCTCAAGTAAACATTATCAGCAAAATTAAGGATGCAAATGGTAATCTTACAGCTGATTCATTAACAATGGCTAACATTTCTAATAACTTCTTTGTTAATGTAGCTGATGATATCACTAAGAAGACACCCAGGTCTAAAAAATCCCCAATGGATTATCTTTCAAATAAAAATCCACATTCTTTTTCATATTCCCCCCATTCTCTTACGAAATATCAGATATGATTGATCAGTTTAAAACTGGTAAATCAATAGGTCCTAACAGTATCCCTATGCATTTGTTTAAAATTATGTCTCCTTATGTATCTACTCCCTTATCTCTAATCATTAATGAGTCTTTTCAGACTGGTGTCTTTCCTACGAAGAAGAAGCAAGCCAAAGTTATACCCTTGTTCAAAATGGGTTGTTCTTTGACTTCTTCAAATTATAGGCCTAGATCTCTTTTGTCCGTTTTCAGTAAAATCATAGAGAAATTAATGTATAAGTGCTCATATAATTCCTTAGGGCTACGTGAAGTCTTGTATAATCTGCAGTTCGGTTGTCGTGCTTCTCACTCAATAGATCATGCTTTGATTAGTTTAACTGAATCAATTAAGAATACCTTGGATAATAAGAAGCATGGGTGTGGAATTTTCATTGACTTAACGAAAAGCGTTCAACACAGTTAATCACAAAATTCTCCTCAGCAAGCTTGAAAATTATGGTATTCATTGTACAGCTTTGGCATGGTTCAGTTCCTATCTTTGCAATAGAAGCCAATATGTATCTGTTAATGGTCACAACTGTAACTGTCTTAATATTACTTGTGGAGTACCACAGGGTTCTGTCCTTGGCCCACTCCTATTCCTCATATGTATCGATGATCTTCCTAACTCATCAACTAAACTAACTTTTTATCTTTTTGCTGATGATACTAACATCTACTAAGAATCAGACTGTTTATACAAATTACAAAAGGTAGTTAACAAGGAAGTTAAACTTGTAAAAAAGTGGTTAGATGCTAATAAACTTGCCCTAAATGTAGACAAAACCAACTTTATAATTTTTAATTCTCTAAGGAATTTGTTGCATGAAACTGTTAACATTAAAATAGGAAACAAGCATGTCAAGCAAGTTAAGTATGTTAAATTTCTTGGTCTTCTGCTGGATGAAAACCTCACTTGGAAATATCACTTGAATGAACTCTCTAAAAAGTTAGCAAGAACATTTGGTGTGTTCTTCAAAATAAGGCATCTTCTCCCTTCTAGTGTTTTAGTCACCCTATACCGTTCCTTATTTGGCTCATTTATTCAGTATGGGATTGTTGTGTGGGGTCTAACCTATGACATCCACACCTATCCATATCTTACAAAAGAAAGTTGTTGGAGCTATTACCTTCAATAATTTTGTTGCTCCTTCTACTCCAATCTTTTCAGAGTTGAAAATTCTTAAGTTATATGATTTATTTTATTTAAAGCTCCTTTCTTTTGTGTATGAATGTGTTAACAAAATTTCTCCCTCATATTTCCATGATTATTTTACCTTATTGTCGTCTGTTCATCAATATGATACCAGGCAGGCACGTATGGGTAGAATTTTATTATATCGTAGAATTACTTTGCAATATGGAATAAGATCTGTCAGATACACAGGTGCAAAATCCTGGAGCGAAATTCCTCTCATCACCAAGCAATGCCCCTCAAAGTTACGTTTTCACCAGCAATTGAAAATCCATTTGTTCTCAACAAACTACTAAATATTTGAATTTTCTGGTCGAATTTTTCAGTCAAGGCTGTAAATCTCTCATTTCTTTAAAGTATGCTGACCTTGGGGTGGCTTTGGTGGACTCTTGCTTTTGTAAACTGTCACCAAAAGTAAAATGGATCATCTGTAACTATATCATGGCAATTGCAGGCATCTTGCGTAAAACGGTTACACGATGTCCGAGCGGTCAATGTACCAATTAAACAACAAAAACAACAACAATGATATTCTTTCATAAATCTTTGCACTTACATATATCTAGATATAGTGTTTGTGTGGTTCGGCGAGGTGACTTGCGTCCCTGCCATTGAACCTTGAATCTTGCTTATGTAAACTGTCACCAAAAGTAAAATGGATCATCTGAAACTATATCATGGCAGTGGCAGGCATCTTGCGTAAAATGGTTACACGATGTCCGAGCGGTCAATGTACCAATTAAACAATAAAAACAACAAAATCAACAACACTTATATTCTTTCATAAATCTTTGCACTTACATATATCTAGATATAGTGTTTGTGTGGTTCGGCGAGGTGACTTGCGTCCCTGCCATTGAACCTTGAATCTTCTCTTACTATATAAACAAACATTCTTATAATGGTACACAAACAATAGTTGCTCCACGACTGTCAAAACGAAGAATCTGATTGGTTAATTCATGACCAAAGGTGTGAAATCTAGGCTTGTCATCCGTAATTCCTGTGACGACTATAGATCTTAAAGCGATTAATGATAATGAGTTCAGAAACCGAAATGGGAATCGATACATTTGTAACACTAAATAAACATGGCAACTGTTGACCAATACAACTTTGTTGATCAAAATCTAAGTGGTTGCTAGGCGTTGCTAATCTTACTTTCTTCGTAACATATTCAGTTTCCAAGGCTAACGTGATTCTGTGGCTCATCTCTCAGAGCATCATGGTCCATAAACAACAAACAAACGAGAAGGCACTACTCAGTCTCTCACAAGCACTGATAGTCCTGTAACTCCAAAATATGCATATGCAATCTCAATACTACAAAAGCGCGACCAAAAATATCTGACTAGGATACAAGAGCTTTCTCAAGACACTTGTTCCAAAAACTGTCCGTCCGACCTTAGCCTAACATATCCGTTACTAATAGTTATTAATTTATCTTAACAGGAAACATTCTTTCGTATATTCTTAATTGCTTGAGGGGAAGAATAGGTCAAAATTTAGCTCTGTCACACTTTTGGGGCCTGTTCTGGGTGCGAAACTCTTCCTTGGTGCCGGCTGTGGGTTGGGTTTTTTGCCTGGAGTGGGCTCCATGGGCTTGGGATCATTATAGCCAATATGGGTCTCTTGCACACAAGGCATCTTTTGGAATCATACTGATTACTTAAATCATGGATTTTTTAACATAGGGGGTGCTCTCTCCTCGATTAGCACATGTTGCTGGTCCCTAGGTACCTAAGCAATTGGTATTAATTTACCTTGTGGTTCATGGATTTTCAAAGATATTAAATTTTCCACGCTAATCGAAATCTTCAAGAATTGTTTGCAGAAAAAGCAGGAATATGGTACATCCTTGTCCCTTGAGAAAAGAATATTTTAGGTACATAGGGACCAGGAACATGTGCTAGAACCTTTCGACTGAGATGCCTATTCCCATTCTGAAGAAGAGCACGCCCCTCATTGTTTTCATGATGTGAAATGGCTTGAAATCAATCCCTTGTTTTTGATGACTTTTCCAGGATTTCAAGCTTGCCATTTTCTTCGGAATCCTTAATTCCGGAAATTTACTGTGCTTAAAAAAATTGTGAAAAATACTCATAGTGTAGCATAGCCTTTCAGCGAAAGTGCTACATTTGAATCATCTCAATCAGCCTCTTAGTTGTTTGTCTATAACGTATCGCGTTGGGTCACTTTTTCTGGGTCACCCGGTAGGTATATGTTTCTGTATTCTTGTATATAATGCATTATTGAAACTTGTATGTTGTTGAATTCTAAAATGAAACTGAAACATAGATTATGAGTGAAATGATGCAACATTGTGAAGATTCTGGTGTCAGTTTCTCACTTCCAGATTACTTTTCAGATTAGGCAAAAAAATTCTATTTTGCAAATCCCATAATGATGAAGAGTATTTTATTAGGATTATGTAAAATTACTTTAAATAGAATTGAAACCTACTTAGGAAAACCGTACAGTAAATGCCTTTGTCACATATCGCCATTTTCCCTCAAAGAATTCTTAATGATAAAGCTTGAAAATCCATTTTTTAAAATGGCTCAAGAGTTCTTATCACAGTGTGAAGGTTTCTTGAAAATGCTTCATCATTATTAGGATTTTATTACTCTAATGTGAGCAAGGTCAGTACCGCACTTGGCAAAAATACATCATGGTCGTGTATTCTTTATATAGTGAAGCTTTACCTCTAAAACAATTTGCAAATACTGTGTACAATTATGTTATGTTTCTGGATGTGTAATAATTACACCTTAACCAGTTAACATCAATTGATGTCATGAAATCTTGTTCTGATCAACCATGAGTCTGGTTACTAGGAGGATCATTTTCTCTGTGTTTCTGAAATTAAATGGAAACTTTTAAAGGCACTGTTGTGACAAAACCATGTAGGTTGTTTTTGATGAACAATTCACGATTGTACATAGCCCAAACACAAAAGCAATCCAAAGATACTTTTATTCATGCACAAACAGACACAATTTCAAGGTTATTTCATTAAAATGCCAGAATGAATGATCTCTCACAGAGCAGTAAATACTGTGGGTACAGTAGCTTCAATTGATGGAACAATTATCTATACTATCAGTGAATACTGAAACCATAATAGAAATAGTACTAAAATTTTTGCATTAGGACCATTCTGGCATTACTTTGTCTTGCTCCCCTTGCATGTGCAAGCATTCAAACACAACTCATTTGCAGTTTTGCATGGGCATCCCTTCTGCTGACATGTATTCTCTCTATCACCCACAACATGAACAAAGGTACATCCTAAAACAAGGAACCACTCAAAACCAGCCTCAACCATCCAAAACCAGCCACAACTACCCAAACGATCCAAAACCACCAAAGACCAGAGCATAACCCCCTACCATCCAAAAATCCAAGAATTATCAGCCCTTCTAGAGAGCATAACAGCCCTGAAACTTAACAGGTGGTGTTGTTTGTCATCTCTCAAATATATTGTTATTTGCGGTGCTTTCGTCTTACCATAACATGAATGCTAACTGCTTTTGTTTCTCGTGAAGAGTAAATTTTGCAAGATTGTTCAAGATCACTCACTTCACTCACAATTTTTAAAGATTTCTCCAAGATTTTGAAGATGTCCCTAAGATTTTTCATCAAGCTGTGTTGCCCTCACCTTTAGTGATGGGTGTTAAAGATCTCGTACATCTTTGGCAGATATCCTTTTGTTTTCTAGAATGATATGTAAATTTTCCCATAAATCCTTTTTAAACAATCAGATACACCTTTCCAAAGAGTATTACATCATTCGCCTAAAGAACTGATATTTGGTAAATTTTGGGTAGTTATGATCTTTTTGTGGATGATTTTGGGTCGTTTTGAGCGGTTTTATTCTGGTTGTGGATCGTTTTCAGTGGTTGTGGCTCGTTTTCGGTGGTTGTGGCTCGTTTTTGGTGGTTCCTCATTTTAGTAAGTACGCAAGGACAAACCCCCATAGCTGGTCTTCTAGGCTTATTGTAATTTGCGTAAGTTATGCATTTTACAACAAAATGCGTAAGAAGATGCGTGAGATGATGCGTAAGATAGCTTCTGTGCGTAAGATGATGCGTAAGATATCTGTTATGCGTAAGATGATGCGTAAGACGATGCGTAAGATAGTTTTCATGAGTAAGATGATGCGTAAGATAGTTTTCATGCGTAAGATGATGCGTAAGATGAAAATATCATCATCCGAAAGCGAATATAGCAGATCGGAACAGCACAAGACATTCAAATGTCATCTACTGGCACAAAATATTCATTGCTTGTGGAAGTAAAACACTTCCATTCAGAATTTCAGAATCAGGTTTCGCAGAAACCACGCCAATGCTAATTTAGGCCCTTTTCCACTTTCTACAGATGAACATTCCTTTTCATATTGACTTTGCTTAGTTGCATGCCTTCTTTATACTAGAAACATGAAACAAGAGTCTTTAACATTTTTCTTATGCTTTGAGAATGAATGAGTTCCAGTGTTATTTCTAACTCTTGTTGCAGATATGTTTCTTGACATAGCGCAGTTCTAGAGTTCCTTAAATTTTCATCCATCCTACTGCTAGTTTTTTCTAACAAACTAGGTTTCTTATTTATAAAAGAACGTGTATCTTGATATGTTTACCATTCATAATGCTACAATTGATGTTATATTTGTTGTTGAATTTATCCTGGGTCCAAATCAATTGCAAATTCTTACACATTCCTGTTGTCCTGCTGCTTCAGGTTCACCTCCTGCTGCATTGTCTTGTGGTCAAGACATTATTTACACAAACATTTACAAACTGTACACTCCAATTATTCCCTGAGATAAATTAATGGATATTTGACAAGTTTTGTTTTACTTCCTTCGCCATTGAGGTAACTGGGTCCAAGTACCCCAATCTAAAAATACCATTTGGGACAGATTTTCAATGGGGTCTCTCTTTCACCATATTCAGCGTATCAAACTACTTATATGTACTACAATTCATGGCTGTATCGTCCCTTGCAGTAGATTTATGAGAAATACCCTTCAGAGGGACTGGGGGCAAGTACCCTTGTCTGAAAATATTTTTTATCTTATTCAGCGCATCAAACTACGTACCGGTATCAAATTCCATGGCTGTATCGTAATCTCTAGTAAAGTTATGGTAAATGCCACTCAAAGGGCCTGGAACCAAGTACCCCTGTCTAAAAATAGCATTTGGGGGGGCAGATTTTGAAAGGGGTCTCTCTCTAATCTTATTCAGTGTATCAAACTACGTACCAGTACAAAACTTAATGGCTGTATCGTCATTTACAGTAGAGTCATAATAAATACCCCTTAGAGGGACTGGGTCCAAGTACCCCAGTCTGAAAATAGCATTTGGGGGCAGATTTGAGTTGGGGTCTGATTCTTATCTTTTTCAGTGCATCAAATTGGGTAGGTGTACGAAGTTTCATGCTGGTATCACAATCTGCATGATCAATGTTATTAGGGCCCTAACTAGAAATAACACTGGAACTCATTCATTCTCAAAAAATAAGAAAAATATTAGCCTCTTGTTTCATGTTCCTTGTATAAGGAAGATGTGCAACTGTGCAAAGTCAATATGAAAGGGATGTTCGTCTGTAGAAACTGGAAAAGGGCCTAAATTAGCATTGACATGGTTTCTCTGAAACCTGATAGGCCCAATTCTGACAAGAAGTGTTTAATTCGACAAGCAATAAATATTTTGTGCCAATAGATGACATTTGAATGTCTTGTGCTGTTCCGATCTGCTATATTCGCCTTCGGATGACGATATTTTCATCTTACACATCATGTTACGCATAAAAGCTATCTTACGCATCGTCTTACGCATCATCTTACGCATAACAGACATCTTACGCATCAACTTAAGCACAGAAGCCATCTTACGCACAATCTTACGCATCTTCTAACGCATTTTTTTGTAAAATGCGTAACTTACGCATGCTTACGCAAATAACAATAAGCCTCATTTGCATCCACAAAGGAAACTTCACAGGCGTAAGTTTCATTACATCGATTGCGCAGCATTTGTCTTTGGCATCCATGGCAAGTCACAGTGGTTTCACCGGGGTAAGGCAATACTTTTTCTTCTGCAATCCAAATTCAAACACACACAGTATTTGCTGACTTTTACTGACGTAATTGTTGGGCAGCAAACCTTTTCCAGTGGTTCAATAACCTCCGCCCAATCAACAATGAAGTCATCCACTACTGCCCTAAACTGCGTATCAATGGTCGTGCAGAGCTTCAGCCCATCAGTTACGATGTTGCTTTGCTCAAAGGCACAATCCTCTTCAATCTGATCTAGAAAATCGGTTGTCTACAAACCTAAGACCTAAGACTTAAGGACTAGAAACCTAAGACATAAGAACTACAAACCTAAAACATAAGAACTACAAACCTAAGACATAACAACTAAAATCCTAAGACATAAAAACTACAAACCTAAGACATAAGAACTACAAACCTGAGGCCTAGTCCAAACATTGTCCTTCTCATTCGTAGAATACCATTCAGTTTGGTGCGTAATTTGTATAAGTTAAACCCAGCTGAACCCGACTGAACCCAGCTGTGAACCCAGCTGAAGCCGGCTGAACCCAGCAGTAACCCAGTTGAACTCGGCAGACAAAGTATAAATTCCCAGAGATCCTCTGTCAGGTGTTGTAATTTCTATGAAGTATGAGTAGGGAATTTGGATTTACCACTTTTTCATAATGCTAATGGCCCCGCTTAGAATCATAGCCCCTCAGATTTACAAACAAGGAAACTCAAAGGGCGTTTTAGGCAGATCTGTGAAGAAAACAATATTGTGTGCATTTGGAATGCGAATAAGTTAGATCAAAAAGGTAGGAGAAAAGAACACAAGACTTTTCAACGAACGACCTTTCAACAATTGAATTTTTGAGATTTCTCTGGAAAACTGTTCATTGCATACAGCCTGGTTTTCATTGAATCGTGATTCATTGCCGATGATCGGCGAGCTCATCGGCGACCATCGCCGATCAACATTCATAAGCAAAAAACTTTGTTTTCCAAGTCAAAAACTTCATATGAAAACAGAACATCGGCGATCATCGGCGATGAATTACAATTTGATGAAAACCAGGCTTAAAACGGGGATGAACTCACGAATATGACTCAATGATGATCCAGTTCCATGATTTGAGCGTAGTTTTGTCTCATCGGTTGCTCATTGTATACACAGAATTTTTCATAAGAAAATGCTTGTATAAGAAACTCTTTACATTCATAAAGGAAATCCCTTGCATAATTTTACTTCATTATCACTTGTCTCCAGTATAATATTACTCGGAAGGTACTCAAGTAAAGCCTAAACATTTCAAGGGGTTAAAATATATAAGAAACTCTGAGTACTAAGATATCAGATAATTTTAAGAAACTTTTTTTACAGACTATTCTTCAAAACAAAAGGATTTTTTCCAAATGGGTATGAGATTTTTTGGAGATATCTCTCCAAGATATCTCTCCAAGTACCTACCCAGGCACACCCTAAACGAATTAATTGAGCTTCCATTCAATGTTCTGCTGCCCTTGCCATGAGGGGAACATGGAGGGGAACATCACGAGAGAAGCTGTACGCTGAGCTTGGTTGGGAGTCACTGAGCTCCCGAAGATGGAGTAGACACCTTACGTTATTTTACAAAATGATGAATAACATGATGCCTAAATATACAATGGATCCGATCCCACAACTTCAGCAATCACAGTACTCACTTCACAATCAGGATGTCATTGGGCGAATAAGGGCAAGGACAGAAAAATTCAAATTTAGCTTTTATCCAAATTGCCTGTCTGAATAGAATGAATTATGTCCGGAAATTAGAACTGCACCATCAGTTGCTATCTTCAAGAAAAAGTTGCTCTCGAAAATTCACCCCCCTGCTAAGTCTGTCTTTGGAATTCATGACCCAATAGGCTTATCCTATCTCACTCAACTTAGAGTGGGCCTTAGCAAATTAAACCTTCACAAATTTAAGCACAATTTTCGGGATACCATAAATCCAATGTGCCCTTCTAACGATGGTATTGAGAGTACAGAGCACTTTTTGTTGCTTTGCCCTTCCTTTGAGGTTCAACGCCGAAACCTTCTCGCTGGAGTTTTTGCATTACTTCAACCATTTGGATATATTGATCTTTCAAATGAAGTTTTGACGCAACTTTTATTAGTTGGTGACAAAGGCCTCCCAAACGACGTCAACAGAAATATGCTCAAGTTGACTCTACTATACATTCACACAACCGGTCAACTAAATTAAGCCAAATGTAACTAAGCCACCACACCATGTTCATTTTTGTAACGTTCCCCTATCATAGAGTCTAAAAATGGTTAGTCTTTCGCTTATGGCCATGTTCAAGTCACTTAACAAACTGGTATTTGCTAAACTTACCCTTTCTTTGTTGTATTGTATTTATTTTTACCCCCCCCCTGGCAGCTGACCAGGACAAACATATGTACTATAGTCAGCATGAAAAGACAATAATCTAGAGGTGCTAAGTTGCGTACTGGACAATCTGCACCACAATTTCATTTATCAACGGCACAAGGGCCCTGCACAGAGTGTCTCTGGTCTATGCTCTGTTAAAACCTCCCGTTCAGCAAAATCACAGTTTCACAATGCACTTCCCTACCCCGTAACCCACACCCTTATTCCTGGTCCTTTGTCTTGCTGATCTTTATTTTCACAATACTTAAATTTGATTTGCTTTAGGAGAAGCACAAGAACTGTCATAGGTAATTCTACAATCTCAAAATATTATTTTGTCATACAGCATTTACAGTTCTCAACCCCCTCTTTCACCTATCGCCGCTGCAATGTTGTTTTCTTGCAGCAACACAGTAACAACACCAACTATGCAAAGTCATGGACAACACAAAAAATTGAATGCATTAACAGAAAAGAAACTCAAATCTTTGCCTCAGAAACAGATGAAGCATAAAGGAAGGTCCAAGATACAGCAAGGTGCATTGCTCCCTACCCCCTATTTAGCTATCCCCCCCTCCTTTCTTATTCTTTGCAGGTTCACTAGGTTGTCACATAAAGAATTCATCATGTACAATGCCAGTACAGTAGAGAATTCCTACCCAAACTTTCACCATTCAGTGACCCCTACCCCTTCTTCCTTTTTCTTTCTTGCAGGTTAACTAGGTTCACAACTTCATGCTCAAAAATTGTTTTTCCATTAACAATGTCTGAATTCCTTCCAACAAAAGAACTATCAAATTGATGCTTCAGTGGTAAAGGATAAAAAATTGTTTGCTAAATTCACCCCCACTCCTACCATTGATGTATCCGTGCATCCCCTTTCCTTTGCAGGTTAAGTTAACAGTCAATCAACTTTGTTACTAAAACAAAAAATTTGAAAACAAATTGTGGATCATATAATAAAAGTGAACAGTGTCCCAGCTTTGGTAAAAAGAAAAAAAGAACATTCAAGTGTATTCATCTACAAACATTCGATGTGTTGTTCGAAGTTTTAGCTGGACCCTTATTAGAATCTCACCGCAGCCATATGGTGCCCAAGCCTCGTCGAGTCATTCATTCACTTGAGGCGTCGAAAGAAGAGCTACATATTTGGTGTCGTTGCGGGAAAACTTGTCTTACAAGGAACGCCTCATTGCCCTTGATCTCCTAACTCTCACATATTCAGGCAACCAACAGTTTATTTACTCCTTTAATGGGAAACTGTTTAAAAAAAGGCAACAGAAATACAACAGTACTGTATGTAATCGTTCTCAAATTGAATACATTGATACATTAGCCTTAAGGGTCATACCTTTTTTGCTCTTCCCTCTAATGTCCTTCTGTTTTGCATCTAATGCCCCTTGATTAAAGCAATAGTTACTCTTAGAACAACATATGCTCGCCTTTGTTCTTCTTTCAACAGGTTGCCAGTGTTACAAGATGCGCCAATAGCCCAGAAGATGATCATCCTTCCACTGTCAGTCTGATCTTCAGAAGATGCAGCATAAAAGGGACTTTGCATGGACATACCGTTTACTCATTAGGGTTCAGGTTCAAGAAACAAGTCCAGAGGTTAATTGTATTTGTAATGGAAATGTGTCAGGAAGTCATATGTTAAAAATGTGATGGGTAAGAAAATGATTTGAAGCAAATTCCAAACAAGGAAAAAGAGAGCTTGAGCTGTTCCCAACCAAGCAATTTAGAAAGGCAAAGCATCCCCTAACTGCTAATGAAGATTGGCAACATATCATGTTATTGCATGTGGTAGACTTGGACGAAACTTTGGCCGTCATGGCCACCTTTCAGGTGGCACTTACATTACTTACTCAGTCCCAAACTCTTTTCAGTAGTCCCTGGTCAGGATGATTGGGATGTTCTCAACCTCCTTACTTTGACCATTGATATGTTCAGCCACAATTAGGTCTTACTTGCGTTCTGTGTGAGAAAATTTGCTTCAGGCATGCCAGCAGACCCCTTTCACTCTGCACGGGAAAAGATTGCAACGTCAGGGCCACCAGTTGGCAGTGCAAAAATACTCTATTACCGACCCCCTTCACCCTGCAACCAAGAATTGTTGCAACGTTGGGGCCACCGGATAAGGTTACGTATGTATTCACCTCCTACTCGTCTTTCCATATGAATAGTTTCAGTTATTTTCTGTCAGTTTGCAAGAATGTTTTCATGAAAGATATGACCCCAAGTACTGCCACATGCCTCGTCTTCTCTCACATGTATTCTCTATTGTGCAGCACTGGGTTAATCAGCCAGTTATGTCAGTAACTGTGGTTAACGCAGAAGGCACATTGTTTTGTATAAAATTGATCATGCATTACTTCCTCCCTGCTCAATCCTTGAGCGCAGTTGATATCCTAGCCTAAAAGTTCCTACTTCAAATCGTTTTCCCCTCCCTCTCAACCCTTATTATCTATCGTTTTTCCTTCTAGGGTCGTATCTGTGTACATTCCCTATGAATTATGGGTCACCAGACGGGGTCATGGCCACCTTTCAGGTGGCACTTACATTATTTACTCAGTCCCAAACTCCATTCAGTAGTCCTAGGTCTTACTTGCGTTCTGTGTGAGAAAACTTGCTTCAGGCATGCCAGCAGACCCCTTTCACTCTGCACGGGAAAAGATTGCGACGTCAGGGCCACCAGTTGGCAGTGCAAAAATACTCCATTACCGACCCCCTTCACCCTGCAACCAAGAATTGTTGCAACGTTGGGGCCACCGGATAAGGTTACATATGTATTCACCTCCTACTCATCTTTCGATATGAATAGTTTCAGTTGTTTTCTGTCAGTTTGCAAGAATGTTTTCATGAAAGATACGACCCCAAGTACTGCCACATGCCTCGTCTTCTCTCACGTGTATTCTCTATTGTGCCGCACTGGGTTAACAATATTATAAGGCCTATATTCGAATATGTCTCCAATAGGTCTCAATTCTCTAGAAACAAGAATGAAAGTTTCAAGCCAAAATTATTACAGTTTCAAGAAACCTTTAATACTGGCTCAGACCATTAGATCCTCGTACAACAGTGCACATTTCAAAAACGTTTTTCTTAAAATTTTGACAGCTGTTTGGAGTATAAAAGTGTTTCTTAAGCCATGGAATACATACCCTGTTTTCAAGAAGTTTATCTTGACATAAGAAACCAATCAGGCTGTCTGTTTCTTAAAGGTGGGACTTTACAGTATTGCATCTTATGTCTCTTTTTTGTTTAATAATGCAAGAAGCTTCAAGAATCAGTAGGAATCTGAATTTTATCATTCATGAATCTGAAAAATGGTTTTTGCTGAATTGCAGTATTAAGCAGCTTTTCCGTATCTTCTTTGTATTGTAAAAAGTCATAAGACAATGTATTTCGCTTTCAATTTAGTTGCATACACAGCACGGTTGATCATTTACGTTCTTTTTATGAACGTTAAAACAGTTAAGAAATTCTCTTCAATAAGAACTTGCTCCATAGAAAGTTGCAAAGTCTAGAGCCAAGCTTTTTTATCAAAAATGAGCGTATTGAGATTGAGATGCAAAAAAGATTTCAGCGGAGGTTGTGAAAGTTGTTGTGTCCGGTCATTTGTGATCATAGAATGGTCATATTTACTTATGTCCAATACTATGTCTAGCATAAAACTTTGAAACCATAAGTTCGACATAAGTTCTGGGTGTGAGTTGTTTTGGTCACTGACGAGTACTCCTACCCTAGTTTAGTTTAGATAGCCCTACACAGGAAATGGGTGATAAGAGTTGTGGTCAACTGACGCTGTATCCTTATTCAAATTGTTGATTTAAAAATGGTATAGAATTCTGTAATGGAAGTGAACTTCAAACATACGGATAATCAGATATATGCACTAAAGCATACAGAGATGCAGGATATCCCACTCGGACAATACGATGTGAATTTGATGACAATTGTTAAGAAATTTTCAGCACACAAACTTGGATGATTCAAGAAACTTGAGACTTTTAATGAAAGCTAACAAGTTTCTTAACTCAAAGTTTCAAACTTCATTGACTTTATAACGGGCTCAGCTCAAACCGTCGTGATTCAGAAACTCTGATTAAGGTACGATTAATTTTATTCTTGAATGTTTATTTTAAATATTCTTAAAGAATGTGTTCCATGACGCATCTATGAACAACACATCACTTCTGGGAATAGAAGTAAGGAACGTTATTATTCAGTGAATAAACGCTTTCCGTAGGGTCATCCTCAACCTACAAGAAGTGATGTGGTAAAGTGCGAGTTGCGATTTGTAAATGCGAGTTGTGAGTTGCTTTTATTTTGCGAGTCACGAGTTACAAGTTGCACTTATTGTGCGAGTTGTGAGTTACAGTTAGTATGCGACTTGCGAGTTGAACGAAAGTTGAGAGTTAGAAACACAAAAGTGTGAGTTGAAACCAAAATTGCGAGTTGCCTGGTCAAATAAAAGGTATTCTAAAGTTACAATTCAATTTGAAACTTTTTTGTGGGTTTTCTTCTACATAAAGAGTAATTTCTAGGCCGTTGTAACTTTCTTTATAAGATGCCACTGATAAAATACTAAGGCCTATTCTTCAAATGTTAAGAAATTTTACAATTTATTGCAGCCTTTTCTCCCCCACAGTCGTTCAAAAATATTACTGTACTACTGTAAACTGGGAACTTGCTTGAAAAGTGGTCTCGCAAGAAAATCAAAGGACAAGTTGCTGTTGTTCAAGACGACTTGTGCAAGTCAATGTTAATTGTTGAGCTCAAAAATTGCAGTGAATTATGTATGACCCTATGCTTTCCAAATTTTGAGGTATTGTTGCCATCCTGTTCAAAGTAGTTTCAGCGTGATTTGTTGCATTTTACTTCAGTCAAAGAATTGCACTGATAAGAAACCACGTACTGGTAGTCCTGAAAAATAAGAAACTCCAAGAGGAGATTAGAGGTCAATTCGAAGTTAAGAAACTTGTATCAACATCCTTGGTTATATAATTTGCTTATATGATTTCATCATGATTGGGTTCTTCTCAGCAATTCTCTAAGGTCGAAAGCAAAACCTATATTAGCGGCCCTTTGGGAATATGCTAAATTCTTAAGTTCGGTATGATTAACATTAAGAGACTCTTTTGCAAATCCCTGATTTTATGAAGGCTGTCCAAAATATCGCAGTTTCTTTGCTACAAAAGATAGAAAATTGAAGTTTTTTTAAGGAACTTGCAAGTCGCATTTTAAATGTACACTTTAAATGTCGCAAAACAGGAACAACTTGCAAATAGTAATTCGCAATTCACACTTTACCAATCCACTTTAAGAAGCAGCGGGCTCAATGTTCAAAACTACCCTCTGAATTTAGACAGCCAAGAAACTTTTTGTAATTTGCAAAGTATCCCAAAAATTTATGAAAAAAAGTCGATATTTAAGAGAAATTCATGGAGAAAATCGATAATTTGGAGGAATTCATGAAGAAATACGACAATTTGGACACAAGGAAAAGTCGGACCTTTTCGTCCGAGAAGTCCGCGTTGTCAAGTTTGAACATAGGGCTAAAAGGAAAACTCGGACCTGGAAAACTCGAACAATTTGGTCCGAGAAGTCCAAGGTGTCCGAGACGTCCGAGTTTTCGACCTGGCCGGTACTCTCCCTAGCAGCGAGTCTTCAAAACCTCCATTGCCATTTTGAATGTTCATTGATTCAGCAACGCTGTAAACATCCTCTGTCACAGCAAAGCTAAATGCTTCTTCTTGTCTTCTTTGAAGTCAGTAGCTTCAAAAGACAACAATGTTTTGCTCCAAAATAAATCAAAATTGTCCCCCAACTTAGATTTTTTGGGTCTAAGTAAAATCAATTGCAAATTCTTACACATTCCTGTTGTCCTGCTGCTTCAGGTTCACCTCCTGCTGCATTGTCTTGTGGTCAAGACATTATTTACACGAACATTTACATACTGTACACTCCAATTATTCCCTGAGATAAATTAATGAATATTTCACAAGTTTTGTTTCACATCCTTGCATCTTGCTTCCTTCGCCAGTGAGGTAACTTTGTCAACAGTATTCTTTCCCCATTGTAAAGAACTCAAAGCGCTAATTGAGCCATAAATGATGGAGCAATTTCAAATTCTGTAATGGAAGTATTTCTTTGCGAAAATTTTTGGATCAATTTTGGGAAGAAATTTTGAAAATGCTCCAACTTACCTGTGTGATTTAAGCATGTGTGGAGACACGTGCATGTGATCACACACTGTATGTTACAGCGACTGCACTTTCTGCTGATGTGAGTCATATTCTGTTACCTCATATGCAAGGGTACAAAATGTTTTTGAGGGTGGTATACTCTTTTATGCGTTAAAATTGCCTGGACAATATCGTTGAAAGTATTTGCCAATCATTTTGATAGGGTTAGAATCCCAACATTTGTGTACATTGAGTGATGCATAATTTGACTAGCCTCTACAAATAGTTTGGCTTTTAAGGAGAGAAAACCAAATCTCTTGTTACAGAAGTTTACCATCACCTTAATTCATTGGTCTTTTATGGTTGAGTTACTGACATTTAGTCTAGTTTATTGATGAATCATAAATGGAATGTTTGATCAAGTAGAATGCCACTGTGATATTTACTGTGATATTCACTGTGACCTTGATTGTATCTGTCATGATGCTTAGCTTTAATGTTGCATCTTTGCCACATTGGGTCACGTACTCCTCCTCCAAGAACTAAGCATCAACTAAGATTGTTTGAAGAATGATGCAATTAATGTTATCCTTGATTTAGTAACAAAAAGTACATTTTTAAGTCCTTGTTGGTACAGTACAAGCCCTGTATTAACTTTTAGTTACATTACACACTATTTCTTTGCAAATAATTCTTACAAAATTCTGAAAATTCACTTTAAAGATTCTGCAAAGCTTTCATGAAATTTAGAATTGTCTCTTGTCTTTTATCAATGGAAAGAGGTAAACAGTGTCATTCCTGATGGTGACTCCTCACCACACGCTGGACCAATCAATGCCAATCATAGGAGCAAAGATCCTAAGGTGTGATAGCCCATCCCCAGTTCCAAGGAGCTTCTCATCAAGTACCCCACCAAATTCTACAAAACCAACTTCCTCCTCTGGTGAAAATTTGGAACACAACAAAGACAACAATGCTTTGAAGATGTCCTCCCCAGTTTTTGTATTGTACTCAGACAGTGAGATCATTGATGCTGCCGCAAAACTGAACATGTCGACAGAACTTGTTAACAGGCTTGTCAGAAATATAATTTCTAACATGAGGGTATTGTGCCAAAACCTAAACTCTCCCAGGAAGCCAAACAAGAATGCACCAGAAGAAACGGCCAAAGCTCTTTGCAGAGAGTACAATTTGTTTTTCTATCAAGATTAAAAAAACTACAATATGCAATGTTATATTACACTGTGCCATCCATAGTGAACAAAGACATAAAGTTGCCGGGTTTTCACTATGGATGGCACTTAACAAATCAAATCAACTTTCTATACAAAACAAAGAACAAAACCACAACACCAAGACACAATACACACAAACGACAACAAAACAAAGCCAAGGCAGATTACTGGTCAAAGGAATTAGAGCTATTCAACTCGTAGCTGTAAAACGAGGGAAAAATATTGCAGTGCATGGTTTATCACAGTAATCCACCTTAGCAATGCGGAACAAAAAAAAAGAGAACCAGAATAAAAGCACAAACACGATGATGGGGAACTGGGAATAGGGAACTGCTGATGCTGGTTTGGTATTGTTGTTTGAATCAAATCGGCCGGAGTTTTTATGAATGAGATTGTCGCTTGCAGTATTATTCTGTTTTCAATAGTACCTAGAGATGGATCTTCAAACAAGAGTCAATGACAAATGGTATCATCATGCACAATATTACGCTGGTAATAAGACCTGGAACATCAGAGAGCTGGTAAAAGAGATCTCTACGAAGTAAATCGCTTACAAAGCCAAGGTGAGGCAGGTCAAGAAAGTTCAGAGGAAACAGAACCAAGTCATGTGAGTAGATTTTTTCTTATTATTGCCAGTTACACGGATGGGATTAACTTTCAGTGCGGATGATAAAACTGTGTGACAAGTCTTTAACAATGCTGTTGAGATTAATTTTCTACAATAGTTTGCGTCATGCCATCTTCCCTGAGACGTGGAAGCGAGCAAATGTTGTACCCGTTCACAAGATAAATGAGAAAAATCTGAAAGAAAATTATTGGCCTATCTTCCTCCTTCCAATTTTTAGCAAAATTTTGGAGAAGCTTAACTACGAGTCCTTGTATTCACATTTAGAGAGGGGTAATCTCTTAAACCCCAACCAATCAGGCTTCCGTCCATGTGATTCAACAATAAATCAGCTGCTTTCCATAACGCATTCTCTGAAGCATTTGACTGCAATCCTACACTGGACCACGGAAACACGATTCTAGATATTTTCAGGACATACATTGAGAGATTGCATAATTAAAGCATTTGAGAAAACCAAATCTCTTGTTACAGAAGCTTACCGTCACCTTATACTTAAATTTATGTAAATATTTTAAGCTTTTTGGTATGGTTAGGGTTTTTGTAAATAGTGTAGAATCTGTAGATATGTTAAATTTATTTTTTAATCATTGTACATATTGTCATCGTGTAGAATTAGCTAATTGTAAATTAATAGGGGAGTTAAAATTAGATTTATTAATGAATCAACTTAGAGAAGATGATGACACGCGGATGGAGGTGCTTTGGATACATGATTGTGAATTTGATGAAAACAACTGGTCAATGATGATCCAAATCGTTGTAAACATGAAAGGAGTTGACCTGTGGAGGGTGGAGATGGAGGAAAAGGAGTGGGGGAGGCTAGGTATGTATAGGTCCTTTATGGTTGATTTACTGACATTTAGTCTAGTGCATTGATGAACTATAAATGGAATGGAATCGTTCCACTCTTCAAATTAAGTCTGTATCTTAAATCTATGACAAAGCGCCTTGAAGCATCTTCCATTCACGGGAAACGCCAGCATGTTGCATCTAAAATTGGCCAATAATACTAAAATATCCAATGGAATAATAAACAGGTCCATTAGTCCATCAAAATTCCAGTTGATTAGGAAGAATGCAGATTGCACTCTCAGACAGGACAGACCTTATCAAGTTCTTATGATTCTGAATTATAGTTGGGTTGCATTTTTTCTGCAACACCCTAAAGTATATATTCATCGGGAGTAGGGAATCAATGGATCGTGGATCGTGGATCATGGATCAATGGATCTGTGGATCATGGATCAGTGGATCATGGATCATAATTTGGTGGATCATGCATAATTTAACCTTTTCAACTCAATGGATGAAGGTTTCAAACGTTATTTAAGTACTTGCATAAGTGAAACTTACAAACTCTGCTACATTTCCTCTAGTGAGTTTGGTTTGAAGCACCAAATCATATTTTGCAAATAAATCAGCAAAGTTTACACATCTTATTACATGAAAACGCCAGGGGGGTACTTAGTATATTTGTACCGTTTTTCAGGGTATTGTTTTCGCCTATTTTTTCTAGAACAGGGTATTAAAAGAAGGCAAATTTTCTGGAGCAGGTTTTCAAAACATGTCAAAAGGGGAAATTTGTTACAAAGGGTTATTATATAGTTAAATTTTTGTGTTTTCGAGTATACTTTTCACCAATTTTTTCTAGAACAGGGTATCATTTGATGGCAAAAATTCTGGAGCAGGGTGAAAACTTTTTTCACAGGCAAATCCCCGTATAAATTTAGGTCAAGGACCCCCCCCCCCCCTCCCGGGATGACAACAACTCAAGATTATTTCCAGTTTGCTTTTAAGGTAGAACACCCCTAATTCATCATCAAAAAATCGAAAAAAATATTTTGTTCCCATTACCTTTCAAATTTATCTAAGAATCAAGAATCAATCCCAACAGGATCTTTCTTCTGACCTTTTTATGAAAAAACAGCAATTTAATGAAAAGCAGTTAAAATATTTGCCCTTAGCAACAGCTTAGCAACCGAAAAAAACAAACATTTTTATCAGTTACAGACTGGGAAAACTCTATCTCCAGGTTCCTGCAGCCAGTTCCCTCTTTTACAGCCTCTTTCTGGTTGTAGAGCTCAAAAAGAGGCAGGAAAAGCGGCCTAACTTTCTAATTTCTGCAAAGCTTTTGGTTAAAATCTTAAAATGAAGAATCTTGTTGAGTAAGTGGCTGGCAAATAAGAATGAGCGACGCAAATCAGGTCAAGGGTGAGAGGATTTCATGGAAAACAAGTTTACTACTGGTTTGTTAGAACATGAAACTCAGTCAAGTCAAGGGAACGACGTCCATCATCATGGTGATGTGCTGCATGCAGTATCATCAACACTTTCCAATCTGGCAGCCAGTGGATGATTTAGGCCATCAACAGATTCCAGGACATGATGACAATTTATATAACAATTTAGCTCGAAGTGCAAAAAAATAAAACATTGCAAGGAAGAGGGACTACAGCAAGATGTGAACACATCAGGTTCAGACAAATATGAACAGGGTCATATTGACCACAACTCTTATCACCCATTTCCTGTGTAGGGCTATCTAAACTAAACTAGGGTAGGAGTACTCGTCAGTGACCAAAACAACTCACACCCAGAACTTATGTCGAACTTATGGTTTCAAAGTTTTATGCTAGACATAGTATTGGACATAAGTAAATATGACCATTCTATGATCACAAATGACCGGACACAACAACTTTCACAACCTCCGCTGAAATCTTTTTTGCATCTCAATCTCAATACGCTCATTTTTGATAAAAAAGCTTGGCTCTAGACTTTGCAACTTTCTATGGTTCCAGTTCTTATTGAAGAGAGTTTCTTAACTGTTTTAACGTTCATAAAAAGAACGTAAATGATCAACCGTGCTGTGTATGCAACTAAATTGAAAGCGAAATACAGGGTATTAAAAGAAGGCAAATTTTCTGGAGCAGGTTTTCAAAACATGTCAAAAGGGGAAATTTGTTACAAAGGGTTATTATATAGTTAAATTTTTGTGTTTTCGAGTATACTTTTCACCAATTTTTTCTAGAACAGGGTATCATTTGATGGCAAAAATTCTGGAGCAGGGTGAAAACTTTTTTCACAGGCAAATCCCCGTATAAATTTAGGTCAAGGACCCCCCCCCCTCCCGGGATGACAACAACTCAAGATTATTTCCAGTTTGCTTTTAAGGTAGAACACCCCTAATTCATCATCAAAAAATCGAAAAAAATATTTTGTTCCCATTTTAAGAAAAACGTTTTTGAAATGTGCACTGTTGTACGAGGATCTAATGGTCTGAGCCAGTATTAAAGGTTTCTTGAAACTGTAATAATTTTGGCTTGAAACTTTCATTCTTGTTTCTAGAGAATTGAGACCTATTGATTCTATGGTGCCTTTGCACAAGACTATCCTCTCATGGGCAAGGTTCTCCTTAGTTACCATGTGAAAAAGACAGTCTGGAAAGCACTATGCATGATCAGTTAAGGGACAGTCAAAACAGGTTGCACAATGGTCCATGATCCACGATCCATTGATTCCCTACTCCCCTCCTTGCTTCATGGTACATTAAAACTAGAGGTTTCATTCCTTATTTGGCAACTGTGCTACAAAATTTTGTTGAAAACTCAGCCTAGCACTCAACTTGCCGAATTTTCTCATAAGCAACCCCAAAAGTATACTGATTTTGCACCAAATAGCGTAAAAAGGTATACTAGACAACGTTTTGCAAACCCAAAAAGTGTCTGACCCCATCACCTACTTATAGCGAGTGCCCCCTGGGGATTTCATTATTACAACCCAAAAATATTATTAGTTCACTTTCCTGAGACACCTGCAAAAACAAAATATGCTGAAGCAGTGCAGATATGAATACCTCAAGGCAAATAAGGTTCTAACAATGAGTTAATCAGCTTTTCAAAAACTTTGTTCGACAATAACATCATTGATTGATAGTACTGACTACTGGTATGAGAATATTGACCGCAAGCAACTTAATTTAGCAATATTCCTCAACCTCAAAAAAAGCTTTCGATACCGTTGACCATAAGATTTTGCTAGAAAAACTGAGGAAATACGGTATTCGAGAACTTTCTGGAGACTGGTTTCAATCATACCTAGAAAACAGAAGGCATTACTGTGCCGCCAATGGTGACGAGTCAAGGCCTAGGATAGCTACATGTGGTATTCCCCAGGGTTACTGTCTTGGCCCCCTTCTCTTGATAATCTACCGGAATTACTTTGAAACAAAGCATTGTACGGACAAATTAAGACATCTAATGGAAGTAAATTCCTAATTTTGAAGTTTTGAAGTTTTAGGTCCATAAGAATGGTTCCAAAACAAATAATGGAGCTGAACATGTTTGTGAGACTCGCAAGGGGACTACATGAGGCACCCTTCACATAAGGATCTCAATGCCTTGAAATAAGTCTTATTACCTTTGAAACATGAACCACTTTCAGCCTGGCTCTCAAAGAAGTAGGATCTTGTACGCAGGGATTTACTGTATTGCTGGACTGATGGAAGCTCAAACTACGACTCACTCTTCTTCCTACGAGTTTCTTCTCAAAACCACCCACCCTAAAATTCCGAAAAAGTAGTCTTCCTGGTGTGCTACACTGTAAAAAGAAGTTATCAGTACTTAGATGGATGTTTGATATTTTGCTTACACGCTGTTTTAGAAGAAACTTGGATCAGGTCATAGTACTAAAAGTTTCTTAATTTCACATGAAATTTTGTCCATTTTAATACCAAAAGTTTCTTAATACACGATTACGCTAAAGATGGTGGATGTTGTTTTCACGCAAGTAATGCTGGGAAAAAGTTCCATAGTTACAACCAGTTCAACTAGCAACGCGCTTCCAGGTAAAGCTGTGGTAAAACGCTGAACGAAAAAATAAACAGAGAAAATTTAGGCCAGTCTAAGATTTTAAATATCAGATATTGCTAGGTTTGTTTTGATAGTGAATGTGATCATTTTGTAGTTAATCACGTAGATGTTAATTGCTTGTTTGTCTTTTGACTCTACTTCGTTGGTGCTTTTCGTATCGCATTTGGAAATGAGCAGTGATGCCGACATGGTTTAAATGCATTGTCTTGTCGTGTTCAAGCAGTGGCAAGAAAGTTGAGAGGAAGAACATTATTTTACATAGTTTTCCTAAGTACCAGAAGACTCTTGCACAATGGATAAAGAATATCGAGCCACATCTCCCAAGCGAAACGTTGAAAGATTGGATGAAGGGAAGCTCAAACAGGATTTGGTCGTTGCATTTTAAAAATGGGATAAAAGTAGGAGACATCAATGTTCCGACGGTTTTTGAAAAGAAAGAGACGGAAAATGATGGAGGAAATGAAATTGCTGCTGAATCCCAAGAAATACAAATGGACATAAACAATGATAACGAATCACTTGATGAACAACAAAGTAAAAAGGAGTGCAATGAGATAGACTGTTCTGCGAGAAACGGTGAGCCATCTGAGGAAAATGTTAATGATACAGAAGAAAACAACACGAAATGTACAGCGGAGAAGCTCTCAGACCGAAATGTTGCAGACGGAAGCAGCCAGGAAGTTGTAGAAGAGAATTCAGCCGAGAAAAAGAATTTATCCGAAGATGCCTCATTCATGATTTCTTCCCGAAAGTGCCACGACATACCAAGTCAGGAAACTGACCGAGGAAAAGCGATTTCCAAGGAGACAATCAAGGCCATAAGAAGGTTCAGCATCGAAAATATAAAAGATGATGATGATGAAATAAGACGCCACACAAACTTGCCAGAGTACGAAACATTCATCGCATTGTACAATTTTGTTCGGCCAAAAGATGGATTTCAATTAAACTACAAAAAATAATAAAAAATACAATGTTGCCAGGGATGGTTCTGTCTTCAGAAAAGGACGCCCCAGAACTCTCTCGGATATAGATGAACTTTTCCTTACCTTGTGTCGGTTAAGAAAAGGCTTGCATGAAGATGACTTGGCTGAAAGATTTTGCATTCTATCACCTCTGTTTCTGAAATCTTTCTCACCTGGATTGATCGCCTTGATTACTGCCTTGCTTCCTTTGGTCAGATTCCTGGTCTTGATGATCGGCTTGCAGCTTTGCATCCAGAAAGCTTTAAAGGCTTTGAAGATGTAGATCTCATCATTGACTGCACCGAGATTTTTACGGACAGGCCATTGGATCCAGTTGCTCAAAGTGCTCTTTGGTCAGAGTATAAATCGCACAATGCAGAAAAAGTTCTGATCGCTCTCTCACCAATCGGTTATCCCAGGTTCATTTCTGATGTGTTTCCTGGTAGCATTTCAGACGACGAGATCACACTGCAAAGTGGCATACTCTCTCTCGCTCGGAGAAACAAGAGATGGCTCGCAGATAAAGGATGGCAGATTGATGGTGATAAGTATGGTTTGATGATCGAAACACCAGATCGCTTGCAAGGCAAAGCCCAGTTTTCTGAGGCTGAAGATATGTCCAATCGAAGAATATCACGTCTGCGGATTAATGTTGAACGTCTAATTCGCAGGATAAAAGTTAATCAGATCTTAGACTCGATTCCCATCTGCTATATAAACATTTCTTCAAAAATAGTAAAGGTTTGTGCATGACTGACAGCTTTTCTTCCACCTCTTATAAAAGATCTTGATTCGAACAGCAAGTGTGGCCCGTGATTTGCAAGATGAATGAAGACACGTGACATTGCACCGCTTAGCAGCAGTTTAAAAATCGAATGCCGGGGGAAAGGGGTGAAACCGTTGAAAATACAGGATGTCTGTCACATTGGGCTTAAAAGTCCTAGGGGGGTACTTCATAGATCAAGCACCCTTGTACGTGCTTGCCAATAGGGCATCATTTTAGTAAAATTATACAAGGCAGAACTAGACCTTTTGCATTTTGGACCAGGAGCGGAATGTCAATAAAGGCCCTTTTTCCATGATCCATGGAGAATATTATTAAGACACTAAAATGTGAGCAACACTAGCAATCTTGCCGCATCTTATTCCAGAGCCGGTCGCTAAACCGGTGTTGTGCTTTCCAATTTTTTGTTTCTAAGTGTTGCTATTGTATGCATATCCCCGTTGTTTTTCTGCAAGATAGACCCCCGGGGCTTAGTCACCTTTGATCAATGAAACCGGTCAACGATCATGAATCCGCATATTTCTTTCGGTGTCAGATTAAAGCAACGTAAAGTTCAAATACCCACTTCTAAAAGTTTTACAGCATTGTGTGACCTTTCCATAACCAATTTTTGAAAAGTACCTTGATCTTCCCATGAAAGATCGTAGTGGCCCTATCACTGGAGTATCGCCAATGACCATGGCCCCAGTGGCTCAATGTTTGATGAAAAAGGTGCGTCAGAAAGGTTAAAATGTCGTATCTGAAATTTGTAATGTTAAATGTTTACGATGTAAGTTAACAATCAGAATGAGTGATAAAGAAACTGTGTAATTCGAAGATACATGTTATTGGCTATAATTTGTTTGAAACATGAAACACATTAAACTTCATTCAGAAATTCTTTTCTTCCTTCTCAACAATCCAAACGAAGTCGAGAATTAAATTGTTATTTTCTTCATCATCGAATTGAGCGCAGCACTCTTCATTCCTACTTCAGACATTTTTAAGTACCATCAGTTTCTCGAGATAGAAATTTCATAACAAATTGTTACTATTTCGTTACTTGATGTTTTCCATTCTTGATACACCTTGGCTGACAAAGTTACAAGTTGCAACAGAGGCAAACTTTGCAAACAATAGAAGCTTGGTTTGTTTACATACCGGGTGTCCCAAAAAAAAGTATCCGGATTTGGTCAACCCTAGCGATAAGAATATAGCTTGAATCAAACCGAAATGATTTTCAAAACATACCTCGATAGCCAACTTGAACATAGATACCTCGTTTGTTGATATCGGTGCACTGAGAGTGAAGATATCAATCTTCAAAGGACAAATTTGCCTCCACCTCCAAACCAGAGCTTTGGCCTAAGCGAATTCTTGAAGCTCTGTAAATAAAATCAACAAAATCTGAGGATGGCACAACAGATGGGTTTTACAAAATACAGTTTATGCGAGACCTATTGTCAAGGGAGGTCCGAAATCAGCTTCATTCATCTCAATATCGACGATTTATTTTACAAATACTATTCACCGGTGATTGAGCATCAATACACTTTTGAAATCGTCGAATCATTCCTTGAAAAGAATTGTTTATTAGATCTCTCGGGGGCCACGACAGGAAGGTCTGGAGATCTTTTGGGGGCCAAAAGATATCTCCTCTCTTGATGATGACCCACCCGGGAAATCAGCTTTGAAGATATGCGATGATCAACCTGATCTCAAGAGGTCTGCTAACAAATTCTTTTCAAGGAATGATTCGACGATGTCAAAAGTGTGTTGATACTCAAGGGAGTACTTCACCGGTAAATAGTAAGTGTTAAATAAATTGTCGATATTAAGATGAATGAAGCTGATTTCGGGGCTCCCTTGACGATAGGTCTCACATGAACTGCATTATGGAAAACACATCTGTTGTGCCGTCTTCAAATTTCGTTGATTTCATTCACAGAGCTTCAAGAATTTGCTTAGGCCAAAGTGCCAAAGCTCTGGTTTGGAGGTGGAGGCAAATTTGTCCTTTGAAGATTAATATCTTCACTCTCAGTGCACCGATATCAACAAACGAGGTATCTATGTTCAAGTTGGCTATCGAGGTATGTTTTGAAAATCATTTCGGATTGATTGATGCTATATTCTTATCGCTAGGGTCGACCAAATCCGGATACTTTTTTTTGGGACACCCGGTATGACGTCATTCATCTGATGATAATGGCGGAGGGAGGGGCTAGCTGTGGCGAAAACCATACCTTCGCTTTTTCCTCGCCACGAAAATATACTTTCGCAAAAATTCTAAATATTTTTAACCTGAATTGACAGATAAATTTTACATACATGGCTGCTTTCACTAAACGCAGCGTCTTTTGCTCTACTCGTGATCATCTGCTATTGACCCGCCTTTTTTTGGACTCCTTCACCACCCACCAATGACTAGGCCCTAACATGATATGTCATGCAACTCCACGAGAAATTATCCTACAGCCTCGGATCTTTGGCAGAAAATGTAAGAAATGCGCAACACGAGCATTTTAAATCTGCAAGGCGGGTCAGCCTGTCGCTCACTTTGATATCCCCGATTGGGGAGTCCTGCAGAGCAGGCACTGCTGCACGGAGCAGAAGGAGTGGGCAGAAAATCTGAGGAAGTCAAACCGTTAACTCGCAACCAATACAAAGTTATTTGAAGATGGTAGATCAATTTCGCGCTCTTCTGACAGAGATGAAACAAGTCAATCGTTAGTTTCAACTAGACTTACTTGCACCATTCATTGCATGTGGACAGGCTGTCTCCGCCAACTCCAGATTTTGGTGAACAATTTTTCGAGTTGTGGGCTGCATCCACCGTCAAAAGATTCAATCTCTGAAGCCAAACTGACATCATCAACCGTTGCATCTCGTCCTTCTTCGTCATTCCCTTCGACGCAGTCAGCCTCATCATCTTCCGCACCGCTACTATTTCCTTCATCTAACGTGAAGACTGCCATCCTTGCCTTCTCGGTCAGCTCCTCCAGTCTTTGTTGCAGTGCTTCCTGGCATATCTCGCATGTGCTTATGTTTGGCAGAATGCATTCAACGTGATACGAATGACCACATCCAAGGAAGACACGCCATACAGGACTGTCCTTTGTGCAACCAGGTATATCACATTTTCTGTGTTAATTAGGAAGAAAACCCTAAATACAACTGGGTTTGAATCTGATGCTTTTGCGCATAGACATTAGATAGATTGCTGCCTTGATAGGTAGGCAAGTAATCACAATAATGATCAGCTATCATACCCAAAATAAACTTGATTTCTTTTTCTTTTATGACACACAGATCAAATTTTCACACAGTACATCGAGGGGCACTTCACTCATTGGAAATAGCGTACGAGATTTTTTCAGAACAAAAGGATTTACACGGATTTTTGATGGATTTTTCTTGAAAACAAAAGGATTTTTGCCAAAGGTGTACGAGATTTTTTGGAAGTGAAATGCCCCTCGCAGTACATCTCAGTGACGCATAGAAATAAAATCATTCCTCTAAATACAACATAAAACTGAAGTTTGAAATGATGATTGGCTTCAACTGAGAATTTCACAAATAAGTGATTTTGTGTGGTCTCATAATGTCTCATTCAATTCTTACTCTGACTGTCTCCTGAAGACACCCTGGGCATCTGCATATGCAACATCCTCAGGCCCCCACCCATTTCACTGCAAATTTCCCCAGCCCCTGGGGCATCAGACAATACAAGGAGATTTCTATGGAGTCAGATGCTGGACAAATTCGATGAACTCACTTTGTGGAGTCGAAATGCATATCGGGGAGGCAGGATTCATAGATCGTCAAGGCATTTCACACTTCGTCGAGTCGCTTTAGACTTCATCGAGGGGGCGGAGCCTTTTCGTAGGCGCGCTTTGAATGATATGACTCTTCGTGGAGGCGCTTTACTTTTCGTCGAGGCGCTTTACTCTTCGTCGAGGCGCTTCACTCTTCGTTGAGGAGCTTTACCCTTCGCCGAGCCCGTTTGATTGACATAGAGGTGCTTTGATTGACAGATGATAGTTATTGCATATTGCAGCAACATTTCACTTCATTGCATATGCTCCATATGCTCCAGGAAAAACATGGCGTCTCCAGAGTTACCTCCTCAAGAAAATTTGAGAACATACATCCTTCAAGTTTTAAGACGAATTTTTAGAGATTTGGAGAATGCCTCATTGGTTGACCGGGATATGGCTGATCATGCTTCATACAGGTTGGAGCAAGTGGTAACTCTTTCGATTCGTTGCCAAAGCACATGGCCTAATTTCATTGACGATGAAACAATTCAACTACTGCTCAAAGCACTTGAACAGCTAGAAAACTCATGCTCATTTCCCGATGAAGATTTTGCAAGTGATTCTATCCAGGGAAAGTCAGGCAAGGCAATGATTATTATTCCCAGGGAGACCTTAAAGTTGTACTTGGATTATGGGTTCCCGAAGACAAGGATTGCAGAACTTTTCTCAGTTAGCGTAAAAACGATCCCAAGAAGGATTGATGCTTTTGGATTGCAGGAACACGTGGCACAGCATGCTGGGATAAGTGATTCCGACCTTGACACACACGTGGAGCAAACATTCACTTTATTCCCAAATTGCGGCATAAGAAGAATGAAAGGATTTTTACTGGCTAGAGGCCTAAAAGTTCAATGGGATAGAGTTCGTTCGTCTATGTGGCGTGTCGACCCGGAAGGGTTACTTTTGCGATCCACACATTTGACTGTAGTAAACAGAAGGAAATACTCCGTTCCAGGCACGCTAGCGTTGTGGCACATAGACGGGAACCACAAACTAATACGGTGGCGTTTTGTCGTTCACGGTTGTATAGATGGTTTTTCCCGGAGAGTTATGTTCATGAATTGTTCTACAAACAACAAGGCATCCACAGTACTAGCATCGTTCAAAAATGCTGTTGAAGAATATGGTCTGCCCTCTCGAGTTAGAGGGGACCAGGGGGTAGAAAACGTAGACGTTGCGTATTATATGTTTAGTAATCCACTGAGGGGTCCCTGAAGGGGTAGCTATATTTCAGGAAAGAGCTGCCATAATCAGCGTATTGAGAGATTTTGGAGGGACCTTTTTCATGGCTGCTTGTTTTTCTTTTATTATCTTTTCTACTTCTTGGAGGATCATGGTCATTTGAATATTAGTGATGAGCAGGAGCTCCTCAGTCTTGAATACGTCTACCCAGGACCGTCGAGAAGGGGGATAGCCAGGGTAGTTACCAGGGGGCCCGGGGCCTTTAGGGGCCCGGAAAGACATCTTTTCAATGTTTTCTTCCTCAAGGAACGTCTCTAGGCCAGCGGGCCCACTGGCCTTCTAAGCTTAGTCTTTACACAGAGATCAAAAAAGATTTTTCGTCAAAAATTGTGTTTCCAACAGTGTATAGGAGGGCATGTCCACCTAAAAGCAGTGTTTTATCAGTGAATTTGAGGGCGTGGTCCAAGAGAAAAATGGCGTAGCCCAAAAAAATTTTTGGTGCCTTTAGCGCTGGAGGGCCCCTTTTGCTCCCAACCCTGGGGCCCGGTCCGGCTCTCGACGGCCCTGCGTCTACTTACCAAGAATTAATAGAAAAATAGCGTTGTTCCTGGAAGGTTATCACAACCATCCAATTCGGACAGAATCAAACAAAACACCTCTGCAGCTTTGGGTGGAAGGACAACAGAACTGTCGTCCAGCTCAGGGAGAGATCATCTCTGAAATGGATATATCAACTTATGGAATCGATTGGGATGGACCATTACCATCGGAAAGGTTTGATGGACCACAAAATGAAGATGTTTCTGTGAACATTCCTGAAATTAGCGAAATTCCTGCGAGTGTCACAGAAAATTTAAGATTAGACATGGATCCTTTTCAAGACCTAGATTCAGATGGCATTGACTTGTTCTTGCATGTAAGGGACTTTCTAAAATCCTTTGGAAATTCGATAGAGCCTATCCTTTAAAAGATCCTTTACGGTGGATAGAAGGGTTGGAATTTTTGGGGATCACTAACAGATCAAATTTCTTGACTCCGATGTTTTACACCAGTTCAACCATACTACTGAAGATTTAAGTTTTGCATGTTTGAAAAAGGAGACAAAACGTGTTTTTGTTTCAGACGTTCAGGACTATTTTGCTGCAGAATGAAAGATTTACTTCTGTCATGTACACGTGAGAGTGTTGATAGCTAATAAGTAAAAATCGCAAGTTCCAATCTTACGCCTATGCCCAAAAGTCTGGCTGCTTGCTAAAACGACAACGCTTCACAACGTTTGACGCACTCCCAAAAACTAAATTGACTGAAATGTTTCTTCATTAAAGGGTCTGTTTCATCCAGCATTCCTTGCACGTGTCGTCTCTTGGCTAACCTTTGTTTGCCGCCATTTTCATGGCCCATGAAAATGGCGACAACAAAGGGGAACCAAGAGACGACACGTGCAAGGAATGCTGGATGAAACAGACCCTTTAAAGCACTGTCAAACATGCAGCAATCAAAGATCCGAAGTCAAGAAATGCGATGTTTACAATTTTAAATTTACCAAAAACTGCAACCTCCTTTTGACAAGCCCAGTATTGCTGAACATCCTTCGTAAATTTTTTGTTTGTTGGGTCGAGGCAGAGAGACAAAATACACAGATTTGACGTTTTCTCTTTATATATCAAACATTAACGGTAACGATTGTTAAGTATAAACTAATGAGAGGAGACAGTGAATTCGAGTTGAACGCCTAAACACGAACTTGTTTCTATTACCAAAAACTCTTCTGAAGTATGGGTTATCGTTTCTTTCATAGGATGTGGAGTCTTAGCTTGCTTTGCAAACAAGAAAATCCTTTGGTGTTACATATCTTAAACCCTTTGTCATATAATCACAATCTTCTTGTTGGATATCGGAACCTATCTTGCTGCTGGTTAGAGCTATGCCGGTTTATGAATCAGCTACACAGTAACCGTCCGAGTAACAGATCGATAGGAACTGCCCTCTTTACCATCTCTACCATGTGGGAGGTCACCAGTGCATGGCACACGGCATTATTTACCATTGATTGGTGGGGGGATGGGAACCTACCGCCCAAATGCCTCCCACTATTCATCAGCTTCTTTATGGATGTGGGTTGACAGTTTGATAGATGGGTACTAAAATCATTAATTTACACACAAGAATCAGGATTTTTTAGTATTCTGGGCAGAAGCCCTTTCTAAAAAAATCCACGTGCCTCCGCTCAACCACAGGTTTTAAATTACTCATTAAACTAGATTGTGTTATTTTGTCATGTATGGTTGTAACTTTATTACTTAGCTACGATCAGCAAACTTCAAAATTTCTGCTAACATCAAAACAAGTCTCAGTTCGGGACCAGCCAGGACCGTCGAGAAGGGGGGGGGTAGAGGGGGTAAACACGGCAAGAAATAGGTTAATTTCAACATAAATTCTACGTTGTGGTTCGTGGAAGTTTCCTTTAGTCTCCAAAGTTGAAATTTTGCTTCCCTAATCTCACAATAGTTTCCTTCGCTGGAGATTTACACTGTAGATTTCCAAAGAGTTTCCGTAGCATAAATCAACACGCAAAGTGTCCCTCCGTAAAGATCTGTCGTTTCCCATTGATTTCCAGTATGTGAAATTGTTGTTCTTACCATTGTTATTTTAACAGAAAGTCTTATTCAAATATCATTGAAATAGATGTTAGCTAACAATAAATCATTTTTATTTCGATCAAGTCTGCTGAAACAGTGGTTGTTGAAACAGTTTCATAAAATAGCCATTTGAGTATCATATTTTCTTCTATTGTTGTTCAAAGGAAAATTTTTTTCTATTGGAAGAGTAAAAACAGTGATCACACAGGTTCATAAGGATAATGGCTCAAAAACCTTTTTTTGCTCGAATTTCTGACTTTAGAAAGCAGATAACGGAGAGCCTGTTTCTTGAAGGCGAAATTAGATACCACAAATGTTACTTACAAGACTCTGCGTGGGTATTGAGCAATGGGTTTTGTGGCATTTGTATGTGGTTTTTACACAATGCATGATTGAAAGGTCGCTTGAAGATCAAAAGCGCGATGACATGTCTGCGGAAAACGTGTTGGCCTTTTCTCAAGTTGGAAAATTTGACATCACGAATTTCAATTTGGGCGCCAAGAATCAGTCTTTTCACTCATATTTCAAAGCTGGAAGCATCGCAGATCCATTCGCCTCAAATTTTGAAGTTCTAAATGGCTTTGAACATCCAGTCAAGTATTTTTATGGAAGCTGAACAGACACGTAAGTTAAATCTCTATCATAACTCTTCTAGGGAGTCTTTTCAATGAAACCTGTGGTGTTAGAAAGATAAAGATCGGCGCCAAGCCTAATATCCAGAGACAGGCTCCAGTCCTGCATACCTCGGTATGTGATGTCGTTCTGCGTGAAAATGCAAGGAACCGCACGAGAGGACGGAGAAACTGTCTGATATATTAGGAATTGATATTTCTACGAACCATGTTTATTGAATTCTGCTACCTTATTCACATTTAGAAGAAATCTTACAGCATTCTTTCTCTGTTGTCTTCTAAGATCTCATGAAGAAAGAAGATCAGATGGGCCTATTCTACAGAAAAGGGCAAAGGTAAGGGCTTCTTTTCATGCGTTTGTTTTAGAATGAATTCTTTTTAACCTTACCTTTCAGCTTCCATTCAGTGACTACTCCAAACTTGGAATTAAGGATAAAGATTTTATTTGGTAACAGAACAGTGCAAAGTATATTCATCGTCACATTTGAACAAGAAGAACGCATAAAAGGGAAAATTTATGAAGCATTTGTTATGATCACTCAACTTAGTTTTATTTCTTTTATTTCCAACGAAAAGCACTGTCATGCTCAAGATCTGTGTGCCAAATGCTGAGCCAATGCCTACAGAGGGGCCTGGGTGAGACTGTGAAATCATATCCACATCATTCACACTGTGTCACTAAATGAAGCAACATTAACAGAGCAACAACCGCAACAACATTATGCGTAGGCTTTGCTAGCAAGGGAGGTCAGCGCAAGTGACCCACTCTTCCAATTCAAAGAATCAAGGAACCAAATTGATTTGTCCAGCAAGATGACAAGGTGGCAGTACATCTTGAGCAGCCATAATTTACATTTTAGGATACGAAAGTGCACTGAGACTAATCAGTTTAAGAAAACTGTTCTTCAAGTTCAAGTTCAGTATAAAAAGGACACCTTCATCTTATTTCGACTTATTTCTTGTAATTTAATTTGGTAGTTTCAAAGATATTTGAGCAAAATGAACAATGAGAATGTGAGGTTACGTCCTCGAATAAGGATGCAACGGTATTCTCTATACTTGGTCAACTTGTTAGTTTCCTAGTCTTGAAAAAAAGATGAAGGAATCTTTTGGCACCATTCTTGTAGAGTTTGTAAATTGTCACAAAACTGACTAAATTTCATCAAAATTCAGCAAGGAACACAAATACATACAGCCTTTTGAGCCAACAAGAGAATAAAACATGACCATATCATACCCTGCTTTGTGTTACTAATATCTTTTAATAAGAACACGGAATCTGATATATTACCTACAGAAAGTTTCTTATATATCAGGCTCTTAAGTGCACAGATTGAATCGAAATCAACAAACTATACACATTATCAAACCTTTACCCAATGAGAGCAATTCAGTGCCACAGATTAAGACAAAATCGACCACCTAGTGACCAGATAGAAGCAATTTGGCATTTTCCTGACCTCTATCCTATTTCATTGATGGTCTGAAATGGGCTTTTAACTTCAATTGCTTGAATAGTATTGGTTAATATCGGTGCTTTACGCACATCGTTCACCCTTGATGCCAGTGTTCTTGAATGTCTGATAACCAGTAACTTAAAGGGGCAGGGTCACAAAACCGTAAACAAACCTGTTATCTCTAAGTCTATCTTATTGCCCACACGTGGCCATTGTGTTCTGTACAGATCTTGGTGAATGGGTGAATCCTCACTAAAGTTACTTCTTAAACTCTACCAATATCTCTGCAATCGTACAACATATGAGTGCTTCGTTTGTTTCTCTACGAAGTACACAAACCCATCTTCAAAATAACACTTTCATTTTGAGAAAAGCAGTGGAAAATCTCTCTGATATTGCCTATCAAAAAGACTGCAAAATTGTCATTTCGAAAGAAGTTTGTTTACATTACGTGACCCTGCCCCTTTAATGGTCGCTTTGCTCACAGTGGAAGGACGAAAGTAATCATCAGTATACAGTAAGAACGTTGATGGCTGGTAGAATAAAATGAGCAAATAGCCATGGCTACTAAACTGTTTATAAGGGCATCGCATCGTAGTTGCCAATGCGTTTGATTAACTGGTAGTTTCTTTTACACGGTGATTTAAAACAATTTCCCATTTATCAACATGATGCTAAGTCCTGTTAATAAGAATACACTAAGTAGGGACTTGAATCAAAAAATGTCACAACAGAAAACAGTGACCGAGGGCCATATTCGGTTTCGAACTAAGGCTGTATGCTCATAAGGGGCAAAGCCCTACCAATTGCTATCAAGCAGGGTGTGTAAAAAAACGCATTCCAACTATAAATTGAAATCTTAAAGAAATGCCAAAATTTAAGTAGATGTAATGTATACCATCTGAGAGTACAATCTTCCTTCCTGATATAGATTCAAATTCTATCATTTCCTGAAGAAACTCGAATGAAATTGGGTTGCGTTTTTTCTGAAGCACCCTGTAGATAGTAGCCATGCAGTCTGAACCGCAAAGCATTGAGATGTAGGCAAAACCCACGTCTGATCTCTTATATAAGGCTGAACTCGAACTGAGCTCTGATGTTTCTGATTGCTTCTGAAAGAGTCTTTTCTATTTTTTGAAAAGAGCAAAGAAAAGTTTTTTACCTTACGGTATGGTAACTTATTATTTAACGTTCTTACTTGCGTTTAATCACCAAACTAAGTTTGATTCGGCACTTAAGCAGCATAAACTAGCTACCAACTGCTTTACTACAGCGATTCAAGTTGTAAAGGGAGTCTCAAAAAAATTGTTCGATGTTTGATTCAATACAGTCGTGGCAAAAAGTTTAAGACAGCAATTTTGTCAACAACCTTTTTTTGGCGTAATGAAATAGAACCCAGACGCTCTGCATATTTCACTCTCTTAGAGTTCGCTTTTTGGGTCAAATTTCCATGTAGACTCTGAATTTCAATGTTGTTTTTTAGAATTTCTGCGCCATTTTGCTATGACATCACAATAAAATCTTCAGAAATTCTCGGAAATTGTAGTGGCTCTGCCAACGAGGAGTGTCACCCAAAAATTGTGTTACTCAGCTGTATTTTAAATCGATCTATGCATAATTTACTTCTTTGATTTATTTACAAAATATAGAAACTGCACGAAAAATATTGCTTTACGGAATAAGGTACTGGAGGGCCTTCAGTCCACAGCTTTGGCCATACCAGCACTTTATTTCTAACATGAAGCAAAAAATTGCATAGTTTTGTCAGTAATTTCTTTATTATTCTAATTATCAAATATCAAAGGCTCTTACATCTTAATCACAGAACTTCTTTCATGCTTTTCCAAGGGTGGTCCTCAACTTTGGCCAAAACTTGGACTGAAGGCCTTCCACTACCATTTTGCATGAAGCTATATTTTTCTTAAGGTTTCAGTATTTTGCAACAATTCATAGAAATGAACTGTCCTTAATGTAAAATGCAGCTGAATAAACAGTTTTTGGGTCACACCCCTTGTCGGCAGAACCACTACAATTTCCGAGAAGTTCTCTTGATTTCATTATGAAGTCGCAACAAAATGGCCCAAAAATTAAAAAAAAAAACAACATCAAAATTTGAAATCTATGTGGAAAGTTGACCTCAACTAACTCTAAGCAAGCAAATCACGTAGAGCACTAGGGTTCCAATTGGTTACCCCAAGAAAAGTTGTTGAACAAAGTGCGATCTCAAACTTTTTCACGAAAGTACAAAAACAAGTAATGATAACAGGAACAATGTCATGTGACGATAACCCTGTCCGTAAGATTTTGAAATAACTTTAGAGACCAGAATCTTGCAAATCAGTTAAAGATTCACTGAGGCACATGCTTTCAAAGATGGAAAGAGGCAGATGAAACCAGAGACCCCTAGAATCAGTTGCAAAAGTGTTGAGCCATTCCAAAAATGCTGTTTTTGAGCACTGTGCCCCCCTTCCCCCCTTTGCAATGTTGAAATCAGTCGGAAGGGTTGCAAATCACAAAAATCACAATTGTTTCCATCGACATTGCAACGGGAGGACGGGGATGGCTCAACAACTTTGCAACTGATTGCAGAGTGCTTTAATGCAAAGAAGCTCCACAATCAAGGTAAAAGAAGGTCATCCAATGTCATAACTATTGTTAAATATCAGATGAAACCAAACAGAACATGGAAATTGACTTAGTTCTCATAATCATTGTTAAATAGCATGTGTCCAAAAACAGTAGTTTGAAGCAATGTCGACGAGATGCTGAATCTTTTTCCTCAGAGCATCCATACACTTGAAAGTAAGGTTGTGGCAAATCTTTTCAAATTCCAACTTTTTCCCTCCGAAACAAACAAGAAATAAAAGAAGCAACAGCACATGCTAACTTTACCGAAAATACCATTTAGAGGCCTCTGGTTTCTGCATTCACATAAACTTGAACTTCTAAAACTCTCTGAAGTCCCTGACATTCGTCGGATTTACAAATCCTAGTGTCTACAATTGATTAAATATCTCAGGAGCAGGGTTATTTCATCATGTAGCCCTTCATTTTGAGACACCCTGTAAAGTATAACATTTGCTAATTCCACTTTATTTCTTCTCATTTAGTAATTGGAATCAAAAGCAGACCTGTTCCTTCTGGGGAAACAAATATATGGAGCAACGTGACAAAACGGCAGGTGTCAAACGAGGCAAAGAAGGAGAATGTTTGCAAATTAGAACTCCTTATACTGGCGTAGCAAAGAGCGTACAAGCAGAATAAGAGCACGGGAGAGACAAACTTTCCGAACAAACATCTGCACCGTCTTACGTAGGATATTACTGAAAGTACAAGACTGTTATGAACCATTATTCTACCTAGAACATTTTTCCCGTATTACTCCTATCATTGAAAGTTTAAATTATGCATTAGCATGTCAAATATTGTGTTAGAAAAACTACACCAAGGTCAGAAATCTTTCAGAGACACCAAAATCACTTTGTCAAAATCCATAAAACATAAGGAAGATGGGAACAAGCTTTTGAATCATATTATTGGCTACGTTTTGATGACATTGCATTTTAAAGTTTTGCAGGGTGGACCAAAAAAAACTTCAAGTGTGTTTAAAAATGGGGTGCGAATGACGTGTTGGATTGGATCAAAGCCTATTTGATAGGCGAAAGTGAAATATTTTATTGTTGGCTTTCTGTTTTCTGAGCATTAGAAATTAGCATAGCAGCTATCAATCAAACGTTCATTCATTCCACTTTTCATCTATTCCTCAGTATTCGATGCACTGCAAATTCTCGAATAGTCAAAGTTCTTTCCATTATGCTTTGTCTAGCTCAATTAACGTCTTATTCAATTCAGGGACCAAGTTTTGGTAGTTACGTCATTTAGTTCTCATTAATTTGATGGAGTTTTTAAAACATTGAAGGTTATGCTCTCCTTGCATTTGATCCAGAATAAACTATATGAGACTTAGCGGAGAAAGTGTTTAAATGGAATTTACCCGAGCCTTCTTTGAAAGGAGCATTATTGGACATTCGTGATCTATGCGAGTAACCTAGCGGTAGAACTGTAAACTATGATTGTGAGAGCATTTTCTGCATCCTTCTTAGTTGTTCACATGCTAGCTTCCAAATCTTTAAAATTCCTTTACTCGATATTTTGAGAGCTCGTTATTTGATGGCTCGATATACATTGTAAGATTTACTTCATTATTCTGTAATATCCAGTATGTTACGATATACTTCTTGCATATGCAAACATGGTGTATCATTGTTCAGATTCTAGTGTGTCAGCAGTTTTTTTTCTGAATCCTATAATGATCCATTGAAGACAGATTGTCTTTCATGTTATGTCCATTGGTCTTTATAATTCTATTAACGTTTGATTAATTCATCTAAATAGCCATTCCAAGTCGTGAACCATCGTAGTTGAAATGCGCAAACCGAAATATTGCAGTAATTTTGCATATGTATTAAGGGGGGACCTATCAAGTAGGAAAAGGGCAAAAATTACCACGGAAGCAACGAGGAAACTATTGTGAAATTGCCAGAAACATGACGAATCTCACTTTGCGAAATGCTAAATCTCCGGAAAAATATCTTTTACACGACATGTGTGCCCTAAGGAAACTTGAGATCTCACAATGATTTAACTTGAAAACCTGTAATTTAACAAGCGTTTCCCTTGTTGGAAACGCAGAGTGTGCGCATTGAGAAAATATGGGAAATGGAAACGTTCCTTTAACCATAGTTTCTCGTGTTGGAAACTAATGAGTAAATCTCACACTTCCTGTTCGTGTATTCAAGAGAAACCACAGGAAACTGGACCTTTAACAGTAGATTACGACTTAAAAAACATTGTGAAATTTGTGTATTTCTTGCCGTGAATGTAGACCGGCTTTATGTTTCACGAAACAAAGGTGGTAGAGGACTTCTCAGCGTTGAAGATACGATAGAAACATCAAAAATTGGACTAGAGAGATACGTACAGGAGAGCAAGGAACGGCTGTTGAGTGCAGCTAAAACATCGGACATGGAAGTGAAGGAAACAGTGAAACAATATAAAGATCAACGAGCAAAAGAGCGCAAGGAAAACTGGAAGGAGGAAGTCTTACATGGCCAATTCATTGGACAAACTGAGGAGATTGCTGGAGAGGAAAGGTGGAAATGGTTGAAAAATAGTGGCATTAAAAGGGAGACCAAGACTCTCATCCTAGCAGCTCAAGAGCAAGCCATTAGGACGAACCTCATCAAAGCCAAAATCGACAAAACACAGGAGGACAGTAGATGTAGAATGTGCGGTAAGGTTGATGAAACCATTAATCATCTCATCAGCGAATGCAGCAAAATGGCGCAAAAGGAGTATAAGAACAGACATGATTGGGTCGGGAGAAGAATCCACTGGGACATATGCAGGAAGTTTGGGGTAAATGTAAGCGAGAAGTGGTACAACCATGAGCCAGAAAGTGTGGTTGAAAATGATACTTGCAAGGTACTGTGGGACTTTACCATCCAGACCGATCATGTAATTGAAGCTAGAAGGCCAGACTTGATTTTGATCAAGGAGGAGGAAAACAACTGCATTATCGTTGACTTTGCCATCCCATATGATACCCGGATAGAGCAAAAGGAGAAAGAGAAAGTTGAGAAATACCAGGATTTAAAGAGATAACTCCAGAAACTGTGGAATATGAAAGTAAAAGTAGTACCCATAGTCATTGGGGCATTAGGAACACCACCAAAAGACATCAAAAGGAGAGTAGAAGACCTGGGAATTGAGACCAGGATTGAAGAGATGCAGAAGACTGTAATCCTGCAATCTGCACGGATCCTAAGAAAAGTCCTTGAAAATTGAGGAGACTTGCTGTTACCAATATCAAGGAGCCGTTACTGCTGAATGAAATGACATTTTATCAGTGTGCGATAATTCAATAATAATAATAATAATAATAATAATAATAATAATAATGATAATCTCTTTATTTACAGTTGGTAGGGAAATAGTTAATATACATAAATAATTATGTACAAACTAATTAATACCAACTATTTACATACAGGAAAAAGAAAAATCGAAATATAGATCTACTTATTTACATATATTACAGGTACATTTGTCTCCATTCCAGGCTTTTATGCCTTTCTTAAATCTGAATACGTTTTCAGCACTCTTTATTGTATCAGGCATGGCATTCCAGAGGATGCTTCTTCGGAAGGCTAGACAATTTATGCCAAAAGATATTGTTTTGGTAGGCAGAATTTGTAGCGTGTTTTTGATTTGTAGATCATACGTCAGTTCCCTCTGCACGAAAAATTCTCCCATAAATGATGGACTTTCATGATTTAATGATTTATGTACCTCTGTCATTAATTTCTGTAAATTTTTCGTGTGGATTGCTATTTCATTGTTTTTGGTGAGGAGGCATTCAAAAGTGGATTCATAACCACCAAGCAGTGCGCGTAGTGCACGTTTATGCACTCGGTTTATCTCCTTATTACATCGCTTTCCACAGAAAATCCAAATTAGAGGACCGTAGTTGAAATTTGACAGCAGGAAGGAATTGTATAGCAATTTGCCTTGTCTAGATCTAGCAGTTTAGCTACCCTAGAAAATGCTGTCACCTTTCTATTCACTTTTTGGCACAGGGTTTTGACATGTTGGTCAAATTTAAGACCAGCATCCATACTGACCCATATGTTAGTAAGTAACATAACATAAATTGGCCTTATTGTCCATGGCTAAAAAATTTCCAACATAGCCATTGTTTCCCTAATAATAAATCATGCAATCAAGAATCAAGCTAATCTATGCGAATTGTGATATGATTTTTCTAACAAGCCTCATTTTGAACTGCCAATCTGATCTCCGATTAGTCAAATCCATCATCCATCAGTATTGACACAGGAGTAATGGCCATTGTATCAGGGTTGCATCTTCGCTTAAATCTGGGTGATATCCTGTCAGCTCTTTCTTGTCTGACGGAAAAGTGGTCCGTATGCGATGATAGGCACATGCAGGAAATGGTATTCTCTTTTTATTGCCAAGGTAGTCATGTGCTAACCTGGAAAACTCCTGGTAAGATATGCTGTGTAGGTACCTAAACCAGAAGAACAACTTTTTCTCAATAACTCACATGGGGATAGGTACTTCCATAGAAATAGGAGGGCTAGAATGCGCAGTCTATTGTTCTCCCATGCTTTTCGCAGCACGACTGTGGGCAGTCAAGATGGCGGACGTTGGTTGGCAAAAAGCTGCGAGTGGTGGTTTCACGGTATCGTAAAAAGGAGCGATTTTTGAAGAATTCTTGTGTAAATAAGTGCACAATGATGGTCTAAGTTAAGAAATTCAGCGGATGCAGATCACCCTATGTAAGTACTGAGATATTTTACCAATTTTTGTTTTTGTTCAGAGTTTCTCACTGTTATTTTTAGGCCGATTGATGTTGATGGTGAGAGGCGGGCAGGGAGAACGATATGATTCCAATAAAAACGTACCTCCACACTGTTACTATGCACCAAACTAAATGCAAATAAAATGAATTTGAATCCTTCACGACCCTGTTCAATAATTCCAGAATGGCCTTTGCCGCTAAATTATACTCTTAGGTAAAGTATATGGGTCTTTATATATCTTATTAGAACTGCTACTATCTGCAAGGTTCCAGCGCAATACTTGATGCAACTTAGATGAAACATCAGTAGGAAACTCACCAATATCATAGACACCAAAGCTTTCACATCATTGGCTATTGACAAGAAACACCAAACATAACAGTGACATCCAAGAAATTGAGGTTTTAATTAATTCATTGCAGTGACAATGTCCATGACAAAAATGCCAATCTGACTATCATTTTCCCACACCCTAGGCCTACTTATCTTTACCCAATTAATCATAGTTTTCTCCACATAAATACCTAATGTTCCTATCGATGGTCTTATCGTAAATATTAAGTCCAAATTCTAGCTGATATGAATAAAATGAACAATTGCTTATCCAGGGTTGGCATTTCCTCCACCCTCTACTACCCAGGCTACTTAACCGCCACCCGGTACTCGGCGTTACCTCATGAATGGATAAACGGTTGTTCATTCCTTTTGAAATAAAATCAATTTTGTGAGCTGACGCCTCTTAGATGCTTTGTTGTTTTTCAGAATTCTCTCTGTGAATACCCTTCCAAACTGGTGATAAAAAATAACTAGACATTGTTTGACAATTCCCTTTATTATAATTGTTATATATGGTCATCTCGTAGATCTTGATCTAAAATATGGCATTCCTTGCTATGCTCACTTAACGACAAAAATGTATTATTCCTTGTTGCAGATAAAACATCTGACAAGATCTAAGCATTACTTTCTTTGGACAAGGATGCCCATTTACACAATGCAAGGCGTGCTTTTCTGTCAACACAATCAACAACCTTGATGACCGAGCTTGATGGTATCAGCAATTTGCCATACGTCTTGCATGATAAGAGTGAAAGATGACCATTATGAAGAATACTTGCACTCTCAGAGCTTATGTGTAATGCTGCAGCACAGTCTGGACAATCTATAAATTCAAGCAACTTTTTAACAACATATCCAGAGATGTAATGTAAGACATCTGAACGCCAAAAAAATGGTTGATAACGAGAGATTTGACACCCTTGGGTCAACTTTACTCATCTCACTTGTATCATTAGTCGAAACATTAACACAGTTAGCTGTGGGAGGAGACTCTAATCTTATTTTTCAAGAGCAGTTGTCTAATAGCATATTTGAACTGCAATGCTGTTGGATTGTTGTTCCAACCAAAGCGACTTCTTGTTTTGGCAAAATACATCTCCAACAGATCTTGTGAGAAACGATATCTCAGAACATATTCAAATGGTGTTTCAGATCGTTGTAGCAGGTTTTTGCTTATATTCAATATGGATAATGCAGATATGTAGAATCCAATTACAAACATCTTTCGTAGGCCTGATAACAGTGGTAGGCCATTGGCATCTTTCAAAAAGTTTAGGGTTTCAATGCCACTTTTCAGATAACCTTCAACTTCAAGAATATTTTCAAGAGTAATTGGCTTTTTATAGTTTTTGCCAAATTTACTTTTACTGTTCAAGATATCAAACAAGTTATTCAAAAGCAAAATGAAATCACTTGTTCGCTTGCTATCTTTGAATTCCTTCAATTTTAAATTTCTTAAGAATGTTATAGCTGCATATACAGAGTGACTTAATGTTTGTGCAGCAACACTCACTTTCAGTTTGTGATTTTGCCATGGAACATGCTTGGCTTTTAATTTGTTTCCAAGATGGAGCATGTCCTTTTGTTGGGCTCTGTGAAGTTTCCTTATATACCCAAGATATATTCTCACAACCAGGGGTTACAAAGACTTGCATGTCAGCAAATGCATTCCTTGCAAGTCTTAGCATGTGGCAAACATCTAAAACAACATAAATTTTACCTCCTGGCGTTGCATGGTGATCAAAGGATCCATCTAGATCTTTTATGTTACATCCAAACTTAGTTGCCATGCCCAGATTTTGGGGGGCACCATCAAAAACGACTGTTTCAGTTAATTTTTTATTGCCTCAAAGACTAATTGTTTCAGAATTTCACCATTGAGACAGTTTGTCAAAAAATATGCAATTGGAACACCCAGGGGGGGGGCACTTGTGAAAATTTTGATAGGGATGCTCGTGTCATTTTTTTGGGGTTGAAATTTACGAAAATGTCATTTTTTTGGGTTTCGCTAAGTTGGAGTCATTTTTTGGGGGTTGAAAAAATTGCCGTCATTTTTTTGGGTTCATTGAAAATTTGCGTCATTTTTTTGGGTTACTGAACTTTGTATTTAGAAAATTATAACCTCAATTAATTAATGGAAGTGCTATAGGTTGTTGAATAATTCTTTCTTCCCAATTATGCTGTATTAGAAGTTTTACCTACTCTATGTGTCAATTCATTGATATAGTTTTTGGAAAGAATAGTTGGTTATTAACATGATAATTTAGGCAAATCATGAGAGTTGCTGTGATGGTCTCCAAATTCAATACCAGTTTTGCTATCTTGTGCAGAATTGTGAGGTGCAATTTTCTCAATTTAACTTGTTGTAAAACAAGGATAGTTATGGGGGCTCGAGAATGATTCCGTCATTTTTTTGGGTTTGAAAATTTTGGGCCTGTCATTTTTTTGGGTAGATTAAAAATCTGTCCAAATGAGCATCCCTATCTTAAATTTTATGGAGTGCCCCCCCCTGGGTTGGAACAAACCATGGCTTCTGAAGGCCACATGCCATGGTAACCAGTGCATTTGTTGCCTCAGTGTCGACTTCCTCTGCTCTTATTCCTCCATAGTCTACCCGGCTAATAAATTTGGAGTTTTTCTGGTCCCATTGGACTTGCTTTTTGATACTCATTTCATCAAGTAAAATGATGCAATCTTTTGGCCTTCAGTGACTTTCTGTTCAATGTAATCAAAAGGTTTTTCAAGAGAAAGTTTTTTGGCATCTAATATATACATTTCTTAAGTTCGCACATATTTGCTGTTGTTCTTCGTCGCATTGCGGTGTTCCTGCTTTCAAACTTATTCACGTTTTATCACTGCAAGCATCCTCGGATCCGACGAGCGACATTGGTATTGTGTCCTTTTCTTCTTCGATTTATTTTTTCAAGAGAACCTGACTCACAATTTATATTAACATACAATGATCTTATAGTTGCAGGGTGTGGTAAATGAAGAGCTTTTGTCACTAATTTATATGCTCTGGGGCTATGAAATTGCAGGGTTAAAGCAAATTCTTTGATTTCTTCTGAGTATCTTGACCTAGCCAATTTTTCAATATTTTGGAATTCATTTCTAAAAGGGCAGTAGCTCTATGGTCAAAGTTTTCGTTTATGTTTGAGCCAATTCTTCATTCAGTAATTTGCATGCTTGCTCAAAGAAAGTGTTAATAAGTATGTTTTCATGATCATCATTCACAGAACATCACGGAAAATTAATTGAGTGCTATTTCCTTCAGGTCCACGAAACCAATGTCCGCGTTTTAGGTTTTAGCATAGGGAAAAACCTAAAATGCGGAAATCGCGGACATTGTGTAATTCTTTGAAGAAAGTGTTAATAAGTATGTTTCCATGATCATCATTCACAGAACATCACGGAAAATTAATTGTGTGCAATTTTCTTCAGGTCCGCGAAACCAATGTCCACGTTTTAGGTTTTCGCATAGGGCAAAACCTAAAACGCAGACATCACAGACAACTTTCTAATTCTTCCAAATAAGGTGTTGAACTGATGAGCTTCCTGATCTTTACTTTCTGATTCTTTGAATATAGAAAAGGACTTAATGATTTTAGATATAATGACCATACACCTTTGATCAAGGTGGGAAGGCACAAGGCCTACAAGTATGTCTCTGCAAAATGTGTCAGCTAAACCTAAATGAATACGAATTTCACTTTTTTGACAATATGCTCAGCGTATGATGGTTTAAGAGCTGCCCTACACATCGGAAGAATTGGGATGTTCTTTTAACTGGACCCTATGACCCTACGACCCCGGACCTTACGACCCCAGACCATACGACCATACGTCGCTGGACCCAAGCTTGATATATTTACTTGGCAAGACTTTGTTATGATTTATTCATTCTTTATAATTATGAATTATTTTGCTGTGATTCAGATGTTTAGCAACTGAAGCAGATTTCAGAATAAGAAACAATGGCAGATAATATCTGAAGGAGGGCAATTTGAAAACACGTAGTTTCAATGTAAATCTAACTGTTCATCACTAACTGAGGATCTGGATGAGAATGAAAAAATGTTTTTATTCAAGACTAAGATTTCTTACTCCTTTACTATCTTCTCAAGCAATTTGAACGGGCTAGGAAGAACGGTATAAGGCGCAACTCCCACACTGTATCATGCTGTGCAGTCCCCTCCTGTCTTTTGTTATGTTCATGGCCTCAAAGTTATATGTGAATGCGTTTGATTTTATGATTTGAATCAAGAAAAGAAGCATATATTTGTGGATGTTTGACATAGATATTTATTGATTTCATTTTCATTCTTCAAAGGGCCAGTTTTGTTTACAAAGACTGGGCTTCTAATGTCTGGTGCTGCTGTTTGCTCAATACAAATACATTGAATTGTGCCTTGCCATGTAACGTTGACACGTACTGATGTCTTGCACGTTCACCAATCGACCATGAGTGCTTATAAAGACGTGTCAGCTAAAAATATAAACTTGGGTCCTGGGTCATATGGTCATATGGTCCAGGGTCGTAAGATCCGGGGTGGTAGGGTTGTATGGTCCGGTTAAAAGAACATCCCGGAAGAATTTGGCAAGGTGGAGTAAGAAAACTGAAATTTTAGGCATTTAAGCCCCCTGTCAGAAGCTCTTGCCTCCTGTTGGAAGATTTCTGGTGCAATTGGAAGATCCCTCCTGGCCCGAATTCTTATTTTCTTATAAAAACTATGTGTATTAGGTCAACAGATGATAGGCTGATTGGAGCCATAAAGGTTTCTTTAATGTCTCAGATTTTGAGGGCGATTCGTTTCCTTAGGAAGGACAATGCACAAACTGATGACGTTGTATGTCCATTCTAAAACCCTTGGCCGGAATCCGCCCACAAGAAACTCCTTCACCAAAGAGTTCTAATAACATTGTTCCAGAAACAATCAAGTATGTGTGCAGTAGCGCAGCACCGGTCCTACATCCTTGAGGGTGGAATTGGGGGGGGGGAACTAGAACCTGCAAACCCAAGGTAATTGAAGAATTCCAAACATGTCCGCAATGTCCGCGTTTTAGGTTTTTCCCTATGCGAAAACCTAAAACACGGACATGAATTTGGGGCGGACATGTCTGCGACGTCCGCGTCTTAGACCTGGCCGAAATAATTTATTGTCTACGCTTTCAATTTATCCCATTCATGCTGGCTCCTTTTGGCTGAATCCATAGGCCATGAGATAGATAAACCCAGCCCTGATTCCCAGAAACTTGGCGTTGGTGTTGCAAGGATAATGGCTTTCATTTCTAATGACTGCAATGACTTTCCCACAATTTGTTTAAACGTAGAGGGGCTGGTAATGTGGAATTCTTCATCGGAAATGACATCAACAGGTAACATGTTCCAAAGAGGATCAAAACTAGACTGTTGTAGCAGCTGATTCCTGATTTTGACAAGACCATTGGCATCATGTATGCATCAAATGTATTTGTTAACCAGTCCTGTGATGGTCAAAGAATTCAAATCACCCCTGAGGAATGCCTCAGAGACAATGCCACTAACAAGGCCACTCAAATTTTGTGACCCTGCTTGACAGGTGGCATTTTGCTGTGCTTAGATCATGACATGGAAGATGTTGCTTGTTGGACTTGTGATTTTAGATTTCATGGTTATGGCTGCCAGATTTGGGGATTTGTGATTTTCACAGATGCATTCTTCTTTCCTTCCTTTGGAGTGACAATAGCCATCAGGACACACTTGGAAAGCTTCTTTGTTTCCTCCTTGCAACATGTCTTACAATGGTGTATCTTTTGATGTGAAATTGAGGAATCCTGTAATTGTTTTTATTTTTCTGCCAGTGATGATGCCTTAAGTTTGATTGCAGCTAATTTTTCTTCCTTTCCTCATGTTTGACATTGGCATGGGCTACCTCAGTGTTGTCATCATCCAGCTGTTGCTGTACAACTTCATCATGAAGCCCTGTTAAGTAAATATTTCAATTTAGTAAGTGTAGATGTTTGCAATGTAGTGAGATAATGAATAACTTGCTACTTACATATCCATATCCAACTGTCTCCCTCAAGAAGTGGTACTTGCTGATGAGGCTGATACATACCTTATCATATTGTCTTTGTGAAGGATACCTTGAAGTTGAAAGAAACAAGTTGCATCTCAGTGGTCTATTGAGTTGCCAATTTTTTCAGAATCATTCTAAGCTCTCTGTTCAAAACTGTTCAAATGTTTACACATTTCTCCTTTGAAACACCTTTTAGGTAAATTAATAAGAAAAAACCTTACCCCTGATTTAAAATTGATCTCATTGTATATGGAACTAGTCAGGTCTGATATTAACAAGTTATTTCTATAATGTAGGGCACTTCTATATCAATAACAAATAATTAGACAAACTTACTTTCCATAGACCATCATTGAGTCTACTAGTGTTGCAATGAAGGTGTTTCTTACATTTGTTCTTGGTGTCATTGTCTATCTTTATTGATAATGGCCATTTCAACTTTTTTTGGCAGCTTTGGTATTGGAAATGGTTGTGGCCATGACTTTAGCGAGGGGTCCAAATGAACAGTTTATTGCCTGTCATCATTCATTGTTTCACGATGCTGATGCTCAGTTGTAGTTCTCTGCTGCTCTGGTTCTTTGGTATTTCTAAAATGAATTGTATGTCCAAGCAAATTTTTGGTTTCACGCTAATAAATAATCTTTCCATTCATTATCCTAGGAATTTGCAATCAAAATGATGTCATCACCTGAAACTTGATATCAGTGAATAACTTGAAAACAAAGTGAGATATCAAAGAAATTTAAACAGGAGTCTGTTTCATTCAACGGTGCCGTTAATTTGAATCAATAAAAATTGTCACTTCATATCACCTTTAAAGTTTACTGATTACATTCCAAGATTTAATACCAGGATGCAGCAAACCAGGACCCAGTTGCTCACACCTTGATTAGACCTCACCTTGAATTAGGGTACTCTTGAGAACCGAATAATTGTCCCCCCTCTTACAAATTTTTGAAAATTTTTCCACCCCCTTCTTTTATTCCAAGCCCAGTCAACTAGTTTGAATTGATACCTTCTTTCCTGCAATTCTTCAACCAGCCTCAGAATTTTACTTGCAGCTTCATCGTCGGCAGGAGTTTCTCAACCATTGATTCCATCATGTGCAGCATCTTTAAATTGCAAACGAGAACTTTTAATTCAAAGTTATAACAGAAGTTCCTAGAAAAGCATCTATAAGTTCTATAAGTAAGTAAGCATCTATAAGTAGGTCTCTATAAGTTCCTAGAAAAGCATGAAATCTTATATACATTGCAATTTGGTTTTCGTGCCAGCCATTCTATTAACCATGCCCTGGTTAGTTTAACAGAAGCAATAAAGAACTCATTAGATAATAGAAAATTTGGTTGCGGGATATTTATTGATTTGCAAAAGGCTTTTGATACAGTGAATCATGATATTCTTTTGATGAAGCTTGAACATTATGGAATTAGAGGAGCTGCTCAAAAGTGGTTTAAATCGTATCTTTCAGACAGGAAGCAGTATGTCTCAATAAATGGATCTAATTCCAGTTATCTCAATGTTACCTGTGGGGTTCCACAGGGCTCTGTTCTTGGTCCTCTCCTTTTCTTAATTTACATTAATGATTTACCCCTTGCATCATCAAAACTAGCCTTCTACCTGTTTGCTGATGATACTAACATCTATTATGAAGCCGAAAGTCTTACTAAACTGCAGTGTGTAGTTAACAAGGAATTGAAAAAAGTGAAAATGTGGCTTGATGTCAACAAGCTGTCACTCAATATTGATAAAACCAATTTCGTAATTTTTAAGTCTCCTCAACATTTTTCTCCTGAAACTACCACTATTAGATTTGGAAACCTTCCTGTGAAGCAGACTTGTTATGTCAAATTTCTTGGTGTTCTTTTAGATGAAAATCTGTCTTGGAAGTATCACTTAACTGAGTTGTCTAAAAAATTGGCTAGAACTTGTGGTATGTTTTTCAAAGTAAGACACTTCTTACCCATAAATGTTTTGATCTGTCTTTACAATTCTTTGTTTTCACCTTTCCTGCAGTATGGAATTTTGGTTTGGGGTCTCACCTACGAGACTTACATCAATCCAGTGTTCTTGTTGCAGAAAAGGGTTGTTAGAGCAATTTCATTTGTACATTTTACTGCACCTTCTTCACCTATCTTTTCTGACTTAAAGATTTTAAAACTGCATGACCTCTTCCAGTTGAAACTGCTTAGTTTTGTCTATGATTGTGTGAATAGGACTTCCCCCTCTTGTTTTCATTCTTTCTTTGACTTAGTTGAATCTGTTCATCGATATGGTACGCGGCAAGTCACTAAAAAGGATATTTTCCTAACCCAGAAAAATACCCTGCAGTATGGTATTAGGTCAGTGCGCTTCTTTGGAGCTAAATGCTGGAATGATATTCCTGTGGATATAAAAAGATCCCCCTCTGCTAATATTTTTCGACAAAAACTCAAAGCCTTCCTCTTTCAAAACCACTACAAAAGTTGATCATAGTAATTTTGATTCAGAAAGTCACTACCTGCCCATAGTTTCCTTGAAGAAATCAAATTTGTGAGAAATTTATGTTAGAAGTTTGAAACAGGGGGTGCTCTCTCCTCGATTAGTTTAACTACTGAGAGAGCTCCTCCTTTAAGTAATTCCCTCCATACAATTTATCCTGTTCTTTGTTTTTGTATTTATATATTGTATTAATTTTAAGTGTTGAATAGGTTTTGTGTGTGTAATATTGTATTGTAGGTATATATTAGTAGCTTGTTTGTATATTTGATTTAAATAAATTGTATGTAGAGGAATTTAAAATATGAAACTGAACTGAACTGAACTGAAACAGAGTCTTTATCCAAATTTTTTGTAAACAGTGCACATATGCATTTATTTTTGGTAGAGCACTGAATGCTTAACATTCATCTTGGGAACATTTGATAACTCTGTGATGAAGAATTATCAAGCTGTCATCATGGCAAGGTCGGAAACTTGGGCAACTCGGGCAAATATTTTCATTGCAAAAATCATGTCTGATAGTATCACCTCGGGCACAGAAGACACAAATATCCTTTGCTGTTCAAAAAAGGGCACTTTTTAAAGTTTACCTGAGTCGCCCGAGTTTTCCTTCTGGAACGTATCTAGTTTTGAATGATAGGTTCAATGGTCATAAATAAGCAACTTCATTTTTTGGTATTTCTTCCATTACCTCTATTGTTCTGGATCACTGTGCAGTGTGTCTAGTCAGCCTAGTCGATGAGAAGAACCCTGAACGAAAAGATCTGCATATGATTCAGCTTGCACTTGATGAGAGCAATGATGAATTGTTAGAAGAAGCTTATACCGAGGACGAAAACAATCTCTAATGGTAGCAATGACTCCAATGTGATTTTTTCCCTTGAGGAAGTCGAGATAGGACATGACAGAATCACTCAAACTACCGCCCTTCAAGAAAATCTAGATGCAGCTCTTCATGAAAATTCCACGTTAGAAGCTGAGGTCGCTGAAAACAAAGCTGAGATTGAGGTCCTGAAAACAAAAGTTGCAGGCCTTGAGAAAAATATAATAACCATTCAAAAGCAACTTAAAGATCTCTTTGTGAACCAAGAAAAAAGATCATCCACCAAAACCGCTGACTTCCCGTTGGCAGAAAGCCTAAAGGACAAAATCTTTGAAACCAAGAACATCGTCATGGGAATCCAAGAAGACAAATTCAACAAGAAGACAACAGCAAAAAATTCAGAAAAATTGTTTAGGAAAAATGTGAACGAAATCAACCTTGAAATTGAAAATGTCAGAGATCAAGTACAAAATTCTACTAATAATTATGAAGAGCTTCTCATTTCAATGAACGACATCAAGAAAAGCATTAGAGAAAATCCCAACACACTGATAAGAATTACAGAAAAGGAGCTTAATCCCCCTGCAACAAGCAAGCAAGAAGATACCCATGTAAACGCAACTGCTACCAATCCATCTTCCAGCCCTTGTGAACCGCCTTTGGTGAAATCTCCTCAGGAATCTGTGCGCCTGAGGAACCAAAGCGGAAGAGAGACCAGTCCTTTACAAGAAGAGATTAACCTTGACGACCTGACAAACGTAGACATTTCTAACTACGTGATTGGTGAATCAATTCTTAAAGGCATCTTGCCACAATAGCTAGATTATAGTCACTCTACAAAAGTCAGGACACTGCAGGGAAAACAGCTGAAGGATGTGAGGACGTACTTGCTACTCAAGATCCATCCTCTTTAAGAAACCTTGTGATACATATTGGTACAAGTGACATCCCCAAACAGGCTGGCAATGAACTTGTTGACCAGTTCTAACGTACCATTAATGAAATCACATCAAGATACCCAAACCTGTCTATTTTCATATCAACTAATTTGCCAAGGGAAGACTTAAAAGCTACAGGAAGTGCCCAAAAAATCAGTTATGTGAATGATAATTTAAAACGTCTCTCATCTCAACTTAACTTTAAAGTCATTGACAACATATCAAACTTAGAAGACCCAGAGCTCCGCTATGATGGTCTTCATCTTACTGAGAACTTCAAAGAAAATCTGTACATGGAACAAAAAGCCAACTAGAGGCTAATTGTGCTAAAAATACAAACTGAAAATATCTATAAAGTATGTATTTTCAATCTGCAACATGTTTCCTACAATTTGAGACAAATCTGGGAAAATTGGATTACAGATAAATTAAATAGAATTTTTCTTGTTAAAAAGGTAAAGGATTGCCAATTTTCCTTTGTTTTTTGGTTGCCTAGCAACGAAACACATGACTAATTAATTGTCATCGTTACATTTCAATAGCTAATTGTCCAAAGAGCAATGGGAGTAAGTCTTAAGCCCGCCGCATACGGAGAGGAAAATGCTCAGCAAAGTGGCATGAATGTCATTTTGCTCAGCAAAATTCTCACCGTGTGCAGATGATTTTTGCTGAGGAAATACTCATTTCTGCAGCTGAGGAAAGTATCTATCGTGTTTGATAATTTCTGCCATTCGTGCCAAAATTCTCACCGTCTGCGGCATCACTGAGAATTTTGCTCACTGCCTTGGGTGATCACGTGTCCATGATCTAATCCTGTGACATTTGGTCGATGCCATGGCAACATGAACACGTGATCTTTTTCTCTGAAACTACAAAGGAGATAACAATGAAACTTTCCTCCATTGTTCTTTGGACAATAAGCTTTACAAATATAACAATGGTAATTAATTAATCACGTGATTTGTTGCTAGGCAACCAAAAAACAAAGGAAAACTGGCCAATTTATAGCTGCTTCACAAGGAAAATTCTATTTAATTGAACACTCAACCGATTTTAATGAGAATAGTCTTAAATGATAGGAAATACATTGTACAATTAAAATATGTACTTTGAAGCAATCTGAAGTATCTAACTATAGACCAATTAGCGCTTAATTAGCTCTTTGTTCCTTTCTACTTATTGTCACTGCAGTTTTCCATAGTTTTCTTGCTGTTTCTAGCATAGATCGACTTAATGTGCATGAAACAAACAAGGTTAAGCTAAATCGCAACAAAAATCTTAATTAATACATTAATTTATTCGAAAAATGATGTCTTAAATGTAAATGACGTCATAGATATTAAATTTTGCTGGTGTCAGCAAATTAGCAAAAATTATCTATCAAGTGAAAGCTCTCATCAAGAGCAATCAAATGATACATGTTTCAAGTAATTCGGACGAGAAACAAAGAACTTATGGATGTTCAAAGCCGTTTTTTGTCAACTACTTTCCAAATATGGTGCTGTTGTGGTCATGTGATGAAATCTAGAACAATGAGACATTTAAATTTTGATTGCCAATTAAATTTGAGTAAAAGTCACAAAGTTTCGTCATCATATCTTGTGTCGTTTCGACGCAGTGTAGAAAAGTTTGGTTGGGGAAGGGGGGGGCGAAAAACGTGAAATAGGGTTAATGGGATTACATTCATTTCGTCTGACACTGTTCACAACTAATTTGTGGACTCGCTGCAATTCTCTCTTGTGACAAATCCAGAGAGCGTAGAATGTTAAAACACGCCTTTTCGTTTCTCTGTTGTTCAGTTTTTTCTGTGAGGGGCTTGTAGCAACTCTAACAATTCCGCGGATCAGACTTAAGATAATAGAAGAATAATACAGCACACTGCGTACATTCTATTTGCAGTGACTATTTCATTAGAGACAATTCGTATGAACCTAAACTCACAGATCACCGAAAAATTAACAAACTGTAAGATAGCGCCAGCGAAATATTTTTTGCTTTGTCTGAAGCTTTTTTTACACCTGGAGCATACGTTGACTTGTTGTTATGCCACGTTAGTATGAATGGAGGAATGTAAAACTAACAGCGTGAGTAGTATCACTAAACTGGCTCTAATGATTCACAGAGACACAGGAGATCCCTATGGATAAGGACAACATGAATTAGAGAAAACTATCAATCTCCTATCCATAAACCGTTGATTTTAAGGAACTATCATGTTGTTACATAAGGATCTCTAGATATTTGTCAGTTTAGTGAACATTCCTGTTCTAATAAGCAGGAGAATTGTTCTTTTGAAAAATTAGGTGCATTGATGAAATACTACTAACTCACAAAGCAGTGGAGCATTCAATTTGAAGCTATTTTACGTGGGAAAGAGCCCTATTTCCCTATGTTTCTCAACCGAGGAGCTATTGATTGAATTTCATTGCTTTTTAGCTCCCAAATAACTGATCTGATGCTAAATGTTAAGGAGGCCGTCAAAAGAACATTTCAAAAACTGTTTCATGCACAAATTCCGTTGCTGCTCAACACTTGCCATAGATATCACCTTCATTTTTTCTATGATAATTATTATAAGGTTATAGTTTTGTTTGGCACCAATAAAAATAAATTTGGGGTTCAGGTTTCCATGGCAACGCTCCATAAAAGGGGGCCACTTTTCACAGTTAGCTTCATTTTTCTTTATCACTATCACAATCTTACAAATAAAAGGCCTGTTAAATAGGTTCTAGTAACTAGATCCTTCCTTTGAATAATGGAATCTTTGATAACTCTTACAAAACTGGGGTAAACCCCCAAAAAGTGGTTTCCATGGCAACAATGTTTGTTTCTAGATCCAGATTCATTTCCATTATTCAAACTGAAGACAATGGTTACTTGAATATAATCATAAAGTTTGGTTGTGCTAGGGTCTCTGGTTCAAAAATAAAATGTTCCTAAACATTGGAAACCTCCAATTTCATACTTTCGAGAAAAGTGACGTTTTTCATAAGCAGCAACATTTATTTTATGATATTAGCTACTCACCTCTTAAAAAATGCCAAATTGTTTTTATAAGCATAAATGTCATATTGTCAACAATGTTCAACTCTCTAAGCTCTTCTAGCCCCCTTGCCTTGCACAGAAATTTGACTGATATCTTGTTCATCAATAAACACAATTGACGGAGCCTTACCCCTTTCGCCATTACCACTACTTGCATTTTGCTTGACTGATTTTGGTTTGCTGCTTTGCTTTATGGCAGGCTTTCTTTTCCTTGGCAATACTGGGTCAACTCCCAACTCAAAACCTCCTGCTTTGTATGCTACTGGATCAGGATGCTTTCTCTTTTTATCAAATCTGAGGCTCTTTCTTCTTTTTCTGTACTTGAGTGAAATTTTCTTTGCTGCATTCTTCAGGCGCAATTCACCTTCATTTCTTAAAGCACTCAATGTATTAACACCAGGCATGATTCCAAGTTTCTCCATTACAGTAAACTTGCTCCCAGATCCTGTATTCCAACTGCAGATACTGCTTGCTGCACACCCCAATGTGGACACGTTTGTTTCCACAGAACTGTGTTTTTGGCACAGAAGACCAGAGTCTCCCATTCAAGCTCTCATTTTGGTTTTGTGTCAAACCAAGCAAACATCTTTGAAGCAAAAGATCATCACTCAACCGAGAGAATATTGGTTCCAGCTCTTTGAAAAAAACTGCAGCAGTCTGTTTGACCCAGTGTATGTCTTTTTTCCATTTGCCTCATCTTTTTGAAACCGGCACCAAGAGTCCTCTCCTCTTGGGCAGTACTTATGTTGAACAGCAAGGCTGTTTTGTGGCTGATCTACTATGTGATGCAAAATTGCATTTATGGCAGTTTTCATACCTTGCAGGTCACCTTTATTCTGCCTAATGGCAAGGCCATAGTAATTTTGAATCTTTTTTATGGTATCCTGTGTTAGCCGCCCAGCTCCTCCTACACCTTTTCCATCTTCAAGTTGCTGGCCTTTCATGCCCTTTTTGTATTGGAGGAGAGCATAACCCATTCTTTTTTGGACATGGCCCACACACTCTTCTTTTTGGATTATGTATGAGTCCCCATAAACATTTTTTAATTCTTCAGCAACTTTACCAAAGCAGCTACTGTCTCCATCACCAATGAAATGTGTGTACTTCAGTCCTCGCTTTTCAATACTTCTTTCGAAGATTGCAATGGCACCTTTGCTCTCCATGTCTCCTGATGAGCCAAAGTGGTTAATTTCACATTGGTCAGCATGCCTAGCTTGCCATTCATTGAACTCATGTGAGTCCTTATTCATGCTGTTGTGAGAGAGACATGCCTGACAAAAGTGTGAGAGAACTTCATAATCCAAGACTTCTCCAGACCTGACTGAAAGGACAAAAACCACCCCAATCTTTGAGCTATGCCGCCTCTTTTGCCAGGTACCATCAACAGTTACTGTTATTTCCCCAATCTCCTGTCCATCCTCTGTAACCGTAATTCTTTCTGGTTCTTCTGCTTTTAAAAAATTCAAAATGCGATCTGCAGCATCCTTCATTTTTTCTGCTGCTTCTAGTTTCATTTCATGCTCAATCTCCTTCAAGTGGTTATTGTGGGATTCTTTTGTAACGGGAGGTGGCAAATCCATTTTTGTACAGAAGCCTTGGAGTTGTGCTCTACTTGGACATGCCAAAATTGCTTTTCTGTTAATTTCAAATGCTCCACCCTTTCCTGACATCTTTCTACTGGTTGCAAAATTTTCTTTTGCTCCACAATGTGTGCATATGATGAATAAAAACTCTGCCAGTCCTTTTCGTTTCTGGTTATCTTGCTTGATTTTCAACTGTGACTTGGCACTTCTGCAATGGGAACACATGGCAAATTTTTCTAAACAAGCACTCAGTATTGAGTAGTCCTGGATTTTTGTTCCATGGGCATCTTCAATGCAGGATGCTGTATTTACCCCCTCCTTTTTGCTCACACTCCTAGTTTTGATTTTTTTGTCCATCTTCTTAAAATCACTGTGTGCCAACTTCTCTGCTGACATGTTCCTCATAACGGTCAGTTTCGTTGTCTTAGAGGGCGTGTGTGAGTCGCGGATAGGCCCAACCTGAACTGAGGTATCAATACTGCTACTTGCTGACGGTTGTGGGCTCCCAGATGGCTCTTCCAACTGCCATTTTCGCACACCATGGAAGCCCTTCCTCTTTTTAAATATTCTAGGCATTATTAACACAACATAACATCAACCAGAACTTGATTCAACCTCACATTTCTGGTCAAACTGTAGAGGACAGCACCAGGCAGTAGCCTTCGCCATTATCGCAACGTTAGAAAGGCAGAACAGTCTCTATTCGAAAGGGAGGCTGTTCAGGAAAGGCGGGAAGTTTGAAATTATCTTATGGGTGCACTTTTAGGGGAGTCTCTTGGGGGGGGGGAGGTGGTTGCTAAGGATAATATTCAACCAAACATGGTTGCTAAGGGCATTTAATTGGAGTTTGTTCATAAAAATTGGCTTCCACTCAAAACTAAGGCACATAGCAAGAGAAAGTATGGCGGTCAACTTGAAAATAATGCCTATACTATCAATAGGATCAATAAAAAAAAAATTGACAAAAAATTTTTTTTCCAACAGTTTTTCTTATGACGGCATCCTTAAAACTTTGGATTTGCGTCTGATACTAAATGTTAACAATTTTGATGGTTTTTGGTCTGAAGTTTGGGAAATTTTGGCTGGTTGTGGGTGGCAAGCAAAAAGTGTACCAGATCAGAGTATTTTCACTTGGATTAATGCTTTTTTGGCCACCCTGTGTAACTTTGTTGGTAAGTTGTGTTGAAATTATTTGTTAATGTATCCATGGGTACTCTGGGAATGTTTGAAACCAGTTGTGATACTTTTGTTGCAATGTTAAACAAAGTTGGAACGACCCATGGCCAAAAGGACTATGTGTCGAGATCTAGGACAAACATTACCATTTGTTGCACATATTACATATTTTGTATGCGGGAGAAGCCATGGAATGACCCAGCTCAGCTCGAACTCTGAAGAACTCCAATATCTTAATTAAACTCCTGAATGCTAGCAGTCATACCTTTGCCTTGATAAAGAGAGAAGGATGTCTGGCTCTTTTATCCTTAATTAAAAATCGTAATGCATCTCTTTCACTTAGAAGTATTTTTAGACCAGTATAAACATGTTAGATTTTCGTACATACTAAAACGAGGAACGAGCCAAAACCACCCACAACCAGCCAAAACCACCCAAAACCAGCCACAACCATTCACAACCACCCACAACGAGCCACAACCACCCACAACCAGCCAAAATTTCCCACCCGCAATCGCCCACAACCACCCACAACCAGCCAAAATTTCCCAAACTTCAGACCCAAAACCATAAAATTGTTAACATTTAGTATCATCCAAAATTTTAAAATTTAGCATCAGATCAGTTATTTGGGAGCTAAAAAGCAATAAGATTCAATCAACAGCTCCTAGGTTGAGAAACGTATGGAAATAGGGTTCTTTCCCACGTAAAAATAGCTTCAAATTGAATGGTCCATTGCTTTCTGAGTTAGTGGTATTGCATCAATGCACCTAATAAAAGAACAATTTTCTGCTTATTAGAACAGGACTGTCCACTAAACGGATAAATATGAAGGGATTCTTACGTAATAACATGATAGTTTAATTAACAGTTCATTGATAGGAGATTGATAGGTTTCTGTAATTCATGTTGTCCTTATCCATAGGGATCTCCTGTGTCTCCGTGAATCATTAGAGCCAGTTTAGTGATTCTAATCGCGCTGTTAGTTTTACATTCCTCCATTCATCTGTTCATTCATACAAAGTGGTGTAAAAAAAGCTCCAGACGCAGTAAAAAACATTTTGCTAGCGCTATCTTACAGTTTCTTAACTTTTTGGTAATCTGTGAGTTTAGTTTCTTACCAATTGTCTCTGATGAAATAGTACACTGCAAATAGAACGTACGCAGTGCGCTGTATTATTCTTCTATTATCTTAAGTCTGATCTGCGGGATTGTTAGAGTTGATACAAGCCCCTCACAGAAAAAACTGGAAAAACTGAGAGACAGGAAAAGGCGTTTTAACATTCTACGTTCTGTGGATTTTCCCCGAGAGAGAATTGTAGCGAGTCTGCAAATTAGTTGTGAACAGTGTCAGACGAAATGAATGCAATCCCATCAACTATTTGCAAGATAATTAATTTTCAGGAAAAATCCCTGATACCGCCCTTTCGGATGTATTTTGTATTTTGGATGGTTTTGGGTCATTATGATGTGGTTGTTGGTCTTTGTGGGTCATTGCAGGTGGTTTTAGGTCGTTGTGGGTGGTTTAGGCTGGTTGTGGATGGTTTTTAGCTGGTTTTGGGTCGTTGTGGGTGGTTTAGACTTGTTGCGATGGTTTTGGCTGGGTAGTTGTGGGTGGTTTTGGCTGGTTGTGGGTTGTTGTGGGTGGTTTTGGCTCGTTCCTCGTTTTAGTATGTACGAAGTTGTAATATGATCATCTCTGAGGTGCTCATCCAACACAAGACATTGCTGCGAGTGTTCTTGAATTGATGAAAAAGTGACATTTTTCATTTCACGTAAGACAGTTGTTGTTATTTTGAAATTGATTTCTTTTGAGGTGCATTACCATTTGCACAACTCTGTTCTGGCAACTTTGTCTACACATTCAACCACCTTATAGACTGACCAAGATGGAACCAGCAAATTTCCATAGCGTTTGCATGACAAAAGGGAGAGGTAGCATAGGTTTCAAACCTTGAAATTTGCGAAAAAAGGCGGGTGTAAAATTCAATGGCCTATTTCTTTTAACTGAATGACTTGAAAAAAACTTTAGCCATTTTTCTATGATTCTACCGTTGGACTTTTCAGAAATCTTGAATATTTGTCGAAATTACAGCCTATTTTACATTTCAGTTCATTTTACGATGTGACGTCATCAAATTTCCAAATCACAAACCAGAAGAGTGAAAGAGTTTTGCTTGATACCATATTGTAGGCATCCATAAACTATGGTTTTCTTGAAAATTATTTGATCTTTTGTCAACAGGTTTAGAAATTACGATAGTTTTAAGTTTTTTTTGAAAATCTTCTTGAATTCTTAAAAAAGGAGAAAAACACTGTAATTCTGAAAATATTGAACATTTCAGAAAAGTCCAACGGCAGATTTACTGCAAAATAGTTCAAGTATCTGTGAAGCCATTCAGTGCAAAGAAATTGGTTATAGAACCTTACACCCAGCGATTTAAAGATTTGAAAGTGTTCATGAGAAGTGTTCTATCCCAGTCATGTGAGCTGGCCTCTGTTTCGTGTTGTTTTGAAACAAAATATTTTAATGTTTTGATAATTAATCTTTCATCAGAACTGAGAAAATTCCAACTTGATTTCGTTTCTAATTCTATTTATTTTTCCTCATCTTGCCACATTTCAGACGCTGTTAGTTATCTCGACTATGCCGAAAGTCTTCCTCGTCATAAAGCTTCGCCATTTCTTTCCTCGGGTTGCGAATTTGGGCTGGCCAACCCCCTTAGAAATCATTCCCCGACAACTGCATTTAAATGTTGTACGCTCAGCAAAGCTGTCCACTAAAATTGCTTCTTTGCTTCAGAAGTTTCTTCATTTCTGTTCACTTTGCCGCGTTGGAATCAAGCTCAAAGATTCGATTTTGTCAGCCATTATCGATTCGGTGAGAACTGAAAACTGTTTTGATACCAACGGTGCTTGCGCATGCGTATGTCTGTCATTTCTATCCCACCTCAGTGAGCCAGCCCACCTGATCGCATTTACATGCACAAATCTCATCCCACCAGGCATTCTCACGGATCTCACCTAGGTGGGCTGGCCCACCTCCCATGTAAACGTAACAGGAGATTAACAAAGGACTGTATAGAACATGCAGATCTCACTCAGGTCAGCTGGCCCACTTAAGTGGGCTGGGCCACCTCATGTAAACAGGCCCATAGTAACACTGCACAATCTGGACATTCTAAAGATTCCAGCATTTTCTTAACAATATAGCCAGAAATGTAATGGAGGACATTACTCCTCCAAACATTCTTTGAAAGCAACATTTCTGATATCTGTGAGTCAACTTTGTTTACTTCACTACTGTTATTCACATTTGCAACATCAACACAATTTGCTGTGGATGGAGATTCAATTTTGTTTTTTAATAACAATTGTCTCAAAGCATACTTGAATTGGAGTACAGTTGGATTATTGTTCCAACCAAAGCGACTTCTGATTTTTGAGAAATACATTTCAATTTGATCTTGAGAGATCTTTGATCTTGTTTACTTCACTACTGTTATTCACATTTGCAACATCAACACAATTTGCTGTCGATGGAGATTCAATTTTGTTTTTTAATAACAATTGTCTCAAAGCATACTTGAATTGGAGTACAGTTGGATTATTGTTCCAACCAAAGCGACTTCTGATTTTTGAGAAATACATTTCAATTTGATCTTGAGAGAAGAGATATGTTAAAATATATTCAAAAGCTGCTTCTGTTCTTTCTAATAACATTTTACTAATGTTGATAATTGAAAGGGGTGTTATGGTAAACCCAAGAACGAATGTTTTCCTTGGACCTTTGATGATAGGGGTACCAGCAGTGTCTTTCAAAAATTTAAGAGTTTCAATTCCATCCATCAAGTATCCTTCAATCTCATAGAAATTTTCCAAGGTAATGGGCCTCTTTGTGTATTTTCCAAATTTGCTTTTTGAATTTAATATCTCAAATAAATTATTCATCAAAAGGATGAATTCACTGGTGGCCTTGCTATCTTTAAACTCTGGCACTTGAAGATTTCGTAAAAATGTTATTGCTGCTGAAACAGAATGGCTCAGAGTTTGGGCGGCAACACTGACTTTCATTTTATGATTTTGCCACTGAGCATGCATTGATTTTAGTTTATTTGCAAGATTTAAAGGGTTTGTACAAGGTTAAAAGGCTGCATTTGCACAAGCAAAAAGAATCTAAAAATAGATCAGGCGCACTATCCAATGGCAGCGCAATACTCAGGTCACGAGAATCTTTGCATGTGATCAGTTTGCGAGTGCGAGAAGGACAAATCGATAATGGCTGACAGTGGGAGTGAGGACGGGAAGCTGAAATCGCCTCCGAGGAAGATTTCGCGACATTGCAAGAGACCTGGGAGATTATTCCAAATACACCTTGGTTATGGAGAGAAAGGGAAGAGATTGTGGGAGGAGTACGATGCAGTGAAACGCCTGCTTGGCTTCGACTCGTTTGCCGAAACAACGGAATGGATTCTGTCGATGACTAGGCCCTTTGCTTGCTGCATCCAGACCGCCAAGAAGACAAAGAAACAGGAGGGGAAAAAGCGCCCAAAAACGCAATTATTATATGGAGAAACAGTTGCCCAAGGAGGAGGAGAACCTTCACGGTTTGTAGTTATACTTTTTGTAATATGTAGATATAGAATAGATAGGCCCCATCAATATCATGCCCTACTTTCGGCTGTTTGATCTGGTCTACGTATTATTACGAGTCCAGTCTAAGCCGCCAAAGCTGTATGTTGTGGCTGATTGTTCAGGAGAGATGGGCAAAGGGGTAGAATAGGGAGAGGGGATGGCACTGACAGATTTTCCCAGGAAACCTTGTTGCCTCCATTCCCTCCACTATTTTGTGGCTGGAGCTAGCTATCTCGAAAAGATTTCCTGTGATAAAGATTTCTTTCCTTGCAGGGTTGCGCCTTCTACCATATCGTCACTAAAAGCCCATCTTTCAAAAAAGTCAACACTCTTGGCAACAGCAGGGCTCCAGGGCCAAAGTGAAGAAGATAGTAAGCGGGAAGTGGAATATGACCCAGCAGAAAGGTAAATAGAAGTGGTGCTTTCCGAGATTTGAATTTTTTTGAATATTTTGATGCTTACTCAAATGTAAGGTGAAGAATATCTGAAATGTAACTTTAGCAAGGAGAAAAATTCTTAACATCTTTTACATGTCGATGTTTGCACAGCCACTACATTTCAGCTATGTATATCCACCATTTTTTATTTGCATTAAAATGTCAGCTTCAAGTATAAAGAATTTCTTACTGTCTTTGTCAATTTTGGATGCATGTAACTACTGCCACATATTTTTCTTTGCTTACAGCAAAAATTTTAGCAAGAAAGTCATTCACTCTCAATGTTTGCTTGATCTTATGTACGACTATTTGAATAAACAAATTGCCTGACAAAAGTTTACTGCTTGTCTCAAATTAGAGGTCACATTTTGAGGTTTGTGGCAATACCATATTGTTGTTAATTTGCTGAAATTCTTCACATGACATTTACCAAACAGTTGTCTTTGAGAGACTTTTAGTATTGATTTTATTCAATTTTAAAAAGGAGCTAGATTTTTGGTCTGCTTGTCAGTCGACACCCATAGCACCATCAGTTAAGACTGAGGATCCTCGACCTGTAGATGTAGGCAGTGATTGTACTGAGGGGTATCGTGATGAATACTGTTTGAATGATGATGAAGAGTCAGTCATACAAGATATCATAGCTGAGACAGAAAATCCAAAAGGTTTTGAGATTGTCTCTTCGGAACAGCAATCCAAGCAGGAAGATGAAATGCACACTGGGAACTTTGTGAGGTGCAGTTATGGAAGTTTTGAGGATGAAAATAACTTGATTGATGACCAAAAGTGTATTTCTTCTGTGAGTCAGTTGAAAGCTCTTGTTGGTAAGAAGTGTCGCATGGAGAATTGTGATGGGGACATCACTGACATAAGTCATAAATTCTGTGGTTTCTGTGTCAAGTTGGAATGGGTTTGTCATAAAAATCACAGAAGCATATGGTATTCCGGCCGATTTTATGCTGCAGGACTAGCTTTGAATTATATTGTGGAGGGAGCATTGCTTCTATCAGGTGGCCAAATCAATCAATTCAGAAGATTTTGCCAGTTTGCAAACATTGGGAAATGTTCCACTGCCAGTTTTTATCAAAATCAGCGCTTGTATGTTTCAACTGCTGTGGATCAGGAATTTGAAGAATTAAGAGAACAGATCATAGATGAGATCAAAGCAGAAGGAAACAGCATTATCTTGTGTGGGGATGGAAGGATGGATTCTCCTCAAAAAAAGGATGAGGCATGCAAAGAAAAACACAATTCAAATGATAGGATTAGCTAAGCACACATTGTCTTGACGTGAAATTCCGAAAAATGACAACTATCTGAGTGAAGTACAAATTTCTCTGTCATTTGCATTGGACAAGCTTGAAATCATTAAATCATTGTCAAGACCGAAAACTGAAATTACGGATTGCATAATGCACCATTCTGGAGAAAGGACATTTTCCTTATCGTAAGATCGGAATGAATCGATTCAGTGCACAAGAAAACAAGAAGAAGCTGCAACCATTCAAAGTCATTTTAAAACATTTACAAAAAGGAGCAATCAGTTCAGGGAATCCTCCACATTTTCAATAATTCTATTATTATCTATTCATATCATTACCTATTTGTCAAGAACTCTATTTTTATGAAACTCCAGTAGCTTCTTTCAGAAGATTAGGAAACTAATACCAGAAAATACACTGTTTGGTTATGAGTTGCGAATGTTATAAACAAAAAGGGCAACATTAACCCAAAATGTGCGAAAAGAATAATTTTTATTGATGCGTTTGTTCTTTCTTGCAATTCTCTGGGCTCAAAATGCCTTATTTGAAGTGCTTAGTGAAATGTGAAATTGAAGTTATCACTTTAAAAAACTGCTAAAATTTCCTGCTCCAAAGAATTAGATACAACGTTATGATACCGCACTACAAAGTCAGAGCAAAGTTTCCCAAATCTTCGCATTTGATATGTGTACGTGGGGTGGGGCTTAATAGACAGAGTGGTCGTATTCACAATTTTGACTAAGAGAGGAAGAGGCATGTTAGGAATAGGGCTTGGTAGCTTTTAAAGCTTTTAGATAAAGCTTTCACGATATGCAAATACGAGAGCATCCAGTCCTCGGTGAAAAACTTCACCAAATTCCCCTTAAAACGGTAGAAGAAGGAGATGCGGTGGCTGATGTAAGTTTGTACTTTGTCACTGCAAGCAACACATTTGTTGAACAGTGATATTTTTGGCTATATTTTTTAGACCAATATAGTTTCAAAGTTTGAAGTAAATTATTACTGATCAAAAATTTTGTAAAAGGCTTACATTCCCCGTTCCATTCCCCATTCCATTCCCCGTTCCATTCCCCGTTCCATTCCCCATTCCATTCCCCGTTCCATTCCCCCTTTTACAGATAGCCCCATAGTCAGTATTTCCAACAAATATGGACTGTTTTTTGTCCCATTGCAGTTGTTTTTTAATTGACATTTCATCCAGCATCAGTACACAATCTTTCTGGCCTTCCTTGACCTTTCCTTCAACAAACTCAAATGGCTTCTTTAAGAATCCTGGTTCACATTCAATATTTACTGACCATGATCTTATCGTTGCTGGATGTGGCAAATTTAGGGACTTTCTAACAAATTTATAAGCCCTTGGGCTGTAAAAATGGAGTGAAATTGCAAATTCTTTAATTTCCTGAGAGAAACCTGGAGCCAGATAATTTGTTGCAGTTCTTTGCCTCATTTCTGAATAGTTCAGTAGCCATGTAACCAAAGTTATCAATGATTGATTTTTCATTTTCTTCAGACAATAATTTCAATTTGTTTAACTGCAACATCAATCCCTTAATGGTTTTCTCCTTCCTGAAGTTTCTAGCCCGAAGTCTATTGATTATTTTGTTCTTTTGACTGAGCTTTTCTTATAATTTGCTTTCATTTTCCTAGGTGAAATATTGGATGCATAAGTGTGGTCTATTCTTACATGTTTTGGATCCAAAGCAGGAGGAGTTTCTGGAGGGGCAGGATTAGACCTTTTGACTGGGACTCGTTTCTTTGGACTCCTTTTTTTAGATGTTTTGGAAAATTGAATACAGATGGGACAGCATCTTTTTTCAAATATTTTTTACCAAGAGATTCAGAGTTTGGCATGGAAGGAGGGTAGCTTTAATCACTAGGAAGGAAGTGGTTCTCACAAATTCGTTGTGATGCAGATGGATGCCAGCTTTTGCGGCGCATTGCGACAAGCCATTTATCTAACAATCTCTTATTGTGGAGTGGAAACCTGTTATACAAATATTTAATCAAAAGTTAATTTTGAGTTTATGGCTAGTTTTGAATAAAAAATGTTAATTTATCTTGGACTTCTTGTTATTATTGAAAATCCTTATTTGAAAAGCATAGAAACATTGTTTACATTTGTTGGCCTTACGTCCTTTCAGGAAATTTTTGTTATTGGTGAAGATCTTGCTGAGTGTCTGGCCAAAAGAGTTTTTATGTTGATAATTTAGGCAACGATGCAGCTAGCAATAATCATCTCACTTTGGGGAATGCGGAAAAGCCGATATGCAGTTGCTGCATGTTCAAAGTATAGTAAAGTTCATGATGGGCCTATAAATCAGTCCGTCCTTTCGACCCGACATGGACCGAGGCAACTGCTCTAGGCAAATACTTTGAAGTTTACAAATCATGTATATGGATGCAAATTTTAGAAATGCACTTGAAGAATGAAAATTTTATCTGGTATTATGAAAACTAAAAGGATTGTACCGGTGTACCATGAGGGGCCTAGGCTACTTACTTGTGAAACGAAATGTTTTTCTGGCCAGGACGCAACTCTTTCTTCGTAATCCAGCGATTTTCACAGCCAAATGCTGCACAAGGCACTACCATCTTCAAGCTCTCACGCGATCTCTTAAATAAAACCTTTAAATTTGCCAGAAAGTTTTGAGAACTTGAGGGAGCTTACAACGAATCACACTGTTAGCTGTGATTTCGCGCGGTTTTCTGCCAACATGTTGCTACCATTTTGAATCCCCATAGTTGTTGCGCGTCACGTGACCTACCACGCATTCTAGTTCTTCTATTTCTATGGTCCCAAGGCACCATTCTCTGGGTGCAAACCATTGTGTTTGATTACCATACATTGTGAACAAGAAATCAGTCATCCTCCGAATCAAATGAAGATCACAATCGCTTTTCAGATCAATGTCAAGCCTCACATTGAAGTTCTGTGTGGCCTCTATCCAGCACCTATTGTTTTATTAGCCAATCAGAGGTCGGAGACATTACAGCATTAATGGCAAGTGTTATTGCAAAAGAAAAAAAGGCCTTCAAAACGAGAAGCAGAAGCTTGCTGCGAGGTTTCTGGATCTCTTGAAATCTAATTTACCCAATCCTTGTTTGGACAGGTTTCAAAAATTATCTAAAAAGGGAATTAGAATGATTAACCCTATAGTGGTTGCGCTATTTGATAGTACTATTTTGGTTGGGGGGGGGCAAAAAAGCCCCCCCTACCTAACTCTTTACTGGTAATAGATAGAGTGACCAAATTTGGTGTGCTAAAAGTCTCAGGCATGTACTTTCTGTAAATATAAAAATTAACTTAAAAATAGCCACCATTGTTGCTTACGTCAGCATTTTCCTTTGTGTGGTCAAGAAAAGCGGCAAAATTGGCCAAAATCAGGAAAATCGAGATAAAATTAAATTTGGAGCATATTTTCCATCCAAACATGGTATTTATGATAGAATGCATCAAATAACACAACATTAAAAAAGAAATTTGCAAAATATTCCACTTCTGCTCCTTTTTTCGCGATAATTGAGATTTGAGAATTTGCGATTTTTCATGGGTCAGTCCCAGAAAATTGTCTCCCGCCCCCTCATTTTTCAAAATATTTCAATGAAACTTTTTGAGAAGTTGCACAATAAGTAGTTGCAAAAAGTCTAGGAGTTTCATGGCTATAAAATTCTTCCTCGCAGAGTTATTTAAAAAAATCTACTAGGGGGGGGGGGCAAATTTGCCCCCCAACCAGAATTGGGTTAATCAGGTGGTCATAGCAGGCCTTTGCTCTTTGGTTTGTTGACACTTTCTGCTTTTGGAATAAAGGCTCTATGTGTAGGATGCCTTCTAGAAAGTCAATCACAAATGAATGTAGTCTGTTTGTTTGACCTGATTCAAGTCTACACAAATTCGAGCTCACAGACTAAGGTGTGTGGAGGTAGGTATTCATTGTCTGGTTTTCCATCAGCTGCTGCAGCACACCCTGAACGTTGTGGCGCCAAATCCAGTCTTCTTTGATGCCCCTATCCAGCTCCTCTGGTCGTTTGCAAGCGGCAACATCAATTGCACCCAACTGCTCTGGATGTGGAGCCCAAAACGACAGATTTGATGAGTTTACCCAAGCCATGATGCTTGGCTTCCCATTAACTATGGGGGGCTCAAAATCTCTATCCCTGTTATCCTGAAAACAAGAAATTATACAATAGCTAACACAGAAGTTTGATACACGCTGCTTATAATTATTATTCACAATCATTTTCTTCTAAACCTGTAGAAGTAAGAAGAGGTAACAAGTCGTTGAATGGCCCTGGAAAGGAATCCCAGATGAACTAGAATACTTGCAAAGTTAGCAAAACTACAATGGTATCTTACCATCTGAATCCCAACTTTCCCCACTGTGTTGTCTTCTTCTTCAAGGTCAAGCTGATCACAAGAATGTTGCACACAGGTTGACGTGGGTGCAAGTTAGGGACCGGTCATTAACTATCTGCTACGGTGGGCCGGAAGGAATATGGTTGGGCCATGAAATAAATTCCACCTTTTATCATTCAACAGTGCTAGTCATTTGTATCAATAACAAGTTTTGTTTCAGGTTGGTATCTAGATAAATACGTTTAACTGTTGACAAAGTAGTTTTTTGTGACTGTCTCTGAGCTGAATATCTTCCGATAGACTGAACAGCTTGCTTTGGAAGTAAGGAAAGCGTTTAAAGACGCACTCATGATTCACACAGTAATACTTTGTTGTCATACGGCCTGCTGGTGACTGCAAATATAATGGGTCACTTTCATCATGTCTTTGTTTGTTGAGATACTTCCAACGCTCTCTGTGGCTCAGTGCAACATCAAAGGGAAGAATGACCAAAACCCCCCAAGGAAAGTCTTCCTGCAATAACTGCATCAACCTTTCGCATCTGGAATTGCCTCCACTTTCGTTAGCATCAAGGACTCATTATTGTGCCAGACTTTTGTGAAGGGCCCGGTGTCGCTTTTCTTTGCCGGAGTCACATCTTCTGGCCTTTGTAAGTAAATCCTTGCGTTTTACCTTCTACCACCTTTTCTTCCTGCTCCATCTTTCCTTTCTGGCAGATTGATACATAACTTTCACCCCATGAATCAAGCATAGCTGTGGCATGGACCAGTTTCTACTGAGAAAGTGGGTAGTGCTTTCTATTACCTTCTAAAGCTTACCAACAGGGATGCTCAATTCAAGCCTCTTTTCTAGAAAGTAAGAATACCTGAACAGCAAAGTATCAAGTACTTCCTTTTCTACTTGCATATTGATCCAGTCGACACTTACGAGAATATCTGAAGATAGCCTCTCTTTGTATACCTTTAGTTTGAGTTAACATATCTATAAAGGTTTCATTCGACACATACGATTCTCTCTTACCAACTGGTTTCTTCTTCACGTTCTTTGATGGTTTCTAGTTCAAATTGGCATACGGGCGTTTACTGTACACAAAATAATGGATACTTGGTTATTAACATGGTGATGGCAAGAGTTTCCATGAAGGAGACGACTCCATCACAGGAAAAGCCCAAACACAAGAGCATAGGAAGATAAGAACCTAGAGACTGACTTTTGAAAAGAAGGCGCCCAATCAGATAACGTTATAGAAGGACGTACTTTCTTCAAGTTCAATCACATCAGAATGGCTTTAAGGCCAAGCAAAATATTTGATCAATTTGTGTAATCCACGACCGGTTACTATTTCCTCCAGCACTTATAATGCCTCATCTAGGTGCATCAGGTGCATATTGTATAGCTTTCATCATTATCATATGTGACTTTGAGACAAGAACCTCATCCTGCTAGCCTGAGTGCAAACCCAACTAGGCTACATGTATATTTTATAAGAAACTAAGGAATTGGGCCAGTACCGAAAGTTACCAAATTTTCAGCACTCAGAGTTTTGTACGAGTTTCTTAAAAGTTTTATGACAAACTTCATTTTCACTACCACTTCCCTCGTGAACATTTCAAAACAATGTTTTTCCAGTAATGTTTCCCATCTTTAGGCAGTACTCAAGTACGTTTTTAGCGACATGACACAGGATACAAGTGGAAACAAAGATAAAAATGTTCCAAGGACTTCCTTTGTCAAGATGGATCGTTTCTTAAGTTACATTCTTCCCAGCAGTGGAGTTCCTTATTTTTTGGTGATCTGAGAGTTGAGTTTCTTGCAAGCACCATCAGCTAGAAAAAGAAATTCTGTTTTTGCTACCTTGACACGGAAATGAAATTCAACTAAGGTCAGCGAAATCATGAGGACCGCGTTACTCAGTTTCTGCTGGGTGTAATTGAACAATGCGGACCTTGATATGGCGGAACCTGCTTATATCACCTCAGAGTTTTTATTCTGCTCAAAAGGAAGATCAATTTTTACTACAGCACAGGAAACATGAACTAACATCTAATCTTTGAGGGTGTAATTCATTTCCAAATCATTTCTTCTGCAGGAAAACTCATTTGCACTAGCGGGTGTAAGCTTGCTGCTGTTTGTTGCCTTCGAATTTCGATCAAGAGGTAAAGTAAAGCTTATTAAAGGAAGTTCAAAATCACAGATTAGATCAGAAAAAATTTTCGACCAGATGTCTGGGAGGTCCGTGTTGTAATTGAATAACTTGGACCTTGATATCGCTGAGCAAAATATCTGCGGGCTCCGCGTTATTCAGTGTCTCCTGGATGGAATTGAATAATGCAGACCTTGATATTAAAGACCAAAATGGTAAGGTCTGTGGGGTCCGTGTTATTCACCTGGCCTCTGTTAGGGCCTGTTTTTGAGCAAAGAGTTCTTGCAGAAAAAAGAACTCAAAGTTATGCGCACTAATTTGACCTTCTGGTACTTTTTGTTGTTCTTCAGCTATTACTGCCAGATTTTTCTCTGCCTCTGGTATCAAGGACAGAAATTAATGGGGAAGAGACTTCTGATAGCTGTAATCTAAAGTGTAACACAATTATTGTGTTGTTTTCTCACAATCAACGAATGAAAATTTTTAGTACTGAACCCTATTGACTTTGAAAATTGAATAATGTGATGTCATGTAAAGGGCATGTGACATATCTAAAAATAGATTTAATTTTTGGGTTCACCATATGCTGTTCTATACACATGCAAAGTTTCAAGGCTCTAGGTTGTCCAGAACAGAAATAAATTAGTAGGCTTCCTAGAGCATCAAATACCCTAAGCCTGATATGATTTGGGATTCTTGAGAAAAATGTGAAAGACTCAGCGTAGAGACTGCAGCTCATCACTGACTAGAAGTTCCAGCTAGACAATGGCCCAAAACATACTACAAAGATGGTGAAGAAATGGTTTAGGGGAAATAATTTTGACGTTCATGAATGACCAAGCCAGAGTCCTGACTTGAATCCTACTGAGAACTTATGGCGAGAGTTAAAAAGCAGAGTGATGGCAAGGAAACCAACCAACCTGAACCAGCTTGAAGCGTTTGCCAAGGAAGAGTGGGCCAACATCCCTAAGACAACATGTAGGAAACTTGTGGACACATACAAGAATCACCTGTAAGCAGTTGTAAAAAACAAGGGTTATTAAGTATTACATAAATGCTGGGTATGAATAATTTAGAGCATATGTTTTTTTACATTCTATTATAACTGCTGGGTATTTGCCTTCTATTGTTATTCTTCACTTACTGGTCACACATACCTCAAAAGACAAGTTGAACAATTCTATTCATTCCAGGGTGGAATCCATGTAACATGTATGCTGGAGATTTAAACAATGATAGGGGGCTCTACGCCAAGAATATAAGATATATTTATCAAACAGAAAGAGTAGGGAATCCACTTGATGTAGGAGGGGAGATGGACATTTAACATGAGAGTGTGTCTGCAGATTAATCTAATTCAGGTTCTGCCAAAGAGAATGGTCCGGATGAAAAGCTTGACACAATCATTTACCCTCCAGAATCTGAGGATGCAGCGATAAGAATGATCAATTACATGAAGGCCCACAAACATATACTATTTCCTCTCTTAGACTGGCATAAAATTTAGATCCCAAGGAACTGCCTGTATGCTACAAACGGACTGAGTTGCATTGCCACAAATGCAAAGACATCTTATCGGGGCCATTTAAGATAATGGACAAAGCAAGAATCGTGACTATGACATCTGCTGTAGAGAGTATTGCGACTTACTTTAAGATATGTAAACGCTGGAACAATTATTACAGGTACCAGGAATTTGATGACGCAGTTCACAATTTCGATGATACTCTCCTTTTAGGCACAGATCTATGCATATTTCTGAGAGCAGCAACAAAGCAACATGTTGCCGAGGGTACAGTTTGTAAGATAATATCAGAAATCAATTTGTTAAAGTTAGATGAGCAAACAGTCCTTAATGCTTACGCTCATTTTGAAGTGTTGAGCGACAGAACCTATCAATTCACCTGTTTGCAGTGTGGCTACTACTCCTCGATCCTCATTGCCAATTTAAACCGAAGAGTTGGATTTAAGTATTCCATGTCAAATGTTTGATAAAGATTTTTGGGTGGGGTTTTTGACCATTTCTTGTGAAAAATTTTGGCAAATGACTCGGGTATTTTGTTGATATTGTCCTTAAAGTTAAGATTGAATGAAAACACATTTTTGGTCTGGGCATTTATAAGAAACATTATCCGATCAATTATTTCACTATTGGCCCATCTATTCTCAACAAGTGTTTTCAGTTTATCAACGGTAATTTTGGCATCTTGACAGAAAGCCCACTCTCCTTTCTCTTGAATTTTAGCGACGAGAGATTTGGCTATACTCTTGTCGATTTCGATTGCACCGTCTGGTTTATAAACAGCATTTGTAACACGAGCAAGCCAATCAAATTCATCAGCTACCTCCTTCTGCTGAACTATCAATTTGTCCAATGCAAACATTTTGACACGGCACTTAGGTCATAAAACCTTCCTTAAAATGTCAGAGTCCTTACCTTGGAACTTCAACCGTTTCCTCTTCTTCTGAATCAACATAAACCTGTAAAAGGAACAATGATTCTTCAAGGCTACCAATTGTTTCTGAAGTAAACTTTGTCTTTTTGCACCACTTACTTCTTTCGTATTGCATTCCCGGAATCTCTTCCACTCTTCGTAGATACTGCATGCATGTGGAGGTGGCCATTTTTGGAGCAAGGGGAGAAACAAGAAATGTGTATCAGTTCTCAGTCATTTCCCTTTGTTGATTTTTACTAGCTACATTACAACTATTCAGGCATAGACCTAAGAACCAGGGGAGACTGGGGGCACATGCCCCAAAAACCTTGCGATAAACAAAGAAGTGCCCTTTTTATTTCTAGGGAATGTCCCCTTTCTTTTAAGGAAAAGGTGCCCTGGAAGTGTCATGCCCAGACTGTTGTCTACTGTTTCGATCTTGTCTCCCACCTTTTTTTCTTTGATGACACAAGCAGCCAGCCTTGTACCAAGATGGTGTTCTTGAATGTGCCGGCGATAATTTCCGTACATGACGCACTTGTCAAAGGCAGACCTTCAGCTGCTTCAACGAAAGAGAATTTGTCTTCGATGCTTGCCATGTATTCATGCAGCTTCTTCCACCAGATAATTACTTTCCAACATGGAACACTTCAGTTCAGTTCAGTTCAGTTCAGTTCAGTTCAGTTCAGTTCAGTTCAGTTCAGTTCATATAATTTTAAAATTCCACTACATACAATAACAATTTAACTAAACAATTACACTAGATACTACAAATTTAAAACATTAAACCAACATAATTAACCACTAATACAATGATAATCAACCAAAAAAGAAAACAAATTACGGGAATTGTTTGCAGGGGAATTTCCTAAGGAGGAGCTCTCTCAGTAGCTAAGCTAATCGCGGAGAGAGCACCCCCTGTGTTAAGAATGATTAAAGGCCTTGACAAATTGGTTCTTCACCTGTTTATTCGGTTTCATAATAGAATAGAACTACAGGGTGAATAATGACTTAAGTTTGGTAATTATTTTCGAAGAAGAAGGATTTGAGTTTTTGACGAAAGCTACGAGCAGATGGTGAACTTTTTATAACCATGGGGATGTTATTCCAACACTTTGCTCCAAAGAAAAAAGAACTCAGACCTGAGACCATATTGAACTGTGTTTTTCTGAGTAAGGAAAATATCGTTCTTGCTAGCTTGCCGCGTACCATATTGATGAACAGTTTCAACTAATGCAAAGAAAGAATGAAAATAAGAAGGAGCGATTTTATTTACACAATCATAAACAAAAGTAAGCAATTTCAACTGAAAGAGGTCATGCAGCTTTAAAATTTTCAAATTCAAGATGATTGGTGTAGAAGGTGAAGTAAAATTTTCAAATGACATTGCCCTTACAACCCTTTTTTGTAACAAAAATACTGGATTAATATAGGTTTCATACGTTAGTCCCCAAACTAAAATACCATACTGAAGAAAAGGTGAGAATAGAGAATTGTAAAGACAAATTAACACATCAATGGGTAAAGAGTGTCTTACTTTGAAGAACATGCCACAGGTTCTAGCAAGCTTTTTTGAAAGTTCAGTCAAGTGATATTTCCAAGAAAGATTTCCATCCAGAAGAACGCCAAGAAATTTGACAGAAGAAGTTTTCCTGATTGGAAGATTTCCAATTTTAATACTGACAGCTTCAGTGATAGAATGCTGAGGAGACTTAAAAATGATAAAATTTGTCTTATCAATATTCAGTGACAGTTTGTTCACATCAAGCCACATTTTCACCTTTTTCAATTCTTTTTTTTACTGTTCTTTGCAGCATGTCAAGATTGTTAGATTCATAATAAATATTAGTATCATCAGCAAATAAATAGAAGGTTAATTTTGAGGATGAGCGAGGTAAGTCATTAATGTAAATTAGGAAGAGGAGGGGGCCAAGGACAGAACCCTGAGGGACCCCACAAGTAACATTGAGACAACTGGAGTTAGGTCCATTCACTGAAACATATTGCTTTCTATCTGATAGATAGGACTTTAACCAATCTAAAGTAGTCCCTCTAATTCCATAATGTTCGAGCTTCACCAAAAGAATATCATGATTTACTGTGTCAAATGCCTTTTGCAAATCAATAAATATTCCACAACCAAATTTCCCATTATCTAGTGAGTTCTTGATGGCTTCTGTCAGACTAACCAGAGCATGGTTAATGGAATGGCTTGCACGAAATCCAAATTGCAATTCATACAAAATTTCATGCTTTACCAGAAAATTATAAAGACGATCATACATATCTTTTTCTGTTATCTTGCTAAAGACCAAAAGAAGAGAAATTGGTCTATAATTGGCTGCAGTTAGTGAACAACCTTTTTTAAAAAGTGGAATTACTTTAGCTAACTTCATTTTGTCTGGGAATATCCCAGATTGAAATGATTTGTTTATAATTTGAGAAAGTGGAGAGGATATCAATGAGGAGAGACATTTTAGAATTTTCATTGGTATACTGTTTGGTCCAAGAGACTTACCAGATTTTAAAAGAGAGATTATATCTGATATTTCAAAAGCAGTTGATGGTGCAGTGAAAAAAGAATTTGCTACTCTGACACCCATGAAATCCATAGGTGATTTTTTAGATCTTGGTATATTTTTAGTGATGTCATGAGAGACATTGACAAAGTATTTGTTAAAGATGTTTGCAATAACAGCTGGATCCGATGTTACATTACCATTCGAGTCTTTGAGTTTACTTATAACATTAACATTACTTGATTTCCGAATACTTATAACTGATTTAATTCCAGACCATAATTGTTTCATGTTATTACTGTTTTTTTGAAAATAGTTGTAGAAATAACTGGCCTTACTTTCTCGCAAGGATTCTGAAACCCGATTCCTAAACTTTTTGTAAAGATCAGCAAGAGAGACTGGCTATTATTCTTTCTTATCTTTCGAAGCAAATTATCCCTAATGCGCATCATTTTTTGTATTTTGCCATTGATCCATGGTTTATTCCTGAATTTTATATCTTTCTTTGGAAGTTTTTTTAGAGGAGCATGAGCTTTCACTAATTCATCAAGACTGGATAAGAATCTATTGAATATTGCATTTACATCTAAAGCATTGTCAATCAAGTAGTTGAGGTCAAGATTTGCAAAATCATTCTGGAGGTTATCTTCATTTAGGCTGGAGAAATCATGTTGAAAATAAGATACATTTTTATAGGTGATACCTGCATGCTTGACAATCAAAAACTGAGGGAAGTGGTCTGATATCTGGGTCATAATATTACCACTTAAGGTTTCATTGTCTGTGATGTTAGAAAAGATGTTGTCAATAAGAGTAGAAGCGTTTCCAGATACCCTAGAAGGATGGATGATATATGGAAGAAATTGTTTTGAAAAGAGGAAGTTAACAAAATTTGTAGTAGGTGTGTTAGAGTTATAATTCAGAAGGTTAATATTAAAATTACCAAGAATAAAAGTTTGTTTATTAGATACAGCTGGATTGGACAAACAATATCAATGTGAATGTTGCCTCAACAGAAAGCTCTTGCTGCGAGAGAAATTTGCCAAAGTTGTAAAGTCTCTCCCATTCTCAATTCTCATCTACATGAACCATTTCTGCTCACTTTAGTTTGAAATCCTTTAAATCGCTTTTTTACGAATGTGTAGAATTTGCAAGGTAAAAGAGCTACAATGTCTGGAGGCTTAAAAATGTTACAATGATCTGGGTGAAACGATGGGGGAAACGACAGCCTTAGAAAGTTCACGAAAATTGCGAAGTCCAACTTTCTTACTCTGTGCATGCCGGCCTCAAGGCTTTCCTTCCTTTGTTTCAAAGTGTGCTGTGCAGTGGCTCGTAGGGGTCTGAAAAACCGCCTCGAGACGTTTTGCATCTAGACGGCACCGTGATACATCAGTGAAAGTCTTTCAGAATTTGTCCAGAAGTAAGAAATACAGTCAGACTGGCTTAAGTAGGGTCGCTTCAAACCAAGAGAGACCATGCGACTTCCACAAACTTTGATGTATGCAAATCAACTCAAAAAGAAAAGATGCTAATGGGATGTTCAGGTTTGCAATTTTTTGTGATATGCGAATATCTGACTTATGCGAGTCCAGCAGTTGCTGGTCTGTCTGCAGTTTAAGAACCTTTGGAAATCATATTTCTTCTGACTGTGAACCAAATATCATCACTGACTGGGGTAATAATGGGGAGATTAAAGGCCTGATTACATGAGGTTTTTCAACCCCAGGGTTGAGTTTCAACCCATCTGACCGAGTTGAAATGATTTTGCTATGGATCGTTTTCACGTGACGTCACAGCGATAGTCAAAACGAGGCTTCCGCCATGTTGGTGTTCCACTTCTGTTCGTACTGTAGCATGTGTTCAATGGCGGAAGAAAATTACACAGATTTATCAGTCACGTCGACGTCTGACATCAAAGAAAAGTTTACTGTATCGTTGTCCAACTATGCCAAGAAGCTGGAGAGCCATGTTTTGAAGCGTTACAAGGAAAAAATCACGTATATCGGCGTCGATCCACTGTTGATTCCAGAGAGCAGTTTCGATCCAGAATGTTTGCCTCCTGTAGAAGCCACTGACTTGCTATCGTATCTCGTACTTGACACGAGTTATTACACGAAGACCCAATTCAAGGCGTTCAGGAGTTCGCAGGCATACAACCAAATGGTATCTGGCTTCATCACCTCCGTCCAAGGAAAGATAGTCGGTAAAAGATTCGTCATTCTGGGGAAAGTACAACATTCTCAAAGGATGAATGTCAGCCCAATGCCAGTTTGGATCATTACCGAGAATGAAGGGACAATCCTTTCTGCACATTGCATTGGATGCATGGCTGGTCTTGGAGAGTGCTGTTCTCATGTTGCAAGCATGCTATTTTATCTTGAAGTGTGGACAAGACTTAATGGAAAATTAGCCTGTACCCAAGTAAAGTGTACCTGGATCCTCCCTTCTTATGTCAAAGAAATCTCATATTCACCTGTGAAAGATATTAACTTTAAATCGGCGAAGAAACTAAAGAAGGAATTAGACCATGCAGTCAACAATGTTGACCAAGATCTTGAGGGAAGAATGAATGGGAATCATAATCTTGATGGCTCAGCAAAAGGAGCCACCCCTGCTGTCTCAAATGAGGATGATATGAGGTCCCTTTATGAAGCACTGAATGAATGCAAAGTAAAGCCTGCAGCACTTAGTCTTGTACACCCCTATGCCAATTCATCCATATCAAAAAGTAGTAACATAGCAACAATTCCTGAACTTTTTGATGAAAAGTACCTTGCCTATGAGTACCATGCTCTCATAAAAGCCTGCTCAGACATCCACATTACAATCTCAGATGCAGATGCAAAACAAATCGAGCTGGATAAAAAGAGCCAAGCCAAGGTCAGCAGATTTTTCCATCATCGAGCTGGAAGGATTGGTGCATCTATGAGTAAGTCAGCAAGCCACACAGATCCCAGCCAGCCATCTCAATCACTTATAAAGTCAATTTGCTATCCAGAAATTTTCAAGTTTACAAATGCCGCCACTGAATATGGATGTCAACACGAGGAAGTAGCAATCAAGCTATTTGAGATAGATATGAAGGAGAAGCATGTGAATTACAAAGCAATCCAATGTGGCATGTTTATCAACAAACACAGCCCTTTCATTCATGCAACACCAGATTTTTTATCATCATGTGACTGCTGTGGAATTGGATGCGGGGAAGTTAAATGTCCATATGGTATGGATGGAATTGATATTGATGGATACTTGGAAAAACCCAGCACCTGTTTAATGAAAGATCCAGATGGTAAAGTGATTCTGAAAAGAAACCACCAATGTTTCTACCAAGTACAACAGCAGATATTCACCACAGAGCTTCCATTTTGTGATTTTGTTGTCTTTGGTTTTGCAACATCGCAGTCTGTTTTCCTTCATGAAAGAATAACCGTAGATCAAGACCACTGGGATAGAGTTTTGCCAAGACTGTCTCAGTTTTGGCAATATTGTGTACTCCCAGAAATTCTTGGTAGATGGAACACACGCAAATGTCACTTGTCAAGTATGTTTTTGTGGTGAAGAAACTGGGGAGCCTACAGTGAAATGTCAGAATGTAGACTGTCCAATTTCATTGTATCATCCTTCGTGTCTCAAAGTGACACAGTTTTCCAATAACTGGTATTGCCCCCACTGTCAAAGGCTACCTGAATTCAAAAGAAAAACAAAGTCCAAAACAAAAGACATTGCTACAACAAAAGCACTTTCACTGGAAAGTGTTTGTATTTGCCAACAAAAGGCAAAGATTGAAGAGAAAATCATTTAATGCCACATCCCTTCTGTGAAAATGGAAAATTCTTCCACTTAAGCTGTTTGGGCTACAAAAGAAAACCAAACAACAGTAAGACCACTTGGCAATGTGACAAGTGCAAAGCAAATCCACAGAGTCAGCCAGAGTTGAAAGTTGGAAGAGTGTCCCAGCAGTCAAGAGTGAAGGAGCATGGAGTGGAAACAGCTACACATGGAGTTTCTACCTTAAACAAGGATAGCCCGGAACTGGCAGTGTTTGAAGATGAGTCAAGAGACATTATCGTAACCAAAAAAACCATTGGGCAAGCAGAGCGGTATGCACAATTAGAAACATTAAGCAAAAAGCATTTTGAATTGGTTAGTCTCCAAAAGGTTGGCTTGACTGTGATATTATTCAGCAGGTACATGTTTACCTAAGAAACAGTAATCCAGCTATTGAGGGCTTTCAGAGGCCAACCCTAGGACCATCTAGAAACTTTGACATAGTTGGAGGGGAGTTTGTCCAGATACTTCACACTGGAAATAGTCACTGGGTATGCACAAGCTCAATTGGATGTGTACCAGGGATGGTTAGCTTGTATGACAGCCTATGCAACCATGTTGTATCAGATGAAGTTGAGGAACAAATAAAGAACCTCATTGGAGCAGATATCTATAAAGGAATAAATGTTGTTTCAGTTCAGCAGCAAGAAAATGGGTATGACTGTGGTGTTTTTGCAACAGCATTTGCGACCTGTCTAGTAAGCTATGTACCACCAGGAACAGTTGAATTTGATGTGGCTCAGTTGAGAAAGCATTTGTTTCAATGTTTGAAAGCTGGGAAGATGAAATTGTTCCCAACAATGTGAAGACTGTCTTGTCATTTAAAACGACTTGTTTGTATTAAAGGCTAAAGCATCATATATTTTGAAGGTCATTCAAATGAAATATTCAACTTCCTTCCCATAGATACTTACAGCATGTGCAGATATGATAAAATTTTGGCCATTCTCACTCAAAATTCTTTTTAAATGATGGAACGGGTGAAGAAACATTATGATCTCTTCATATCTGTCCATGGACATGTTAGGTTGCAAAAATTCAGGCCCACACCTGAATTAATATGTAGACCCCTGATTTAATAGTTCCTTTCCTCACATTCCCCAAACTTCAACATCAAGTATTTGAAACTAAGTTTGAATATTGGTTTTCAAAAAAACAGCCTACTATTTATTTCTCAATCTAAGATTTCAGTGACCTTCCAAAAGACTAGCATTTCCAAGGATTTGCCCTCTCTATAAATAATCCATGACAAATTATTATCAAGTCAGGCTCAAAACAGGCAGGCTAGTTTATAGCAATACAGTACTTTAAATTGTTACTATCTTTCCAACAGTACTAAGCCAATCTTAACAGGTAGCTTTTGACAAGACAAAACCTTCCAATATACCTTTTAGGTCTTCTGAAAATGAATCTGAATCAAGTAATTTTATACATTTTGTAGAATTTTTGAATTTCGCAGTTACATTGTGTGATTTGTTGTCTATTCACTGTAAAAAAATTCGTTAAGTATGAGCCACACGATTTCCTTCAAAAATAACTTTTTCCAAACTAATTGTTATTGCCTTCAAATGTTTCCCTTCCAAGAAATTTTCCGCTTTATGCCTATTCTATCAAGGTTTTTTAAAATATCGCAACATCTCTAAAACCAGAGTTTTTGAAAAGCGGTTTTCGCAGTTACATTGTGTGATTTGTTGTCTATTCACTGTAAAAAAATTGTTAAGTATGAACCAGACAATTTCCTGCAAAAGTAACTTTTCTCAGACTGATTGTTATTGCCTTCGAATGTTTCCCTACGAAGCCACTTTCCGAGTTTTGTCTGTTCTATCAAGGTTTTTTAAAATATCGCCACATCTCTAAAACCAGAGTTTTTGAAAAGCGGTGTTCACAGTTACATTGTGTGATTTGTTGTCTATTCACTGTAAAAAATTGTTAAGTATGAGCCAGACGATTTCCTGCAAAAGTAACTTTTCTCAGACTGATTGTTATTGCCTTCGAATGTTTCCCTACGAAGCCACTTTCCGAGTTTTGTCTGTTCTATCAAGGTTTTTTAAAATATCGCCACATCTGTAAAACCAGAGTTTTTGAAAAGCGGTTTTCGCAGTTACATTGTGTGATTTGTTGTCCATTTACTGTAAAAAATTCGTTAAGTATGAGCCAGACGATTTTCTTCAAAAGTAACATTTTCCAGACTGATTGTTTTGCTTCTGCACGAAGCGATTTCACGCTCCATTCCTATCTTATCAAAGTGTTTAAAACATTGCCACATCTATAAAACCAGAGTTTTTGACAAGCGGTTTTCGTAGTTGCATTTTGCAGCTCTTTGTCTACTTACCGTAAAATATTTGTTCAGTATGAGCCAGGCGATTTCTTTAAAGATAACTTTTTTCCAGACTGATCGTAATGTTTCCCCTGGAAGTCTTGTGCCAGAGGTGCTGAGTAATACCTTGAAATTGTCTGTCTGAAGGTCAAAATAAAAACATACTCGTCGTAGTGTCGCTCCTTGTTGTGTAATCTTGATATTGAAATGGTTTACTAGTCATTAAATCGTCATAAGCGTCCTTGAGTTGCAGATAAAAACTTTGAAAACCAGCCGGCGAAGGCTGCAATCACGAAAATGCAAAAATTACCCTCGTGGGTGCATGCATACGAGGCTCGAACCGCATGCAGGCCTTTGGGTCAGCGGTTGAATCGAATGAGAGCTATGCTTATTGGCGCCCAATTTTCCTTCCTCGACTAGAACAATCGACACATGCAGAGTACAATAGCAAACGCACAGCAAACATCATGAACCTGTTGAATTCCAGTCGACCAAAATTGAATTAAATGCGACGGTCTAAAGCCAAGTCGCATAATGGTCGCATATTCGACTGGATGAGTCGAATATTCGACTGGGAGTCGAGTGGAATACAAAATTGGCTTTATACGTCGCATAATAGTCGCATTTAATTTTTGCAATTTAATTCGACACGACTATTGTGCGACGTATAAATCCAGCCTTAAAATTTTGGCAATCTTTGTACTAATTTCTCATAGACCAGTTTCTTATCAAGAAACGTATAGCAGTTTGCAGAGCCGGCACAGGAAAACGACCAACAACAATATCGTGGCCTTGGATGCACAGCAGTGCTGAAGGTCAAAATGTATCAAGTCAGTAATGATGTTAATGCTAGTATAGTGTAATACTTTTGAACTTACGTTTTTGTTCTTTCTTGAACTTCTGGCTCTGAAATTGGATCGATGAAATTCTGTAATATTCCTGGGCTTTCAAGGTCTCGGCTGTGAACTGGGTTCAAAATAGGCCCAGCGAGATGCGCTTTGTTCATTTCTACGATCATCCATTTTAGTAACTTGTAGTTGGAGTCACAGTGCAGCGATTTTTTCAAGGCATCGAAATCATCAGCTAATATCTTTGCTTCGTCACCATAACCAATGAATAGGGAATGTTTCTTCTCATTTCTTTTCCGTTTTTGGGCTTTTGGAGGTGGAGAGGCAACCTCGTCTGCCATTACTGAGAACGCGCATTTCGAGCCGTGGAGAAAGTGATCACGTGAAATGGTAGAAGGACTGCTGGGATTGGTTAACATTTGATTGACAGTTTGGGCCTGTTGGCTCGGAGCCACTTATGTATGCTTATATTCCCTTTAACATTTGCACAACTGTACGTGATGAAATGTACTGTCTTTGGATAAGAAGGTTGGGACGCCGTAGCAAATTCATTCTCTCTTTGGCACTCCCTCATTCATACTCAACTCCAACTTGGCTTGTTTCAACTTGTGTCCACTCTTGGACAGTATTTGATGCCATTTCACATTAACTTACTTTGATCAGTCTTCTCTTTCACTTTCCTACAAATTTATGTAGCGTATTTCTACGTTTAACAGAGATTCTTGAAAATGAAGGACATATTTTTCATTACTCTTGAGTACCGAATGCTCCACCAACAAAAAAGAATGTATCAGATATCCCAACCACCGTAGGGTTACCAAAGCTTGTACGCTATTTTGGAAATGTAATATAGCCCTCACTCAAGCCTACCTTGTTTTATTCTTCATTTTCAACCAGCTCAACAAATGTTCATTGATTGTAATGATTGGGCTCGTTTTTGGGTTCATCACCCCTATGTGGGAAGTGCTTGCTTGGCCCTTTCTTGCAACGAAAAACATCTTTGACACCTCTGCAATCTCTTTTGGATCTGTTAAGTCATAAAGACAAAGTCACTGAGTCGCTATGGACACCGGGCATAGAGTTTGCTTTTTGGCAAGGCTGGAACAGTTTGTGATTAGGAATTTTGGATATGCCCTGGTGAGTCCGGTAAGTATGGACTATATTTCCATAATATTTACTTCTAGGTTTTGTTATATTAATCATTTTATTTATTTCACTGCCAGTGAAAACCTATATTATATTTAGGATATGTGCAATGAATACATCCTCCTGGTCTCACTTGGTTGTTCCTTTTTGTGATTTGAACATACCACAACATTGAAGGTGTTGTGGCGCCGTGTTGTAATCCACTGATTTTGCAGACAGAACAGTCAGGCAGACGGGGTTCAAACCCACCAGCACCTTTGAGCGTCATGACAAGGGGTCGCGGACTCGATTAGCGCTTAGCTACTTCTGCGATCCCAGCGCTTGGCGCTGAAAACTGCAACTTCACCTTCACCTTCAATGTATTTGTATACCGGGTGTCCCAAAAAAAAGTATCCGGATTTGGTCGACCCTAGCGATAAGAATATAGCGTGAATCAAACCGAAATGATTTTCAAAACATACCTCAATAGCCAACTTGAACATAGATACCTCGTTTGTTGAATTCGGTGCACTGAGCATGGAGCACCGCGGACACCTTTAATTTGAACGAAATGTTTATTCGATACTACTACCTTGATTTTTGGTCAATGGAATTTTATGCGATACTACTACCTTAACTGCGAGCGAAGCGAGCTACCTCTCCGGAGGAGCGAGCGAGCGCAGCGAGCGAGAGAAAACTGAATGGGTAACCAATGAAGTGGCTTTTCCATTGTTCTCAATCGTAATATGCGCGAAACAAGTTTGCTGCGGTGGTGGATCGGTAACAATAGGAATAAAACAATAGGCTCTCTTTGTAATCAGGGGGTAATTGTATCGAAAGTTTTGCTCAAGAATGATATCTTGAAGTTGTGAGCCTGTTCTTGGATCCACTTGCTGTGGCTGTCTTCTCTCCGTCGAGGATAATTATTCAGATTTTCTTTGGCTTCGTCAAGGACTCCTCTTTGTTTGACGAAAAGATGCATTTTGGAGTGATCCATGAAGTGCTTGTGATGAAACTCTGGAGTGATCAAAATAATGGATATTCTTAGTGGCTTCGCAAGGATAAAAAAGATGGCGATCGAAGTGACAGACTATCGTTGTGTCCGAGCGATTTGAAGCAACGCTCTGCTGTAGTCTTAAAAGAAAGAGGCATCGTAGTGAAAATGGAGAAAAAAGGTAATTAGCTACTGAGACGAAGAAAAGAACAAAGAAAAGGCAGTGAACAGCCAGAAATGCCTTACAGAAGAATGACGATTTGTGATGGTACTTAGGCCCAATTTTACCAATTAGCCCAGTAACAGAGAAGAACATACAATGTTGGAGAATCAAGACCTAGAACCACGATGTCTCGGCAGAGACTTGGTTTCATGAAATTTGCTGTGAAATAGTTATGAAGGCATAACTGCAGTCCACGCTGCAGAGTATGGCAGTTCTCGACAAGATCTCGCGTGTGCAGACCACACAATGCCATGGTGTGTGTGTGCAGCAGAGCCTGTGTAATTCCTTTGTTTTTAAAGTAGAGAACAAAAGATCTGGTTCAAAATCGGTGTGCACATCAATGTTTTGTGCAAAATCTTGTGTGTGCAGTTGCCATTCTTTGCAGTCTGGCCTGCAGTGTGGCTTTTGTTGATGAACCATATTTCCGCAATTCATTGAGGAGGTGGATCTGTGGCATCCAGGCAAATCCTGCATTTACAACAGAAAGATGTAAGGGGCCATCAAATTTCGATTTTCATATTTTTTAACGGCATTTGGCCGTTAAGATCAGAACCCCCTCCCCCCTCCCCGTTAACGGCCTTCTACCAAACGGGCCTCCGATCGGCCTAAAATCTTTGGCCTAAGTAAGACTTGGGGAGCAGCAAACAAATGTCTTGTGGAACATGCTGGACTTCAACCGAAAATACGCCATATCTGGAGGCATAGTAAAACTGTTCTATTCTACACTCTATATGTTATCTGTAAAGATTTTATCTACGCTTTTAAAAAAATTCTCTTATGGAGATTTCCGTACGATTTTTTATTTTCTTAACGGCCTAAGGGTAAGACCCCCTCCCCCCATAACGGCCAATTGCCGTTAAGGGATGCGAAAGTCGAAAGTCGATGGCCCCTAAATATATCGAACTGAAACCAAAGTAGGCCATACTGCAAACAATGAATAGCCAAAAAACATGACTGTGCCCTCCTAGTATTTTCTTTTTTGCCCTGTTTACGATATTTGATAAAGAAGCCTATTTGGCATTTCACATTCTCCCACCCTGTTTGTGCCGAGGGGCAAGTCACTCCTGAAAATGGTGTACGAGATTAATAATCACAAGTGATTATTTTGTGATTAATTTGATATTTTGGTGATTAAGTGATTAATTTGTGATTATTCTAGAATAAACCACACATTCTAAAATATTCTCAAATAAGCTCCTGTACTATAGAAATTTTATGCATAGGACAAGACAGAGCAAGATTGATAAACAAATGATGAAATATGACGGTAAGCTATTTCATAAATCAAGTTATGGGCTATCATGCCAATTTGGCAGAATTGTTTGCAACACAAGAACGAAGCTCTCCTTTTTGCTCCATCGCAAGGAACTCAGAATGCTGCGCTGTTGTGCTGCTCATGTTTTCGTGCTTGTTTTTACATAGCTGGCAATGTGTTCACATAAATTTGGGAAATGGTGACAGGGACAATCTAATCCTTTTATTTCTTATAAAAGTAAACAAATAAATATGGTTAAACATTCAAAATTTGTGATTAATATGACTGGTGATTTTTCGTGATTAATATGATTTTTGTGTGATTAATGTGATTAATTTGTGATTAAAGTGTGATTATTTTCGAGAGCGTACGAGATTTTAAGCAGTGATTTGCCCCTCGGTTTGTGCTGTTTGTGGCTGGTCACTTCTTTTCATAAGTCTCATGGGTTTGGGTAAAATATGTATGGCAAAATGGGAATGAATTTTATGAAAATCTTTGGAAACAGATTTTCTCAAGCTACATCAGTTAGAACTACCCTCCTTGAAGTATTGCATGTTGATTGAACAGTCCATGATGAACCATTTTCTGGCAACCAACATGATGAACCATTTTACGCCAGCCAACTATTTTCATATTTTCTATATACTGTAAATAGTTTTAAAAAGAACCTTTGCTCAAATCACTAAAGATATTAAAGGAAATGTAAGCATATAAAACCTGATTAAGTCACTTGCGGTCAAATGCTAGCCTATCAGATATTAGTATTCCCCATTGATGTAGATCAATTACCCAAATATGGTGTGGCACGTGTCGTGGCCTCATTGTCTTGGCAAGGTTATTTTATCAAAGGCTTATATATGCTTAGATTCCCTTTTATGGAATAATTCAGTGATGTGGACAATTTGCAAGAAAGACTATTTTTGTCAGTCAAATTCATAGCAGTAGCGAGCACTTTGCAGATATTTAGGGGTGGGGTTTAAGATATTGTTTCAATCATAAAGCATTGTTTATCACCATTTTTTCAAACAAAAAACTGTTTGTCTTGGCCAATGACCACTCCCAATTGTCAAGTATCCATTACTGATTCATAGCATATTATGCATTTGGTCTTTGTATTGTATTTCTTGTTAAATACTTGAGGCAAATGTAGTGGCGGGGCTTCCTAAAATTATCGACAGTTGTTCATCAGCATACAGAATATAAATTTCAAGAATGTTATATGAAATTTTGAAAGACCTCAGAAGTTTAAAAGCATTGGCAGAATTTGTGTAAAATACTGTAATGTGATATCTTGGTAAATGAGTTTGCTGTTGGTTCATATAAAAAGTGTCATTTTTGTGTTTTGTGGTCACTGGAAGAAATTGTCTATTTACACTTAGGCAATATTTAGATCTTGCAGCCAGGAGTATTGCAATGGATAATTATGCTGAGATGTGGAATGAACATGATTCTTGAAGATCAAAACTGTAAAAATGCTCATTGTGGTCATATATTTAGTGTAGCCAACTGTGGTACTCTAGACTTTGTGCATCTTTGTGACTCTTATGGAACAGGTTGGGGTCTCCTTTGTTGATCTGAGGTTCAGTTTTTTTAAGTTGTTTGGCATGAGATATACAGTATTACCCTGCCACTAAGAAACTGACCGTTGGAAATTGCTGCCTGCCAGATGGCACCACATCTTCCCTGATATAAGAAACTACTGAGCCTGACATTTTAAATTAGGTTTCTTAAAAATAATTTTGATTGGAAAAATTGTATATTTCAAACACTTCTTTACATGAGATCATTATCAAATTAAAGCTAAATTGATCTGAATGGTCATTGTCCAATGTCTGGTCTGGTAGAACCCACATTTTATGTTTCTTTCGTCCATTGATAAGAAACCAAGCAGCCTGGTTTTATAAAATGAGTTTCTTAGTGGTGGTGGGGCCCCTCCATGAGACATAGTGGAGCCCCCAGATGGCTGTTGAAGACAGCCAAAATTATACCAGCAGCACTTAACATTAATTTTGGGTAACAATTTCTTCCTGATTTGGTGTCATGGAATTTCCTTTTAACAGGAAGTGCATATGCTAAAATTGCTAACAGTGTGGCTTATTTATGGGCAACAACTGTATAACCTTAGCCAGACTAAAAGTGGTAGGACTTTCATCGTTAAGGTTCCTAGTACGTCGGCGTCAAGCACCAATGACATTGGTTATTGTAAACAGCATAGAAAAGCAAAAGGTTATCTTTTAGATTTATGTGGCAGAATAAAAGGGAAGCAATACAGCAATTGGTTGTACAGTACGACAAAAAATGGGCCTTATGGCCCATTATGGTACAGTACGACAAAAAATGGGCAAAATGGGCCGATTTATTCATGAAACTGGTCGTTTTGATTAGAAATATTTAGATCTCAGCTATAAGCCATAAAGCCACCAAGTTCTCTCTAAGTAAACGTGTCTCTTTTTTTTCCCCGTGCAGTTAGTAACGTGTAATTCCTGTGCTATCTTTGTCTTTCTAGTCGTAACGTGTAGTGCTATGTTCGTGTTTCCTGTTATTTGTAGCCATGAGGTAGACGTAGTTTTCGCTCCAAATGGTATTGTTGTAGTAGTAGTGTATAGTAGTTTGTAAGTAGTGTTATTAAGTAATATGTATCGTAAGTTTTTAGTTGAAATGTAAAAAAAAAAAAAAAAATGGGCACTTTCGGACAGATGTTTTCTCTTATTCTGCCACATGGCTCTGGACGATAACCTTGTTCTAATTAATGTTTTGTCTTTCCTTACCTCAATCTAAAAAGCTAAGAAACATTTGTAATTTGCAGTTTTCAGTTTCCCAGTCATATAAGTGTCAACAAAATCCCACCAATTCATTAATTACCATATGAAAAATACTACAGTAATTATGTGAAGTATTGCTTCCGCTTGAAATGTATTTGATAAAAAACTTAGTTTTCTTAAGTGGTGGCTGCAAACTTTTCAGAGTCAAATTTCAAGTTGTGTTGCACTGCAAATGCTTTCTCGATTCAAAGCGAGCAGATGGCGCAATGTGCAGCCATCAAGATGATCTTTCCGATGAACAAACAGCGATTGTAAGCTATTGCGTTGCTGGATTAAATGTCTTTTACACCGGCAGTGCAGGCTCAGGGAAAACAAAAACACTCAACGTCATAGCAGCTAGTCTCGAAGAGAAGTTCAGCGTGAGCTCTGTAGGAAGAACAGCCACGACCGGTCTTGCAGCAGTGCAAATAAATGGCCAAACTATACACTCATGGGCGGGAATAGGTATTGGACGCGGCTCACGATACCAGTTGCTTCAGAATGTCCTTGCTAATCCAGCCGCGACTCGTCGATGGAAGGTATGTAGAGCCTTAATAATTGACGAAATTTCCATGCTAGAAATGGGTGCATTTGACACACTTGAATTCATAGGGAGAAAAATAAGAAACTCTTCCGAACAATTTGGTGGAATACAAATCATTTTGTGTGGAGATTTTCGGCAGCTTCCACCAGTAACGGACTTGCAGTCTGACAGAATGAGTTATGACGAAGATAACATTCCCTTTTGCTTTCGCTCGCCAAAGTGGTCTTCCTGCATTGACGCAAATATCAAACTGACAAAGGTATATAGACAATCGGACCCTGAGCTGTTACTTTTACTATCTGATATAAAACGAGGTGGAACTTTAACACCAACAGTGCATAATTTGCTTCAACTTGCAAAATGTAATTCTGCTGATAAAAATGATAAAGAAATGGTGTATCTATACCCAAGGAAAGTTGATGCCCAAATGAAGAACATTGAGATATTGCGTGACATTCCCGGTAAAGAATATGTATCAAAGTCAACGGATACTGGGTCTATGCGGCACAAGCTAAAGAGCTGCCCATACCCTGAAAGGTTAGTTTTCAAGGTAGATGCTAAAGTTATGCTATTGCGAAATATGCCCCAAAAAAAGTTAGTAAATGGCTCTTTAGGAATCATTTCTTCTGTTGTGAACGGGTGCCCAGTTGTTACTTTCAAGAATGGTGCAACCTTGAAGATAGAAAAGTGTACTTGGGGAGCACAAGGTGATAAAGGTTTTGTTTGTGCCAGCAGAAAGCAATTCCCCTTGACCCTAGCCTGGGCAATGACCATACATAAAAGCCAGGGAATATATAAAAACAATAAATCGTCTTACAGTTTCATTATCGGGAATATTTGCCTATGGTCAGGCCTACGTTGCCCTCTCCCGGGCCGTTTCGTTGAGTGGACTTTGCGTATTTAATGGATGGGATACCAAGATTCCTTGTGAGCCAGTCACAGTCACAAGTTTCTATAACAAGCTGGTTCCGGTGATGGAATTCCGTCAAAATAATAACAAGGATACAAATGATTGCCACCTTGCTTCTGTGGAGTTATCGGTAAGGGAAACGGACCCTCAAGCACTAGGAGTACAAAATGATGCAGTTCCCGAAACATCCGAGCAGACTGTTGAATCTATATTGCGAGAGAATCTTAATCTTCCTCAGGAAGTGGAAATATGAGCTGTTTTTGAGAAGGTTGCGCAAAATGAATGCCGATCTCCTCTCTATTTTAAGATATGTGAAGAAGTTATAGGTAAGCTGTCTGAATGTCATAGTATAACATTGTTTGCAGCCTATGTATGGTAGAAATTAGAAGATATATATGCACCAACGGGCTCTGATGCAGAGTGTGACATTAAAGAGGCACTTAGCACAGCTCGTCATGAAAAGAAAACGAAAGAATTTGTCAAATTGAAGCTGGATGATAAATTGTTGAACGCCTGGTTGCATGTCCTGGTTGATGCGTCTGTCTTGGGAGTGAACGATAAAACACTGGATCCTTGTCATAGAACATTAATGGTTGATATCATAAACGAATTGCGGCTACGACTAGCAGGTGGGTAATTTACTTCATTTGGACCCCGTTGACACGATGCCGCTAGAATTTGAAAAAAGCAGAATTACAAACTCTGCCGTTTTGCTAACCGACACAAAATTCTACCACTAGAATTTGAAAATTCAGCCCGCATCGTGTTGACGGGAGGACGAAACGCCACTTTTTCATGCCGTTTTCAAATTCTACCGGCAACGTGTAAACGAGGCCTCATAATGACGTTTTACAAAGGAAAAGTGGCACTTTGAGCCTCCAAGCGAAGAGGAAATTTCTGACGGGGGGTAACTCCTTTAGGGGGTCTGTGAAAAGTGTGCCCCCTACCTCAAGGAAAAAGTCTCCACCTGCATTTCTGATCGTACATGAAGCTTTGACAACTTTCTCTCATGAAACAAAGGCTCTGTCTCCAAATGTTTGCGCTGCTGAAAAGCCAAGTAATGGCTCATTTTTTCTCTCTTATTCATTTACAAAGGGTAAAGCTATCAACTATATATACATAAATTGCTTTCCAAGCTGCCCTGCACAAAGAAAAAAGAAAACATAAAAATTTACAATACAAATATACAAAATATAATAACAAAGTAAAAGCATTTAAAAGTACTGGAACGAACGCCAGAACGAAACAGGGTTCCTCTATGTCCTAGAGTTTTCGAGACATGATTTAGATTGTTTGAAATTGTTAATTTTGATTTTGGGTCCAGGCCATTCCAAAGTTTAGCCAGTCTAAAAGAAAAGCATTTTCTTTCAAATGGTGTGACTACCTTGACTCTGCAGGGCTGATGGCAAGCAAGATAGGAGGCGATAATGAAGCAAGACCTTTCACTCAGGCTCCATTGTTGGCGCAATCAGAACTTGGTAAAATACGTCAAAGATCACTTAGTTTCATTGCGGTGAAAATACATGACAATAAAAACTTCATTTACTATTCATATTCTGGGAGGTGGTCATAACAGAGGTCTTCTTAATGAACTCCCACTGACGACGGTGACAGGTAGAATGTTCCACAGTGCCATGGGTCAGTACCAGGTACTGAAATATCTGGTACCCAGTACCATTAAGGTCTGCAGCCAGGGACCACCAGAGCAGGAAAACACTACCAGAAAAATACCGGGAAAAAGTTGGATTGAAAAAATTGATTGTTTCTGTGTTTCATCCCTCGAAAAGCACTGTAGCAGCAAAGGTACCACAGTAATTCCTGCCAAAGTATCAGTACTAGGTACTGAGGGTCCAGTACACAGTTCCATCAGTACCCCCAGTCACCGTTCTCTAAATCACATATTTTAGCAAAATGCAGTCAGAAAAAATTTTTGCACTACTTTGGCATGCATCCTATTCATTTCAACCATGGTGCTCTCTCTTTAAGTTGAATATCTTTCAATTACAGTCTAGATCCACTCCTGACACTGCAATGTCTAAATCAGTTGCCATCAAAAAAGTTAGAGGGTCTAAAAAAAGAAACATCTTTGATTGAGGCCTGCTGCAAGGAAGATCATTTGTTTCCAGCGTGTGTTGTCAATAAGCTGATCAGTATCAAAAGTAGACAAAAAGAATTTGCGACACCAAGTTTCAGCAGGACAGTGGGGCTGTCAGATTGCAGCTGGTATAATTGCATTTATCCTCTATTGCATTTAGACGACAAAGTAGAGAAAGGGCAATCAACACATTACTGGTTGTCTGTAGAAACATTGTATTATTTGGAATTATGTCCTTTTTAATTTCTTTGGCTCTTGTTAAACAAGCTGACTTTCAATGATAAGCATTTTGATCATAAAGAAGAAGATTGAAAATATCTACCTGGAATCATATGCCTAAACCAAATGGGGACCTTTTCCAGTGACAACAGGATATTTTTTGCAGCATCAAGTCAATCAAATCATTTGCTTATTTGCCAGCAGTCTCATGCAAACTTTTTCCTTTCAAATGAAGAATAGATACAGTATGTTTCTTAAATTTCTTCCTTGTGATGCATTTTCTGCATGTTCATTGTATGGAGGTATTTTGTTCCCCCTAGACACACACCTTTTTATATGAGACCACTTATATAAGAAACCCAACTCTCAGACTGGGTCATTCCATGTGAACTCACCATGGGCAGGACACCCAACCATCTTTAATTTTGCTAATTTTTTGGCTACTTGCACACAACATTGATGGTAACAACATATCTTAATTTCAGCTCAATATCTTTATCCATTCCAGATTTATCGCTTTTTCAATTTTCCCCATATTTTGGCCAAAAATGCCAATTGGCGGCCATTTTGAATGGCGCAAAAATTTAAATGGTTCAGATTTTCCTAATAATTCTAATATCATTCACCCAAAATCATTGAAAGATTCCACCTTACCATTTTGAGACCCAAAGAGCTCAAAAATGACATGTAAAAGTTCATAAAGACAACACAGCATGAGCTACATTGCTTTGAAAACTCAATAAAAAACATTTTTTTAATGTCCGCAAATATCAAACCACTTGTAATTAAGTGGAAAATTTTTTAAGTAGGATATGTTAGATCTTAATGATTTTTGGTATGCTTGATAGCCATATACTGAAGTCAATTAATATGAAATATGAAGTCTGAGACTCATCAGGTGACAGAGAAACAGCTTCCCAAATATGAGGTAAAAATTTCATAAATAGTTACATTCAAACTACAAATGGAAGCAAATGTTAACTGTAATTAAAAATAAATTTCCATGAAAATTTTCATTAAGGAGTCCTGCCCCCCCCCCTTAAACTTCAATTAAGCTTACAAGGTTATGTTTTCTACTACATCTTTTTTCTTTAATTCATCTTCTATTGTTTTTATGTCCTTACTCTCCAATTTGTATTGACGCCCAGTATTGGTTGATGGAGGTTCAACTCTGCAAAGTACATTTACTGTTGGCACAAAACACTTATCTTCTCTACTGGGCCAGCAGTATGACCTTGAAGGGAAATGAGGATGCATGAATTTCACTTTAACATCATCATTTTCCTCATCCACTTCATCAACCAAACCTACCCAGTAGTGTCCATCATACAAGCATACAATGAAGTCAGACATTGCTATCTTTGCTGCTCTTTGGTTCTTTCTTCCCAACACTAAATCAAATTCAAGAGCAAATTCTTTGTCTTCTGATACCCTTTTTGCTGCTATGGCACTAGCACTGACTGGAACAAAGTGGTGAAATCCTCTTGTTCCTGGCAAAGTATTTGTACGGCTGAATCTTTGCTCTAAAGTCCTTCGAGCATCTTCCATCTCTTCGTGTGAAACAAAGAACACATTGATGCCATGCACCTCTTGCTGACAAAATTCAAAGACTTGCTTTGCTGTTAGAATCTGGTTTGCAAGAGGCCTTTGCAGACTTGCCCTTGTAGTTAATCGTTTCAATGTTCCACCAATCCCATCACAAGGGGACTTTCCATGGCTGGTGGCAAAAAATGTCCAAACACAGTCGACAGAGAAATCATTTTGGTGCATGCACAAATTGATAAAATTTTTGCAGTTCTTGTATTGACCTGCACAGCCATCGCTAAAATAATGAGCTTTCTTAACATTGGCAATAATATTTTCCTTTATGTATTGCATTGTCAAACCCATAATCTTATGGACAAAAGATGTGTCATGGTTAAGATCATCTGAAATGAAACAGAGAGAGCTGCTTGCAAGTATGCCGTCTTTCTTGAAATAGACAACAACTGGGTGAAGAGTGCATGATTGCTGGTTCCAGTGATAGCTTTGAACTTCATCCTGGATGATGAATTTGAAGTTTTCTGCAAAATCTCCAAGTATAATTACAGAATCATCTGCAAGCTCCTCCTTACATTGCTTCAGATATTGGGCTTGGGCTCTGGCTATGTATGAATGTGCTGTTAAGTCATTCATTTTGTCCACGAGCACCTCAACAAACTCTTTTACAGGTAGTGCTTGCTGCAGTAATTCAGATCTATCAACTGTTGTCCATTGTTGAAACCGAATTTCATCTGCATTTTCATCATCTTCTTCTTCTTGTAAAAGTTGCTCTAACAGATAGTCTGTCAGAACTGCAGTTTCTGGACAATTCGGGCAACGGTGAACCATGCATTCTTTTGAATCTCTATCACACACTAGCATACTCATCAACTCATGGTAATCTTTATCAAGTTTTATAGCATTTAGCATCAGTGTCACATTCTGATGGATTGTGCAGACACACACAGAATGAGTTCCTGATCGTCCCACAAGAATGCACCACTTTGGCCGCAAACTACAAAACTTGGAGAAACCAATGTTTATGTTTGGATAATGTTTCTTAAAGGCAGAATACAGCTCTTTCAAATCACATAGAAGAAGCCTCTTCTGCATGTGTACCTTCTTTCCCATGCTCACAAAATCTTTCTTTCCTGGCATCTGTCTGCTAAATTCATCATCACTGTAAAAGCTTGTTACGTAATTCTTTACTTCTTCTGTGACTGCTTTGCCACGTTTTTGGTCTGGTAATTCCAAAATGCCTTTCTCTGAAGCTAACTTCCTTGCTTGCCTGACAATGTATTCAGAAACCTGAAACTCTTCCTTTGTTTTTTGTATAGACCAAGAGCGTGGAGCCATTGTCAATATTTGGATCTTTCTTTGTCTGTTAGACACCTTCAGCTTATCTTTCATCAACTGTACAAGCACATCTAGATCTTCTGCCTTTTGTTGGATCACCTTTATATTTTGGTGCTGGTCTTTCTCTTTAACGTCAAGATCTTCTGGCATAACATCGATCACTTCTGCAACCTTCTTTTGAAGGCTTTCCTCTTGTTCCTTTAACTTTGCTTGAACTTGTTTTAATTTCCTTTTACCATAAGAAACCTTTGAATGTGAGGCAACGGCATGCAGCTTCATTGGACTTACATCCATGTCGACCAAGCTTGAATCTAAGCTCTCTCTTACCAGCTCTTTACTTAGATCGCATTCTAATTCTGCATCACTTTCACAGGCTTCTTGCATTTCCATCTCATCTGGTTCTTCGTCAAAATCTTTCATTCTTCTTGAAAGTTCTGCATGACATGTTGGGCACATTTTATGACCTGGTATTATGGATATACCTAGACTCTGAAAATCAGCTGAGGCTTCAAGGGAGACTTCTCGTAATCCAGCCTTTACTGCTTTCTTGTGCTTGAGGAAAGGATCACAACATTTCTTCTGTAAATGACTGTACTTAAACAATGTTGTTTGCTCATGATGAAAACATACAGTTTTATCTTCTATATTGTCCAGTCCCGTTCTAAGTGATATCAGTTTAATTTGATTTGCATCTAGTGAACTAACTTGCTTTATTCCAGCTTTCCTTGAGTACACAAATGAATGACAGCTTTGTGACAATTGGCTGCCAATGAAACAGTTATCAAGACTTTCCTCTGAAGACATCTTTCTTCTCTCCCTCAAAACTGATCTAAGAAATCTTTAACAACCATACCTTAAATAGAGTTTCAGAAACAAAAGCAACCTATAGATTAAAAACTTAATGACATGTGTGGGTTGAACAGGTGGGCCTGTTAGATCAACACCTCTATTGTATTTTATAAGAATGGACAGCTTGTAATGAGGTGATAAAACATTTAGAAATAGGTGTGACATAGTCAACAATGGTAAATGTGTCATCATGAATGAAGGGATTATTTCTTGAGCAAGAATGACCTCACAGTCTCTTACATCATAGAAAACAATGACCTCATAAGAAGAACTCTTGATCATTAGTGCAAGGAAAGATTAACCATGCATAAATCTCTTTCTGAATAAGAAAAAAAAATTTTTGATGGGAGCATAATCATACAAACTCATCATCAACAGTTATGAAATTGATTCCTAATTTGCATGCCAGGTGAGCTGACAACTTCTGAAATACAGCTAGAGGATGTCAAGAATTTTACAAGTATCAACTCTAAAGACAAGTTCTTCCTAAATAGCCTTCAAATCCTTCTGTATAAGTTATTTTATCAGCTACTTTAGGTTCCAGTATGTGAATCTTCATGAAATTATTACCTCATATTTGGGAAGCTGTTTCTCTGTCACCTGATGAGTCTCAGACTTCATATTTCATATTAATTGACTGCAGTATATGGCTATCAAGCATACCAAAAATCATTAAGATCTAACATATCCTACTTAAAAAATTTTCCACTTAATTACAAGTGGTTTGATATTTGCGGACATTAAAAAAATGTTTTTATTGAGTTTTCAAAGCAATGTAGCTCATCCTGTGTTGTCTTTATGAACTTTTACATGTCATTTTTGAGCTCTTTGGGTCTCAAAATGGTAAGGTGGAATCTTTCAATGATTTTGGGTGAATGATATTAGAATTATTAGGAAAATCTGAACCATTTAAATTTTTGCGCAATTCAAAATGGCCGCCAATTGGCATTTTTGGCCAAAATATGGGGAAAATTGAAAAAGCGATAAATCTGGAATGGATAAAGATATTGAGCTGAAATTAAAATATGTTGTTACCATCAATGTTGTGTGCAAGTAGCCAAAAAATTAGCAAAATTAAAGATGGTTGGGTGTCCATTTCATTTATGCTCTGGTGAGTTGACATGGAATGACCCAGACTGCCAAAATTCAGAAAGTCCCAGTACTGAGAAAATATAACTTGAGAAATCATTTTTCTTGGGTAAAGGAATCCTTAGAATAGGTTTGGCTTATTTTCACTTGAAATATCTAAACCTTGGAAAGGAAGGAAGCAAATTTTTTTGAAATGTTCATGAGGACACACATCATCAACATGAAGTCTGTTATTAAGAAACTTTGAGAAACCACAAGTACAGGCAATTTTCTGGTGACTTTACATGCTGGCTCAAATATATACAGGGTAGTGGTACATTGATAAATTCATAATAACAAACCTTGGATGCCAGTTGCGGGTTTTCCTTTCTATCATTTCTTTCTGCACATTCCAGAATAAGGCAACATCAGGGTTTTCTTTCAGGAAGTTTGGCATCTCATCTACTTCTTGAAAAATGGCAGAGAGATCTCTATGATCATTTTCGCTCATGGTCTTGGATGATTTTTCTGCTAACAGTCTCCTCTTTGCGTATTGCTCCCTTTTTTCAGAATTCTTCCTTTTTTGACGTTCCATTTCAAGTCGATCCAGGGTCTCATTTCTCCTCAGGTATCTATCGTTTACTTTACCATTATCATGCGAATTCTCACTTGATCTGTGTCGGAAAAGCCTCAGCCTTAATACACCATCAAATTCAACACACTTCTTGCAAGACTTAGAAGGGCCTTGATCAAAACATAAAACTCCACAATCCACATAAAGTAAGAGACAAAATCAATAAAAGTGGAGCCTAAATGACTGACAACTCTCTTCCTCCCAAGAACCTTACCACAACCATTTTCAAACACCTCTTCTCCCAAAAAGACATAGTCAGAATTTGCACAGCCATTACAAAGCTTGCCACGGGATACTTTGCTAACAATGAAAGAAAGATCTTTAATTGTATGAAGTCTGTCTGGAGCACCTTCAACATAACAATTATGGTCACCAACCTTTACCTGATATGAGAGGTTTGACTTCAGTGTTATGACTTTACAAACAAGGAAATTTTTGTGGCAAACCAATGTTGTTTGACACAGAACAAAGACTTCAGCAGACAGTGTGGCTTGCCAGCCATTAAGTTCCTTACTTTTGGCGGAAAAATTTTCCCACCAACCTGCTACCAACTTCAAATCAACCACTTGATGGACATTTGTAATATCACGCAATGGTGTTTTCACTATTTTCTTCAATCCCACCCTGCTTGCAATTCCAACATATACACCTGAAAAAATGAATGAATATGTTATTGCAAAAACAAATTAACTGCATCTGATATTCATTGCTTTACACATGCAAAATACTGAAAGCTAAGGAGAACTTTGCAGAAATATTTTTTCTTGATATTTTCAAAAAGGAGTCATTCTTGACAATCACAGAACAGAGAGCAATGACTTTTCAAACAAATCGAATACTCAAATTCAATGACAGGCAAAAACATTGCTGTCCACCAAGGAGCCTCTTGCAAACAGGGATATTGAGATGAGGGTTTAAAGGGGTAGAATGGGTAGGCTAGGGGTAAATGGGGGTATTTCTGATGGATGGACAATGCTAGATTGGACTATTAAATTAAAGTTTACAACATTCAACAAGTGTAGTTCAAACAGTTGAAGCTAGAGAAACATATAAATAATGACTTCCATGAAAATTGTCTACATTTCTCTCCAACCAATTAAATGCCACTTTTTATCTTACCAATTATACAGAATGTGTTGTTGGACCATGTTAATTAGATCTCTGCATAAGAATGTGGAAAATTCTTTCAGACCAGGAAGAAATTCATATGTGCATAGAGAAAGTTTAAGATGGAAATGTTTAGGTTAAACCTTTTCTTGCTTCCCCTTTGTTAACAACTTTTCTCTTCTTTCTCACTGTTTGTTCCCCAAAAACTTTCAACAGCATCTCTCCAAACAAATTTTTATTAGCAGGTTTCCCTCCCCTTTCTTTCTGTGCCTTCACGTAAATGTCGAATGCTTTATCAACCAGAATTTCAGAACTTGCATCACTTTCAAAAAGTTCACCAATCAGTATTTCATCAGTCCTGCAATTGGATGGATTGGGAAAAACTGAGTTCCGATGCTATAAGATTTACACATATGCAGAAACGTATAGTTTGATAGTTTGAAACTATGGGCGGCTTGAATGGTGGTGATCAGTTTGATAAGCACAACCCCTTGTTGACCTTCTCAAAAAATTGTAAAAATAGCGCCAAACTAGTTGGCCTAATAACTAACTCTGGCCTAACTTGAGAATATAAAGCGTCAAACAACACAGATAATTTTCAATGTACGTTACAGAATCAATTAGGGGATAAGAAAAAGCGAGAAAAATCTTTCAAGTACCTGCATCCACGCTTCGAATCCATGGCTACTCATCACAATATTCCTCAATTCTGAATCTCCAGTGCCAGTGCAGTCATTTCTTCTCGTCTCGTGGCTTGCTGAATTCAGATTTTCCCGCACCATCATTTCAAAGTTGTTGTTGCAGAGAGAACAGAGTTACCCCCTAACGCAGTCTCTTTTTTGCAAAAATTCGCAAAATTCGTGACACGACAGAATCCTTATATGGTCAAACATTTGTTTCGCGCATCTAACGAAAGTGCTTTATTAGCAAAGCCACTTCATTCGTTACCCATTCAATTTTCTCTCGCTCGCTGCGCTCGCTCGCTCCTCCGGAGAGGTAGCTCGCTTCGCTCGCAGTTAAGGTAGTAGTATCGCATAAAATTCCATTGACCAAAAATCAAGGTAGTAGTATCGAATAAACATTTCGTTCAAATTAAAGGTGTCCGCGGTGCTCCATGCACTGAGAGTGAAGATATCAATCTTCAAAGGACAAATTTGCCTCCACCTCCAAACCAGAGCTTTGGCGCTTTGGCCTAAGGGAATTCTTGAAGCTCTATGAATAAAATCAACAAAATCTGAGGACGGCACAACAGATAGGTTTTACAAAATACAGTCTATGTGAGACCTATTGTCAAGGGAGCTCCGAAATCAGCTTCATTCATCTCAATATCGACAATTTATTTTACACATACTATTCACCGGTGAAAGTACTCCCTTGAGCATCAATACACTTTTGAAATTGTAGAATCATTCCTTGAAAAGAATTGTTCATTAGATCTCTCGGGGGCCACGACAGGAAGGTCTGGAGATCTTTTGGGGGCCAATAGATATCTCCTCTCTTGTTGATGACCCACCCGGGAAATCAGCTTCGAAGATACGCGATGACCAACCTGATCTCGAGAGGTCTGATAACAAATTCTTTTCAAGGAATGATTCGACGATGTCAAAAGTGTGTTGATGCTCAAGGGAGTACTTCACCGGTGAATAGTAAGTGTTAAATAAATTGTTGATGTTGAGATGAATGAAGCTGATTTCGGGGCTCCCTTGACGATAGGTCTCACATGAACTGTATTTTGGAAAACACATCTGTTTTGCCGTCTTCAAATTTTGTTGATTTCATTCACATAGCTTCAAGAATTTGCTTAGGCCAAAGCGCCAAAGCTCTGGTTTGGAGGTGGAGGCAAATTTCTCCTTTGAAGATTAATATCTTCACCCTCAGTGCACCGATATCAACAAACGAGGTATCCATGTTCAAGTTGGCTATCGAGGTATGTTTTGAAAATCAATTCGGATTGATTCACGCTAAATGCTTATTGCTAGGGTCGACCAAATCCGGATACTTTTTTTTGGGACACCCGGTTTGTTTTTAAACACTCTGGTTATCGTAATAAAAACAACCAATGGTGGGAAGATAAAAAAACCAAGAGCCATTTTGTTTGTCGTTTTCAACATTTTTTCCCTTAACTTAACCAAATGATTACTTCAGAGCATAATTTCAAATCAATCTCAAAGTAATCCTAAAAACTCTCAGTTATTGCAATAAAAATGGCTCCGGATTTCACTTGTTTGTTCTTTTTTCCATTTTTCATTTATGTAAAACTAAACCCTGGTAAATTCAAGTCGTCAAAATCATCAGTTGTTAATTCTGCAAAAGCAATAATATCGTAATCCTTCATCTTTCCTAGAAATCTTGGAAGTCTTGTTTTATAACAAAGCCTGTTGACATTCAATAATAAAATTTGGAAATAATAAAATAATAAAATTACATTTTTTACTCATTTTTGTTCTGTCAGTGTTTTTAGTCGGTCTACACCTACATGACGTCCTTATACCTCTATCTGGCTTGTTCCATTTTCAGTTTGGGCGGGGTCTCTCATTAGCTAGAGGCCCTGCAGCATTCTTTGGGATAATCAGTTGGGAAAAAATCTATCTAGCATTGTTTCCTTCTTCTTTGGCTTGTTGAAAAGTTCGTATTTGAATGGTTTGACTCGATGACAGTCTTCTTTGCCTGCTCATCCCTGTTTGATGGTGGGTCCAAATTTGCGGTGACATTGTCTGTGTCGATGACAAGTGAGGCACCTTTTCTCTCGCTTGACTGATTATTGACCAGCGAAGATACCATTATTTCTACATTATCTCTGTTTTGCTTCGAAATCATGTGCAAGCATTTCCTATGCTTTAAAGCATTATGGTCTCCAACTAATGATGCGATCTCTACCCACACAGGACCTCTGTATGATTTACCGGTGATGGAAGCGGCAGAGGCAGTTGTTGCTTTCAAATACATTGCAATTCCTTCAGCTAAATGATCATTCATTTCACCATCAGATGTTCAACATGACAATGACTTGACTGTTCTCGAATAGCACACTTTTTCCTGTTCATTCTCCTTGGGATCCATGCTATGCAACTTGTACATAGAATTATCTGTGATAAAATAAGGTAGAAATTCTACAAACCTAATTCAATTTACGACTGTGTGGCGGTGAGGACTGTGTTAACAAAATAGCTACACTAGCTACACTGGCAACTAAGGACGTTTTCTGAAAAGATGATCTTTTTGGAATCAACACTGATTCTAATTGCTATAGATATTTGATCATGAAACGAAATGCATCTTGATTGTTGAGTGTAAACTTTTTTGTGAGTGTTTTTATGCTAACTGACGATTCCCGATCAAACAAGGCTGTAAAGCCAATCGCAAATAGACCGCATCCACACATATCCGGATATTTTTGAAAATGCATCTTTTTTCCTGTATAAAAAAATATCAGTACCCCCACAAGGAGCGTTTTTGAAAAGATCCCCATCCACAAAAAGATGCTGCTACATTAATGCTTCGCTGTTCAAACTTCAATACAAGAAAATCAGACTCTCTAAATGTCCTTGCGTGATCCCCAAAGATCCGTGTGCATGCTCCAATACCTCGTAAATTGATGCTGTGATGTCTGCGTTTTCAAAAAGCTCCCCTTTTTCAGCCATCTACATGACAGCATGATAACAGTGTTTACAAAGAGATTGACTCATGAGACCATTTTCAAAAAGCTTCACTTTCGGAAAAAGCAAAACGCTGTCTATGTGTGGATGCAAACCCAACAGGATGAAACAGATGTGTTTTCAAAATCATGCCCATTACTCATGACATAGTCCCAGTTATCACAACAGTGTCCAGATGCAATGCATCTCAGAAGAATTTTCAGACCGCTGCGGAATACACAATGCTCCACAATTCCAAACAATGGTGTGTGTGTGTGCCGTGCGCAGAGTAAGCTTGGCTTTGCCGTTTTGATAGTAAGGAAATAAGAAAGTCAGTCACAATCGTTAATTCTCCAGAGAACTTTCTGTGATTGTTGAAGCCTCTTCTCCCTCTGCAAATTTCAACCTCTTTGATGATGTTCCCCTTGACTTTTTCAACTTTACAGATAGGCCAACCTTGGTACTTTTGGAATGGTAATTGCACAAAAGATTTCTTTCATCAATTTCTTTCAGTTTCTCATGCAGACTATACCTCTTCTTGATTGCAGTCACACATTGTTTGCAAGGATAAGGTGAAGTTTGATGAACAACAAAATGGAGGTCATCAAGGGCTTTATTAGTCGGGCATTTTCCAGCCACAAAATTCCTGTCGCCATGCTTTGCAAGTGTTTCAAAACACAAGATACATCGATCAGCATCTTCATCGTCAGTCTCCACCATCATCACTTCCCTTTGCAGCTCATCAAGACAGCCACTATTGGGTCTGGGAGTTAGCAGTTATTCAAGATATTTATGCATAAATTATGGACAGGCTGTGGCAAGCTTTTGCTGATTCATTTGTGGACCCTTTTCTCATTTCGGAAGTGTGAGGGGGGGGGGGTCTACACGTTGGCTATAAGAGTTGTGACTGTCCTATAAGTTCCTTGTTCTTCTTTTTTTTCATACCAGCAAAAAGAGGAGGAAGATCCGTTTGAACATTTCAAGGCAGAAACAGCTCACTCACAGATCACTGAAGACGCTTGTAATGGTTTACAACGAAAACTTTAGCTGTCACTCAAACTTAAACCACTTGCCAAAAGTTGCACAACAGTCTTGTCTGCAAGGTAATTTCCCATGGTGACAAATGCCAGCAGATGAAGCCAACAGTGCATTTTGTATATTTCTATCTCTATAATAACAGTGTTTTCAATGATTATTGAACAACTTCTTCAATGAGCTCAGGTAGTGCAGCCAGCAGCTAAAAAAAGGCGCTTTCAAATCCTTCTGTTTTCGGTGTGCATCTCCACTAAATTCATCTTTGTTCGCTTTTGCTGTGCTTTGGCACAAAAATTCTTTTATGCTTTATGTACATTGGCAGCATATTCCATGGTTAAGACTTGATGTCTTTTCTTAGGCTTCTGCCCGATAAAACAGCCTTTTAGACTATTTTCTGCAAAACTGAGTTCTTGCGAACCAGCGAATGTGAAAAACAAATAACTTGCGTCCATGCATTGCTGCGCATCAATTAACCCAATCATAAATAACAGTTTACAACTCGAAACAATGAAACTATTGTTATGCTCAAGTGAAGAACAATGTCAGCCAAAGACTAGAGTTATGCCTTTTCGTCCCTTGTTTCCCTGCGTTCTTTGATTTGCTGATATCACTTGGTCAATAGGGACTCATAATATTCTATCTATCTCAGTGCCATGTCCGCCGACGTTGATGATCATGGTAGTCCAAATATCTCTGTCCTTTGTACTTTGTATGATTTTATTCTCTGTCCAAGATTGGTCCATTCTTCTTTTCATGCTAGCAACATAACATTGTCTTTGCCTGCCCCGTGCTCTTTTCCCTTCAAACTTCCCTGTGCTGACCAAATATTCTAGTTACTCTTTTCTGCATACATGACCAAAAAATGACATTTTTCGCTTTGTAATTGTTGTAACTAAAGTTTCGTGTGTTTCTGCCCTTTCTAATGTTGTTTGATTACTTAGTTTATCCATCCATGATACTCTTAGCATTCGCCTGTAAAACCAAATTTCCACAGATGACAATCTTTCTTCCATGCTTTTACTTATATTCCATGGTTCGCACCCGTATAATAGAACTGACCACACATAAGGCTTTAATATCCGTTTTCTGGTATCAAAACTGATCTTTCTGTTTGCTAAAATATTGCTCAGGTCTTTAAATGATTTCTTCGCAATTCCTCATAATATTATGCTTATATAATGGGCCCACTTTTTCAAAATGGCCTAAACAGGTGGGAGTTTTTGTACACTCAACAAAATCGCTTCAAAATCTGGTTTAAGGAAACATTGAAAAGGAAACTTTTAGTACAAAGAATGATGTTGTCTTGACGTACAAAACGCAAAATGCCTACCTTTCAGACAGTAATCTTCCTCTGTAGAAGCAAAATAGATCCATCAAAGCTGCGAGAACTTCAGGCTTCTTCAACCGTTCTATAAGAGCAGCAACAACAACATTCTGAATAGCGGCCCCTGATTGGTTAAAAGCTGAATTCTAGCGATTTGATTGGTGAGTACGGAACCACCCTACGTGGGCCTAAAGTGGGCCCACTTTTTAAGAGAAATGTTATTAGTCCCTCTTGACCAAGGAACGAAGGGAAACAAGGGACGAAAAGGCATCAGTCTAGCCAAAGACCCCATTGAATGTTGTGATCTTAGTCTTTGGTGGAGGTAAATCACCTCGTTGCCTTAGAAACTCTTCCTGAACAGGTTTGAAACAGAACAACGTTGAAGATCTGCAATGCGTTCACTTAGGCTGTCAACCTCGCAAACTCTCTGTTGCACCTTTTCAATTTTCCAACATATCTTTCCATAACAAAGACCTTCACCTCAAGTTCCTGGATCTTTAATTGTTCATCGAGAATTTTCTGTCTTAGCTCAGACTTACATTCTTTCGTAGCCACGTTAGCTAGTTTGTCTTCAACAATTGCAGTGAAGGCATCCAAAGGCTTTTGTGAAATTCCATCATTTTCATTGTATGCTGGCATGCTGGCCTAGCTCTTCATTCCTTGTTCCTTGCGCTCTTGCTTTCCCTGGCATTATTAGCACAGAGAACCAATTGACATTTACATACTATTTCACGTTAACAATGTTCAAAACAGAATAGTCACACTACCACTTTAAAAACATCACTTGCCCAAGAGATTCGCTCTAGCTCGCATAAACATATGCAATCGGTCCGCCATTGAGTCTAAAAAATCTAGCACTACTTTGGAAGATTTAGAGATTTTGTGAAATTGTGACAGACTTGTCCAAAGTTTTAAAGTTTTAAAGAAAAGTGTGGTAGAGTTAAAAGAAAAAGTGGCACATCTAGAAAGAAACAAAAGGAACAAAATAAATTACCTTAAGTCCAGAATGCCCCTTGCAGGAAAGGCAACTGCCATAGTACAAGATGCTACTGAGACAGTAAAATCTAAACTTGAACAACAGTCAATTGAAATTAATGCTCTTGAAGATTAGCTCCGTCGTACCAAAGAAAAGCTAGATGAGGCTGCTGAAGGAAGGATACATTCAATAACGGGAACAAAATTGTATTCAACAATTGCCCAACTATTGGTATGTGATGCTTTGGTTAACCAGGTTCCCACAGCAAACATCCCAGTGCTAATAGAAAGATTTAGTTTGAAACTTGGTTGCGAAGTAAAGGAAGTCCCTCACAGAACAATTGTTGAGCAAATGGCTAGAGAGCTGTGAGTTTATGCTCAGCTGCAGACATCAAGCAAAATCCTCAAAAATAGAAATTCCACATCGGCATTCGATGCAACTACACAAGAAGGGGTGAATATAAATGCTACACTTATCACAATGGAAAAAGCAGCCTTTTTTGTTGCCATTGGTCTGCTTCCTGGTGGTACTGCTGAGGACTATGCAAATCACATATCAGATTTTGTAGATGAATTAGCATCTGTATATACAGGGCCTCATCCTCAAGTAACGTATCAGGAGACCAGAAAACAGGTCAATGATGGCAAGTGTAAAACACAGGTTGACAGGTTAAGAGGCTTGACAGGTTACAGGTCACCAGGTTGACAGGTTACCAGGTTTACAGGTTAACCGATTAAAGGTTGACGGGTTACTGGTTGACAATTCTACAAGTTCACCTATTAGACTTTGGAGCATCAAATTGGAAGCAGTATTTTACAAAGACGATAATGGAAAAGTAAAATTGGAAAACAACAGTAAGAGCCATATTACAATATGGAACAGCAACAAATCGCCATCAGCAACAGCAGCCACATGCATGTTTGAAAACTTTGATAATAAATTTTCAGAAATTTACTAAATCCCTTATGACTACTTTAAAAAAACTGCCATACCACCAAAAGGTTGAGAGGCTCTAACACTGAAAAATGTTTAATTTGTTGGTGCATCTGAAATGCAATTCCACTTGTTTGTTCATTTTAAAAAGAAATGTGATAATTAGGTAAGACAATGGAGTGACCTCCCTTGAAATTGATAAAATGTCTGGTGTAAGAAAGTTTTTGAACTGAATCTCTGGATATATTAAAAGTATTTGTGTTATTCTCACTACAGAAATTTGACTGTTTCATGGATATTGCATTCTGAGCTTGCAAGCTTGCCTAAAAATGCCAAAGAATATGTGCAATTAACAAGGTAATATTAGTTTTTCAAATCTGATACTCCCGTCAAGAAAAGGTGCTAAGCTCTGTAAGGTGCTAAGTTTTTCTTGCAAAACTGGTTATCTACTGCGGGGAAACCCATTGTCTTCCTCAAGAAACATTTCACAGTTTTGCAAAAATCTTCCAAGCGTATTCTACTCTAACCTGTCAACCTGCATTTTCTCCAACCTGTAACATGTCAACCTGGTAACCTGTCAACCATTCTAATCCAAATCATGGGTCATGCCACTTGCAGCCGTATTGGGGTCTTCAACTACAGTGAACAGTGATGTATCATCAGCAAACAGCTTAACATTGCACTTCAGGTGCAGACTCAAATAAAGTCTTTGTTTGTAAATGGGAGGCACACAATTCGAAGAATACTCAATGGTAAAATTGGTGCAGTTCTTGTGGTTTTAATGGATAGACACCAAGGTATGATAACTAGCATGAAAGCGTAACTGCTTTATAAGTCCTTCATTAGTTCATTCTGGGTAGGGTCTATTTGGGACAAATGAGTAGGCTGCGGGTAAAATGGGTTGTGTTGATTTGTTTTAACCCATTTCTGCCCATTGTTCCTTTTGGGAACATCGGGTACAATTGTTGTTTACAGTGAACTTATCAACTCTCAATTATAGCCCAAGCATCGGCAAAGAAATTATATGGATGAACAAGAAAGTCAATATTCAAACGAAACTAAAGATCTACAAATCAATCGTAAAGCCAGTACTAACTTACAACCTTGCAACACTAGCACTCACAAAAAATGAAAGTAAAGAACTAGACTGCATCCATCGAAAACAACTTCGTCAAGTATGGAATGATAAGAGAATACACAACAAGCAACTATACGAGAAGAGCAGAGAAAAACCACTGAGCGCTGAAATGAAGGAAGCAAGATGGAGAACATTTGGTCATATATTGCGATTACCAACAAGCACACCATGTCAACAGTCGATGAATTACTACTTTGAATGTCCACCTAAAGCAAAGAAATTCCGTGGAAGGAAAAGAATCACCCTGCCTGTATTGCTTGACAACGACATCGTAGAAGCTGCAAAATACCATCAACGGTTGCAAATAAGACAGTTTAAGACCAGAAAAGACCTTGACATCTTGAGACATCTCGCGGACGATCGTAATGGATGGAAAAACTTGACTAATTTAATTTGTAGTGTCGCGCAAGGTGAACAATGATACAGTTGTGAGCCGAATGCGCAGTGAGAGAGAGAGAGAGAGTGAATTTATCAAGCCTTTTGCTATTATTAACGAATTTATGAGTAAATGGGAGGTTTGTTATTCACCTAAAAACAGGTTCAAACATAACTTAGTATTTTAGTCATTTTCATGGATGTTGCAAAATGTTGCATTTTGCAGTTGTCTACCTGTCAATCAAAGGCATTGACAACCGTTGCCAAGAGCCATGCCCTTTTGAAAACCATCATGTCTATAGACAGTCAAATAGTCATACTTTTTATCAAAATATAAATTTTCAATATTCATCCTGAAATAAGAAGGAGCGGTCTGGTTATTCCTTACTTGTTCCCAATGGGAACAATGGGCAGATCTGCAGTTTTTCTTTTCTTGGCCATGAAATATAATTCAGCAGTTACTCACACTCAAATGCACAAAAGTGTTGTAAGTTTTTGTTTGGCATCGCTCTGTTTTGAAATCCAAAGATCAACATGCTAAAATTGAGTTGAAAACAGTGCTATTTTTTGACTTCAGGATTAACATACAGTGGCTGTCTTCCTTCTGCTACACAACCCGAAGAAGGAATGACTTAGAAACATTTTCTGCAACGATACCGTATCTATGCAAATGATGATAAAATAAATACGCATCTTACACTCTAAGAAGCCCCTGAAGCAGTCATGCTGAGCAACAAGGAACGTTGTGACATTGATACAATCGTGATTGTACTGTCTGAGCATGGGAAATCACTGATGAAGAAGAGATTTGAGGTTGGATGGGATGCATTGGTACTCTCAAAAGATGTAAGTGGCACCCTCCAGTTCGGCTGTAAGGAAAGGGAAGATGAACCATAACGCCAAGATCACAGAAACTGCTGCAGGGAAAAAATGTTCAATGTCACCAAAAAGAACAAAAAGACATAATCAGCTTTGCCTCCCATTTGAATATCTTGTAGTCTTCGATACTGGAGTATGAATGCATCGGTCAGTCTTTGAAAAATTGCCTTCAAGATTTCCAAATGGTATCCATACGAAAAAGGATACAGAAAACCTAAATCTTTGATTTTATTAGTCAAAGAGCACAAATGAATTGTGCGCTTCACCTTGCCGTGATGATGAACTTGCAAAAATTGCTTCAAATAACTGTCCCCTTCAAACGTTCATATCAAGTAAGAAACCTTCGGCAAACTTGCTCCGCCTTTACAAAATGTTGTGTTTTTGGCATACGTTGCTACAGGGCATGACAAAACAACTGAAAACGAATTTCTCTACTCCATTGCTAACGATTATGTGCCAGAATCAGCGACAGCTATTGCTAAAGGAGGAAATACCCACGTAGTGCCACATGTGCAATCATAGATCACTTTTCTAACCCACCCAAGATGCAAGTTTGTTGCAGATTTTGTCAAAATAGAAAACAATTTGAAAAATTATTTTGGATCAAATTATTGTCAGTTTTGATTGATTTCAAGCATGACTTACATTATCTGATTGTATTTGAGATGTTTCCTCCATTTCAGAATGGTTACACTCATCTTTACGCTGCAAAATTACTGTAACATGAAAAACTTTATGTTTGAAAATATCTACGTATCTTCCCATTGTTCCCAATGGGAACATAGCCGTAATTTCCATAAAAATGTATGAAATTGTAAAAAAAAGATTTTTTCTTATGATCAGTTACATGAAAGTTGTTACTTATGTGAGCGGCGCACATTTCTAATAGGTATTTGATACTCTGGGATAAAATGGGTAAATATGAATAAAAATATTGTTGCTTTTCAATCTGGTTGGCTGTTTTGGTCAGATTTGTGAGTCATCTTGACCAGTGTGCAACAAGTTTTTTTTGATGGAATGGTTTGGTCTGGAGAGATTACGGAATATGATGGAGCAGTCATTATTAATGCCAGAAAATTGTTTAAATTTTGTTTATTGTATCTGTTCTGGAACACACATTATCAACAAAACTGCCCTTTTAAGCCATGTTTTAGCTGCTGACAAAGAGCTTGAATGCTCTTTCCAGAGGTAGAAGTAGTAAAACCTACTAAGACCTCATCAGTCATTCCACGCTTAGACACAATCACTCATTGTAGTTTGCTCCCCCTGGTATTGTCTCTGTCCTGTTGTATACAGTAAAAACCCGCGTATAAGAACCTAGTGATTAAGAACCTACAGGCTGAAAATTCTGAAACGAGACCCCCAATATGTAAGAACCCATTGAGCCTGAAATTTGAAACAGGTTCTTATTCGTGGAAATCAAACTAGATCAAAACTCTAGTTGCTTTGTGATTGAGCCTATAAGTACTGATTCCACCAGGTATGCAAATTGCAAAGAGCTCTAAAGATGCTTTGAAAGCTTTCATTGTATTCTGTAAAATTTCTGATTTTTCTACGAACTGATGTTGTGAATAAGGTCTCACGAACTCAAGTGATGTGAACTGACAGTGCATAATGGGCTTGAAGATACAATCTGAACAAAAGAAATACCTGAAAGCCCCAAATAGAAAAAGAACAAATTTAAGAACCTGAACAGCCTAATTTCCCACTAAATACTCAATATATAAGAACCTAATCAGGCTGACTTGCAAAACTGTAGGTTCTTATACACAGGTTTTTACTGCAGTAGTTAGATTGGTAGAGTAGCAATTAGAATTTGTTGCAAGTTTCTTTCTATGAATTGTAAAAAGAAATAATAATAAATAATTTCTTGAGTTATATTCTCTCAGTACTGGAGTTTCTTCATTTTTGGAAATCTGAGAGTTGAGGTTCTTATCTTATAAGCAGTTTCATATAAAAAGCATAAATGCAGATTTTGTAGATCATTTAGTTCAAAGTTGTTTCAAAAAATTAAAACCAATTGCAGCTACTGTGTACGAGCATTTTATGTAAGCATCCTACATAGATTTCCACTATTTTGGCTCTCCTGTTATACAGGATTCATAGATAGTGCACTTTAATCACAAGTAAAGTTCTTCCAGGATAACACAAAGAGTATTACAAATAATTAAAAAGAAGAATCAGAATTCAAAACTTTGGGGCTTGGCCAATTCAAGATCTTTGAAGGAGATCAATGCCAGAGTTCCAGATTCTGTAAGTGACACCCTTCGCTCCACCATCACACTCTCACTAACATCAACTACACCCTAATCACCACAAACAGCATACAGCTATGCTATGGGTTCTTCGTTGACATACCTTTCTTCCTTTTTTCTTCCTTTGAATTCTTCTGGTCTCTGCTTGCGTTTTCTTTGAATTTAATTTTTCTTTCTTGTATTTCTTTTTCATTTTTTCCTTTTTCCCATTTCTATTCTTGCCCGGGGAAGGAAAAGGGTGAATATATCATTAATTTTATTTGTAGGAAAATGTGATTGATAAAACATTTAATGCACTTTAAAACATGGCTAACCTATGCCATTTGTGGAATGAAAAAATGCCATCCTTGAAAACTTGAATTGCTGTAACTTTAAATTGCTCCATTTCTTTGATAGTGTATCCTCTACTGATGACGTTGTCAAGATACAGACTTCTCCTGATTTCTTCTATGATCTCTGCAGGCTGGCCATCATAGGATAACTGGTGTTGTTTCAGTGCACCACCAACTAGAAATGGAGATTGTGTTAATTCATATGAACAGGAGGCTATGCTAACAGTACATTACCCAATAAATTATTTGCAATACTGAAAGTGTTTCACTCCCTTTGCTCTGTTGTAGCATATCCTTTAGGCGCTGTTTATATGGAGAAGATAGCCTCGGCTACCCGAGGTTATTTTCCAAGCCGAGATATCGGCATCCTATACAAACTAATGTAATTCTTACTTTGCGTTTATATGAGTATTGCAAATAGTATCACCCAGGTGAGGTTATTTTTGACTGCCGATATCTGGCAGTCCCTCGATATATCAGAGAATGAAATTCTAATAATAGAGAGGTCAGTAAATGAAGGGTCATGATCATCTCCGATTGATCAACATCGTATCAATGAAACTAATCAATGTCTCCATCAGATCATATCAGATAAATCACAAATCGGAAGAATAACTTCAAAATGACAAATCGGACGAAAGTAAAGTGAATGAAGTAATGATCACCTTCAATCATTGCAAGGTGAAGGAAGTCATGATCACTTTGAATCATTGCAAAGTGAATGAAGTAATGATCACCTTCAATCATTGCAAAATGAATGAAGTAATGATCACTTTGAATCATTGCAAAGTGAATGAAGTAATGATCACTTTGAATCATTGCAAAGTGAATGAAGTAATGATCACCTTCAATCATTGCAAGGTGAAGGAAGTCATGATCACTTTGAATCATTGCAACGATCCTCCGTTGTGTCAAAATAGAAATTGAGAAACTGAGAGAAACTTAGGGTGGACAGGGTGGACGGGTGGACGAGATGCATGTGTTACGTCATTAGAAAGAAATCGAGAAACTGAGAGAAACTTAGGGTGGACAAGGTGGACGGGTGGACGAGATGCATGTGTTACGTCATTAGAAAGAAATTGAGAAACTGAGAGAAACTTAGGGTGGACAGGGTGGACGGGTGGACGAGATGCATGTGTTACGTCATTAGAAAGAAATCGAGAAACTGAGAGAAACTTAGGGTGGACAGGGTGGACTGGTGGACGAGATGCATGTGTTACGTCATTAGAAAGAAATTGAGAAACTGAGAGAAACTTAGGGTGGACTGGGTGGACGGGTGGACGAGATGCATGTGTTGCGTCATTAGAAAGAAATCGAGAAACTGAGAGAAACTTAGGGTGGACAGGGTGGACGGGTGGACGAGATGCATGTGTTACGTCATTAGAAAGAAATCGAGAAACTGAGAGAAACTTAGGGTGGACAAGGTGGACGGGTGGACGAAATGCATGTGTTACGTCATTAGAAAGAAATCGAGAAACTGAGAGAAACTTAGGGTGGACAGGGTGGACTGGTGGACGAGATGCATGTGTTACGTCATTAGAAAGAAATTGAGAAACTGAGAGAAACTTAGGGTGGACTGGGTGGACTGGGTGGACGGGTGGACGAGATGTATGTGTTACGTCATTAGAAAGAAATCGAGAAACTGAGAGAAACTTAGGGTGGACAGGGTGGACGGGTGGACGAGATGCATGTGTTACGTCATTAGAAAGAAATCGAGAAACTGAGAGAAACTGAGGGTGGACAGGGTGGACTGGTGGACGAGCTGCATGTGTTACGTCATTAGATAGAAATTGAGAAACTGAGAGAAACTTAGGGTGTCTTCTTATCATCATCATCAGTATTGCCGTTGTCATCGTTGTAAGATAATGCCAGGGAGCAGACTCATTTGCTCAGGAACGCCGGAGAGGGGAGCTTGGGGGGCAAGCGCCCCTCCTGCTCTTTTCTAAGAGGGGGAAGGGGGGTAAGAGTGCCCTTTAATGAAGCAATATATTTCTTGAACAACATTCAATTCAATATTATGACCACCATCAATTTAACCGTTAAGTTGAATAATCATCGCAACTTTCATTGGTCATAAATATGCAAAGGAGAACATCATTTACATTAGTTAGAATATTCTTGAAAGCATTTTAAGCGAATCAAAGGGTGTCTTCGCAAAAATTTTCCGGGAAGGACCCCAGATCCACCCAATTTTCGGTTCGCTTCCCTCGTGATAAGTCTGGAGTGCCCTTGCGCTTCCCTTCGACCCCCTTGCCCTACCATCGCTCCGGCGTCCCTGCATTTGCTCCAAGATGAAGTAACATTTGCCAGTCAAACTTAGCACATGCATCCATTCTATGACAGTGTAGAAGATCCTATTTTCTGTCGACTCTTACCCATTCGCTGAAACCTGTTTTCATTTGTGGTCGACCGCAAAAGCTCTATTTAGCCCCCTCTACAATAAGTTCTCTCTCTTCCCAGGCAGACTGTTAAATAAACCCCGTCTCAATCAAGCCTCCCCCAAATAGTGTCAAACACTACAGGCTACCAAAGACTTCGATTTACTTAGCTACTTAAATGTCAATTTCTAAATGGTTTGCGATAAAACTGTGTCGAATTTTTGTTTTTTACTCGTAAAATTGTTTGTTGATTCCGCAAAAATTATTTTTTCCAACACACAGCGAAAAAAGAAATAAATTTTACGATAAAGTCACCCCCAAAGCCTTGGATGCCTATGACACAACACACATACACATTTCAATCTTCACCTTAATTACCTTAAACGTATGGTCTGCCATAAGTGCTGTTGCTTTCTTGGAGGTCATTTCTGCATCATATTTCTCTTTATTGATCTTAGACCATTGGTTAAAAGCCCTCTTTAAGGTCTCATCATCAGGCACTGTATCAATCAGACGCTAACTCATTTCTTCAATCTTCTCGAGATCGCCCTCGTCTATCGGGTCCAGGAATCCTTCATCAACATCAGCTTTTATTCTTGCAAGCCTGCTAGCTATTAAATCCTGGACCCATTGGTTTAAAAAGAGGTTCAGCTGGTTAAATGACATTCCCAACAGTAACAGATCATTCATCGATGTTAAAAGAAGTTTAGCAAACGAGTACTTTTGTTAGAAAATTACGTCTTCCCCACTCCGTCCAGCTGAAGCCAACAGTCTGCCATCCGTTGTCCTAATGCGATGCCCTGGATTGTAGTCGTTCCCGTCACAGATGTATTCTCGGGAAACCAGGAAGAGTGGTCCTGTTGTATCCCACAATACCCTTGGGTTTCGAGAATTCTGAGAACCATCCATCCAGCAGTCGCTTGGCGTCAATGGCTGATAATGCTCTGGGCAAAGGATTGGCCACCGTGACTGTTTCTGAGCTTCATTCAATGGATCCCACAGCATTAAGGGGGAAAGAAGTAAAACTCTATATCGTTCCCCTCTTGAATGGAAACTTGTCTACCCTCGACAATGCAATGGGGACCAGAACCAATCAGCCAATCTTTCTTCTTACATGCCTCCTTTATGATTTTTTTCCACTGCGGAAATAATCCGATCCCTAACGCATATTCATAAAAGCAAAGTAAACTACAGCAGAGAAGTACGCGTAAGAGCTCCATCTTTTGATGATTTGCTGTCGTATGAATCGTTGTTTTGGAATAGCAAATGTGTATGATTTCTCATTTAGTTGCTACTGCAACAGGACTGTCCTATCATGCTGTTACTTATCAATAAATGCTGTTGTGCTTCGATTTTTGGGATGGTTTTCACGCTTCCTTGAAAACAAATACACGGAAGCCGTATGTGAAGGCATGATATTAATTGTGAGTGCGTCTTTATTTTGACTGGCCACAAACGCTGCGGCTCTGGTATCTTCTATGAGAAACCAAGAATTTGGTCTAGTACTGAAAGTTTCTTGAAGGCTCTATGGCCTCCTTCATGTTCACTGCCTGTGCCCTGATAAGCATTGCAAAACGAAGTTTTTGAAGCCTTTCCAATGTTTAGATTTTACTTAAGAACCTTGCGTGCAATGTTATACAGGAAACATGGGAAGATAAAGTAGAATTATGCCAGAGTTTTCCTTTGATAAAATAGATGGTTTCTTAACTTGATATTTTCCGGGCACTGGAGTTTCTTAGTTTTTTTGGCGATCTGATAGTTGAGTTTCTCATAACCAGTTTCTTAAAAAGAATAAGCATAGTCTAGACTTCAGATGTTTTACAAAGTTAAAACCGTGAAAACAAATTATGGAAATCTGGAGATAAACATTCTCGGGATTTTTCATCAGATTTACAAAAACCAACAAATTAACTTGCTCTTCTTTCATTTGAAACAAATTTCCAGCTAGAATGTTGCTGTTAACTTCAAGAAAATGAAATTGGACCAAACAGCTTTGACGCTGCAGGCATTATTTCTCTTAAACTTTTCCCAGGGCTTTGTCGTAAGCTATTCATGATCTGAGTCCAAATCTTATATTCTTATGTAAGATTAAGGGTAATATTTTCATGCAGTAAAGGTTCTCTTCTTGAGTTCTTTTTCCTGACATTCAGTCCAAAATCTATTTGACTACCAGCAGGGGCGGCGCCAGCCCAGAAAAAGTGGGGCGGAAAAGAGATAAAGTTAATGGCCAGAAGGTATACCTGACGATTTTTATGTCGTTTTTGCTTAGGAATGAATACCGCCCATAAAAAAGTGGGGTGGACATGTCTACCCCAGTCCACCCCGTGGCACCGCCCTTGACTACCAGTGATTTTTTTGAGGGCAAGCACGACGACAGAGAATCGTGTTTGATTACTGTTTGGCCTAATCCAAACAAAACTGGCAAATTTGGGAAACACTAAAGTAAAAAGAGAGGTATACTTTTATATTAAATTTTCCCCGTTACCTGTGAATTTATTAGGACTGCTTTAGAAAATACTTCTTTTTAACAAATTGGCGAGAAATTTCTTAGCAATCTATTGCATCTGCTTGAATCATCCTTACAGTATAATTTGTCCGATTTTATCAAACTTGTGTCAAGAAGTCAAAACTCCCCACGTTTGTCTACAGAAGGTCCTAGAGCGTCCAGATTCTTTCCATGCTGGGTAGGATCTTCCAAGAAAAGCATGAAAGTGAACTGGAGAGTCATTCTAAATAAGGAATTTGAAATATTTTCCTTGACTAATGATCATAGAACTGTCAACACTTCGATTTTGGAAACAGGCAAATTGGATTGTGACAGTCGTAAACAAGGTGAAGTGCGGTTTTTCACAATTATTTCCTGAAGGTGGTAATTCGTGAAAAACTGCTACAAATTTTGGAACGTTTCCACTTTAGAACCAGGAGAGATGGATGAAGACAGGCATTCTAACTAGATCAAAGAAAATTATGGTCACTTTACATTTTGGATGCTAATTTATAAAAACGACTGTTACAATTTGATCAAAATTCTATTTAGCACCGGCAAACATGGTATTCGGCAGAAAGGTTCTAAGCCAAAGTAAAGGGCGTGTCCTCAAAAATTTTCCTGGAGGGCTCCATCCCCAGATTCCTTCTATCTATATATTATTGGTGTACCTACTTTGGTTATTACGTCCATGTGATTTTAATAGCCTCATCCTAATACTTTATTAGCCCTGGTCACGCCGCTGCGTGAATTCATGATGAAATTACAGCATCTACGACCTTCTTTCTTTGAAGACTACTTTTTGTCATAGAATCCTTATTCTAAACGGAATTGCTGCGGATAGCGGTTACTGGCGAAAAAACGGTGCGGTTAACGAATATTGGAGCAAAAAGGCGCGGTTATGCGGATATCGATTATCGAGCCCCCTATAATGGACCCACCACTTGCCCAGACTAAAAGCGACTAAAATTGTCAAAATGTATACCCTGGGCTAGACTGGAACTCCGAAAAAGTATACTCTTGCGGGCGGCACATAAGCACATATCCAGGTACCTTTGCTATGGAAGAGCCCCCCCCCCCCCCCCGTTGGTCCTATGGCCCTATGGTCTTAGGTCTTTTATTATGAATACCCTTAGCATGACTTTGACAGTGTATTCGATTATGATTCAAATAAATATTGCTCTAAAATTGCCCAAGTTCACCCGCAAAGTTCTCGTTCAGCGAGTGAGACTTTCCCCCCATGGTCGCGGATAACTCCGCGGTTGGATCATGTGATTGGAAGCGATCTCCTATCAGAAAGTAATAAACTGTGCAAGCACAGTGAGCCTCGATGCGGAGAGGAGGCGAAGAAGAAAACATCCCCTTTATTTGAACCATAATATTAATAATGATAATAATAGTACCTTTCTCCTCTCCGGAGCAGCTGCTGAAAAGTAACACTGGTCAATGTACAGTATAATTGTTTTCGTTAAACTAGAATTCAATGAAAGAGCACTACTGAGCCTATATCTTTTTTACATCATTGGTTTTTGTTGCTTGCAGGCCTTGCAGGTGACTATGTTTGAACAGCGGAATGAAAACTTATAAAGGCTCTTTCAGAACATAGTCACAAGATCTTCTGACTATGTTCAGAAGCATCAATCGAGGTCTGTTGGTATAGGTCAGGTCTTTGCAGACAGCTCAAATACTTTCTGCACTGGGGCTGGGCTGGTACCTCTTTTTCCAAGAAATACTTAGTGGCCTCATGTTTCAAAATAGGAAATTCTTCAAGCAGTGGAAGCCTACGCGTAATAATGGGTCTACGCGTAGGGTAAAGCTTTTATGACTTTGCTTTAGCGAACATGTTTTCAATACGTCACTTTTAAGACGGTTGTAAAGAGGGGGTGAAGATCACGAATCACAGAAATAAAATGCTAGATTTCACGTTTCACGTTAAAGAAATATTGCATTTTCACGTTTCACGAAAACTGATACTGGCTTTTCACGTCTCACGACAAAAAAAAATGGCCAAAAAGTATGGCAAATCACGTTTCACGAAATACCCTTTACCACCCTCTTTTAATACAAACAGTGTTGACGCCATTGCACTTTGCTGTCAATAGTTGACGCAGACCATACAGGCCCATACGATCTATACTAATCCTTATTGACATATTTCCAATAGAGAGAATGTGACTCTTCCGTTTTCGGTGATATGGCAGTAGAGTCTGATTTCTAATACCTTCCCACAAAATTTAAAAATTAAACGAGACTTACCTGTAAGTTGAAGTTTGATTATAATTCTTCTCTATGATCAGCAGGAACGGAGGAATCACATGAGAAGCGAGCGCATGCGCCACTGGTCATACTTAAAAGTGAATGATCGCAGGCCTAATTTTTGAGCAGACAGGAACGAAGGAATCAAGCCGGGTGGGAATGGTGAACGAAAGGGTGGGCATGTGATTCCTCCGTTCCTGCTGATCATAGAGAAGAATTATAATCAAACTTCAACTTACAGGTAAGTCTCGTTTAATTTTTAAATTCTTCTCTATAATCAGCTACGTCACTACGTAATCCCATGAGACTTCAAAGCCCTGTGATCATGAACATAAAACATCCGGAAGGATAGTTGTCAGTAAAATCGAAAACCGAACGATATTCATGGTACTAGAGTTTGTCAGTTGAAACGACAATGCTAACACAATCAAATTAATCAGTAGATAAGGTAATAGTAGCAACAGTAGAAGATACGCGATCATATGGTACTGGTTACGTTTTTGTCAATAACAAGCAAGCTAGTAAGTGATAAACTATATCAGAAACTAAGTGTCATTGGGGTTGATCTGTGATATAACATGCTGACCGAAATTGTCTCTTTGAACTGACCGGCAATGGGAACGTGCAAATGTCTGTGCATTTGACCAGCCAGCGCTGGCCATAATGTCATTAAGGCGAAGGCCAGCTGTTTTAGCAGCTGATGTTGAGGCTGCGCGACAACTGTGTGCAGTAAATACAGTAGTGTCAATGCCAGCAGCTTTCATTGTTGACTTTACCCACCGAGAAATTGTCTCTCGAGTTACAACAGCATGAGGTTTTTGGAAACTTATAAACAAGGCTGTGTTATTATTGCGAAGGTGTTCTGTCCGCTTGAGATACTCTTTAAGGTGAGTTACTACACATAAATTTATATCAGAGGGATATGGCAAAAGTTCCAGCGGAGCTTGGTGTTTTCCAACTTTCGTCGTTTTAAGGGGCTCAGAAATGGTGATACAAATCATATTCGGCAGCTGTTGCATGTTCTGAATGTCTATAGCATGAATTGTTTGACATCTCTGGCCCGTAAGCAAGCAGAGCAGAGTTACTGTTTTAAGGGTGAGCTCTTTCAGCGAAAGCTGACTTATTGGCGAAGGCGTTCGTAGATAGTCAAGAAGACCGCCTACATCCCAAATTGTAGTATGTTTTGGTATCGAGGGTCGTTGCTCAAAGACGCCTTTTAAAAGGCGACATATAAGTGGGTGTTCACCTATAGGAAGCCCATTTTCACTAGTGAGAATTGTAGACAAAGCAGATCTAGCAGTGTTGATAGCACTGTAACCTACACCCGAGTCAAAAAGTGACGTCAAGAATTCAATTACATTTGGTATCAGGGGTTGCAGCGGGTCAATGTTGTTTTGAGCGCAGAATTTTTCCCATCGCTGAAGAGGGTACTTGTACTGTCTTAGTGTGCCTGGTCGCCAAGACGACAGAAGCAAGTGCTGTGCAGAATGTGACAGGTGGTACCCAGCTAATTTGGTGCTGATAAGTGGCACACTAGAAGTTGCAGCTTTGAGTGTAGCGGATGCGGAACTTCTGGTTGGGTCGGTAATTTTAACAGGTTCTTGCTTGGCTTCAGAATAATTGGTGCTGTTTGCATCATCTGTCTGGCTTTGGCGTACCACGGTTGGGTTGGCCAATCTGGTAAAACACAAATCCCCTCTGCACCGTCTAACTCTATCTTGTTCAGCAATCTCGACACTAAACTAAAAGGGGGGAAAGCGTAAAAGTCATAAGCACCCCAGTTAAGGGTAAATGCATCAACTGCATAAGCCTCAGGGTCTGGCTTAAAAGATACAAAACAGTCAATTTGACGGTTTATTCGCGATGCGAATAGGTCAATCTGCGGTGCAGTAGGCAGGTGGCGAAAACAAGAATTTAGAATGTTTGGATTCAACTGCCACTCCGCAGAGGTAACGGTCTTTTTCCTAGATTCATAATCAGCATAGAAATTTTGCTTTCCAGGTATATGTGCAACTGATAACCAAAGGTTTCTAGAAATACACCAATTCCAAATAGTTTTGCAAAGATCATTGCATGTTTTTGACCGGCTACTTCCCATATGGGAGATCACAGAAACAGCTGTAGTGTTGTCAGTCATAACACGAACATGTACATTAGAACAAGAAGATGCAAAAATTTTGAGTCCAAATAAAATGGCTAGCATTTCTAAATAATTGATATGTTGGGCACGCTCAAAGGCGGTCCAAAGGCCTCCTGTCGAAGTGCCGTTACACACGGCACCCCAACCATTTGAAGATGCATCAGTTGTTATGAGCAAAGAGTAATGTGGCCTAATTAATGGTCTATGTGCCTGATTAACTGAAGAGATCCACCATTTTAGTTCGTCCTGTGCTTGAACACTAAGACTCATATTGCTGTCGAAATTTCCTCTAGATGCCCGGAGGGCCGCAGTTTTCTCGCGGTCTATTTGGCGGTAATGTAATGGGCCGTAAAGTTCACCTGGGAACAATGAAACTATTTTGCCAATAACTTGTGCAACAGTACGAATTTTAGTAGTTTCTTTGCCAAGTAGCCCTTGACACAAAGAGATGATGGAATCCTTTTTCTCCTGCGTGGGGCGGACAGTCATATTGTCAGAATTTAAGAGAAATCCTAGCATTTTTATTTCTTTGGAAGGCACGAAGGCCGATTTAGACGGGTGGATTATGAATCCAAGTTTCGTAAATATGGCTATAGCATCAATGAGTGCTTTAGAGCAGGAATCGAAATCGACCCCCTGTACATATATATCGTCTATGTAAGCCGTTGCTATATGGCCTTGTTTATGAAGCATCGTTAGTGCGGGTTTAAGCACTTTCGTAAACAGGCGTGGGCAACTTGAGAGCCCATTAGCGCAACAAGTATACTGTAGCAATTGCCCATTAAACTCAAACCGGAGAAATTTACGATGTTGCGGTGCAATTGGTATGCTGTAATAGGCATCTTTTAGATCTAACGAAGCCATAAAACATTGTGGTGACATTAATTGTGTTATTGTGGAAAGGGTGTCCATTTTGAAATGGCGATAAGTGACGTAATTGTTGAAATGCTTCAAATTCAAAATCATACGATGTGTTCCGTCCGGTTTTGGAATTAGGAAAATCGGGGATATAATTTGTCCGGGTTCTGGACTAGCCAGTTCTAAGACCCTCTTTGCAAGCAGTTTCTTGATTTCTGCCGTGATTACCTCACGCTCTTTTTCGGTGAATTGAGCACTTCTGGGTTTTGGCGGCTCTGGGAGCTCGTCAAGTTCAATATGGACACCCGTGACAGTCATGAGGATTTCAGGGTCATGGGTTAGTGTTTTCCAGGTTGGTAAGAATGTTGAGACCCTACCAGCCTCAAAATTTGCACATTCATTATGTAAATAAGAAAGCAATGTAGGTAAATAAGCAGGAAATTGACTTACAGACTTCAAGGCTGCCAAATCGCTTAAGATCTTTTCGGTTGAGTAGCATTCTGAACTGGCTGGTCTGGACCCTGGCGGTACTGAGGAAATTTCTTCTGTGGGTGTCTTGGTTGGCCGCCGTATGAAAAAGGACGTTGGTTGAAACGTTGTTTTCTGTCAGCACTCAAATTGGACCAAGCTTCTTTGTTAACTTTGACTTGGGGAAAGTCGGTACAGTTTGAAGGGCGGCCATATTTTTCCAAAATCGGTTTTAATTTTTCAGGCGCAAGTGGTTTTCCCCAACGGGAATTTATTATGGCTGCCAGTTTTGAGTGAATTTCCTCACCAACCTTAGACGGTGTCTCAAGGGCTTTGGCGACTTCGTCAAGTAAAACGTGTGTTTCGTCCGCTTCCGGACCTTTATTGCCTGTGTCTTTATCAGAAGGGAGTAAAGCAGCGACCTCTGCCGTCAAGGAGGGAGTGTCATCTTCCTCATCACTAGCATATAGACTCACGGTATCGAAATCTACCGTATCCGCTTTGTGTTTTTTGGCTTTAGAGCCAAACACAGGACCAATAGGGCGTTTACCTCGGGGAAGGTGTGTCCCTTGGCTTAGGTTTTGTCCGGTGGACATATCTGGTAATGGCTTGTCTAATCGAGAAAGAGCAGGCCCGGTGGGCGCAGATGAAACTGAGCAGTGTGCAAATGAAGACGGTAACTCACCGTCAGACTGAATTCGCTCAAAGGGTTGAGCAGGATCTGCCTGTGCAGATATGAAACGTACGAAGAGATCGGACATTAGCCCAATACTTTTATTCAGATCGACAAGTGTTTTGCCCACATCAATGGGAGGGGTTTCCACCTGTGGCGGGTCATCTGGATTCAGCGTTCGAATGTTGTCTGAGTCTGGTGCATCCATCGCCTATGGACAATAGAAAAGGCGATAACTAGTCGTAAATCTATTTGTGAATTGGAAGACGGTGTTGTTCAAATATATAAAATTGTAATTGTAAAGACTATGATGAACAAATTGTACTTACAATTGTCTTGAATGATGTCTTCGGAAGACGTTCGAAAAACGCGTGTACAACCAGTGGCTTGATGTTCGCAATGACCAGTGGCGCATGCGCTCGCTTCTCATGGGATTACGTAGTGACGTAGCTGATTATAGAGAAGAATTCTTTTGTCTGAAGCGCTCTCAGTGACGTAAACTCTTTTTATGTCATCCTGCATACATTCGACTCCGGTTGTTCCCAAAATAGCTTTATGAATACTAGAAAATCGATTTTTATAACTAAAAAAATAACAGAAACAGCAAGAAAAAGCTTTTTGCACATTCTTTTGGTACCAGAATCTGAAACCTAATACCTCAGGGCTCCAAGTTGGAGGCTGGGAAAGCAGCCACAAAGAAACGCAGCCACGGCGCACCGTACGGCGTCTGGGGCGTCTGGCTCTCAAGTGTATGGACCGTAACAGAACTTTCCAATTTAGAGAAAAAACCAAGGTTGAATTTCTTGTAAAGCAAAATTTTAAGTGGCTTCGCCCCCGGACTCCGGTGTGGGGCTTACAGCGCCCCCTAACCCGAGCTGGATTGGTTTGCTTATGAGGGATATTTGGAAACTAATACCTAACTTTTTGGCTCCCAGCCGTCCCTGCATCTGAGAAATATAACGCATGAACAAATAGGAAACGAAGTAAAAATTTGCCAAAGTAAAAGTTCTTTACTGAAATAAATAATTTCTTAGTTAATTTGCTCCCAGACAAGTGGCACAAGTCAGAGTTTCTTAGTCTATTAACAATCTGAGAGTTTCTTATTGAGTTTCTTATTGGCAGTTTCTTATAAAAGACACTTGATTTCTTAAGGGCTGCCATGCCTAGAAAAGAAAATCAAAAAGAGTGTTACATGCCGTTCCTATGTATTGTAAAATCATAAAGATCTTCCCGAGGGACATTTTACTGTTATAAATCTAGTACAGCCTTGGCAAAAATCCTTTCGTTTTCAAGACAATTGATCAAAAATTCGTCAAAATCCGTTTGTTGTGAAAAAATCTCATACGCTTTGGTGCGCCTTTTTGAATGAGTAAAATGCCCCTTTGATTTTCCTGTCCATTCCTTTACTTAAAACAAAGGAAGATAAAGATGTAAATAGTCTTGATTGACAAATTGACAAATGGTGTACCCTGTCTTGCTTCGCAAAGCAGAAGTTTGATTAATGATTACCTGCACCACTTTACTTCGGAGAAATCCTCACTATCTGAAAGAGAACTTTGAACTTGATGTTGGAGGATTTTGACATAACATTTATATGAATGGAACACACTATCAAGCTTACACTCAAGGTATTTGTAACAAAAATGAACAGAACCTTAGTGCCATAGTGCCATAATAGTGCCATAGGGCCATAGTGCCAGGGTCATTGATAAGTAAAACCTGGAAATCAACCTTCAGACAAGTTGCTTTTACAGCTAACAACTTTTTCAATGTAGAATAAGGTCACGCAAACAAAGACGCGCCAGGAAAACGTGATAATTTACTTCCGTTCTCGATGTGGAAGTCTTCTGGCCTGGTGCTAAAAGATGATCCACATGCCACTTTTACATAAAGAGCTTGGTTTGCAAAGACTTAACAATAATAACACGCTCAAAAGTTTTGGATCTAATGCTAAATGTAACTTTGAAATCGTATTCTTGATTCATATCAACTTGCCGTTTTTGTTTGAACGTAAAATAACACTACTCATTCCTGCGTGACCCTTCAGATGTCATCAAGAAACGAGCCTGATACAGTGCCTAAGATTCTTTCAATTTCTCAATTTCTTTCTAATGACGTAACACATGCATCTCGTCCACCCGTCCACCCAGTCCACCCTAAGTTTCTCTCAGTTTCTCGATTTCTTTCTAATGACGTAACACATGCATCTCGTCCACACGTCCACCCTGTCCACCCTAAGATTCTCTCAGTTTCTCGATTTCTTTCTAATGACGTAACACATGCATCTCGTCCACCCGTCCACCCTGTCCACCCTAAGTTTCTCTCAGTTTCTCGATTTCTTTCTAATGACGTAACACATGCATCTCGTCCACCCGTCCACCCTGTCCACCCTAAGTTTCTCTCAGTTTCTCGATTTCTTTCTAATGACGTAACACATGCATCTCGTCCACCCGTCCACCCTGTCCACCCTAAGATTCTCTCAGTTTCTCGATTTCTTTCTAATGACGTAACACATGCATCTCGTCCACCCGTCCACCCTGTCCACCCTAAGATTCTCTCAGTTTCTCGACTTCTTTCTAATGACGTAACACATGCATCTCGTCCCCCCGTCCACCCTGTCCACCCTAAGATTCTCTCAGTTTCTCGATTTCTTTCTAATGACGTAACACATGCATCTCGTCCACCCGTCCACCCTGTCCACCCTAAGTTTCTCTCAGTTTCTCAGTTTCTATTTTGACACAACAGAGGATCGTTGCAATGATTGAAGGTGATCATTACTTCCTTCACTTTGCAATGATTAAAAGTGATCATTACTTCCTTCACTTTGCAATGATTGAAGGTGATCATTACTTCCTTCACTTTGCAATGATTAAAAGTGATCAATCACTTCCTTCACTTTGCAATGATTAAAAGTGATCAATGACTTCCTTCACTTTGCAATGATTGAAAGTGATCATGACTTCTTTCACTTTGCAATGATTGAAGGTGATCATTACTTCCTTAATTTTGCAATGATTGAAGGTGATCATTACTTCCTACACTTTGCAATGATTGAAGGTGATCATTACTTCCTACACTTTGCAATGATTGAAGGTGATCATTACTTCCTACACTTTGCAATGATTAAAAGTGATCATTACTTCCTTCACCTTGCAATGATTCAAAGTGATCATGACTTCCTTCACTTTACAATGATTAAAGGTGATCATGAATCCAATATGATCTTATTGAGATATTGATTGGCTGTGATTATCATATTGATCAATCATAGATTGTCTTTAAGTGGAATGAAATTTTGAGTCCTTTGAATTTCTACTAGTAGAATTTCATTCTCTGATATATCGAGGAACAACCCGATATCTCACCTGAGCGAGCCGATATATCGGCTTGGTGAGGCTATTTTTTCTCATATAAACACAAGCAAGAATAGCCTCACTTCACTGACACAAAATTGCTGATCTGCGCAAGCGCAAACCATCATTTTCATTGTCATATTGTCAAATTTGGTGCCAAATTAAGATAGCCCCAGCAAGCCGAGGCTATTTTTCTCCCATATAAACAGAAGCTGAAAATAGCCTCACCAAGAAATAGCCTCGGGTAGCCGAGGCTATTTTCTCCATATAAACAGAGCCTTAGAAGCTGGACTTGGAAATCTACTTCTAATGTTATTATAAACACAAGCAGGCAATGGTCTTGTTTTATTCCATCCTAAATAGCCAAAGATCCATTGTATTAGCCATCTGTAACTTACTGCTCTACCAAACCTGTAAGAAGAAGAAAGGTGTGGCTTTACTTCTTTGTGTTTCCTTCATGCAGCCTCAAAATTTTCATCTGACACAAAATAAAAGTATGTTTACAGCTATATGAACTATCTCTTCACTTTGTCACACTCTGTCCTTGTGTCTCATTATACCTTGGGTTTTTCTATGGCAATTGAAAAATCTTCCACATATGATCAAAATTTGCCTTTGTTGGCTTCAAAGTGTTTTACCACAATTCCCCACAACGGACTCCCTATTGATAGGTGAAGGGGAGGTTGACACTTCTTGAATTCTGAAAACAAATGTTGTCTAGTGTGCCTATCTGGGTACTGCTTTTCATGCACACGTGGTCTATTTCGGTTGGGGTGGCCTGCAAGGTGAGTTCTAAGCTAAGTTTTTCTCCAAAATATTGCAAGTGGAGAAAAAGTAAAAAATCCCCTGAACAATGGGTGTATTCTGGGGTTTAGAAATCTCCAAAGTTTGTTATGTTTTTGGGCTTTTCAATTTGCTTACCAATAATGGGGAGTTCCCCAGGGGCACAATTCTGAGTAGAGTAAACTTAACAAATGACTTGAATTTTACACTGATCTACTGCCAGAGGAAATTTGTAGAATCTTTGCAATTACAGCAAGAAAAAACATGGAAATTTAACATACTCATTTTCAGTTTGATTTCCTCTTCTTCAGTACAATCTCCCACTTCTATCTTTCAAAAATGGTGCAACCATCTTCAAGTTTGTCTGGTTTGTGACAGCAATGTAATCAGGGTGGCTGGTGACACATTGTATATTATCTATTGTGCCATCAAATGTCAACTTTCCATTCGCCTCTGCAAAGTCCCAGCACACAGTGGGCATAAATAGGGAGCCATGAGGACATTTCACATGTACCAAAAGTAGCAAGATTTTATAAGGCATCTAGTTGCAGCAATGTTTGAATTATTTGAATAAACATTTTATCAAAGATTGGCAACTAAAATATAGATGTTTTATTCAGTTAAAAAACCAAAAATTGTTTCTGTGAATTTTTTTCACATTACACCATCAGCAACAATGAATTGCTCTTTTGGGAGTTTGGCAACCTCCGCATTAGAAAGAAGTCAGAAGTTCACTGCATGTCATCTGAGACTCCAGTTCCTCCTAATTTCAAATCTGCAATAAATTTTTCAGAAACATATACACCTTATGAACTATGACCCAAAGACTGGACCCTAGTTCTGGCAAAAAGCATGTCTCTCTGGTACAATGAATAGCTTATAATTAACAAACTACGCAATCTACCAAGAAATGAAGTTCAAATTCAGAATCAGGGTGAATTGGTGGTTCAAATGACATATTGGTGTTCTTGAAGCTTTTTTGCTACAGGCGTTTCCAGAATTCCCAAGGGTCTAATTGTTTGTTTTATTGAATTATCGAAAAGGCCCAAATTGGGCCCATATTTGGTTAAGCTCATCTGAAAGCTGATAATTCATAGATTCAGAATCATATATGGTTTATCTGGGCCAAATTTGGGACTTTTGAGCTATTTACAAGTATTTGGAAAAATTCACCCCTAAAATGCGTACATTTTTCTTAAAAATCTGCATTTCTATGCCTAAATTTGGCACAGAACAGAAACATTCTGACTGAAATCCTATTCTAAAAGGATGTAAACAATCATAATATTAAGTTGAACACAAAAAGTAAAATTTAGAATGATTTTCTTTAGCTTTATGCATGAATATCCAAAAAATGAAGAATTTCATCAAAGTGAAAAAATGTCTATATTTTGGCAAATTCAAATTGCAACATCTCTTTATCGGAAAAAGATAAATGCATTTTGTCTTTTCTATTCAATAATGCACTCTTTGGGTTTGCAGTATATCATAATGGATAATGTGGTTTCAAAAAATCATTTTTTGCGAAATGTCCTCATGCGTGCCCACTGTGCAGCAGCAACAAAACTCTTGCACCAACCAGAAGCTCCACTTTGCACTCATTACAGCTACACATGTGAAAGGTTAAAATCTTTTCAAACATAATCTCCATGGAATGAAAAAATTTAGTAGGGATGAGGATACAGTTAGGCTGAAATGCAGATTCTAATGTTTTGAATGTTAATCAGTACTTGTTCTGGCTTGAAAACCTTCATAATGTAATGCTGGTAACATACCAGGAGTAAAAGCTAACTCGCCAAATCCAATGTAGTTTCCAAGCAAAAGACTGTGTGCATCTTTGTACAGGATGCCATCTTCATCTGCCTGGCGGTTTTCACGACGAGCACCACCTTCCTCGTCAGAGGAGGAAGCCAATGGCTCCCCATCATATGGGTCTATTATAGGCAATACTTCCCCAATTTCTTCCATATCTGATGACTCTTGGCTTAAATCAGATTCCAACATGTCTCGTTCACTTTCTGAAATCTTTCTCCACAGGTTTCGTCGCATGATTTGCAAATCACTCAAATTAATGAGTCGCACTCCCAACAAACCAGTTGAATCGCCAGTATGAATCTCTGTTGTTGAACGTTGCTTTGATGAGCTTTGCAAACCATTCCACGTCATAAGTGCCAAGGCCCCAAGGAGGTTTTGTTGCCAAGAGCTGCTGGTTTTGCACGCACAAATGCTGATGATGCCGACGTGATATTGCAGAAAAAGTATACCATGTGATAGAGCAAAGTTTGAACCTTACGTTTCACAGAAAAATCAATATCAAAAATTTTGTTGCATTTGGAGCTTTAAAGGCACTAAAAGAAACAAAAACCATACACATCAGAAAGATCTGTAGAAAACAGCCACAGCAACAACAACAATTTTCACATGAAACGATTAGCAATAGTGACAGCAAAACCAGTTGCGTGTGATCGGTCACACACCCAACAAACAGCAGAAATAGCTAATTTATGTGCGGATTGGCAGAAAAAGGGCAGATAAATTGCGAAATTGCATGCCTCCTAGTGACCCCCCCCCCAAAAAAAAATGGAGACAGGAAAGATGTCCCGTGCCCAAAACCAGTCCAAACGTACAACCAGAAGATGAATGGTCTAGATCAATGTGATCAGATAAATAAATAAATAAATAAGATCTAAAATACATGGTATGAGATTTCAAAGCAGAATTAAAAACGTAATATCATAAAAATCCGAGCAGTTTAAAATCCGAAATTCTGGCTCTGGTATATCATGGTATCACAAAAATCCAAGTGGTGGTATGAAAGCCCTACATAATCTGCAGGTGCAGTCAGTGCCATTCCAGCTTTTAATTTCTTTTTTAAACTCATTGATAGATTGAGCATTCCTTATGTGCTGAGGTAGAGATAGCCACAGACGCTGCCCTCTACATTTGATGGTTTCAGATCCGTAACTTGTTGTTCTTACCATTGGTAGCAAAAATTCATTATTGTTTCTCAGGTTATAGGTAACAGTACGCTCACAGAAGTTCTCCTTCATAAAAGGGGGGTTTATGTTTTCCTTAGCTTTGAACATTTCAATCAAAAGAGTTTGCAGGTTCTTAGCATGAATGCTAACCGAGTCATCTTTTTCTAGCAGGGTGTTAAGGCTAGATTCATAATCCTTGTATGCAATTCGCAGGGCCCTTTCATGTATTCTATTAATCTTATTATTATTATTATAAGTGAAAGTGGCGATTATCGCTTTGTGTGTACAAAGGGCTCCTGGCCACATACAATGGCCGTTTGCATGTGGACATGGGACCCACACACCAAGGGGCCTGCAGACCCGCATTTTACCGGACCTGCAGACCCGCATTTTACAGAAGCCGCTGCAGGAGAAATCAAAAACGTTTTTTTCTGCAAATATTAAATTTAGTGCAGTATCTGTGAGTCATATATTAATAATAATGTTAGTAATGATAACAATACAAATTTTTAATTCAATTCAATAATAATCATGATGATAATAATGCGACTTTTTAGTCAGGGTTAACACTTCAACGTTTCTGCTATTGTCAATGTCCCAATTAACATAAAAGAAAGTAGAATTACTAGGGTAGTCTTGGGCAATGACAGACACTTTCATTTCTTCTGCTGATATCTCATTTACCAGTAGTTCATATTAAAAAGAAGTTTAATCAAGTGAAAGCTTGTTAAATAGGTAATTGAATGATATATTGCTTTCAATGTTTCACTTACTTGTTTTATTTTTTTTTTTAAATCAGAGCCAACAGCGTTGGGTGGGCAATGTCGGACATACATGGGTAATGCCAGACATGTCAATATCTTATGTTTTGATCCTCTTGAAAACCTAAAACGAGGCTATGCAGTGGATAACCACAGAAAAGGCTAATTCGCAAATATGTGAAACAGCATGGGTGCCAGGTAAGATAATTTTTTTCTGCACATAATATATGTTTCAAAAGTCATTTTGAATAAATTAAGACTTTTTTAAAAATTTTCATGAGTTCAAACAACGCATCTAGCATCAGGGTGATTAATATTCTCCAAAGAATGAAAGTCTAAAGGCACAGTTTGTTCGTATGACACTGATCACAACATGTTCTCAGATGATATCAAAAATAGTAGTAGCTGCATGCAAATGAATAATTCAGCACATGTACGATTTGACTTTTAGTGTTTCCATTTTTGATCTCGTCAGACAAAATGCTGTGATGACGGCCAACACAAAAACTTCTTGGTAAATTACAAAACAAGATGAAACGAAACAGATTAGAAAAACAGTTTTTCATAGTAAATCACTCTTTGTAGTCCTGTTAAAAAAGAAAAATGGAAGGCACATACGTCTTTCAATGTTACAATCTAATGTTTTAAATAGAAGTTAACATAACGAATGCCTCACATAACGAATTAATCTCTTCCAGTTCTTCATCAGCAATGCCTTGTTCAAGATCTGTGCATCGGACATGGAACCACAATCCACAGCCATTGTCGAACTCGCTCTCCTCATCACTCTCAACATCTTTGCCACAAGCAATCCACCTCTCATCCTCATCATAAATTCCTCCACACTTCTGGCACTCATTTTCCTCCCTCAATGGCTGTTTAAATAGCTTCTTTTTGTTTTTCTATCCCTTTGATTTTTTCTTGGCTCGTTCACATTCTTTTGCTGCCTTTTGTTCTTCTCTTTGTTTTTTCTTGAGCTGTGTTTGCTTTTTCTTTTCAGCAACCCTCCTCTTTTTCTCTGCAGCTTTCTTCTCTCTTTCTTCTTTTCGCTTCTCTTTTGCATCTTGCTCTTCCTTCTTCTCCTTCTTTATTGATGCCATCATTTCCTGTGCAAGTCTGCCTGATAAATGCCTTGGGAGCATGGAGCTTTTTGGCCTCAGGTTTTTTCTTTATTTTTCGTTTTCTTTGGGGTGCCTGGATAAGATAAATACTGCTTCCAAGATTCCGATCCACCAGCAAAACTTGAAACATCTGTCATGTCAACGGTTGATGGTCCAGGCAGTGGCCCTTGTTCTTTTTGTAGCTCCTGGCATTCTGAGTCGATGCTCTTGTCGATGACACTTGGTGACGGAGTTGGGTTTGATGCAAGGACTTTCAGATCCCTCCAAGCACAGTATTCAGCGTCTTCTTGAAGATCGTAGCCTTCTCTGAACCTTTTCTCAAACAAATCAATCTTCTCAGTCTCCATGATGGCGCTTTTGATGTTCCGTTTAGCGGAAGAAAGTGCATCCTTTACCATGGCGGAGAGAGAATGCAGTTGTTGTTGATCTTCTCTGGGAGGTGGTCCAGGCTCTTCGTTTCATGGGGCAGTTTCCTCATTGTTTTCAAAAATTTCCAAAATGATGTTGTCATCGATCTTGCTGATTCCAGCAATGTCCACATCACCGTCATCACCATCATTTCATTGTCGTACAATTCTGAGCATGTGAACTTTGATTTGTCAAGCTGATCGAAGTTGCAGGAATAGATACCAGCCTTCTCAAAGGAGTTGATTATTGTCTCGCGCTTCACCGCCTTGTTGAATGCTTCCATGAAAACTCTACCAAAGGTTGCCTTTGAAATATCAGCTTTTGGATTAGCATCGTTGAACTTCTGGCAAGCGGCACTCCAAAACATCTTCAGGGGCTTAAAAAAACCAACATCAAGTGGTTGTGTTAAATGCGATGTGTGCTGACGTAAGCAGAAAAGGATGATACCATTCTCGTCGCACAATTTGCTGACATAAAGATCAACGTGGGAATCATGGCCATCAAGCAGGAGTATCACTGAGCGTTTGGAGGGAATTTCCTTCACAAAATGATTTGCTAGCCAAGCATAGAATGTCCCCGTCTCCATCCAACCATTATCCGTAAATGCAACCATGGAATTTTGAGGGAGATCGATGCTATAGTTCCAAATAGGTCGTTTTCCTGGGAACAGTACTGTTGGATTCAGTGCTCTGCCGTCTGCCAAAATGGCTACGAGGACAGTGATTTTTTTTTCTTATTTGACGCAATTTGATAGGCATGGGATACACCGCGCTCAACCACTACCTTTCCGATGGTACCAGCTTGAAGAGGAAAACCGCTTTTATCGCAATTGTATACCTGGTCGGCCGATGTGATGCCAAATTCCTTTAGCACTTTCTCATAATGATCGTACCAACCATGCAGCCCTTTCTCGGAACAAGATTTGGCCCTGGAACGTTCAAGTTTTTCTGGCTTCTTCATCTGTATCTCTGGGTTTCTTCTAAAAAAATGCTTCCACCAGTCATCTCCGGGCTTATTGTTCTTGAAAACTGGAACCGTCCTCCCCTGCTTATTCAAAATATTTTGCACAGTTTCAATGACTTGCTTCTTCGTGCGCCCAAATCCCAAGCGTGACATCTTCTTGAGCCACTCCACCAACTCTTTTTCTTCATGTGGCTTGAAGACTGGTTTTCGCCCAACTCGTGATCCTATTTTGCTCTTGCCACTGATGATGTCTTGAAGACTAGATTTTGGAACACGAAACTTCTCGGCTGCCTTACAAACCGACGTACCTTCTTTGCATGCATTAACGGCATTCTCCACATCTTCGGCCTTCCATTTACGTTTAAATTTAGACTTCATCGTGATTCCAACCATATTTGCGACTAGATTTTTAACTTATTATCGCGTATGAGCAGTGTAAATGATTTAATCGGAACTGATATCACTGTGAATTATATATCTTACGCACAGTGTGTCATTTTTAGAGACTGACTAAAGATACAAGGTGTGTCATTCTCGTGGGGGTAACATTTGAATAGTTCAACATGAAGCAAGATCAACGTCATCAAACGGGGGCGCTTTAAATCACATGGAATTAAAATGGCCTGCACACATTGTTTCTCTACAAAAATAATTCAACAAGAAAAGAATTTTGGTACACGAAGAATAATCCCAAAAATCAGGCGAAAACTTGATCAAATAATTTTGGGGAGGAAATCCGGCAAAATATTGTAATGATACACCAGGAACCTTGCTCATTTATGCCTAAGTGTTGAGTAAGAAACTTTTTCTGTGTTACCCCCGTCTTTACATCATATTATTATTATTATACCTCACTCTTCTTTTTACCTTTTTATGAGTAATTTTATCACTAAGTCTGCTCGGAATTGCGCAAGGAGTGGAAACATGAAACACGTGTGTCATCTTGAGAGGAATCACCACACTGTCCGACATTGCCCATGTGGGCTTGTTTCAAATCACATCCACAAATGTGGGGGAATCACAAATTTGCGTCATCGGATGGAGATAACACCATTATCCAATCAAAAGGTGATGGTTTGTCCATCGATCAATCATATACCAAAAGCAAAACAAGAACGGAGAGCATTCCCCAATCGCCCAACGAGCGATACCTCGATTTTGAAACGCAGGAAAATGGCGAGAAGTTAGGCCCACTCGCGTCACTGGCCAGCATGCAAAGCACTTTTATTAACAACTGCAAACCACAAGAAGATTTATGAAGCGAAATATTTGGAGGAAAAAGGTATTTCTAAATATCTGTAACGATTTGAGATTAATTTTCATGATAATCTTTTAGAAATCATTCTCGAAAGCCGATTTGTCCGTGATTGCCCAGCGTCCGTGATTGCCCACGACTACCCTACTTCAACTACGATCACTGCAAGCTTCTACCCCAGCTAGGGGTTCTCTCAATGGAGCTGTTATTGTTGCAAGGACTAATGTACACTTGCTGCTGTAGTTTGCCATTCCTAACTAACTATGACTTCTTCAGTGTTGATTTTGGTGCGGTTTTCAAATCTGTGACATGTTTCGGGTCAGGGTGTGTTCCTTCTTCATTGAAAGTCCAGCCAAAGAATGCCAAATTGTTTCAAGGAATTTACACTTCTCTTGATTCAGCATAAGTCCTCTTTCCAACAGGCGTTTCAGACATTTTCCAATGTATTGGTCGTGTTCAGCACGGTTTGCTCCAAAAACCATTATGCCATTCGCTATATTTGCAACACTATATTTGCAACATCATTTAGCAGAGATGCACACAGTCTGCGCTGACTTTGATATTTTAAAAAGCTTAACATCAATAGAAGCGGTCAAGGAAATGTTGGAGCATAGAGCTAAAGTGGTTCAATAAGAGTTGCCAACCTGCCTGTTAGTGAATCAACAGCAACTTAGATGGCAAATGCAGCTAAAAAGTTACTTAAAGGCAATCTGGAGCAGCCGCATGAAATCAGGCAATCAAATAAAAGGCGATCATGGAGCAGCTATTGAACATTTGAACATGGAGCAGCTTGTACATTTGTGGCATTACGAATCTTCAATGTAATTTTGCGTAATGAACTCCTAAACAAATCCTCATTAGGTTTGATCCTTAAGCTCAGCAATGGAGCTGCAACTGTCATTATCGACTATCCAAAAGCTCTTAATCATATTTGTGATATTGATGTGATGTAATTGTTGGAAACATCTCCACTAAAGCCTGGTTTCCATTAAATCATTTCCTGGTTTCCCTATCTTCCATTACTCGCCTACAGGCTGTGATGCACCTTTTCGATTATCCTTTTCAAACCTGCAAAATCGTAGCAACAACAACCCCTATAATTTAATTGGTTAATCAAATCAACGTGATTGTATTCATGCATGTTTCCAAAAAAGTTTTTTCAAATCAGGACAGCTGTAGCCATTGGGAAAGTTGAACTGAGTTCAACTCTCCCAACGCTTATGATCCACGATCCCCCATGGTCTTAAGGGTCGTACGACTATGGAGTCAGGTGTGGGACAAAAATCCGTAATGCTTTTCGTTGTGGCGTTCTTGATTTCGTTGTCGTGCTTTAGCGTGTCGTGGAGTGGTTTCAGTGTTTCGTGGAGTGGTTTTAGTGAGCCACACAGTGGTTTTAGGATGCCATGTAGTGGTCTTGTCACATCATGGTCTGGTCTGAGTCGTTGAGTGGTTTCAATGTATCGTGGAGTGGTTTCAGTGAGTCATGTGGTGGTTTCAGTGAACAATGGGGTATGTACAAAAGACCATGCCGTTGAGTGGTTTCAATGTATCGTGGAGTGTTTTCAGTGTATCATGGAGTGGTTTCAGTTGGTCATGTGGTGGTTTCAGTCCGTCATGGAGCTATTCAGAAAATACTTGGTCGTTGAGTGGTTTTAGTGTATTGTCGAGTCACGTTCTTCTCTCGAGTTGTCGTAAAATCATCCACACTGTCAAGGCGCAAAATCACCCGGGAGATCCGTGACTTATGAATGGACGGGGGTCTGCCACTCGATCTTCAGAATGTACCCTCTTCTAATTAATTAACGTACCCTCTTCGTCTAATTCTAATTAATCTACACATTTTAAACTCTGTTTTGCGAATTTCAGACAAAACCCACTGATGTCTAAGAAAGGTATGCCAAAAAGCAGAAAGGATCCTTCTTTACAGAATTTTGGACCCAAATACCCACCCATGTGTTCGGCACAATACCCTTACCCTCGCATGTTATGTACCTCCCCCGGGAAAAATCATTGACACTGGAATCATTGCAAGCTTGCGCGAACCTGAACATCATTGCAGAAGAAGCTGAAAGATTTCAAACAGATGCTTTGCATGTACTACAGGCAAGATGAGGAGGAGTGCCACCAGTGCAGCAACAGCCTTCAGTAAGACAGCCTGGCCCATCTGTACATTGAACAAGAGCAGCGTGCACAGCAGAACTTCAGGTACCTACAATGCGGTATTTTGATATGATTTATGACGAGTTTTGGTCTGTTTTCGTTTCTCTCAACTTTGTTTGTCTTGCAGAGGTTGCCATGTTTTGGAACCCCCCTAATTGGGAATCCCCCTCATCATTTTCACCTCAAATGGTTGTTTTGTTATTTTCAGAGGGCTTTCCACATCAATTTGCACATGAGTTCCTTTATTGGCTTGAGGTTCGGCCAGGTCTATAACGCGGACCTCGCGGACCACGCGGACCTCGCGGACCTTCTCGACAAACATGACTTTCAGGTCCGCGAAATGTGGTCCGCGTTTTAGAATTTTCCTATAGAGCTAAATTCTAAAACGCGGACCTTAATTTCGCGGACTTCTTCCAACGTCCGCGAGATTTTGTCCGCGTTATAGAATTTCGCTATAGGGTGAAATTCTAAAACGCGGACCTTCATCTCGTGGACTTTCTTGTAGGTCCGCGATATTTGGTCCTCGTTTTAGAATTTTGCTACAGGGCGAAATTCTAAAGCACGGACCTAATTTCGCGGACTCGTTCAGAGCTTTTCTGCTGCATGTTTTAAACGGTTTCCACTACGATTTCTACAAAATCTGTCATCCTTAGTCGATCAACGCCCGTCCAATTTTATGGGCCCATTGGGTTTCGATAGGGGTACACGACCCGAAATAATCGAAGGGAGTGTCGTTTACTTTGATGGGTCTGGAACCGAATGTAGGCTTTCCCACTCACGTAAAAGCTGAGCTGGGACTGAAAATTTCTTGGATGTATCAGACTGTCGGCATTCTGAGTTTCTTGCAGTTTCTTGCACGTTCCATTCCTACCTTCTTTTTCCCTACCCATGCCGTCCTCAACACTTCAAAACAAAGTTTTGAAGCCTTTCCGGTGTTTAGGCATTATTCAAGTACCTTCCGAGAAATATCATGAAGCAGAAAATTGGAAATAAAGTCATTAATTTCTTTTAGTAAAGTAGATAGTCTCTCGAGTTATACTTTTCCGGGAGTTTCTAATAACCTGTTCCTTTTTTTTTCAATTTTAAGTTAAGCAGGTCCACATCAGCTTTTTGCTGCCAAATTTTGACCTGGGTAAATTAAATCATGTATGTATGTGTGTATGTATATATGTATGTATTTACATGACCATACTTGTGGGGACGCCAGTGACCATACACATCAACACTGTGGGGACGTATGTAATTGTGGGGACATACATTAAGTCCCCAGAACGTTTTCAAGCTAGAACTGCTTAAAACCATAGTTTATGGTATGGTACCTCAAACAGGGTTAAAGAGAAAATGTCCCCACAATGCAAGTGTAGGAAATGTAGACATGAGGTTGTGGGGACATGTGTATTGTCATGTTAAAATTATAACTCATTACTTCCGGGGACATTATACACATTTGGATAATTTTTTTTTCTGAAGTGTTTGGTGTGCGTGCCAAAAATGCGTTCACTTGATCTTACATCTAAGTTGCCATCAATAGGTTGATATATGCCATATTCTACAGGCGAGTATTCAGTGCCATTTCAGCGTCCCTCTTTTCGCTTTCATAATCCACAAAGTAAAACTAACAGCAAAGGGACACTGCAAACTAGGCCATGGCAGTACCCTTAAAGCTCTATTAGGCCCCAGTGGCTTATTTAATTTGGGTCTTTCCAACAGAGGGGGGCTTTGATACAGAGGGGGGCTTATTCACAAAATCAAGTGACAAGGATATATTTGGTAGCTTTTCAGTTCTTTTATCCCATATTTTGCGGAATCAACATACAGTTTTACCACACATAAATTCAACACAGTTTTTATCCCCAAGCATATCAGAATTAACATGCAAGGTATTGTCACTACGTAAATGGAAATATTTTGTAATTTCTAGAACTTTGCATAAGTAGGAAGGCTTAACAGAGTGGGGGCTTACTTCAAATTTTGACTAAGAAAGGGAGGGGCTTGTTAGAGAGGGGGGCTTAACAGAGAGGGGAGTTAAATAAGGCTTTAACGGTACTTCGTTTTATTGTTTTTCTATAGTATTTGGTGAGCGTTTCAAAACATATTAACTCGATTTAACATGTAAGTATTATCATCAACAGAATGATACACGTCATATTCTACAGATGAGTATTCAATGCCATTTCAGCGTCCCTCTTTCCGCTGTCATAATCAACAAAGTATAACCAAACATAAAGCAACACTGCAATGGAAATGTTCCGTTTTGAAATGAAATGTAATGATGACGCCACAGTTTGTGTTTATAGCAAATGCATACTTTGATATAGAGCTGGAATAAAAGCTAATGTTGAAGTCGTAACTGTTAGCGTTGATTGTCAAAGCATGTCTTTTAACCACAAGTGGAATAACGTGTAACAATGAAGTTGCCACCATTTCTGTTTATAGACAAAGGAAATCCCCAAAATAGTACTAGAACGAGCTTTAACAAAGAAGTACCAATAACTTGTTTGTATATGCAGAGTATGTCTTGGATACAGAAGTAGGGTCGAATTTAAGTATGAAGTCACCATAATTCATGTTTAGAGATAATGAGACTTAACGGTGTTGTAGGGAAAGCATATCTCCGAAATAGAACTTAAACTGAGATTTGCTAATAAAGTATCAAAAATTTGTGATTATAGGCAAAGTATGTCTTGAATATAGCAACGGAGGGAAATTTAAGGAGTCGCCAAATTTGTGTTTAAGGTAAAGCATATCCTCGAAATAGAACTAGAAATGAGAAGCAACGATGGAGTACCAAACATTTGTGTTCATAGGCTAAACAAGTCTTGCATAGCTGTGGACTGAAATTCATGAATGAAGTCGCCACAATGTGTTTTTGTTAAAAGCAAACCACATATTCAAAATACAAATGGAAAGAAATTTGACAATGATCGGCCACACTTTGCGTTCATAGACAGAGCATATTTTCAAAATAGAACAAAAGTGAGATCTGACGATGAAGTTACTACAGCTTGTGTTTGTAGTAAGAGCATCTCTCGCAAATAGAATTAGAATGACCTTTAACTAGAATGTTCCAACGGTTTTCTTCATAGACAAAGGAATGTTTGGAAAGAATTAGAATAAAATTTAACAATCAAGCCCAAACAAGTTGTGTTTATAGGCAAAGACATAGACATAGAAGTGGAATGAAATTGAACAATGAAATCGCCACAATCCCTGTTGATGGCAAAACACATTTCGAAGAGGAACTAAAATGAGATTTAAAAATGAAGTTGCATTAATTCCTCCCCCTAATGAAACAGATGTGGAGCAAATTTAACAATCAAGTTGCCACAATTTTTGTTTATAGTCAAAGGATCTCTTTCAAATAAAACTAAAGCCAAATGCAGCGGCAAAAATATTTGTTCATAGGCCAAGCACACCCTCAAAGTGGAAAGAAAATGAGATGAGAAAGTTGCAACAGTTTCTGTTTATAATCAATCATGTCTTAGAAGTAAGTTGAATCATATTCAACAATGAAGTCACAAAAAGTTGTGTTTATAACTAATGGTCTCTTTAAAAAAGAACTAAAAGAAAATGCAGCGATGAAGTTGCCCCATTGTGTGTTAATAGGTAAAGTCTATATTCGAAATAGGACTAAATTGAGATTTAAAAGTAAGGTTTCGACAATTTCTGTTCATTGTGAAATCATGTCTTGGAAATAAAGGTAGAATGAAATTTGACAATGAGGTAGTTTATGGTCAAAGGATCTCGTTCAAATAATATTAGAACCAAAAGTGACCGTGAAATTGCCAGAATATGTGTAATTGGCTCAGTATATCTTCGAAATAAAACAAAAGTGAGAGTTAATCATTGTGTCCAACCATTAATGTCTATTGGCAAAGGGAAGCTTCAAAACAGAAGTAAATTGAGATTTAACGATGAAGTCACCACAGTTACAATTGTCTAGGGCTCAAATCTTGAGAAAGGTGAGTGTAAAATTGTATCACGTTCTTCTTTGGATTAAAGTGCTTGAAGGAAACTTTCGGTAATTTGCTGTAATTCTGCCGTGGCAATTCTTTGATAACTGGATTATTTTCAAAATGGAGGGGCCTTGATTATTTTTGCAAAAATTCATCAAAAATGTGATGAAATTAAAATCATCCAAATCTTAAAATCACTCTATGGAAATTGATACAGTCTTCAAGGAAACCATGGTTTGTGAAGGCCTGCATGGTGGCAAACAAAAATCTGTGGCTCTTCTGGTTATGGATTTCGAAGTTTGATGAAGTCACAGGCTCAAAATTTATGAATGGAAGCATATTGGAAATAATCACGTTATCAAAAAATTGCCACGGCAGATTTACTGCAAATTACCCAAAGTTCCTTCCAAGCACTTTAATTCAAAGAAAAATGCAATAGAATTCTACAACCACCTTTTTAAAGATTTGAGCTCTATGCTAATTGTCTAAAGGCAGAACATGTCTTCGAAGTTGGAGAAGAATGAACTTCAACAATAAATTTCCAACAATTATTGTTTATAGCCGAAGTGTTTCTTGGAAATAGAAGTGAAAGAGCATTTAACAATGAACTCACCACAATTTACCGGGTGAGTCAGAAAAAACATGGGGCGTTTGGCGGATTGTGACATCACATTTAGCCACCCGTTCGCCATGAACTAAATTTGTCCGTGCAGCCAAGAGTCTAACTTAGACCATGAACCTTTCAGCATCGAAATCAGTCATTTAATGCATTCTTCAAAAAACATTTTCTTCGTAAGCCCTTGTAGGGGAATCTTGCAAACTGATGAAATCTTTCACTGAGCCCCTTCCGCATTTTTATCTTGGCAAAGGTTACAGGTACACATGGTATTATCAGGGGAGAATGAAATAGTTAGGGGGTAGTATTTTCTCTCTTGTGATGTCTTATCATAGCTTGCCTTGTTTGGAGAATACGTTTGAAAGACACTAATAATGCGTATTGGGGATGATCGTTATAGGTAGCACCTTTGTTGAACCTGCCTGGCGCACACCCAAATCAAGTTGGGTGTGGGTGGGGACACTGGTCCTAAACAATCATCCCAACCTTCACATATGGCTCCAAGAAGACAGTTGTGCACGCTGTCGGCCATACCCCGGAAACTCCACTCGCCAGTGGTGCTAAACTATGTGAAGGGCACTGGCTATGGCTGGTGTGTGCTTGGGACGCCAACCCTAAGTGCATGAAGACAGGATCGGCGAGGAGGCAGATGAATCATACATGATCAATAGCTTGGAAGGCGTAACCTGCAAGACGTGTGACTCGTCATGGCACATAGAGGCGCATAAGGACTATGTGGCTAGTCACCTCAGAAAGGATCGGGGCCCTACTGAATACTAATTCCCCATAGTTAGTTATGAATCCCAGTAGATATAGAATAGATGACTTAGTGGATCCAGCCGGGACCCCTGCGGCTGAATTCACTTTATGCGACAGAGAAGAGATGTCACCAAGTCGCTCTGTTGGTGCGAATTATGTTCCGAATCATGAAGAAGTCAATCTAGCCCCTCACGGGAGGTTGAAATTTGATATAATCAATATGAATGGCAAAGGCAGGCTTCTGAAAGTTGGCATCTGGAATGTGAGAACACTTTATAGAGCAGGAAAGCTTGACAACTGCATTCAAGAAATGACAAGATTAGACATTGATATCTTAGGCATAGCAGAGACCAGATGGATAGACTCAGGTGTGATCGATAAAGATCAACATGTAATATATTTCTCAGGAGGACAAAAACATGCAAACGGTGTAGGCATCATTTTGAAGAAGAAATGGTCAAAATCAGTTCAAGGCTTTATTCCTATATCAGACAGGGTGATGATGTTAAAAATTGAAGGAAAACCTTTTTAATGTTGTAATAGTACGATGCTATGCACCAACACAAGATCACAACGATGAAGTAATTGAAGAATATTACAATGAGATACAAGAGTGTTTGAAACTCGTTAAAAGTACTGATGTCCTCATTGTGATGGGAGACTGGAATGCAAAGGTAGGGAAAGAGGAGACTGCTCATATAACAGGCAAATTTGGTCTTGGAGATAGAAATTTAAGAGGAGAGACATTAATCCAATTCTGTCAAGAAGAGAACTTGATTGTCACTAACGCATTTTACCAGCACCATGAACGTAGACTTTACACATGGATGAGCCCTGGTGATCAACATCGTAATCAGATTGACTTTATTTTAGTAAAAAATCGTTTCAAAAATCACGTTAAAGATGTTCGCAGATGTAATGACTGACCAGAATCTTCTTGCCACAAAGCTAAAACTTAAGCTGAAATTACCGGAGAAGTCCGAGCGTCAGAATAGCTATGAAGTAAATTTGTTAAAACAAGATGAATGTAGGGAGCAGTTTGCGACTGAAGTTCGAAATCGTTTTGATGCTTTGATGAGCAAAGAATTGGAGCAATATGAAAAAGAAGAAGATAAAATAAATCAACAATGGGATAGCTTCAAAGTTAGAATCATTGCAGCGCAAGATAAGGTACTTCCTAAGAAGAAGAAAAAGAAAGATCAGATTTGGATGACAGAGGATATACTAGAAATGATGAAAGAGAGAAGGGAAAAGAAAGGAACTCCAGAGTATAAGCGAATAGCCAAGGTGATAAAAAAGAGATGTAAAGAATGCAAAGAGGAGTGGTACAATTCATTATGTAAAGAAGTGGAAGACCTTGAAAAGTCCCACAAAATGAAAGAAATGCATAAAAAAGTGAAAGAAATGACGGACAGGAAGAGAGGAATCAAAACGTCGAGTGGGTGTATCAAGGACCGGAACAGTCGTATTCTTTTTGACAAAAAGGAAGTTGCAAAGCAATGGGTAGAATATATCAAAGAACTGTATGAAGACGAGAATAGATCAGACTCTGTAAATAGTCAAGTAGGAGAAGGGCTAGAATTACTTAAGGAGGGGATCATGTTGGCGATAAAGGGCATAAAAACAGGAAAAGCAGCGGGGACAGATAATGTAATGATAGAGCATTTAAAGGCATTAGATGATACAATGATTAACATTGTAGTAAAGATTTGTCAAGAAGTTTACAAATCGGGAGTTATGCCCCACGATCTCACCCATGCTATTTTCATTAAACCACCAAAGAAGAAAACACGCTGGAATACTCCGAACATAGAACAATCAGTTTGATAAGCCATGTCACCAAAGTTATACTTAAAGCGATCCTGAAAAGAAATGAGAAGGCAAGATCAAGAGATTGAAGGAACACAATCAGGATTTAGTTCAGGTGTTGGAACGAGAGAAGGTATACTAAACCTAAGGCTGATTTTCGATAAATATTTGGAAGTAAAACAGAATGTATTTGTCTGCTACATTGACTATGAAAAGCTTTCGACAGGGTCTATCATGATCAGCTAATGAGTAAGTTAAAATCTTGTGACATAGACACAATGGATCTGAGAATGATACAAAACCTTTATTGGAATCACACAGCCAGCATAAAGTTAGAAGAAGGAGAATCAGACAGCTTTGCTATTCAAAGAGGAGTGAGGCAGGGATGTATTCTATCGACAAAATTATTTAATTTATATACAGAAGATATTTTCAAGCAAGCCGACAAGTTACAAATGTAACAAAAATGTAGCAAATCTTAGGTATGCAGATGACACTGCCCTAATTGCGGAGTCGGCACAGGGTCTGCAACTAATTGTTGATGTAGTCAAATCAGAAAGTTTAAAGGGAATCGACATGGTTAAAAGCTGGCCCGGGCCAGGTCAAAAATATAATCTATTGTACGCGACAGCTTAGACGCATCCGGTTTCATTGTGTAGCTAAAGAAACAATGGATTTGTGGGCGTTTCTCTGGCCTATTTATAGCGATTATGAGATATACCTATGTCTATTCCCTTTAAAGGCAGGTCTAAAAATGAATATAAAGAAGACAGAAACAATGGTAATCAGTCGAGATCTAGAGAATCCTAAAGTCGATATAAAGGTGGATGGAACTACTCTAGAGCAAGTGGAAACTTTTAAGTACCTGGGGCAAACGATCACATCTGATGGTAGATCAGATACTGCAATAAGACAACGCATTGAAATTGCAAGACAGACTTTCCTTAATATGAGTGATGTTTTAACAGCAAGAAACATTGAGATTGAGACAAGAAAACGCTTAGCCAGATGTCATGTTTTATCAACACTTTTATATGCAAGTGAAACCTGGACGCCTAACGCTGATACATGTAAGGAAATAAACAGCTTCGAAATGTGGATGTATCGAAAAATGCTTAAGATCTCATACACAAGTCACACTACGAATGAGGAGGTGTTAGAACGTATACATGAAAAAGGTCTGTCACTAGAAAAGAACATAAAAATGAGAAAGACACAATATTTTGGACATTTAGTAAGGAAAGACATGATGCAAAAAACATTGTTGGAAGGAAAAGTATGTGCGAAAAGACCAAGGGGACGTCCATGTAAATCATGGATGAAGAACATCATGGAATGGACAAAGTTAAACTTTAAGCAATGCATAAGAGGAGCTGAAGATCGTGACTACTGGAGAGGAGTAACGATGAATCTTCTGACTTGAAGTAGTCACCGAATGATGATGAATAATGCGTGCTTCTTTGTCTTGCGAAGAGGTTTCTTTCACGCAGATGAATGGTCCGTAAATCGCAATGGGACTTCATGCAAACAAGCAAACAACACTTTTTCCTGAAGCCTGATTCACACAATAGTGCAGAAAGACCCAAAGACGAATTAAAACTTTGCGTCTTTGTCTCATGGTTCTCTCTGCACGATGCTAGCGACCTAAGCGACCTACTGTAAGCGAGGCTTAACTTTTTCAGTATCCCCTGATAATACAACTCTGGCTATACCTGCAACTCTGGCAAGGCTAAACGGCTGAAGGGGCTTGGTCCAAGATTTCACCAGTTTGCAACACTCCCAAACAAGGTCTTACAAAGAAAATGTTTTTTAAAGATGCATCAAATGACCTATATCGATGGGAAATGGTTTATGATCCAAGTTAGACTCTTGGCTGCACAGAAAAATTTATTTCACGTTAATAGAGTAGCTCAATGCGACGCCACAGTCCGTCAAACGCCCCTTTTCTGACTCACCCGGTATATCTAAAGCCAAAGCATCTCTTTCATACAGAACCAGACGCAAAATATAACTATGAAGTCGCCACAATATGTGTTTATAGGCGAAGAATATTTTTGAAATGAGATTCAAAATGAGATTTAACAATGAAGTCCAATAATTTGTGCTTATAGGCAAAGGAAATCGTGGAAAGAAGAACAAGAATGAGTTTAACAATGAAGTCACCACTCTTCTTATTTATAGTCGAAGCAGCTCTTTGAAATAGAAGTAGAACCAAATGTAACGATAAAGTCACCACAATATGTGTTTATAGGCAAAGTGTACTTTTCAATGAGAGCTAAGATATGATTTAACAACAAAATCCAATAGTAAGTGTTCAGGCAAAGGAAATCGTCGAAATAAAACTAGAATCAGCTTTAGTAATGAAGTCTACAGTTTCTGTTCATAGCCAAAGCGTTTCTTGGAAGCAGAGGTGAAATAATTTAACAATTAGATACCAAGAATTTGTATTTATAGGCAAAGTATCTCTGTCATATATAACCAGTAAAAGATGTAATAATGAATTCGCCACAAAATGAGTTTATAGGCCAAGCATAATTTTGAATGTTAACGATGAAATCAACAAAATTTACGTTTACATGCAAATCATATTTACAAAATAGAGGTGCAATTAAAGCTATTGATCATGACCCAACAAATTCTGTTTATAGGCAAAGCAAGTCTTTGAAGAAGATGCGGAATAAAACTTAGTGATGAATTCACAGCGATTTATGTTCCCAGGAAAAAAGCATATCTTGGCAAACGAAGGGGCTAAATTATAAATTCACAAAAGTGTTTGTTTACAGACAAGGCAAGGTACCTCTTTGAAGTAGAAGTGAAATTAAATTTTACGATAAAGTCACCTAAATTTGCATTCATATCGAAAGTAAGCCTTCGAAAGAGAACGAAAATGAGATTTAACGATGGAAATCCAGCAATAACAGTTATGGCCAAAGTATCTATTGGAAATAGAAGTGGAATGAGATTTAATTAGAATGCTACAGCAGTTGCGATTATTGACAAAGGGAACGTTTAAAAAAGAACTAGAATGAATTTTAACGATGAAGTCTCATTAGTTTATTTCCATGGGCAAATTATGTCTTGGACATATGAGTGGAATGAACTTTAACGATGACATTGCCACAATTTGTGTTCATAGGCAAAAACATCTTCAAGTTAGAAGTGGAATGAAATTCAACAATGACGTTGACACAATTTGTATTTGTAGGTAGAGCATGTCGTGCAAACAAAGAGGAGTTAAATTTACCTTTGATGTTCCAACAGTAAAAATAAAAAAACAATAAAAACAGTAAAAAAAATATGATAGAAAGAACGCTTAACGAAAGTCAACCACCGGAACAAGCAGCTTATAGAACAGGATATTCAACAATGGAGCACCTTCATACAATCAGACATATCATGGAAAAAAACAATGGAATATAAGATACCTCTCTACATGGCTTTTATTGATTATGAAAAAGCATTTGACTCCATAAGTCATGAAGCCATATTTAAAGCAATGAGAAATCAAGGTATAGATGAAGTATACATTAACATAACAAAAGATGTGTATACCAACAGTACAGCACAAATTCAAACAGACGTATTAAGTTGGAAAAGTGACCTAAACAAGGGAGATAGACAAGGTGACACACTATCCCCAAATCTCTTCACAGCAGCACTGCAAGAAATTTTGGAGAGAGTTGATTTTGAAGGAAAAGGCATTAAAATTCAAGGAGAAAGTCTAAGCAATCTAAGGTTTGCAAATGATATTGTGTTATTTTCTCAGTCCATCACGGAACTGCGGGGAATAATGACATTATTGATTGATGCAGGACAAAAAAGATGGAATGAAGCTGAACAAAGTGAAAACAAAGATTATGGGCAACATATACGCAAATAGGAATGATTTTAAGATCTCAGCAGAGGATGTAGAGTTTAAACAAGTGGAGAGCGATACATATTTGGGACAATTGCTTACAAAGAGTATTCTATATGTCGAGTCTTCGAGCCTCGAGCCTTCGAGCCTTGTATTTCGAGCCTTCGAGCCACGAACCTTGAGCCTTGCATTTTGAGCCTCGAGCCTTCGAGCCCTCAAGCCTCGAGCTTTTGAGCCTTGCATTTCAAGCCTTCAAGCCTTGACATTTCAGAATCAAATGCAAAATGAGGCAACGTTATTTTACAAACGGTGTATGTAAACTTAAAAAGTTCAACAGTGACGTTAAAGTTGAGACTAATGGTGAATGGCATGGGAATTCCATTGGCATGTCAATCCATTGGAAAATTTGGATCTCAGTTACTGTAGTCCCCCACAGCCCATTGAAACTCCCACTTGCAACATTCCCACCACATGCAACAGAACCATTATAAGCAAATGATAGAAGTACCATGAACTATAATTTCAGCTACAAAAGCCAGATTGTCAAGTCAAGTTATTCGCGAGTAACTGGCTAGTAGTGATAGACCTCCCACATACACATGAAGCATTTTCATGAAGTATTTTCTGTTTAGCACATTCTTTGAAATCGGGCCTGTTCGGCCTTGAGAAAAATGTGTGCTCTGGCAATTTTATAAATTCGCATGGATTCTAGCTTGTGCCTTGCACTTGAATCCTTGACATTTGCAAAAGGATAAACTTCTAAGATGAAAGCCTGTAGCTAAAAATACAACTGGAAGGCTGAAGGGCTGGAGGACTGGAGGGCTCAAGGCTCTAAGTATTGAAGGCTCGGGGCTCAAGAACTTGAGGCTCAAAGGCTCGAGGGCTCGGAGATTAGAAGGACTCGCTTATAAAAGATAATAACAACACGACGGAGATAAGTAGCAGAATTGGACAAGGATGGGCCAATCTTGGTCAGTAAAGTCCCCTATTGAATCACCTACGAAAATGCCGATATGCTTGAAAAGGAAAATTACGAATGAAGTATTCCTACCAGCAATGACTTATGGTTCGGAAACTTGGTCACTTACCAAAAAGCAAAGAAAAAGGCTAGCAGTAACACAAAGGAACATGGAAAGATCAATGCTTGGTATAACAAGGAAGGATGAGCGAAACGAATGGATAAGAGAAAAACAGGGTTAGATGACATTATGGAAAAAACAAAGGTAATGAAATGGTCTTGGGCAGGACACCTTGGGAGAATGGAGAATGACAGATGGACCAACACAATACAGAGTGGACACCTGGAACAAAAAAGTGTGACCTGAATGTCAAGGAAAACGGACGGGTTGAAAGAATGGATGTTGTATCGGCCAGCAGTGGCCTCTATGGCTAATGATGGTGGATGATGATGATGATAACGATGAATGTTCCAACAGTTGTGGTTTATAGACAAAGGAAGTGTTCAACAAAGAACTAGAATGAAATTTAACGATTAAGTCTTATCAATTTGAGCTCATGGGCAAAGTATGTCTTGGAAATAGAAGTAGAATCAACTTAAACGATGAACTTGCCCCCATTTGTGTTCGTAGGCAAAGAATATCTTCGACAAAGAATTGCAATGAAAGTTAGTGATGACGTTGACACAGGCTGTGTTTCTAGGCAGAGTGTGTTTCACAAATAGAAGTGGAATGAATTTTAACATGAACATTACAACAGTTGTGTTTACAGACATTGGAAGCGTTCAACAAAGAGCTTAGATGAAATTTAACGGTCAAGTCTCCTTGATTTGAGTTCATGGGCAAAGCATGTCTTGAACGTACAAGTGGAATGGACCTTAAAGATGAAATCGCCACAATTTGTGTTTATTGGTGAGGCATATCTTCGAAGAAAAAGAGGAATGAAATTTAACGATGACGTCGACACAAGTTGTGTTTGCAGGCACAGAATGTTTCACAAATAGCAGTGGAAAGGAATTTAAAAAGAATGTTCCAACAGGTGTTTATAGACAAAGTCCATGTTCGTAAAAGAACTAGTATGAAATTTTACGATTGAGTCACTAACAATTTGTGTCAATTGGCAAAGTACGTCTTGGACATAGAATTGGAATAGACCTCATTCAGAATTAGTCTCGATTCGAGGCCAATGATGCAAATTCAAGCACAGCAAGAAATCTACACTATCCCTATTGAATGTACATTCATGTAAAAGTATTTCACGTCTTGCTGAAAGTAATGAAAGCTTTAGAGATTTAGCTCCACACCATCTCGGGGCGAATGAGCATTTCAAAAGAACTGACATTATTGTGAATAGGGTGTATGAACTTTAAAGACGAAGACAACACAGTTTGTGCTTACAGACAAAGTATATTTTTAAAATATATGTTGAATCAATTTAATGAAAACGTTGCTACATTCTATGTCTATAGGCAAAGCATGCATTTGAAAAAGATGTGGAATGAGATTTTATGATCATGACCCGACAATTTCTGTTTAAAGGCAAAGCATCTCATCGAAATCGAAGAGGAATTGACTCCAATGATGAACTCACAAGATTGTATGTTTATGGGTACGTCTTCGAAGTTGAAGTGAAATGAAATTTTAACAACGTGGTCGCCACATTTTGCATTTATATTGAAAGCAGGTCATAGGAATAGAGCTCAAATGAGATTTAAAGATAAGCTTCGAACAATATCTGTTATGGCCAAAGTATCTTTTGGCAATAGAAGTAGAATGAAACTTAATGATTTAGTCGCCGTAATCTGTACTTGTAGGCAGAGCATATTTCGCAAATAGAGGAATAATTGAGTTTTACTAGGATCTTCCAGCAGTTGTGCTCATAAACAAAGGAAGTGCTCATAAAAAGTATGTCTTGGAGAAAGAAGTGAAATGAAAGTGGAAGTGAAATGAAATTTTAGCAATGAAATCGCCACAATTTGTGTTGATACCAAACAGGATATCTTAGAAATGGAATGAAGATGAGATTTAACATTGAACCTCCAACATTATCTATTATGACCACAGAATCTCTTGGAAATAGAAGTGAAATGAAATTTAACAATGAAGTCGCCTGAATGTGTGTTTTATGTAGAGCATGTCTTCGAAATAGAAGTGGAATGAAAGTTAAGTATACACTTCAAAAAAATTCATAAGAAAAGCATGTTTAGGAAAAAAGAGATGGGATAACATCTAAACAGTCAAGTAGGGGCTGGGGGAGGCCTCAGCCTCCCAAATGATTTGTAGATATTCGCTTCTCAAAGTTTTCGAAAAAATACCGTGAACTGAGAAAAATGTCCAATAAACATGAATAAAACCATGAATAAAACCATGAATAAAACAATCTACCACGTGATCTGATAAAATTGTTTCAAGGACATGGGAATATTCAAGAAAAGTTGGAATTTCGGAAGTAATTGAAGCTGCAAAGATTCTCCTCAACAAATGTTGTCAGTGAGATTACTTCTTATAGCATGAAACGGGCCAAAAAGTATTTCCGCTTATCAGCAACAGATAGCTTCATCTACAGAAAGAGAGAGCAGACATTACAGCTTGATTGATATTGCAATTGAATTTGTTGATGGAATAGATAGCAAAGCAGGTTTTTGTCAATTTACCGACAGGGGTCGAGTACAAAAATCAATGTAGGGCAAAAACACACAAGTAGCCATAACAGACAGAATAATGGTGTCAAGAAATACGTGTCGGAATTCGTGTAAGAGTATTGTTAAGAATCAAGTTCCAACAATTTCTGATTGTAGGCTCAGCATGTCAGGGAAATAGAACTGGAATGAAGTTTATAGAGCTATTTAGTATCAACAAGTTACATTTATACCCCAAGCATGCCTTCGAAATAAAACTGGCATAGAGCTTAACAATAAACTCCCAACAATTGTGGCTATGGGCAAAACATGATGGACCTGGAATGACATTTTAACTATGAATGATAAAAGATTTGTATCTTTGGGTAAAGTATGTCTTCAAATAGAACCAGTATAAAAATTAAATATGTAATCCCGCCTCATCATCATCACCAAGTTGATTCCTCATCTCGAAGGTTGCAAGTAACAACCTTCCATCGTTGTCTTTCATCAGCTAGTCTAGTATGTTAAACACAAAACATATGTTTGAAGTAGAACAGCAATCAAATCTATCTACGAACAAGGAACATTTTGTATTAAAGTATGGTGAGCGATACCACTGAAAAGAACTGAAATGAAATTAAACTGTTTAGTACCATCAAAGTTCATTTATACCCGAAGCATAACTTCGAACTCAAACTGGAATAGACCTTAACATTTAAGTCCTAACAACTGTGCTTATGGACAAAACATTATTTTCAAATAAACCTAACTATGAAGTCCCCACAATGTGTGTATTGGGATTAACTGTTGTAGGAATAAAACTGGAATTAAAATTCAACCACTGTGTCCCCACACTACATGTGTACAGATAAAGAATCTCTTGGAAAGAAATTAAGAATGAAACTTCTCAACTATGAAGTCCCCACTATGTGTGAAATAGGATTAACTGTCTTGAAAATAGAACTGGAATTAAATTCAACTATTATGTCCCTACATTTCATGTTTATAGATAAAGAATGTCTTGGAAAAGATTAAGAATATCCTCACTATGTATGCAATAGGATTAACTATCTTAGAAATAAAACTGGAATTAAATTAAACTATTATGCCCCCACACTGCATGTGTATAGATGAAGAATATCTTGGAATAAGATTAAGAATGAAACTTAACTATGAAGTCCCCACAATGTGTGTACTGGGATTAACTGTCTTAGAAATAGAACTAGAATTAAATTCAATTATTATGTCCCCACACTACATGTGTATAGATAAAGAATATCTTGGAATAAGATTAAGAATGAAGCTTAACTATGAAGTCCCCACAATGTGTGTATTGGGATTGACTGTCTTAGCAATAGAACTGGAATTAAATTAAACTATCATGTCCCCACAATACATGTGTATCGATAAAAAATATCTTGGAAAGAGATTAAGAATGCAACTCAACTATGAAGTCCCAACAATGTGTGTACTGGGATTAACTATCTTAGCAAATAAACTGGAACTAAAATTCAACTATCATGTCCCCACAATACATGTGTATAGATAAAAAATATCTTGGAAAAAGATTAAGAATGCAACTCAACTATGAAGTCCCCACAATGTGTGTACTGGGATTAACTGTCTTAGCAATAGAACTGGAACTAAAATTCAACTATTATGTCCCCACGATACATGTGTATAGATAAAGAATATCTTGGAAAGAGATTAAGAATGAAATTTAACTATGAAGTCCCCACAATGTGTGCACTGGGATTAACTGTCTCAGCAATAGAACTGGAACTAAAATTCAACTATCATGTCCCCACGATACATGTGTATAGATAAAGAATATCTTGGAAAGAGATTAAGAATATCCCAATTATGTGTGCAATAGGATTAACTGTTAACTAACTGAGTAAACAAATAAACAAATAAGTAGAAATAGAACTGGAATTAAATTCAATTATTATGTCCCCACGCTACATGTGTACAGACAAAGAATATCTTGGAATAAGATTAAGAATGAAGCTTAACTATGAAGTCCCCACAATGTGTGTATTGGGATTGACTGTCTTTGCAATAGAACTGGAATTAAATTAAACTATCATGTCCCCACAATACATGTGTATCGATAAAAAATATCTTGGAAAGAGATTAAGAATGCAACTCAACTATGAAGTCCCAACAATGTGTGTACTGGGATTAACTGTCTTAGCAAATAAACAAACGTTGTTCCTGTGCATAAGAAACATGAGAAAAATTTAAAGGGTAACTATCGGCCAATTTCCCTTCTACCAATCTTTGGAAAAATACTTGAAAAACTCATGTACGATTCTATATACTCTCATTTGGTTTCCTATGATCTACTAAATCCAAATCAATCTGGATTTCGTCCTGGTGATTCAACGATCAACCAACTGATTTCGATAACTCATACGATTTTCAAAGCCTTCGATTGCAATCCGCCTCTCGATGTTCGCTCTGTATACCTTGATATCTCTAAGGCTTTTGACAGGGTATGGCATGATGGTTTAATGTATAAGCTTAAACGCTGTGGTGTGTCAGGTCAACTTCTTGTTCTTATTCAAAGTTTTCTTAAGGACCGAAAACAACGGACTGTTCTAAATGGAAAGAATTCCAACTGGGGAGATATTTCAGCAGGAGTACCACAGGGTTCTATTCTTGGACCCTTATTTTTTCTTGTGTACATAAACGACCTCAGTGCAGACCTGAAGTGCAATGTTAAGCTGTTTGCTGATGATACATCACTGTTCACTGTAGTTGAAGACCCCAATACGGCTGCGTGTGACATGAATCATGACTTGGACCGGATAAAACAGTGGGCTTACGATTGGAGAATGTCCTTTAATCCTGATCCATTGAAACAAGCTGTTGAAATAAGATTTACTAGGCGAAAAAGTGATATTGATCATCCAGTGATCCTATTTAATAACACGCCCGTGAAGAAGGTAGACGAACATAAACATCTTGGAATAATTCTTGATTCTAAACTGACCTTCTCTGCGCATATTAAAGCAGTCATCTCTAAAACAAGAAAGGGTATAGGTATGCTGAAATATCTCTCTAGTTATCTACCCAGACATACCCTAAATGAACTATATAAGCTTTATGTACGACCCCACCTAGATTATGGGGATGTGATTTACCGTATTCCTGGAAAAATGTGTGATTTCAGTCAGAATATCACTTTGTCAAGTTTAATGGAAAAATTGGAGTCTGTTCAGTATTCTGCTGCACTAGCTGTAACGGGAACATGGCGGGGATCATCGCGAGAAAAGTTGTACGCCGAACTTGGGTGGGAATCATTAAATTTACGAAGGTGGAGCAGGCGTCTTATTTTGTTATACAAGATTATAAATGATTTAACACCGGAATATACCAGAGCTCCAATACCACCTCTCCATCAGTCGCAGTACTGCTTTCGCAATCAGGATGTGATTGGGCGAATAAGAGCAAGAACAGAAAAATTCGAGTCCAGTTTCTATCCTAACTGCTTAAATGAATGGAATCAGCTTGACCCTGAAATTAGACTTGCACCGTCGCTCTCGACCTTTAAAACAAAGCTGCTAACCATTATTCGACCCCCTGCAAAATCAGTTTTTGGCATTCATGACCCATTAGGTCTATCTTACCTTACTCAGTTGAGAGTTGGTCTCAGCAAGTTAAACTGTCATAAATTCAATCACAATTTTAGAGATACCATAAATCCTATGTGTCCTACAAATGACGGTATTGAGGATACGGAGCACTTTTTGTTGCTCTGCCCTTCTTTCGTGATGCATCGGCGAGATCTTCTCACTAACGTCCTTTCCCTAGTACGACCATTTGGATATATCAGCCTTTCAAATAAAGATTTAATACAACTTCTACTTTTTGGCGGCAAAGATCTCACTAATGAGCTAAATAGAAAGATAATCGAGCTAACGCTGCATTATATCCACAACACAGGTCGATTTGATTAATATAATTTCAAATACGGTTTTTTTTTGCAACGGAGCCACCATGTTACCCCACCGTTACCTAGTCCCTTTTCGTATATTTTCTTTGTTTGTCAGTCGTTTCTTGTAATTATCTGTAGTGTTAAAGTCTATCTTACATTGGGCGCTACACGAGAAAGGGCAAAGAAAACTTGCCACAAGGGAGCAAATTTGATTGCTTCTTACTAAAATCTATGACGTCTAATTTGAGGTAGACTTTAAGTTCTTTTTTGTCTTTTCCTTATATGTAATTTTTTTTTTCTATGTTAAGGCTGCGGAGTTGCCATAGATATTTGCTCTCCGTGGTATTCGTCCTTGTAGTATAGTAAAGTAGTTTGTAAGTAGCGTTAGATAAGTAACTTGTATTGTAAAATTTGATTGAATGTAAAAAAAAAAAAACTGGAACTAAAATTCAACTATCATGTCCCCACAATACATGTGTATAGATAAAAAATATCTTGGAAAAAGATTAAGAATGCAACTCAACTATGAAGTCCCCACAATGTGTGTACTGGGATTAACTGTCTTAGCAAATAAACTGGAACTAAAATTCAACTATCATGTCCCCACAATACATGTGTATAGATAAAAAATATCTTGGAAAAAGATTAAGAATGCAACTCAACTATGAAGTCCCCACAATGTGTGTACTGGGATTAACTGTCTTAGCAATAGAACTGGAACTAAAATTCAACTATTATGTCCCCACGATACATGTGTATAGATAAAGAATATCTTGGAAAGAGATTAAGAATGAAATTTAACTATGAAGTCCCCACAATGTGTGCACTGGGATTAACTGTCTCAGCAATAGAACTGGAACTAAAATTCAACTATCGGGTTATTCCATATTATTTGAACAAATGCATGTCAAGTCATGTTCGAGAAACGTCTTCAAACTTTTTTCGTGAAATTGTTACCTAGAGGAAAGGTCAAATTTCAAATTTCAGCTTCATATCTTAAACGGTTAATTTTCTATGGCAGGTTGAAGTTTTTGATGACAAAGATGAAGTGGCACTTTCAACGATTTCAAATTTCAACTACAACACTCTGCAACAAAGTCTGATCAGTGAAAAGCATTGTAAATGCAGCATATAATCAGGAGGAAAATTCATTTGCAAATTGAAGATTCCAATTTTGTGCAGATGCTTGTCAAAATCCTGACATGGTAATGAAAAATTCTGAATTCATCCACTTTGGAGGGATATTTCATTGGTTTTCCTGCTTCAACGGCATGGGCAAATTAACTACAAATGATAATCTTGATTTATCATGCTGTTTATAGTCAGAATAAAATATGAAAACTCTTCTACGAGTTCCCACTCGAAAAATAACTAGGCATGGAAATTGCACAAAACGCATATTTGTACAGTTTTAGCTGATTTGAAAAAATATTTTTACAAATCTTTGTACGACTGATTCCAAATTGATTTGTCATATCTTCATATATACCAACTGACGTTTGCCAAGAAGCATTATCGTCAATTGATTCCACTTGCTAGTCAGTGATTTCGCCTTTTGAAAATTCCTCAGACATCAAATTGGCTGATATGGGTCATCTTCAGTGGCTTCAAAAAGTACCGGTCAGTAATGTCAGAGTCCTGAGAATTTTTCAATGAATAATATACTCTATTATCTTCTATTGAAAAGAATTTCATGTCTCAAATAGAATTATAACCCATGCATTAAAATATTTTAAATTGCCTTTTTCTTCCGAAACTAGTAATAGAAACTCTCTTCAGCAAGAGCAAACTTAAAATCTCATCAAATCATCATTGATTATGATGAAAGCAAAAATATCGCTCACCTTCAATGGTTAGAAGACTGTTATATATCCTAAATCAGGCCTTTTCATTTTACGCGAGCGATCGCTCGCGATCGCGTCAGCACTCGCGCAAACATGATCACGCGAGCTCTTTATCGCTCTCGCAAAATTGCCAATTTTAGGGCAAATCGCTCTCAACAATTTCTTGTGAATTGCAATAGGATAAGATTCTCCTTGATCAATGAACAAATCTTCTGTTAAGTTGTGAAAAACGGCATTAATGGATTTGACCTCAGGTGGAAATGATCATACTTCAAGAAAACATCTTTTTCGGGAAAAAGAAATACAGTAGTATAAACATGCGATAGAAACCTGATATTAGAATAACTACATTATAAGCTCAGAGTTAAAGCTGGAAAGTATCTTACTGGGATCGGTAGGGGAGATGATTTAATTAAACATTGGTTCTAAGAGCAACGGAAATATAATTTAAAGAATTTCAACATCGTGAATGGGGCCTAAAATACTAAAAGAAGGGAACCAACTTTCGGAAGAAATTTTAAGTCTTTCAAGAAGACAAGGAATCATCCTCAAAGAAACCGCAAATGGGGAATCAACATTGTAGCAGAAGGCTCATCGATGGTACAAATATGATTGCCAGACATCAGATTCGTCATTTCATCAATCAACGTGCATCGATCCTTTACGTTTATCATTGAATGCAAAACCTTTCTTCCCAGTTAAAGCTCTTCGATATGAGAGCGTCGTACTGTTTACCGTATCTTAACTGAATTACGGCGAATAAAATTGTGGTCTAAATTAAAGAAGGAGTGAAGGTGAAGGTGAAGGTGAAGTTGCGTTTTTCAGCGCCAAGCGCTGGGATCGCAGAAATAGAGCAGACCTAATCGAGTCCGCAACCCCTTGTCATGACGCTCAAGTGATGGGGCTCTACCGGGACTCGAACCCACTCCGCCTGACTGTTCTGGCTGCAATGTCAGAGGATTACACCACGGCGCCACAACACCTTCAAGAGTAAGAAAATTCCCTGCCCGATGTGCAGAGTTGATAAATAGTAAGACCAAATACACTCCAGAAACAGAAGATATAAAGTAAAGATTCATCGTGATGAGACAAGAGGAAAAAACGATGGTATCCTATCCGTGCTTATCATATGATTGAAAAGACTAACATTTAGCGTTCCAACAATTCATTCTCATTTGACAACAATAATATCGAGATTCATTGTAACTTACTTTTCCAAGGAATAAACAGTGCTTGTGAATCTTTACCTGAGCGATCGCTCGCGCAAACGAAATTACGCGAGCGTTTTGGCACTCTCGTGCAACTTTCCTCAAGAAAAGGCCTGCTAAATACAGGGTCATCATGAATTCTTTGAAGGGGGGGGGGGTAATTATGTAATCCAACTACCACCAAGTAAACCCATTAGCTATAACGACTCATCAAACTGGATTTTGTATGGGAATGATCCATTAGGTGTATAAGACAATTTTGCTGGTAAAGCCTCAGCCTTTAACATGGATATTATTGATATCAAAGCCTCAGCTTATAACATGTGTAACCCCCCCCAAAAAAAAAAAAATTCACAGTGACCCTGAATTTAGGATTTAGGATAGATCAGTCTTCTAGCCATTGAAGGTGACCAATGTTGTTGCTTTCATCATAATCAATGATGATTTTATGAGATTTTAAGTTTACCCATGTTGACGTGAGCTTCCTCCATATAACTAGTTTCGGAAGAAAAAGGCAATTTAAAATACTTTAATGCATGGGTTATATTTCCATTTGAGACATGAAATTCTTTTCAATAGAAGATAATAGAGTATATTATTCATTGAAAAATTCTCAGGACTCTGACATTACTGACCGGTACTTTTTGCAGCCACTGAAGATGACCCATATCAGCCATTTTGGTGTCTGAGGTATTTTCAAAAGGAGAAATCAATGATTAGCAAGTGGAATCAATTGATGATATTGCTTCTTGGTAAACTTCAGTTGGTATACATCAACATATGACAAATCAGTTTGGGATCATTCATACCAAAATTTGCAAAAATATTTTTTCAAATCTGCTAACACTGTACAAATATGCGTTTTGTGCAATTTCCATGCCTAGTTATTTTTCGAGTGGGAACTCGTAGAAGAGTTTTCATATTTTATTCTGACTATAAACAGCATGATAAATCAAGATTATCATTTGTAGTTAATTTGCCCATGCCGTTGAAGCAGGAAAACCAATGAAATATCCCTCCAAAGTGGATGAATTCAGAATTTTTCATTACCATGTCAGGATTTTGACAAGCATCTGCACAAAATTGGAATCTTCAATTTGCAAATAAATTTTTCTCCTGATTATATGCTGCATTTACAATGCTTTTCACTGATCAGACTTTGTTGCAGAGTGTTGTAGTTGAAATTTGAAATCGTTGAAAGTGCCACTTCATCTTTGATTAAGCTGTCATCAAAAACTTCAACCTGCCATAGAAAATTAACCGTTTAAGATATGGAGCTGAAATTTGAAATTTGACCTTTCCTCTAGGTAACAATTACACGAAAAAAGTTTGAAGACGTTTCTCAAACATGACTTGACATGCATTTGTTCAAATAATATGGAATGACCCTATCATGTCCCCACGATACATGTGTATAGATAAAGAATATCTTGGAAAGAGATTAAGAATATCCCAATTATGTGTGCAATAGGATTAACTGTTAACTAACTGTCCACATCAGCTCTCTTGAGCTGCCTTAGCATGACCTGAGTAAACAAATAAACAAATAAGTAGAAATAGAACTGGAATTAAATTCAATTATTATGTCCCCACACTACATGTGTACAGACAAAGAATATCTTGGAAAGAGAGTAAGAATGAAACTTAACCATGAAGTCCCCACTGTGTGTGCAATAGGATTAACTGTCTTAGAAATAGAACTGCAATTATATTCAACGGTTATGCCCCCAAACTACATGTGTATAGATATCCTATTTCACAATGAAGCCCCCGAAAAATGTGTGTATTGCGAATGAATGTCTTAAAGATAACACAAGAATGAAATTCAAATATCATGTCCCCACAATGCACATGTATCAAAAAAGATTATGCTTGAAAGATATCGAGAATAAATATAACTAAGTAGGTTCCCACAATGTGTGTTACTAAGTAAGTTCCCACAATGAAAGTTCCCACAGTTGCAAGATTTGGCCATTTTTTCATTGTTTAGTTGCCTAGCAACAAATCACGTGACCAATTAAGATCTATTGTTATGTTGCAAAGGTTATTGTCCAAAGAACAACTGAGCCAAGCTTCATTGCTACTTCTCTCGTAGTTTTGCAAAAATAGAGGGGGCCCCCCTCTCTGTCAGAAATGCACACATTTTATCCAGCTCCAAACACAGGAATGAAATTCAACTATCATCTCCCCGAAATACATGTGTATCTAAAAAGGTCATCTCTGAAAGATATTGACAATAAACATAACTAATGGAGTCCCCACAATGTGTGTATTGCCAATGACTGTCTTAAAGATAATACCAGAATCAACTTAAACTTTCTTGTCCCCACAATACATGTGTATCGAAAAAGATCCATTTTCAAAGATATATAGAATAAATATAACTAATGAAGTCCCCACAATGTGTGTATTGCCAATGAATGTCTTAAAGATAATACGGGAATCAACTTAAACTTTCTTGTCCCCACAATACATGTGTATTGAAAAAGATCAATATTCAAAAATATTGAGAATAAATATAACTAATGAAGTCCCCACAATGTGTGTATTGCCAATGAATGTCTTGAAGATAATATGGGAATGAAATTCAACTGCTTTGTCCCAACAATGCATGTGTATTGAAAAATATCATTCTGAGAGATATTGAGAATAAACATAACTTGTGATGTCTCCACAATGTGTGTATTGCGAATGAATGCCTTCAAAGTATATCAGAACTAGACCACTTCGGCATTTTGGAAAGGGTCTGGGGAGAGCAATATCCTTCTGTTAAATGGTAGACATAATTCTGATAAATGGCTGCCACAATTCGGATAAATGGCTTCAAGAACCATAAATTGAAATCTTCAAATCTATTGGTTTCAAGTTGACGCTAAAACAGCAGAAATAAATTGCCTGAAAAGTACCTGAAAAGCTGTCTCACGACCCATATGCCTTGTGAATTTAAAACACAATTTGAATAGTTCAAGTAATGATCCGTGAAAGCAAAGCCACATGGGAGCCATGAATCCAAGGACCGAGATACAAGTTTTTATATGAGGGGGCTATGGGCAAACCGGATGAAGAGCAAAGCGAACCAAGACCTTGAAGGGGTCTGAGTTACTCCCCTGGAAAAATTCGAGACCACTTTCTGCAGATTTGGTTCAAACAACGCTAATTTTTGTACCTCAATACAGACAGACTCTACAAGTAAATCTACATTTGGATGTACACATCCCCAAGAAAATGAAAAAGTTTTTGTGGTTTGACATCGGTTTGAGACATTTTTGTTAACTTGTAACCGCCAAATACACCAAACGGCTTCGTAGACTAATGAAAGGTAGAAAATGAACGAGAAAAACATAAGAACATATTCTAAAATAGTAAAAGAATAAAGATTTACTGCAGCAACTACTGAAAATTTTTGAGGGGGCCATGGCCCCCCTGGACCCCCTGTATCTCGGTCCTTGCATGAATCAGAATCATATCTGCCATTTACCAGAACAGTATTACTCCCCCTGACCCCTTTCCTAAATGTCAAAATAGTCTATGAAAAAACTACCAAGTCCATATGATGCTTATGTATAGAAAAAGAATATCTTTGAAAGAGATTAAGAATAAAACTTAACTATTAAGTCCCCAAAATGTGTGTATTGTCAATGAATGTCTTAAAGATAAAACAGGACTGGAATTCAACTATCATGTCCCCACAATACATGTGTATCAAAATAGATCTTCTTTGAAAGACATTGAGAAGGTGAAGGTGAAGTTGCGTTTTTCAGCGCCAAGCGCTGGGATCGCAGAAATAGAGCAGACCTAATCGAGTCCGCGACCCCTTGTCATGACGCTCAAGTGGTGGGGCCCTACCGGGACTCGAACCCACTCCGCCTGACTGTTCTGGCTGCAATGTCAGAGGATTACACCATGGCGCCACAACACCTTCATTGAGAACAGACATCACTAATGAAGCCCCCACAATATGTGTATTACGAATTAATGTCTTGTGATAAAACATGACTGAAACTTGAGCATAAGCCCCCCACAATGGGTGTATTACCAATAAATGCTTCTGGGATAAAACAGCAATGAAATTGTAAATATCAAGCCCCCCCTCCTCCCCAATGTATCTTTATAGCCAAACAATATCTTTCGACAACAAGGACTGAAAATTTTCTATGAAGTCCCCCTTTGGTGTATTGCCAATTAATGTCTTCAAAAATATTTTCTGCTAATAAGACAGTAATGAAATTTACTTATTAAGTACCTACAAAAATGTGAAGACCCAAAGATGTTCCTGGCAAGTCAGACAGCAGAAATATTTATGGATTCAGTGATCTGTTATAGAAAAACAACTAAGAGGCTGATTAGGATGCTTTAAATGTAGTTCTGTGGAAACATGGCCACCCTACAGTACGTTATGACTATTTCTTGCAATATATTTTGGCACAGTATATTTCCCAAATTCAGAATTTCTAGGAAAAGAGCAGACCTCTTAGTCATTAAAGCATGTATGAAATATAAACTATTCTCAACTTCAAAGTTTGTGGTCAAATAATGTTTCCCAAACAAATGATCAACCAAACCTTTCTACCAAGTCCTCAGGAGTTGCATATAGGCTGATCATTTTACTTACTCAAATATATGCATATTGTATATGAAATGTCCAAGATTTGCATTTTACATTCATTTATTGGCAAAGTCAAGGGTAAGAAAAGTTACCTTGTCAATAAATCTTGCCTTGAAGCATGAAAAATCTCTTTTTGCCAGTCTTTGTCAATGGAGTGTGGTTCTTCTGATGCATTCTATTTCATTTCTGAATGACAGGACAGGTGCAAAAGTTATTTCAACAAATCTAGGCACAATTTTATAAAGTTCACAATTTGTCACATCCAATTTACTTAAGATCATGTTTGCATCCATAATACAAATAAAAACTAAGTATAAAACAGAGAAAGAACAAAACAGTTTTCGCATCTTTGACTGTAGGGTACATCCAATGTCAACTTCACTCCCATGTTACTGAGAGGCTATCAACTTTTCTAAATCCATGTTTTAGTGAAATTTGGTGGTTTGTAGCCTCAACTTCCACTTTCAGAACAGTCTTCTGCCAGCACTGCTTGAATTTGATACTTTTATCTTCTTAATCATGGCCATTAGAGGAAGTTTTTCTCCTTTTAATACTGTAGTCTAATGCAGTTCAATATCTAGCGATGTAAGGGTAAGCTCCCATGATGTTAATGATCATGGCAGCAAAAAATCTTTGTCCTTTGTGCCCAGTGTGATTTTCTTCCCCTTAGAGATAGTACAATTTATCTGTTTATCCTAGTAACATCACTTTTTGTTCCCACCACCTGCCCTATTCCTTGCAACTTTCATTGAAAACATGGATCACATTTACCCTGATAGAAAGTTAATTATGCCAGGAATGAAATGGATCTAAAGAGAGTGAACAAATTTATCATTAAGTTTCCATTGTCTTCACAACATTTTGGCACAGCTAGATTAATCAAGAAAATTCCTTTTCAACTCTAAAGGCAGAGGAATGCAAAAAGGGCATTAAAAACTTCCCACTCTATCTATGGAAGGGGGGAGGGGGTAGGCCAGGTCAAAATGGATCAACTGTATAAAAGTTATATCAATCTTTGATCAAAGTGATCGATATGAGCTTCTTGACAGCCAACTATGGATATGACAAGGTGAAACCTCAGTAAGTCACAGCACATATTTCTGCAAAACCGCATTCTGAGCTGACAAACAATTTGTAGGCCACTAAGGGTCGAACCTTCATCATCAAGAGAGGGGACAGGGTGGGTACAGACTGTAAAATAGAACCAATTAGTGATCACTGATAAATCTTACCTGTGTTGCGTTGTTTTCAATGCTTTAACTGAGACAGCTATCATCATGAACGTCACCGAACGGTTCACCATATCTACACAACGTCTTTTCTGCTTGGCCAGGCCCCGCAAAAACAGGAAGAAAACAGTGTGATTATTTTTTGTGTGATAATAAAAAACGCGCCAAAACCTTCCTGCAAACGAGGCTACAAATTGCGCCACAGCAGCCACCCCAGCCACACGTCAAGTCTGATCCCTGCGAATCGCAATCACAAGAGCCGCGATCTCATAAACTACAATACTGTCAGCCTTGTAAAAATGACAATATTTGATCATTTTTATACAATTGGAAAAGCTGATGGGTGACAAGTTGAAAATTGTGTTTTACGCGAAGTTTCACCAATGAATATTAAGCCTTTAAAAAATGGCCTTTTATAAAAGTTGTACATCATTTGATTGCTTTTTACATGAGGATTGATAATATTGGATTAGTTTCGTACTATTAGAAAAGCTAATGGGTGAAAAGTTGAAAATTGTGTTTTTCGCGAAGTTTCACCGATGAACATTAGGCCTTTAAGAAACGGCCTGTGATAAAAGTTGTACATCATTTGAATGCGTTTTACATGAGGATTGATAATATTGGATTAGCTTCGTACTATTGGAAAAGCTAATGGGTGAAAAGTTTAAAATTGTATTTTTTTGCGAAGTTTGACCAATGAATTTTAGGCCTTTAAAAAACGGCCTTCTATAAAAGTTGTACATCATTTGAATGCGTTTTACATGAGGATTGATAATACTGGATTAGTTTCGTACTATTAGAAAAGCTGGTGGGTGAAAAGTTGAAAGTTGTGCTTTTCGCGAAGTTTCACCGATGAATTTTAAGCCTTTAAAAAACGGCCTTTTATAAAAGTTGTACATCATTTGAATGCGTTTCACATGAGGATTGATAATACTGGATTAGTTTCGTACTATTAGAAAAGCTGGTGGGTGAAAAGTTGAAAATTGTGCTTTTCGCGAAGTTTCATCGATGAATTTTAGGCCTTTATAAAACGGCCTTTTATAAAAGTTGTACATCATTTGAATGCGTTTTACATAGGATTAACAATATTTGATTAGTTTATATAATTAGAAAAGCTGATGGGTGAAAAGTTGAAAATTGTGTTTTTCGCGAAGTTTGACCGATGAATTTTAGGCCTTTAAGAAACGGCTTGTGATAAAATTTGTACATCATTCAAAAGCTGCTTACACGAGGATTAATAATTTTGCATCAGTTTTATACTATTCGAAAAGCTGGTGGGTGAAAAGTTGAAAATTGTGTTTTTCGCGAAGTTTGACCGATGAATTTTAGGCCTTTAAGAAACGGCCTGTGATAAAATTTGTACATCATTCAAAAGCTGTTTACATGAGGATTAATAATTTTGAATTAGTTTTGTATAATTAGAAAAGCTGATGGGTGAAAAGTTGAAAATTGTGTTTTTCGCGAAGTTTGACCGATGAATTTTAGGCCTTTAAGAAACGGCCTGTGATAAAAGTTATACAACATTCGAAAGCTGTTTACATGAGGATTAATAATTTTGAATTAGTTTTTTATAATTAGAAAAGCTGATGGGTGAAAAGTTAAAAATTGTGTTTTTCGCGAAGTTTGACCGATGAATTTTAGGCCTTTAAGAAACGGCCTGTGATAAAAGTTATACAACATTCGAAAGCTGTTTACATGAGGATTAATAATTTTGAATTAGTTTTGTATAATTAGAAAAGCTGATGGGTGAAAAGTTGAAAAATGTGTTTTTCGCGAAGTTTGACCGATGGATTTTAGGCCTTTAAGAAACGGCCTGTGATAAAAGTTGTACATCATTCAAAAGCTGTTTACATGAGGATTAATAATTTTGCATCAGTTTTATACTATTCGAAAAGCTGGTGGGTGAAAAGTTGAAAATTGTGTTTTTCGCGAAGTTTGACCGATGAATTTTAGGCCTTTAAGAAACGGCCTGTGACAAAAGTTGCACATCATTCAAAAGCTGTTTACATAAGGATTAATAATTTTGCATCAGTTTTATACTATTCGAAAAGCTAGTGGGTGAAAAGTTGAAAACTGTGTTTTTCGCGAAGTTTGACCGATGAATTTTAGGCCTTTAAGAAACGGCCTGTGATAAAAGTTGTACATCATTCAAAAGCTGTTTACATGAGGATTAATAATTTTGCATCAGTTTTATACTATTCGAAAAGCTGGTGGGTGAAAAGTTGAAAATTGTGTTTTTCGCGAAGTTTGACCGATGAATTTTAGGCCTTTAAGAAACGGCCTGTGACAAAAGTTGCACATCATTCAAAAGCTGTTTACATAAGGATTAATAATTTTGCATCACTTTTATACTATTAGAAACGCTGATGGGTGGAAAGTTGAAAATTGTGTTTTTCGCGAAATTTGAGCAATGAATTTGAGGCCTTTAAGAAACGACTTGTTTTAAAAGTTATACATCATTTGAAAACTTTTTATATGCGGATTAATATCATTCGATTAGTTTGTACTATCAGAGAAGCTGGTTCGTGAAAAGTTGAAAATTATATTTGTCATGAAGTCTGACCTACGATTTTTATGCTTGTCAGAAACCAGCTTCTATAAAAAAGTTATATACATCATTGGAAAGCTCTTTAGATGCAGATTAGCAATATTTGATCACTGTTGTGCGATTTGAAAAGCTAGTGAGTGAAGAGATGAAAATTGTGTTTTTCGTGAAATTTGACAAAAGATTTTTGGCCGTTCAGAAGCGGGTTTTTATGAAACTTATTCATCATTTAATAGCTCTTTTCATGCGGATTAATAACATTGGATTAGTTTTTTACAGTTAGAAAAACTGACTGCTGAAAAGTTGAAAATTGTGTTTTTCGCGAATCAGAAACGCATTTTATGATGTCATTCTTCATTTGAAGCTCTTTATGCACGAATCAATGGTATTGGATTAATTTTGTACAATTAGAAGAGGTGATAGGTGAAAAGTTGAAATTTTTGTTTTTTCTTCGGAAGTTTGAGCTAAGATTTTTCTGTCCTTTGAAAACTGGATTTGATAGAAGTGAGACCGGATGTCCCAGAAAAAAATTTCCCCGTTTGAACAGTTTCAGAAAAACAATCATTGTCTTGTTCTGAAGGACGTAAATAGCATCTCTTGCTTAAGGCCAACTTGGATCCATATAATTTTGCTATATTCTTATCTTCATCAAAAGACTTTCTAAATATGAATTTCCAAAAGTCTCATGCTCCAGAATCCCTTGAAATGGTGAAAAGTCTAGCCACAGAGATATGTTCCATTACGTCCATGTTTTACATCACAGGTGTGAAAGCATACAACCTTCTCTCAATTTCATAAATTTGTATTGAAACTCAGCTATACGCTAAACTGCAGACCACAAGACCTTGTCTTGTCTAGAATATTTTTCTTTGAACAATGAAGCAAAATCGTGCTTTTTACATAGAAACAGACAAATTTGATTCTTCTTGGGTCCTTTTAAAGACTCCATGCTCCGTACTGTTGGATTTCATTTAAAAGTAGAGTTTCCGTTAATATGCAGGTGAAACGGTAACGATCTTATCGACATACCGTTTTTAAACATTTTCTTGAACGATTCATGTATTTTGTTTCCAGGCAAATAAATAGAATAAGTGCTCGCAGATAAACAAATAAGTTGGGCATTAGAAAACTGATTTTTGTCATTTATTCATTCCTTCATTTATTCACTTCATTCATTCTGATCTCGTCCTCCGCAATTCGCAATCAAAGTTACTTCCCTGCACCTCTTTACTCTCTCTCCTTTCTCTACTCTTCTCTACTCTTTAAATAAGGAAAAGCGTTGAACAATGAGCACAAATTGCTGAGGAATACAAGATCAGAAAGAATGAAGCAGAGAATACTGAAAAGAAGTTCAGATACATAGTGGAAAAGAGAAGAAGAGATAGAAGGAAGGAAAACAGTTCCTTCCTTCTAAGAAACTTTGGAACACGTTTCGCAACGCTTCGTTGCAAAACGTGCAATTGCAGGGCCTAAAAAATCTTTAATCAGACCTTGCAAAAAACACAGATTTTATTTTTTCACCCCCCAGCTTTCCTAACTTTACAAAACTAATACAATATCATTAATCGCATGATGAGAGCTTTCAGACAATGTAAGACATTTGTAGTAGCATGTTTCTGAAAAGCCTAAAAATTGTTAATCAAACTTCGCAAAAAACACAATTTTCAACTTTTCACCCACAAACTTTTCTAATAGTACGAAACTAATCCAGTATTATCAATCCTCATGTAAAGCGCATTCAAATGATGTACAACTTTTATCAAAGGCCGTTTCGTAAAGGCCTAAAATGCATCGGTCAAACTTCGAGAAAAACACCATTTTCAACTTTTCACCCACCAGCTTTTCTAATAGTACAAAACTAATTCAAAATTATTAATCCTCATGTAAAGAGCTTTCGAATGAGGAACAACTTTTATAAAAGGCCGTTTTTAAAGGCCTAAAATTCATCGGTGAAACTTCGGGTAAAACACAATTTTCAACTTTTCACCCACCAGCTTTCCTAATAATACGAAACTCATCCAATATTATAAATCCTCATGTAAAACGCATTCAAATGATGTACAACTTTTATAAAAAGCCGCTTCTTAAAGGCCTAACATTCACTGGTGAAACTTTGCGAAAAACACAATTTTAAACTTTTCACCCACCAGCTTTTCTAATGGTACAAAACTAATCCAGTATTATCAATCCTCATGTAAAACGCATTCGAATGATGTACAACTTTTATAAAAGGACGTTTTTTAAAGGCCTAAAATTCATCTGTCAAACTTCGCGAAAAACACAATTTTCAACTTTTCACCCACCAGCTTTCCTAATAATACAAAACTCATCCAATATTATAAATCCTCATGTAAAACGCATTCAAATGATGTACAACTTTTATAAAAGGCCGTTTTTTAAAGGCCTAAAATTCATGGGTGAAACTTTGCGAAAAGCACAATTTTCAACTTTTCACCCACCAGCTTTTCTAATAGTACAAAACTAATTCAATATTATCAATCCTCATGTAAAAAGCAATCAAATGATGTACAACTTTTATAGAAGGCCGTTTTTTAAAGGCCTAAAATTCATTGGTCAAACTTCGCAAAAAACACAATTTTCAACTTTTCACCCATTAGCTTTTCCAATAGTACGAAACTAATCCAATATTATCAATCCTGATATAAAACGCATTCAAATGATGTACAACTTTTATCACAGGCCGTTTCTTAAAGGCCTAATGTTCATCGGTGAAACTTCGCGAAAAACACAATTTTCAACTTTTCACCCATTAGCTTTTCTAATAGTACGAAACTAATCCAATATTATCAATCCTCATGTAAAAAGCAATCAAATGATGTACAAATTTTATAAAAGGCCATTTTTTAAAGGCTTAATATTCATTGGTGAAACTTCGCGAAAAACACAATTTTCAACTTTTCACCCATCAGCTTTTCCAATTGTATAAAAATGATCAAATATTGTCATTTTTACAAGGCTGACAGTATTGTAGTTTATGAGATCGCGGCTCTTGTGATTGCGATTCGCAGGGATCAGACTTGACGTGTGGCTGGGGTGGCTGCTGTGGCGCAATTTGTAGCCTCGTTTGCAGGAAGGTTTGGCGCGTTTTTTATTATCACACAAAAAATAATCACACTGTTTTCTTCCTGTTGTTGCGGGGCCTGGCCAAGCAGAAAAGACGTTGTGTAGATATGGTGAACCGTTCGGTGACGTTCATGATGATAGCTGTCTCTGTTAAAGCATTGAAAACAACGCAACACAGGTAAGATTTATCAGTGATCACTGATTGATTCTATTTTACAGTCTGTACCCACCCTGTCCCCTCTCTTGATGATGAAGGTTCGACCTTAGTGGCCTACAGATTGTTTGTCAACTGTTTGTCAGCTCAGATTGCGGTTTTGCAGAAATATATGTGCTGTGACTTACTGAGGTTTCACTTTGTCATATCCATAGTTGGCTGTCAAGAAGCTCATATCGATCACTTTGATCAAAGATTGATATAACTTTTATACAGTTGATCCATTTTGACCTGGCCTACCCCCTCCCCCCTTCCATAGATAGAGTGGGAAGTTTTTAAATGCCCTTTTTGCATTCCTCTGCCTTTAGAGTTGAAAAGGAATTTTCTTGATTAATCTAGCTGTGCCAAAATGTTGTGAAGACAATGGAAACTTAATGATAAATTTGTTCTTTCTTCCATCTTTGGCGTCACAAGCTGGCGTGCGGACGTGTTTCTGAGAGCTCCTTACGATGTAACTGCCTTAACTCATCAAACGCAAATTTATTATCTTTAATTCATTTAATTACTAACACGTTCAACAGTTTAAAGCATGATAAAGTCTTATTGATATTCTATTCGACTCTTTCTGGAAATTTTACAACATTGAAGTATGACCAGCAAAGAAACGGAGAACATTGACGTTATTGCAACTATACAGGAAACTGGAAAATCGACCGATGACAGACTTGATCTGGTTATCAAACTTATAACCGAAATCAAGATTGAGCATAAAGAAGTCTACCAGCAATTAGAGAAGAGACTGGACAAATTTGAACAGTCCATGCATTTCATTAATACCCAATTTGAAGACCATAAAGCCATAACAGAGTCTCTCATCAAGCGGAATACGGCACTAGAAGACAAAAACACAAACCTCACAAAGCAAATAACGGAATTACATGACCAAGTAAAATCACTTCGCCAAGAACATAACGACCTCGAACAGTATGGCCGGCGTGAAACGATCGAAATCGGAGGTATTCCGAAGGAGAAGGATGAAGACGCCGTGGACTTGGTGCTGAAAGTTGGCCAAGCGCTGGGCATATCAGTAGGAGAGACAGACATCGAAGCATGTCATCGCATCAGTTCGAGAGAAGATGCGGCCATCATCTGCAGATTTGCTTCCAGAAAAATGAAGATCAACTTCATGTGAACCACTGTTCAAAAAATATAATCTGCTTAATTTTGACAATATGTATAAACTTGAAGTGGCTAAATTCATGTTTGATATTTGTCATGAAAACAGTAGTGACATTTTCAATGACTTGTTTATCAAAACAAATTTACGTCATCATCACATGACAAGGCAATCTTCAAATGACAACTTCTCTCTCCCCCTGGTATCCACAAATTACAAACAACGGTCAATTATTTATGAAGGAGTCAAAATTTGGAATTCTCTGCCATTGCGCATAAAAAAATTACAAAATAAACCATCCTTCACAAAAAAGCTGAAAAACTACTTTTTAGAGTCGAATTGACTGATTTATTTTTCGAACTTTATTATAAATTTATATCATCATCATGCACCGCAATACCGTATTTTTCATGTTGAACACTACTAACAATACTAATCTACTAATATTTTCTTATTCTTATTCTTATTAGCATTGTTACAGTTTCTAAACCTTCTTTTCGTTTAAAAAAGAAAAAAAATGTACGCTCTCTGCACGCCAAATCGGGCATATGGCCTAGATAGCTCCTAGTGAGTTCTTTCCATATGTCCGGCAGCAAATTTTATTGAAGTGTATATCCATTGTATGTAAATCTTTTTTTTATATGTAGCTTAATTAGCGGTTCTTTTATCTAACACAATGTACTAAGTTTATTGCTGTGAATGAAAAGTTTGAGTTCGAGTTTGAGTTTGAGTTCACTCTCTATAGATCCATTTCATTCCTGGAATAATCAACTTTCTATCAGGCTAAATGTGATTCATCTTTTCAATGAAAGTTGCAAGGAATAGGGCAGGTGGTGAGCACAAAAAGCGATGTTACTAGGATAAACAGATAAATTTTACTATCTCTAAGGGGAAGAAAATCACACTGGGCACAAAGGACAAAGATTTTTTGCTGCCATGATCATTAACATCATGGGAGCTTACCCTTACATCGCTAGATATTGAACTGCATTAGACTACAGTATTAAAAGGAGAAAAACTTCCTTTAATGGCCATGATTAAGAAGATAAAAGTATCAAATTCAAGCAGTGCTGGCAGAAGACTGTTCTGAAAGTGGAAGTTGACGCTACAAACCACCAAATTTCACTAAAACATGGATTTAGAAAAGTTGATAGCCTCTCAGTAACATGGGAGTGAAGTTGACATAGGATGTACCCTACAGTCAAAGATGCGAAAACTGTTTTGTTCTTTCTCTGTTTTATACTTAGTTTTATTTGTATTATGGATGCAAACATGATCTTAAGTAAATTGGATCTGACAAATTGTGAACTTCACACAATTCTGCCTAGAAGTGTTGAAATAATTTTTGCACCTCTCCTGCCATTCAGAAATGAATATAGAATGCAGCAGAAGAGCCACACTCCATTCACAAAGACTGGCTAACAAAAATTGTTCATGTTTCAAGGCAAGATTTTTTGACAAGGTAACTTTTCTTATTCTTGACTTTGCCAATAAATGAATGTAAAATGCAAATTTTGGACAATTAATATGCATATATTTTATCAAGTAGTGATCATCCTATATCCAACTCCTGAGGACTTGGTAGTAAAGTTTCAATAATCATTTGTTTGGGCAACATTATTTGGCCACAGACTTTGAAGTTCAGAATAGTTTATATTTCATAGATGCTTTAATGTCTAATTGCAAGCCTAGTGTTGCATGGTTGAAAAGTTGAAACATAGGTTTTACTCATTTTGAGGAATGATTTTAGGCCATTCAAAGGGGTTTTAGAAGTAATAATACATAATTGGAAAGTTCTTTGATGTAGATTGATAGCATTGGATTGAAATTATTCAAATTCAAAATTAAGAATCCTAAGCTTAAAAATCCTAATGCTAACTGGGTCCATTGCATGTCCCAGAGAGTGTGTACATTTTTTTTATATCAAGATTAAAAACTACAATATAGAATGTTATATTACACTGTGCCATCCATAGTGAAGAAAGACATAAATTCACCGGGTCTTCACTATGGATGGCACTTACAAATCCAATTAATTTAAGTATACAAAAAACAAAGAACAAAACTACGAAACCAAAATACAATACGCACAAACGACAACAAAACAACTGAGCCAAGGCAGATTACTGGTAAAAAGAAATTAAAGCCATTCAACTCTTAGCCGTAAAATACGAGAGAAAAATATTGCAGTGCATGGTTTATCCCAGTAATCCACCTCAGCAATGCGGAACAAAAACAAGAAAAACAGAAAAGAGCACAAACACAAACACAGGGAAGTAGGAATAGGGAACTGCTGCTGCTGGCTTGGTATTGTTGTATCAATCAAATCGGCCAGAATTTTTCATGAATGAGATCGTCGCTTCCAATATTACTCTGTTTTCAATAGTACCTAGAGATGGATCTCCAAGCAAGAGTCAATGACAAAGAGTATCATCATCCATATTACTGATACTGGCAATGTGTACATTGAATGTCCCCAGAAAGTGTGTACATTGAATGTCCCCAGAAAGTGTGTACATTGATTGTCCCCAGAAAGTGTGTACTTTGAATGTCCCCAGAAAGTGTGTACATTGATTGTCCCCAGAAAGTGTGTACTTTGAATGTCCCCAGAAAGTGTGTAGATCAAGTGTTTACAAATCTGATGTTCAGCAACCATCATTTAAGCAAAAAATTGGGTTAACTGTTAGGATAATTCACTTACATCATCTGTGGTATAGTATTTCTGACCCATAATTGCTAAACTGAAAATTTGTCCCCGCAATTTTGGTGTAAAACTAAAAGTCCCCCAATGCAGATACACAAATTCTGATCTCTTGTCTAATAACATTAAAGTTAGTGCATGGTCAAGCTCTTTCTTTTCCTTCGACCAGCTCTTCACTGCTAGTTACTGTTGTTTAGATATCAGCTGTCTCAAATATCAAATATCATTCAAATATCAACTGTCCCCACAATGTATGCAGGATGGCATAGTCCCCGCAACAATAGTCATGTCAGAATGAGGTTGTGTATCATAAGTGTCCCCACAGTGCCAGTGAATTTTGCAATGTCCCCACAATGAGAAAACTTGAAAAAAGATCAATGCGCCACATTGCATGCATTGTGCGCCAGTTGTTGTGGGAACAGAAAACATGCAAAAACTTGAATACACACTACTGTCTTAGAGCTAAGTATGAAAATTGCCTGTCCCCACAATGTAAGTGCAAAATGATAGGTCCCACAACTATAGTCATGTCAGTATGTATGTATGTATGTATGTATGTATGGACAACCTTTTGTTTTTCTTTATGACTAGTCTGGCTTCTGTTTGTGAATTTAGACTAACAATCTACAATCAGAGATCATGCCATTAAAGTGTGCGAAAAAGTCTGACAAGGAATTCTATTGAAAATAAAAAGGGCACTTGAAAGGGCCCCTTGAAAAACAACTTCGGTTGAAGGGCAACCCTCCCTAAACAAATCAAATATGAAAATATATGAACATATAAAATACATGATACGTCTTTGTTTGTTGCAAAATTTTGGGGAGCACGTGCCTCCAGTGAACTCCCGGTTCCTACCGATACTGGGGAAATCATTGCTTTCATATCAGAGTCCTTTACGAAAAGGATTTCCTGTGTCGGAAGCATTCTACACAGAGCAATTGCTGCTGTCTCTTGATCCGAACAGGACGTCGTAAGATGACGTGACAATAATTTCGTGATTTCAAGTTCAGGTATAATGACATCAATTTGACACGGAGAATTTGTCTCATTGCATAGTGCGGACTGACAAGTTGTCGTGCAATAACTTTGTAAAGGGGACAAGACCAGACAAGACAAGGACAGTTGACGTTTTGCAGAAAGTTGCTAAAAATTGCTAAAACAGCAGTATAAACTTCATGGAACGAGATATTTACGTAAGTTTTCTCTACGTTAATGTTTCCCCGGATTCTATTTTTTGTTATGACAAAGAAAGAGCTGTTAAATATCAGTGACTGGTTGAGGGTAAATAAACTAAGTGCAAACCCGAAAAAAACTGAATTTATGGTTATTGGTCATCAACGAAGAATAACTGAAATTGATGACCTCCCTCCACTCGAACTCAACGATTCCGAAATTAAACGTGTAGAGAAAACCAAGTCTTTAGGTGTCATTATCGATGAAGGGCTGAAATGGAAGGATCAATATAAATCACTGACAGGAAAGTTAGCAGGTGGTTTATCATCTTTAAGAAAACTTAAAGACGTTCTTCCCCAATCAAAGTTATGTGATGTGTATCACGCTCGCTTTGAGAGTCATATACGCTACGGAAACTTTGTATGGGGTAGCATCTCTTCATCTGAACTACAAGCACTTCAACGTCTCCAAAACAGAGCCCTATCAATTATAGAGCGCGCAAGATTTAAGGATACGTGGCCTAAAAAATGGCTAAGCGTTGTGAATCTTATTCGCTTTGATCGCTGTGTTATGGTATATAAGATTGTAAACAAACAATGCCCTGAAAGCCTGTGGAATATGTTCCAACAGAGATGCTCTACATCACATCATATTACGAGGATTTATGGAGATCTCGATGTTCCCAAGCTAAACCTTGAATTAACCAAAAAAGGATTTCATTACTCGGGCATTAAGGCTTGGAATGATATTCCAGTTAACATCAGAGAACTGCCATCACTGCGCCTGTTTAAAACACATCTAAAAAGGCATTTGATGAGCCTTGATAATTAACTCAAGCCCCCTCAAGAACGACTCCCTGGAAGATCAAATTAATCAATTAACTATTTTATATTCTTAGTTTAGATTTTGTAAGTTGTATTTTACTGAAGGGATATCGTTGTTTAAATGAATTATATATATACTTCTAATGGTTCGATTTTAAATGCGATTTTATTTCGAAATGCTAAGTTTCAAAATGTACTACAAAGTCCGCGAAATTAGGTCCGTGCTTTAGAATTTCGCCCTATAGCAAAATTCTAAAACGAGGACCAAATATCGCGGACCTACAAGAAAGTCCACGAGATGAAGGTCCGCGTTTTAGAATTTCACCCTATAGCGAAATTCTATAACGCGGACAAAATCTCGCGGACGTTGGAAGAAGTCCGCGAAATTAAGGTCCGCGTTTTAGAATTTAGCTCTGTAGGAAAATTCTAAAACGCGGACCACATTTCGCGGACCTGAAAGTCATGTTTGTCGAGAAGGTCCGCGAGGTCCGCGTGGTCCGCGAGGTCCGCGTTATAGACCTGGCCCTTGAGGTTCCTGTAACTGTTGTTCTTTGGCTGTTTGGATTAATTCACCTTAGCAAGAAGAAAGATTCATTTGAGGCTCCCACAGTTTTGGTGTTACGTGGCTTTATGGCACTAGATATCTAACTTATGGCCAAGTCCATCACATTTATCGGAACTGAAGAGTGATCAATAGGTACAACCCTCAGAGTCATCTCATTTGTCAATAGCAATTTGTGATTTCCATTGAGGTGTCCTTCAACTTGAAAAGAGGCACCTCTGGAAAGAATTGATGCTTCCCTCACTTTTTTCTTTTCGCTCTTTGCACACAACAAACAAACATGTCTGTATTTTGAATAATCACATTTTTTCTTCACCTCGTGTGATTCTGTTGGGGCTTTTTCATTTGCACAGCTTGTTTTGAAGAAGCTTGTCAAAACATTTGGTGGTCTTTTTGCTTGAATTGCTGCAGCGTCCTCCTTGCCCTCATTATAGGGTCTTGTTCTTCCTGCCACATTTTGACGAATGGTATGCTCCAAATGCATCATCCTCTAAATCTGAGTATGACTGAAAGCCTGTGAGCTGTCTCGATACCATGTCCCTCGATAAGGTCATTGGACATTCACAAATGTTGTTTTCATTCTGAGAAATGAGTGTGACCCACTGCGCAGCACACTTTGAAAATGCAGCAGGGGATGCCTAAGGCAGGCATGCACAGAATCACAAAGTTGGACTTAACTCCCTGCAAAGATTTTCATAGAAGATTTTCATGCGATTTTCAAAGAAAAAACATAGATATTCAAATTATGCAATGCATAACTTCCGTATTCCTGCAACTAGCATGCCTCAAATACATATGCAATTTCTTTGTTGTCTGCCATTAGAACAGTCCACTAAATGGTAGAGAACAAACAGCCTGCACATGTATTAATGCAAAATCTTAGGGGGCATGTGCCCCAGTGCCCCCGGTTCCAACGTCTATGATCAGGAAGTTTTATTTTTTGGGCAAAGCTGAAGCATGGTATCTACAAACCATGCGTAGGCTAATTACATGGAAGCGCGAATTGAAATAGAAACCTAGCAAGGAATCTGAGGCTGTATTCTTTTGTGCAACTCCTTGCATTATGCAAGTAACTCAGATATCAGTTTCTACAATCTGGGTCATTTTTACAGCCAAAGGTTTTTAAAAGTTTCTTAAATTTCTTACGCTCTAACTGTTATTTCAAACCCTTTCAAAGTATTTATTAATAGGGAATAAATATCTGGGCCATAATTCCGGAAATGATGAAAAATCCCCTGAAAAAGAAAACCCATAATTCCGTGAAATGTCAAAAAGTTGTGAAAATGATACCCATAATTCCGTAATTGTTTGAAAAAAGTACCCCTAAAAAATGGCACGTCCATGTACCAGGAACAGTAATGAGGTACCCCGCCCCCGAGTATGAGGTGCAATGCCAAAATTTTACTTGTGAAAGTTACAAAAGAAGAAACATTTTAATCTCAACAGTCCTCCCTATGGTCCTGGTAAATGTCCTCCTTAGAGTGCTCTTCAGGGTCCTGGTCCTGGTCCTGTTGAGGGTCCTGGGTCCTCTTTTTCTGGTATGCCCTTTTCATGGGGGTCCTCAAAAGTAAAAAGTTACAATGAAGGTATAAAAAATAGAAATTAATAGTAAACTACCTAAACCTAATAAAATCTTATACAGTTAAAAGCGATTACAGTCCTTCTTTACAATTCAAATTGTTCATTCTGTTCTTTAAAAAAATAATATGAAGATCTTTGCTTCCCCCAATTAGTTCTACAATTCGGTAATCTAAAGTTCCCCTTATTTCGGCTATTATAGGTATGTATTTCATTACCGCTCACATTGGATGTGTTCACATTATTGAGTAAAGTTTTCTTTACAAATGAACTCCTGTGTGCCTTCCTTCTTTCTTCAAGTGATTCCCATTTCAAAATAGCAAGTGCATCAGAGCTTGATGACCTGTTTGGGCGGTCCAGTATGACTTTTGCAACCTTATTCTGCAGAATCTGAAGTGACTTCATTAATACTTTATTTTCACAGTCTCCCCATACAATATCAGCATAATCAAACAGATGCAGCATCATTGAGTTGTACACTGTCGCTCTTGAGCTCTTGGTAGTAGGTGCTTTATTCGTCTCAAGACACCTATTCTTTGAGACACTTTTCTGGCAACTGACTCTACATGATCCGTCCAGGAGAGATTTTCACCGATGATAACTCCCAGGTATTTATAGTCACTGACTTTTTCTAATCCCTTGCCTTCAATGCTCAGCGTCACATCTCCAAAATCTTTGACTCGTTTATTCCCTCCAATCAGCATGTATTTTGACTTTCCCATATTGAGTGTTAATCTGTTATCCACAAGCCAGTTCCTCACATTATTTAGATCTTCATTTAATGCTACTTTAAGATGATCAGCACTAACCTGTTGAAGGTCCTAACCTGTTGTATAAACTACAGTGTCATCAGCAAAGAGTGATGATTTGGTGTTTTGGAGTGCATCCAAAAGGTCATTGATGTGAATTAAGAACAAGAGCGGTCCCAACACTGAAGAAGAAAAGGGTCGGCACTAGATCATAGTACGCTAACGTACATGACGTAATATTACATCACCAAAAGGTTTTGAAATTGAGATTGATTAGAGATCAGATAGAGGCTATGAGCCTTTGAATAGCATTGAGAAAACGCCATGATATTAGGCTTTGTGTGTACATAATGGTGCGTAGCTGTCCATATTTGAGATCAGTCAAAAACTTTGATCTTGACAAAACATTTAATTTACTAGTAACAATTGTAACAACAGAAAGCTTCTGTTTCCTTCACAAGATTTGATATTACTGCCATTCAGACGGTTCTTGTTTTCTCTCTCGTCTGAATCAACTGGAATGTTGCCGCTTTGTTCTCCTTATCCATGCACTGTGGATGCTTTCATGGATGCTTTACCTCTTTGTTGTGCTAAAAATGGTAGAATAACCATATTCTATTATGGGAATATGATATTCACGCATCATATTTGATAAAAGAACAAAGGGCAAGGAATTGTCTAGCTGTTTACATGACAAAAGCTTCCTATCAGTCTCGTCACTTCTGCCCCTGACTGGAAGGGGAATTTTTGGACTTACGAAATATAAAACTGTGTGGGAATTTGGGCAGTGCCAGTACATTATTTTCATAAACTGTGAAAGACAGTTGTTCTGCATCAAATCCTCATCATCAACACATGTGAAACTTACTGCGGGATACTGTGGGATACTGTGCACAATAGTGTGTGTGCCATGCGCAGAGTCACAAAGCTGGACTTGAAAATTTTGCTGAGATTTCTCAGGCCTTTCTTTTTGACACCATAGAAATCGATAGAAATGAAAACAATTGGGAAGATTCATTTCAGACAATTGCTGATCATGCAAACGATTCATACAAACAAACGTGTTTTTTCTTCTCTGGTATGCATCAAAAACGAAAGTAAAGGAGCATTTTAAAATATTGAGCAATTGCAGTGTTTTGATTGTTCAAATTCAGTTAGGTGGAACAAACAATATTGATGTGAATGTTTCCTCAATGGGAAGCTCTTGCTGCGAGAGAAATTTTCGAAAGTTTTAAAGTTTCTCCCATGCTCGTTTACATGAACCATTTCTGCTCACTTTAGTTTGAAATCCTTTAAATCATTTTTTTACAAATGTGTAGAATTTGCAAAATCTAGACATCCTTTCATTCCAGTCTCTCTTTCAAAAATTATGTGACATCATGTACGTTAGCATACTATGATCTAGTGCCGACCGAAGAAAAGGCAGAAGTGGTTGAGGTGGAGGTCAAAGGTGCTAAATCCTACTCTGGACTCCACTGCAAGATTTGCCCCTGCCCCTGATGAATGCTGTGTGTATCCTTCACAAGTTTAAAGGTAAATTTGGAGCCAGTGCTGCCAACTTTACTGGTAATGGTTGACAACTTCGAGGTCATAAGTTTCCCAACTTCCTGCAAGTGACAGATGGGGTACTGGATGCCACTGAGCCACTAGCAGTGGGTTTGGGAAGGCCCTGTCTGTCACAAACGGTTGTCCACAATGTTGCTGCACAACATTCATTCTCCTATAATGACGCAGATTTTTCAGTATCTGTCACGGTCTCCCTCTAATACATCAATCCTTCTTGCTGATCTTGTTCGCCCCTCTTCATCATCACCATCTGAAGGGGATTTGATGTCTTCCTTGGGTATAACTGGAACTGATGCTTTTAGCTTTTTCAAGGCTTCTTTATCTGTGAAATCTTCCCCGCTTTGCTTTGCTGCCTTTACTTTTTTCCATTTTAAGGGCCATTTTAAGGGCCTTGGCTGGCTTGCCTAGATAGGACAATTTTGATTTGTTTTTAAATGAGAGAAAACTATCCCCACTAGGAGGGCTGCATTGTAACAATGCATGTTAAGATATTTTAAAAGAAAATCATTTGATAAGTAGACAGTGGACACATGCCTATGCAACCAATTGGCTTCACCTTGATCTTTCATCACTGGAGCTGCTGTGCTCTTTGACATAAAGATGTATTCATGCATTCTAACCGTAGGGAGCGCTTCTAACTGAAGATGAGACAAGCTCATCTCAAAATGTACTACAAATAACAATGGCTTAGTTGAGGACAATGTAAATCACAACTGCATTTGTCCTGTTTTAGTCAACTGGAATGGTCCATACTGATTTGTCTTTCTCTGCAGTGACCCTCACAATGTTTGTTTTGGTCCTAGAGTTCAAACTTACGGTAAAGCTGCACTTTCTGAAGCATTGTTAATGTTAATATCAATATCCAAAACTCTCACTTTTTGTATAAAGGATTTCAATTTCCATTGCCTCTATAGCTGTGATTAGCTCAACATCTGCCAAATTATCTTCGAAAAGATCACATGTGCATCTTTCTTTGCTTACATCACAGCAGTTATGCTCAATAATTTTTCTTGGCAACTTGAACTTAAAGTTCCGCGAGAGAATTTCTGAAAAGCGCTGAGCCTCATTATGACAATGATTCCTTATTGATTGATCTATATCTTCCAATGAACGTTGGATATCATTATTGTTGTATAGCGGCGTAGCCTTTGCTTTATTATTATCCCTCCAAGCCATACCAGTTTCTTGGAAATAGGTCTCCAAGGTGTGAGGAATACGGATTATGTCCCTTATGGAAGGTGCATCCACCCCCATTCCCAATGCAGATGTAGTAAATATGACTCTGGCAACAGACTCATGCGATGCCAGCTGATTTAAGATATTATCTTTCATAATGGCTTCTTGGGGTGCATGGAATTGGGCAAATAACCTGTTCTCTGGAATGGGTATTCTTTGAGGAAGTACTGATGTTTATCAATAATTCTTTCAAATAACCTATATGAATATCCACTGCCATTTGTAGACTCCAGCATTGGAATACTGGCATCAGCATTTAAATTGGCATTGGAAGTGGCATTGACATTGCACATGTACCATGGGGCATGAAAAAACTGATCAGGGGGCTATGTGACTGCGCTTTACACTATTTACTCGCATCGTACTGCCAATTGCATTAGTTCAAGGGTAATCTATCAAGCTCAGCCCAAATATTTCAGGTTCCTGAAGGCATCAGCCTTCTGCATTCGTAAACAAAGTCAACAAATCAAGTCATGGCTAGGGCAAACCAGGCTCAGGCAAATTCCCAGTTGCCGTTTTTCCTTGCTAAGGCCTACCGCTGCTTGGCCGATTATCTTCTGCAATCTTCGTTCTTATTGAAGGGAACAGCCTCCTGAGCTCATAATTAGTAGAAAGGCTTTCTTTCTCCTCTGTTTTCTTTTCCGATGAGTCTCTTATTGCTTCAATCAGGTCTGACAATTTTTCAGAAATGCTAAACTTCAGAAATTTTCTTTTGACAACATCTTCAAGCTGCCACAGCCTGCCAAGCTTTAAGTGCTGCCCCTCTATTTCCCACCAAAAGAATGTTGCCTCAGTTTTGTAATGGGCGTCTGGTATTCTGAGGACCATATGTTTTTCCCTTAGAAAATCTCATATAGAGATCACCAAAAAACCTATATGGAACTCATAAAGATGTCCTTTAGAATAAATAGAACTAGAAAGAACAGCTGCAGTCTGCAGGCAACAAGCAAAGACTGTAACTTTCGACAATAAAGAGACCGTAATTCCTCGCACTTTTCTGCTCATTTTAACTTTGTACGATACTCATTCGCAAATTTCCATCAAGAATCAGGCAAAACTGATCATCTCCGTAGCAAGTTAAAACTTGACAGCCAAGAATCTATTGCCAGCATCCATCAACAAACCTGTAAATTTTTAAGTTTCGTTGTAAATCATCGTAAAATATTCCGTTGCAACTTTCTTCACGCTCCAATTGTTTATGCTCTGTTTTAAAATTCCACTAGGAGTGCTGGTGGGCTAGAGTGCAGTTTAGTGGGCGGCCCCTGCGCAGTAACGTCGTATTTGACAGGATTCGAATTCAAATCAAAAGTCAGTTTGAAACAAGCGTGGTTTCTTTTCACGCAAACATATCAACTGATAAACAACGGGGGTTTGGGGGCGGTAGCCCCCAATTATCACGGAAACAAACAACGAGTTATATAACAAGAATCATCGTAACAAAGAAGCTATAATTGAAAGTCATCTAAACTGTTCGTGCTGCAGTCCAAGCTGGGTTTTGCAGGATTTTGGCGAATAAGCTGCACGTATCTCAACGCCATGTTTACTTATCAACAAACGTTTTCTCCCATGGTTAACGGTTACTCTCATTGGTCGCTCGAAAGAATCGCCATTGATTCGATGCTAATAAGCTATTGTATTATTGTTTACGATAATCTTGTTTCCCTGTGATCGCCACCCGCTTAATAGCACTCGTCCCTGCTGGTGAATTCGCCTCATATCGAGGCTTCAGGGCTGTTAAGGTTCAACCTGATACTCACACGCCCCATCTTCTGTCTGCGGACACATGTTATACCATTTGTTTCTTCTGTACTTTATACTTGCTCCAAGTCTCGCCCGTTTGTTATTTGGAGTGATCCGAATGATGAACAGATCAGCAATAATGAACGGACGAGACTTGGAGCAAGTCCATCTGCACTTCAATGCCCTGTGGAAATGCAACAATTTAGGCTCAATTTTTACGAGATGTTTGATTAATTTCTTTTCTTAATTTTGGCCTGGACATAGAGCTTATTTGAATCAATGCAATTTCGAAAGCATGGTAATGTGATATCAATGATCAAATTGTTGGAAAAATTCGGAAATAATGCACTTCTATTTCTTTTATGTATTCCATTAAAAATTTACAAGACAAATTACCTATTACAATACCTACTAATTACGAATATGAAAATTTGCGAGGTTTCTGCCGTTTTCTCCCAGGGGTATTTGGCATTCTTCTGGAATGTTTTTTCGGTCTGGGAAGCTCAAGAAACAAACAAAAATCATTCTCGCAAAGAAATAATACTCACAAAAGCTTCTCAAACTGTTCAGGTAGTTCTCCTAAAAAATACACAGTTATCCATTTAACTCTCATGATGGCTGCATTGCTTCGTAGGTTAACTTTGTTTCTGTTTGAAGGAGCTTTGTAATCTGTGACTTTAAACTTTTGAGGGAAAGACAATTGATCGGTCGGTTGCTTTGCAAGAAACCCTTATCAAGCCCCTTGTTTACGTAGCTGTTCAGTCTGTTTTGAGCAAGAATTTATCGTCATTTGCACAGAATTTCAAGTACAAATACTTCTGCAGTTTATGTGGGAATATTTCAAGAAACTTGCGTATTTCTCCACATCTAATGTGCGAGTTTTATGTTAACTTTTTTTATGCTGAAATTTCTCTCCAGGTATTTGCCCAGACATACACTTGATGAACTTTACAAGTTGCATGTTCGTCCCCATCTAGACTACGGAGATGTTATCTACCACACTCCAGCAAAATTATGCGAATTTAGTCACAACAAAATCTTAACAAGTTCTATGGAAAAGTTAGAGTCCGTCCAGTATTCTGCTGCCCTGGCTGTAACAGGAACATGGAGAGGAACTTCGCGAGCGAATCTGTACGCAGAGCTAGGCTGGGAGTCACTGAATTCACGAAGGTGGAGCAGACGTCTCACGCTGCTCTACAAAATTGTGAATAATCTAACACCTTCTTATATGACAGAACCAATCCCCCTTCTTCAGCAGTCGCATTACACTCTTCGCAATCCGGATGTCATAGGGCGAATAAGGGCAAGAACAGAAAAATTCAAGTCTAGTTTCTATCCTAGTTGCCTTACTGAATGGAATGAACTTGACCCAGAGATTAGACTTGCACCGTCTGTCACTGTTTTTAAGAAAAAACTTTTGTCAATTATCCGCCCCCCTGCAAAATCTGTTTTCGGGATTCATGACCCAATGGGATTATCACATCTTACTCAGCTTAGAGTGGGTCTCAGCAAATTGAATTTTCACAAATTCAGGCATAATTTTAAGGACACTATAAACCCAATGTGCCCTACGAACGATGGTGTTGAGGATACGGAGCACTTTTTGTTGCTTTGCCCATCTTTTGTGGTTCAACGACAAAACCTCCTTGCTGAAATTCTTCCACTGTTACGACCATTTGGGTATGCTAATCTTTCAAATGAGGTTCTAGCGCAGCTCTTATTGTATGGTGATGAAAACCTCCCTAATGATGTTAACAGGAATATACTCGAGCTAACGTTAAGATTCATTAAGGAAACCGGTCGTCTAGATTAAGCTCTTTCCAAACTCTGCTACAAACCACGCAGCCACCAAGCACTCTTTCTTTGCAACACCCTTTTTGTTTTGTTTATTTTTTTATTTTATTTTATTTATTTTTTTTTTTTTTTTTTTTTTGTTATCCATATCTTTCTTAATAATTATGTCTGGTTTTCGTTTAAATGTTTTTCTTTTTAAATTTTTCTTTTTTTTAAGGCCTCGGGGTTGTCATTGTATTTTGCTCCTCTTGGTATCGTCGTCGTAGTATTGTAAAGTAGTTTAAGTAGTGTATTAAGTAATTTGTAACGTAAATTTTTGGATTGAATATATAAATATATATAAAAAAAAAAAAAAAAAAAACTTTTTTTAGATATTGAAGTGTTTCTTACCTCAAACTGTTCGACGTTTTAAATTCGCAAAAAAATAATACATCTTCCAGTGCAAGTTGGCGCAGCTTCCCATTCAAAATAACTCTTTCGTACAGTGCCCCTTGTGATCCTCCACAGTCCTTTTCTTCGTCTTTATTCCGTAGCCGTGATAACAACACCCTCCATTTTGGCAAAGAGCCATCCTTTTCACCTTCGCTGACTGACATTCAACGGAATGGCAGCCAATGTTTACATTGAATTCACAGACTGGCGGGGTTCAAAACAGATGATAACATAGGCATCAAAAATTGGAAGAATAAGCCAATCACCTTCGCGCACAACACTTCCAACAAGCTGATTGGTCCTTCTGGATCCAGAAGCGAACAGGCCGGTTTTTTAGCAGTTTGGTTATGAGTCCCACTTTGAGCGGTCTTGGTTTGGCAAGTAGTAGTCTCGTTTTGGTGAGTGATAAGTGGGACTCACTGTAATCAGTATGATCTCAACTCTCGGCTATCAAGCAAATATCGATTCATCACACACTTATGGTGCCATGAATTATTAAATGTGGCGAATCTTTTCTGGCTCACCCGGTTCACTGGTCCATTTCTCCATTCAAGGAATGCCTTTCTTGGCCTATATATGACGATTGATTGACTGTTACTACAGTTTGTACATAATGGATGGCCAGTTTGATTTGATAACTGGATCAGAGGCAAAAAATGGCTACCAGAGCGATCCTAGCATCCAAGATTTTAAAATTTTTCCCAGGGGAGCATGCCCCTGGACCCCCCTAGATGGACGCGCCTTTGGCGTACCTTTCAAAACTCACTTTGCAAAAGGCACATGTTTTTTCTGACCCTGGGCCATCCATAAATCCACTCCCTGTCCTGAACACAAAGATGAACGGCAAAATAGTAGTGAGGGGCCTTCTAGCACAATTTATGCCTTGTAAGAAATACATGCTTTCCTGAGGAGTTCATAAAGAGAAATATTTCTTGTATCTAAAATGAGGTCCCCTTTTTGAAACTTGCCCCCCAAGTCATGATTCCTTAAAAGAGGCCCTGTTGGTAGTTGCGCGTAAAACTCCTGATTTTAACAGAATCATTGGAGACTTTGCAATACTTCTAACTTTCTATTCTGTTGGTTTGCTTTCACAACATGCTGGTTTCATGTCGTGGCTACAGTTTATTCTATATTGGTTTTTATAAGAAGCTTGTTTATAACAAACCAGTACCAGGATGGCCGAAATTTAGGGAACTCCATGCAAAGTTTTGAAAGAGCTAAGAGACTTTTCTTGAACAATATCGTTGAGTAATGGCATCAGCTGTATCAGGCCAGGGCTTTTCACTGCAAGAATTTCTCTGGTGGGGAATTTTCCGCTACCTTTTTTATTTCCACTCCTAACCTTAAAGGGAATGGACACAGCTATTTCTCGTAGCTGCTATGAAGCTCTCGTAGCTGCTATAAAGCTAAAAAGCTTCTGTAGCTGCTATAGGCCAGAGAAACGCCCACAAATCCATTGTTTATGCGTCTAAGCTGTCAAGTACAATAAATTATATTTTTGACCTGGCCCGGGCCAGCTTTTAACTATGTTGATTCGCTTTAGCAGTGCAAGTATCTCTCCATCAAAAATCGCCTGACCCGATATATTTCTGGTTAATGAAAGAATCTCTAAAATTGTTTTGAGGAAACAAAACAATGTCCTTAAAAATTGTCGTGATTTATAAGGAGTAGTTGCCCTTCCGTTGTTGGCATGTGTCCGGTACAGTACAGTAGTCAATGGCTCTTTACATGGTAGGTTTATTAGTTTTCATTTGCTAGACTTATATCTGGTAGGGTTTTCCAATTTTCATGCATTTTCACTCATTTTCCACCACTTTGTTATCAAAAACTAACATGATGAAAATTATCTTTATCTATTTCTGGGGTCTGGGGTCTTGGGGTCCTGGGGTCTTGGGGTCCAGCGAACAGAACATGCCAGTTTGTATTACTATTTTTTGCAACGATAAGCAGCTTCATGGATGAGCTGAAACAGTAGCCTCCAATTTCATAGCTCTCACAAAAGTTTCAATGATCACCAGAGGGTTCAGTTATTTCTTACCCAACCATCTTTCATTGAATGTTAAAAGGAAGAACGAGGATCCCATCATAATCAACAAGCAAAAGGTAATGACAAGCATATAACCAAATGTTGTTTGCAGGTGTGGTGAGTGAAACAATTATTTAGTTTATTTATCAGTTCAAAATGAGAAAATACAGCTCCGAAAGTCCTTTACCCTTCTCGTTTCTTTTAGTTCATTGTCTTTGGTAGTAAACTCAACAATTGCGTGAAACAAATGAAGGAAGAGATCCATGTAAGGATACACTAGGGATGGTGACAAATTAAATGAGAAATATATTTTTTTTGAAACGTTAGATGATTATTACCTTGGGAATTTTATCTTTACTTTTGCATTCTATTAAACATTGTGGGGTAAAAATAGCTTAACTCTCTAATGGTTATTGGAATTTTGATGAGAGCTATGAAATTAAAGGCTCCTGTTTCAGTTCATCCATGAAGCTGTTTATCTTTGCAAGATGGTAAGATAAAATGGCCTACCGCTGGTTTCAGCCAACAAGCAAATTTGGTCTTATGAAAGTCATAGCTCCGTAACTTTTCAACGGATTTTCAGGGGCACGGTGGCAAACTTTAGTTGAACATCTGAAGAGCAACATCATACAAAAGGTTAGTGATGATCTTTTGCTGTTTTCTCGCAATCTTCAGGCAAACCAGGCACAATTTTCTGGGACACCCTGTTTATAGTGCAATTGGTAGAAAGTAATTTCAAAGCTGAAGGGGTACAATGGAAACAAAAGGGAGTGCAATGTCATTGAAGGATGGATGGGGAAGAAGCGCAAGACCAGCCAGCTAATACTCCAGAAGAGCACTGGATACACAATATGTTATACATAGTCTTTGGCACTGTTTTGACATTGACATTCCTCTATTAATACTTTTAAACATCTTTTAGGTCGGCACTAGATCATAGTCTCTCAAATCACATTACTTCATTGTGGAGCCTCGTAGTCACTTAGCCTGAATTTGATTAGCTATGATTTGTTTTGATAACAATATGGCGTACGCTAATAAGTTTTCATTCAATGAAGTGATTTTGAAAGACTTCTTTGTGGATTTTAGATTTCAAAGATTCTTTGTCATGGTATTTTTAGATGGTGAACAAAGCTGTGTAGCTTGGCTATGCAAACATCTACTTGGGTAATTGTCTTCTCTATTATGTTGATCTTTCAAAATGAATCCAGTGAATGAGTTCCATTGTTATTCATTTCTGTGATTTAATTACATTCAGAATTAAGCAACATTCCTGCTTTAGGGGTTGTTGTTCATGCGCAGACAGGTGTAACCAAAGATCGTAGACTGCGTAACAACTTTCATTGAACTGAAGGAGGGAAAATTTGTTTGCTGGTGAATATAATTTTTTGTTGCAAACTAAAGGAGTTTGCAAAAAGCGGCAAAAGTGTAAGAGAAGTTTCAGGAGCAAAAAACTCCTCAGAGCTGAAAACATGTCAGATTGGTTACTGACTCGCTTACTCTCTTCAGTAAGACCTGCTGCCAAATGAATGAAACTGAAGCTGACACTAATAAAAATTGCTAACAAAGTGGTACATGATCAGAGACAGGTGACCCAGAAGACTAGCCGGTAAATACAGCAAAGCTCCGGCTCCGAAAATATTCCCGATTATATTGTCATAGGATCAAGTACACTATGACGTATTTTCTGCTTTACTTGACATCCCTGAAAGTCGCAGCGCATGCTCGAACGGACGTACATAATACGAAAGACAGAATACGAAAGACAGCATACGAACAAAAGCACGAACCTTCGTCAACAACAATATAATCGGGAATATTTTCGGAGCCGGAGCTTTGCTGTATTTACCGGCTAGTCCCAGAAGCTTTGTGAAAATACATTGTTAAGTCCAACCTTTTGACTCTACGCATGCTTGCATTAAGCTGAGGCTAAGTGACAACGAGGCACACATATCAAATGACGTAATGTGATTTGGGAGACTATGATCTAGTGCCGACCCATCTTTTATGATGGACTGGGGGTATTTCCGGCTGCTGGGTGGCTGGCGCGCACGTTGTTCCTCTGCTTGGTGTCGACTGGGTCGGGAACGGAGGTTTATTTTTGAGTTTTCGTTGTCAGCCTGGTGGGCATCAAGCAAAGGGGGCGGGAGTCGGGCTGGTTGCTCGGTCGTTGGAGGAACTGGTAGTCCATTTGCTTTTAGATACGTTTCTTTTATTTTATGGACTTTTGGTCTTCTGTATATATTCATTGTAAGTAAGTCTAAGCTATTTTTAACATTTTTTATATTTTTATTTTATTTTTTAAATTCTTATATGGAGGGCCCCTTGTAAATCAACCAGTTGGTTGAAGGGTCTCCCTCCCTAATAAATTGAAAAAAACAAAAATTGATGAAAAATCGCTTTGCAAACAACAATGAGTTACTCCAGTCATGCAGTCTCTTGTCTCCAAGCAATTTCGGCACCCTTGTTGAAACCTACAAGACAACAGAACATCTGGAACCCAAGCTGAAGGCTTTTTGTCAGAATTACAAAATTGATTTCGTATGCTGTGCAGCCACGCTACCGAACCTACGCACTACTGTGGTGGATACGCCATACAGAGCGGGGTTTGTCATTTTCATTATGTCATTTTCATCAAATGAAGAAATTGTAATCAATCTTATCGTCCACCTTTTGCAGCCATTTGAAATCGGAGCAAATTTGTGACTCTGGATGAAAGCAGCTTGTGGTAAGGGGTAACACAAGCGCTCATGTCAGATGAAGACATGGGCTGTTCACTCATAGTGAATAGCCCCATTTGGAGGAGCCCAGGGCCACGCCCAACAACCCCTACTAACGTGTGACGTCACATTGAATCCTCCAAGCTTTGGAGGCAGGTGGAGGTCATGTGATTTTTGCGTGCCCTTTCCTGATTTCATCACACGTACACACCAACAAACATTTCATTTTTGGAAGATTTGATATTGAGTGTGCTTAGTAATAAAAACTGTGCAAAAATTAAAGATTTTGATGATTTGGAAGCAGAGAAACAAACGATATGGATGCTAGCAGATAAGCAGATTCCCTTCGATTTCACAAAAGTCTAGCAGGCCCGGAATTGCAACTCAACATTAATCTTTTAATGTCTTATCCATCTGCTATGATATTGCAAAACTAGATGTGTTATAGCTCATTTGAAAGAGAATTTAACGCTGAATCCAAATTGCATTATAACATTACCCCTCAAATGTATAGTTTTTGAGTAGTCATTGAATATGATAAAATGACCCATGGAAATTTGCAAAATTAACAAAAAATAACAAAAAAAGTCAATATCCTAACACTCTTCAGATATGTTCTTTCCTCATCGCTCTCTTCGATTTTATCAAAAAATGTAGATTCTTCTTTACAAAATTAGAAATAACAGGTTGCAAAGTAATAAAAATTTGCGACATGGTACTTATTTGAGGCACAGGATGATCGAGAATGTTAAGATTGTAAGAACAGGCAAATTGTCGCAAAAATTGAAATTATGGAAAATTCTAACTATCAATTTTCCAATGAAATATACATTGAGTGTTCAATGAAAACAAATCTGAGCTCAATCAGGCATATAATGCAGAAAAGTCCTGCGAAGGAACCTTGGATTTAAGAAACTTATTTTTAGTCCACGGAATAGATGATATCTTAAGTTAAGATTGTGTAACCTTGCATGTCGAAGTCAGATCTGCATTTGCAGTCAGATCTGCATCCACAAAACCACGGACAATTTCTGAGGCAGCCGAAGACAGTTGGTTACCAAATAGCTCATTTACTAAATAGCTCATTTACTAATGCTTTTGGACAGCTCGGTAATACATTCTTTTGTGAAAGCTTTGTTGTACTATGAAAGTGAAATTTACTCTTACTTCAAAGGTCTAAATCCTTTGTTTTTATGACTGAATAATCACAGCTGAAACAAAACTTGGACAAGACCATTACTTCACGATAAATCGGAAGGCAAGCACGTCAACAAATAGCATCATATTTGGTATACTATTATCTCAGCATATCTTTCCAATTAATCTCATTTTTATGAGAGATCCAAGAGTACAATTTGGGACCGGTCATTAACTATCTGCTAGGGTGGGCTGGAGGGAATATGGCTGGGCCACGAAATATATTTCAACAGGCTACCACATAATTATACAGTTGTCGGTGGGCCATGAAGCAATTACCTTGATTTGTTATGTGGTAAAGTTTAAAAAAGAATATATCTTCTTTGTGATACGATTCTGACAGATGTGTTTTATTTGGGACAATTTTTAAATTTCTTCAAAATACGAATACTGAACTATTAAAGGGAATAGAAGCATGTATCAGGCGCTGTCTATAAATAGATACGCCAGAGCATGTGCATAACTATCGCTTCGTATCTGTGCACGTGAAAATGAGCTCTGCAAATCTGTGGTGGGGCGAGAACGTCAATTTTGTGGTGCACTTTGGCTTCCCGAAGGGCCAGCTTAACCCAACTTCCAAACTTCCGAAGTCATAGAATGATAAAAAGAATAACAGGTAATTTAGCTTTACTTCCTCAATCGTATGAGTTCTTTGTTTGCCATTCTCATCAATGTCGCGATCGATCCTGTATTGAAAATTAGGCCTGGCTGCTTTGTTGAAAGTTTAAATGCGCTTTATTATCAGTATTCCTTCTGGAATACTGGTCCTTTGTCCATAGATTCCGTTATGTTAGCTTTGGTGATGAGTACCCTGTCCCAAGATACGTTTAGGCCCAATGAGATTTGCTGTGTTTGTCATGCTACCATACCATCGACTTCAGCTATTCATAACTGAACTCAAAGCGCTTTGATTTCTTCAGGAAATTTGTTTCCACAGCCACCAGCTCTGCTTCACCATGGTAGGCAACGAATAGGACATACTTCTTTCCATTTCTTGTCTGTTTTGCCCTTCTCGGCGGCCTGACAGGAAAGCAACTTCCTTGGCCAACTGTTCGCCCGTTGCGTGTGGGCTGCAGTGAAAGTGATCACATGAAATACTAAATAGCTTCTTGTGATTGGTTAAAATTTGATTGACAGTTTCAGCCTTGTGGCTCGGAGCCACTTATATATGCTTATATTCCCTTTAATATCACACTGTTAAATGTTAATAACATACCGTTTCAATAAAAACTTTATCTAATTCCGTTTGCAATAAAGTTTCTTACGCACTAAAAAGAACTGATTGTCATTTCATGTTCTAGCGATACGTCTAGCATGCGTGCAGACAATACTAAAGTCTGCACGCAGGCTACGATACGTCTTGATACAACCAACGCTTTTGAGATTTAGATCCACATGATATCAAGGCTAGTGATGTTCATCGAAGCATTTCAAAAGAATTGACGTCATTGTGAAAGCGGAAAGTGGATGTTGATCTATTATGCTGTATGAGCTAGAAAAAAGTTACCACTTTTAAAAATTCAAAGCACCAAGGGTACTTCACAGATTTGAATGATTCCAAGTTCTAGTTAGAAGACAAACAATTGAAGTATTTTTGTGCAGCACCAGAAGCATAAATAAATTCAACTTAATGAGAATATCATGGTAGTTAGATTACTGAAAAAGACCCTAACCCATTGATCAAATCGTAAGGACTCTCCTCACATAGGCAATGGGCGTTTCGGCCTCTCCCAAGAGTTGCAAAACGTAGATTTTTAAAAAGATACAAACGATTTTCAATTCAATGGCAATAAAGGTGCAGACGATATCTCACACCCTTGAGAGATTGCACATTCTGTATTATTCTTTGCGAGGAGTCCTATGTGATTTGATCACTGTTTTAGGCCCGTTTTAGTCATTTTGGAACCATGAGATTTTTTAATTTCATATTTAAATTTATCAATATTTCTAGCGCTCGTAGGACAGTCAGAAAAAAAATAGAAATACTTTGATTATTTGGCTTTTAACTAGAATTTGAATCATCCAAATCTGTGCAGTAAACTTGATGCTATGAATTTTCAAAATTAGAAACGTTTTTCAGGCTCACCCGATATTAGAACGTTTCGGATTCATTCCAAGATCCATCATCGGCGTGTAAAAATGGGCAAAAATCATCATAAATTAGGGCAGTAACAAATGATTTCAAAAAAGGCCGAAAACGTACAAAAAACGAGGAGTATCATTGTCTCCGTTTTTCCCCCACAACTCGTTGTTCTTTTTTCACTTTTTTGCCTTTTGGTACTCCATGTTGCTGCTCTATTTGATGGTGATTTAAGACCACTTTTACACACTGATGAGATAATAGATCTGGGAATGAATCAAAAACGTTCTAATACAATTATGGCTTAGCTATTCCTTTTGTGTCACGTACACTTGTCTGAATTTATACACTTAGCCACCACACCACTCAAAACCGTTTCTTCAGTCCTAGCAGTTGGTCTGTGAACTTTACAAGTGCAACTGCATATTTTCTTAACATTTTCAATAATCAATATAATTGTTTGATATATCAAGAAATTTCTAAGAATAGAGTTATCAATGGTTGATTTGACTAAAACATACCTTCAAATTATGCATGAACAGTAGCAATATAAATTCATGACCACCTGTTTTAGGTTTCCTCAGAAATTTTGCCTGTATAAATGAATTAATTTATGGATACAGACTCGATTGGTACCTGCAATGCTGCTTAAGTCTGAAGTCAGCCTTGAAAGAGAAATGATATTATTTGAGTTGATGACATGTTTTTCATAATTGGACTATTCTAAGCAAAGATATTGTAAAATCAATAAACACCTCTCAAGGGACTATGAAATACTTGTAGCTGGAAAGGTTTTGGAGGTTGAATTTAACTAAGTTTTGAATACTCAACGCGTATTTCATTGGAAAATTGATGAAAGCTAGAATTTTCTGTAATTTCAATTTTTGCAACAATTTGCCTATTCTTACACAATCTTGGCATCCTTGATCATCCTGTGACTCAAATAAGTACCATGTCGCAAATTTTTATTACTTTGCAACCTGTTATTTCTAATTTTATAAAGAAGAATCTACATTTTTTGATAAAATCGAAGAGAGCGATGAGGAAAGAACATATCTGAAGAGTGTAGGATATTGACCTTTTCGTTATTTTTTGTTAATTTTCCGAATTTTTTTGGGTCATTTTATCATATTCAATGAATACTCAAAAACTATACATTTGAGAGGTAATGTTATAATGCAATTTGGAATCAGCGTTAAATCCTCTTTCAAATGAGCTATAACACATCTAGTTTTGGCGAGATAAAAATTTTGGTCAAGTGGGGCGTCAGCCATTATGAATTTTGCCCCCAAAACCCCATTTCCCGGGCTGGGATTCATGGGGATTTTTTTTTGGTAACTACTGATACCTTTGTGCATCAACTCACGAAATTTCAGCTTTATACTATTTTGTTCCGGGTTCACGTTATATTTTTGCTAAAACGACTGGACTAAAAGAATTCTTGTCAAGTTGATGTCCACAAGGCCTGCACTGTAGTTTCCCTGTCAACCTTGGTGCTCAGTTATGCCTTTGTGCTCCAAATTTAGGGGAAATTTGGCCAAGATATACATGCTCATTCTATAAGTGCAAAAAGGCTTATGTGATGTTTAGGGAAATTTGTTTCTTCAGGAGATTTATGTATCCCTCAAGATCCCATGCTCTAGTTCTCAAAATCCACAGCTTATTAGGAAATCCATTTGTGGCTTTAACTTTGTTATTTAGGGGGGGGGGGGCGGTGGGGCTATACTTTCCAATCTTCTCTTTTCCACCATTGTGCAACCAGCGGCGTGGCCAGACAAAAATTAGTGAGAGGTTAAAACATAAAAATTTGCAGACAGGGGGAGCAAAAAGGTATACCCAGCCATTTTTATTGCATTTTTCAATTACAATTTTGCCGATCTTTGAAAAGTGAAGGGTGGCAATTGCCCCCTCATACCCTCGCCTGGCCACATACCCTCGCCTGGCCACACCACTGCATGCAACAATTCCATTTTCTCAAAATATTTTTCCATAGCCTTCAAACATTTGCACAACAGTAGGCTGATAGAAGATCATCCAACTGAAATCCAAGTAAAAAAAGAAACTGTGATTTGGCTATGGAAAGTTCTGTGTGGGATCTGCTCAAAAAAAGTGCAATTAAGACCTGATTAAAGCAATTTTAAAAGATCTCTTGTTAAGAAGAGGTGGGGGGAGAACTGCTCAGGTTTTGCAGATTTTTACAAATGTGGGGGTGGACATGGTTGTATTTCATTATTGCTTCTTCCAGATCATTTTGACAATTGTGTGAAGAGGCATAATGGAATAAAAAGAGGTCATACACAGCAATGTCTTACAGATATGGTCGATATGCTGCAAAAAAAAGAAACTAAAGAGACAGCATAAAGAAGATTCATGTGATTCAGTTGTGGAAATCTCAGACACAGATGATAGCGATGAGAAGTGACATTATTCAAAAACTGGAAAACAGAGTAAAAGTCTGTATGCACTTATAAATTCAAAGACTTTTTATCATTCACACAAATACATCAAACCTTTGGGTAACCGCTTTATATCTTATAATGTGTAATGCTTTCATGAATATATGAATTTACAACAAATTATGTTTCTATCAATGTACCAGCACATGCCAAGCAACGTTTTTCTCTTGTATTCACTTTGCAGCTCTGATATGACTTTCAATTCGGATTTGGAATGTAACAGTGAAGAAGGCGAAGAAATAGTTGGTGATTATATGGAATCAAGAGAGGATAGCTGTGATGTATCTAGTGACAGTGAATATTCATCAAAAGAACTGGACAATGACTGGCGTTTGGTTGCTGTTGGAGTTGATCAGGCAGATGCTTTGTGTGTGCGGTAGGCCATATAAAATAAATTCATAGATTCTCATCACCGCCCGCCTGGAAAATGAAGCCCGCGTCAATGATTTTTTATACTTTGTTTACAAAATATAAAAGTACTGCCCGCTCATCAATCGTAATATTTATGCCAGTTTTTTATTTTATATCACTTAAAACTGCAAGCATATGATAATCTAAGACCAAGTTTTAACCATATTGGCACAGTTGTGATCTGTTACAAAGATGTTACGGTTCAAGATCAACTGCACTGCTCCAGGTCAACGCTTTCCTGTAGCAGGAGCAATACGAATAGGTAGTAAGGACAGGGTAAGTTTTGGAATCAACTTCCACAAATCGGCCAAAATGGGAGATTTTGAGGGAATAAGCTTTTGCTAATAAGGTTTCTTATCAAATTTTTATAATGTTTCAACTGTTCCTCCCCTTTTTAAATGACAGAATATTCCATATGTATGCTTGTTGTAACATAGTTCAAAAGGGAAGAGGAGTATACATATTTGATCACATAAACATTTGACTCCTTATCTTGGGAAATTTCGCGAAAATAAACTTTTGCGGATTTCAAATGAAAAGAACTTTTGGGGAATAAACCTTCGTGACTTGGAACTAGAAACGAGGTAAACACTAAAGTTTCCTTCCGCAAAAGTTTCTTCCTACAGCATCCTAAGGTTCTTTGATTACTGAGTCCAAAAAAACTGCGAAAAACCTCCCTAGTCGTTGTGCTTGGAAACAGTCAGAAAAGTCAACCATTTTGCATACAAACAACCCAGGGTGACATCGGCACATTTATCTGCACCAAAGAAACTGTAGACAATAGAATTCACCAGAATAATGTTCCTCCCTCGCTGATCTTCCCAGATTTGCCGAAATAATTTACACATAAAACATAAAATATAAACCTCCCGCCTCGCGACAGTTTTCAAAAATTAGTGATGAGAATCTATTATATTATTTTATGTGGCCTTAAATGAACTTATCCGCAGGGGAATGGTAACGCCAGAATCAATATTCCACCAGCACATAAATGATGTTGTTGAATTTATGTACGATCCACGCCACAAATACGATGATGAAGTTGTAGAATTCTTCAATACGTTAACTTACTTGGGTGGTCACCGAACAACAAACATGATTCGTGGTCCTATGTTCAAATGTCAAGGACGTGGATCTAGTCATCAAACGTCTGAATGCAGAATGAATTTGGGTGGACCATCCGAAGAAACTTGCAGAAAGAAACAAGCTGGGTACACCACTGCATCAGGTGTTCAACTTTGCTTGCTATCTGCCTTCCACCAGCTTTCTCAACAATCAAATGCGAAGTTGCTAATCGATAATGCCGTTCTGCAAGTCGTACCATGTGCTGTAGCAAATGACGGAACTGCATTGAAACCATCCATCCAATTTGATGCAAGAGCCAAAAGAACATCGGACTTGATTTTGAAGTCAGTGCAACTTTTGTTAAAGACAACCCAGAGACATCACCACAGCTTCTTCGTGACCATATCATTACAGAAGTACTAGTATCATCTCAGTTGCAGCTTACCATTTTCCGTGGACTATGTCCCGAAAAAGGGAAAAACAGGACCCAAAATGAAGAAATTGTTTGAAAGCCAATGCAGCATTGCACAAATATGTCAGAATTGTCTTGTGCACACTTCTTCTACAAGTAGAGTTTTGAGCGATGATAACTGTAACATTTGCAATTGTTTCTGCAGAGAATGTTTTGAGATGGAGACTATACGCAATGACTGCAAAATAAAAGGACAAGTAAGCACCCTGCCAAGCCTGCGTGCTTGTGAAAAATGTCTTGATGCAGGTATCAAGTGCTACAAAAATGCAGTCCTTGTTGTTACAGTTGACTGCGAGGAGGGCAACAAACAAGCCATGGTTTCAATCTCAAACAAAGTGGAGAATCTGTTGTTGAAGTTATTAGTTCCACTTCCTGATAGCGTTCATGTTGGCAAAAGTTTAAAGGCGAGCTTCGCTAACTGGTATCTTAAATTTGATAACGAGAGAGGTAATTTGTCAATCCTTGGAATGCTGCAAAATAAAGCCAGCCATCCAGTGAAAGAAGCAATGAGGAAATTATTATCGCAAAATGATCACACAAAGAATAAAGATCGTCAGGATCCCAAGGCAGTGTTACGTCTTACTGATACTAAGTTAACAAGTTACATTTCATCCCTTGGCTTTGTTGGACATACAATCATTCCTGAAAGTGTGCGTTTTACAGAAAGCAATAAGATTGGAGTGTATCCGTGTCCAATTAGCATCGCGGTTGGTCCATATGGCTCTTTGATCTTTCTCTGCCTTGACACTCAGTCAGAAAGTTCCATTCCTTATATTGCACAACTGCACAACCCAATTATGAAGATAACACTTTTGGAGAAAGGTTTGTCAGCAAAAGAAGTGCATTATCACGATAAATTGATCTTCTTGGTTGGCAAGAAAGGCCCAATAGCAATTCACGAGCTAGAAAATGGGATTGTTTCAGTAGATGCAAAGAAGCTTCAGACACGAGCACAGGCAATAGAGAAGATGTCCGAACTCCATTTACCAGTGAGAGGAACAGTCAAAGAAATGAAAACAAATTTGACTGAATTCATAGATGACTTAAAGGAAGAATATAAAGCAAAGGGGTATGCCAAAAATACTGTTAACTTGGAATTCTGAAAAGCAGTACGACTTTGAAGCTATTCACGTGATTGACCATGATCTTCTGTACGCTGCTAGTTGCAGTGCAAAATGTATTTTTGAGACAAAGCTTGTAAAGGATGGATATGGAATTTGTGGTGAAGTTGAAATAGTTCGCAAGTATCTGGATGGACGGAAAAATGTTGTATCTATGACAGTGTATCAGTCAAGCATGTTCTCTTGTTTAACTCTTAACTCTGTACTTTGCACTTGACTCTAAATTCTTATTATGCACTCTGAAAATGTTTTCTAATGTGTCCCTTTACATACCTACAGTTGTGAAATTTCTAGAACTACTGTGTCATCATTATTATTTAATATTTCTAAATTACTAAACCATACATGAGAAGACTCGAAAAACTATGACATCATACATTGAAATTATTTGCACCAAAACGAGGCTAAATGGCCTAAACATCAATTGAAATGTTCCAGATTGTCAATCTAGTAAGTTTGAAAGCTTGTAATCATTACACAGCGGTATATCAAATAATTACGAAATACCTACAACTACAAGCACAAAAAATGGCTAACTACTCTAGGATCGATGGTTCTGGAAAGGACAAGTCTACAAGCTGCAATAAACATCAGTTCTCTTTGGCGCTCTTTGCATGGCCTAAATTCTTTACGATAGTCCCTGTGGTAATATTGTCTCTCTTCTGGCCACCTGATCGATCAAAAACCACTTGCAGAAACAAAGGGAATTGGGAAAATTTATCAAGGAGACAAAGTAAGACATTTTTATATTTATAAAATTGTTTCTGTTCCAGACTTGCTGCAAGTCCATTCCATAGTCTATCAACGCTAAAAGAATAAAATGACTGCTACAGGGGCGTGCACAACTGAGAAGACGCTGCTTCTTTGCAGCACCCTCTTTGTTGTGCAAGCCCTTGCAAAATTAATTGTAATCTTCTGCCACTGATAGACCACGGAATGGACTTAAACAAAATAAGTTCTGCACTTTGGGTCTTTGTTCGAATGTCAATGCTCTCTTTCATATTTTGGAGACAGATAAGAACCTGTAATTCATTATACTTGTCACACTTACGTAAAACAATAGTCTACTAAGTAGACTAATTTGGACCAACACCACATAGAGATCTAGCCAGAGCATTCATTCATTTTACATTTAGAACTTTTTATGTTTCCCAGTTTTTTATTCAGCTTTTTCACTGTATTTTGTGATTACCAATAATGGCACATTTTGATTTTTCCCCATTTTTATGATGTATTAATCCATCAACAAGCTCTTCAATCAGAGTTTTTGGGAGCAACAGGAAAAGACAGAGGTTCTTTTTACTTCTCTAAGAGTTCTTTTCTATCTCCCGGTTAATCCTTGTCATGGGATATGTTCTGGTGGTAAAATACTAATGAACTTTCAATCCTTATAGGTCCATGTAAAAGAAAAGGCAATCAGAATCTTTGAAAAAGTGAGCCAGTTCTTGCCAGTTTGCCAAATGTACATTGATGGTACGGCCTATGTCATTGAAGTCAGACTATCAGACATTTTTGCTGTTGTGGAAAAGCTTGTAAAGAGCAAAGTAAGCAGAAGTTTGACAAATGACCTGATCAAATCAAAGGTTTGCAAGTCCTACAAAGATGCATTGGAGTTCATGGACACAAAGAGAGATCAAGACATACTGTGAGGGCTGCTCACCAATTTGACAAGCATCAGGTTTGCCTCACGCCTTGAGGAACGCAAGAGTAGGGAGGACTGCAGTCGTGCAGCAATGAAATTGGAAGGGGATTTACTAACGTTTGATCAATTTAAGGTGACTTCCTAAACTGTCAGCAGCGATTTAATGAACCAGCAGCAAGCAAGGTAAGATTATCAATTCCGTGAAGTACAATTGTTTGGGCAATAAACCTTCTAGTTATTCTATGAAAGAGCCTGGATTTTTCTTTATACAACTTTTCTATACTTACTTTGACACCAGAAGTTTGATCAAGTGGCGTTAGAGCTACAGCCGCAAGGAAGTATATGGATGTCTCAAAGCAAGTTTGTCTAGTTTGTGTGGCTGCTGTAGGTGAGCTATGACTAACCTTGTTCCATCTATTATAAAGTTGCATAGAGCAAGCAACTTAGATCTTGAGACCTTCTTTCAGTAAATCTGAAAGTCCTCTCTGTCTGTCTCCGTCTTTCTCTACAAATAATCATCACTGTTAACTTTTTGCTGGAGAATGATAGCAGTGCCAGCAACTACAAGTTTTGTCTTTGTTTGCAGTTAATTTGGAAACACTCATCACATCGACTTAAACTGATAGGACAAGGTCTGTAATTGTATAAAAACCGAGACATTTTGAAAAAGAAAGCTGTCTTGGCTGTTATCATGACATCAGGAAATGACGAAAAACAGTCATCAATTCAGGCTGTAGGCTTGAATCCTACAGTACGTTCTTAAATATTGTCAAGAAAATTTCTTCCAAAGTTGATTTGGTTTTTTAAATATCTTTGTTTAAAATCAAAGTACTGTGGCAGAGGATAGAAAACAAGCATTGTGGCGGAATCTGACTTACTAGTAATCATAGAACATTTCAGGCGGTAGGTTCTTCTTCGAGGATGGCGCTTCTTTGAGGGGTTTTACCGTAGACCCGGAACCAACTACAAGCCAAGTTCTCAAGCAAAGATCCTTGTGCAAAAGGATGATTTTGATTTTTTGATTTTCGCACGTCACCAGCGATTCAAGGCTGATGCATGACATTGCAATGATTTGGAACATCAAGCAGCCAGAACCAAGGAGATACAATGCGGCCTACCAAGAGCTAAATGACACCTCAATTACACGGCGAGATAAGTATGCCTTTACAACCTACTTTTCACCTCAGGGAATGGAGGGTGCCGTACAACCAGTGCCAGACTATTGGAGATGGCTGCAAACTAATGGTGAGCTACACTATCTTCTGTATGATCTTTGTTTGAAGTACAAGGAAGAGCTTTCAGCAAGCAAGTTTGGGCTTTATCTTCCCTCATTGATTCTTAAGCCAATCATAAGCATCTTCCCAGATCCTCAGGCAGATCTCATTCATGCATCAGCATTTCTTACCTGGACAACGGTGAAGGAAGTGGAAGAATATTGGCAACACATTTCAGCAAAGAGCAAAAAGGTTCTAAAGAACAACATTTTAAGAGAAAAATTACGAGAATTGAATTTGTTTGAAGAAAGCAAATCAGACCTTCAAAAACCGTGTCTTGAGAAGAAGCTGTCATCTGATAGACCAAAGATTGATCTTGGAGTAAGAATTGCAGCCTCTGAGGGTGTTGACTTGGATCAAATCCCAGGGGGAGCACTCTATAAAATTTAAGATAGGGATGCTCGTGTCATTTCTTTGGGTTTGAAACTTGTGAAAATGTCATTTTTTTGGGTTTCTCTAAGTTGGCGTCATTTTTTTGGGGTTGAAAACATTGCCGTCATTTTCTTGGGTTCATTGAAAATTTGCGTCATTTTTTTGGGTTACCGAACTAAAATGTAGACAAAACTAATTCCTAGAAGTTCAGAGTCAAAATGAACCTTTAGAAAATGAAGATGTAACACGACAAAGGTATATGAAACATTGTTTTGTTGTCCTTTACATGATATAAATTAATCAGCCTTCTTGATGCCCCATAGGACTTGTCAAGACGGCGTCATGACTCATGTTAAAGTATAAATCTAGTAACGTACTGTCTGTTTGAGCAATACCACTGTACCCTAAAATTACTGAAAAAGCTCCATTAAGCAAGCTTAAGCTTTAATAATGGGTCTGTTTGACGTTTTTTCTGTCCCACGTAAACAAATATCATCCACAACCTGCATAACACATTACAGTTTTCTATGATGTATCAATGGTTTTTAGAAAACAATTAAAAGATCACATCAAAAAAGTGGGGTGCTTCCTTGACGTGCACAACAGATTCTCGACAGAAGATTTTTTTGCATTATTTCATGCATTTCTCTAAACTTGTAGACTTAGTTGGGCTAGTTGTAGGTATTTTGAACAATTTTTTAACAGACCCCTTGAATCCGAACTAAAATACATTCCTATTATGGAATTTCTAAAACTGGAAATGCATCAAGAAATGCTCTCATCTTGAAAATTTTCACTAATTTTCAAGTTTCATTGAAGAAGTGTACAGGTATTATAAAGCTGTTCTTTCAAAAGGTTTCCTCATTAGCTCCCCGAAATTCAATCACAAGAAAGCGCTATTTAGATATCAACCTAGAGTGCAGTTTACTAACTACCATATCTTAACGGAAAAATGCTTATTTTCATCAAGTGGATACAAAGATTCACTCTACAGTTATGAATGGCTTTGAATAAATCTCGTCTTTTTATATACAATCAGTAGTTGGTGATGCCAATTGTTTCAATACTATAGCTTTGTTGCCGATAAACAGATTTTCTCTCAGGCAAGAATTAATTTCTAATAGTTTAGAATAGAGCACGAAGAGTGAACCTCTGAAGCACCTCTATCTCTTGCATTTTGTTATGTTTGAGCTACTAAGTTCTAATTTGGCATACACTGTAGACACTTTTCAGACCTCCACAAGATATCTGACGTTATTTTTTCTGTCGGCTGTGTTTGCAAATTCCGAAAAGGCAGCTCTTTTTAATACAGCCGTTTCCATGCAACCTTGTCATTGACCGTGTTTCAAATAATTCTTACAGCACCAGATAATGGGTCCTATGAGAGTCAAAGAGAAAATAATCTATACTTGGTAGAAATGTAAACAGAGTACCATTAAAACTCGACACATGTCGTTAAATCGCAAAAGTGCTCCGGCTTCCCATTGGTTGATAAAACAATAGCATTATGCTCACTATATTTGGAATCGAGGCCGACATATCAAAATCGAGGCAAGCATGCGCAGAGCCACAAAGCTGGACTTAACATTTTTCAAGGTTGCACAATCCCAGGACAGCCATTTATTTTTAGTTCAATGATCACAATCACAGCTAACATTGGCCCTTTTATTTTTTCAATAATACACCTTTTATAAACAATGTAGTTTTAGACCAAAAGCTAAAGATGTATCAATAGAATGATTGTTTGCCGTTCCACCTGTCTGACTATCAACAAAAGCAAAAGCGCTGGGTTGTGTCTTTACTTCCATGTGTGATGAATACCAAAACATCCCCCAGTGTTTTCATAATGAACCCGCCGGACCTTGAAAATATAGCGGGGACATTTTGAAAACATACAATTACAGCGGGGATTAGAAGTATCATGACGGGAAATGAAATTTTAGGCTATTAAGTATTATGGAAATTGTATGATTTTGATGGGGAAGCAAAACTTTCAAACCTTGGTGGGGCAGTGTTGCAGTGGGGTCGTTACTGGGGGGTGTACCATAGAAACAAAAACGATGAGAAAGTTATTCACTGGAATCATTTCAGTCAAACTGTCTTTATCCAAACACAAATATTGTGTTTTCAATTCTCTCATTATATCCGAAAGAGAAAGAACAATGTTTAGCAATCGTTTTCGATTGAACTGACTGAACCACCAATTGTGTTTATGTAAGATACACACTGATTTGTGCCCTTTAGATTTACAAAGAGTCTCCACTCGCCTTTGATTAAAAAGCATTGTTTACGAAAAGGGTCTATAATTTGCAAAATAAAGGGCAAATGCTAGTTGCGAAGAAGAGGCCTAGAAACTTTGAAAAATTTGTGTAAGTCTAGCTTTTTGACTCTGCGCATGCTTGCCTCACATAATGCTATTGTTTTGTCAACCAATGGAAAGCCGGAGCACTTTTGCGATTTAACGACATGTAACTCGACAAATCTCCAAGATAATCGTCGATTTTGAATACAATATTTTTGCATGCCAGTTATGGTCAATATTGTCATGGTTTTATGGAAACTATTGCAGGAGGTGCGTTTTTCAGCAACTGATGCCACACATCTTCAAGAAATCTGAGCAGTGTATTAGCCAGGTACAGTGCCAAATTAGAACCAGGTAGATCTGAAAACAACAGATCAAGTAAAGTATTGGAAAAATTTCGCTTTCATGCTCTCTTCTGGAACTCACGACAGCAACGTCAAAAACTATTTTGAGCTACGTGTTATATGTCAAAACCCTTCTGAGACGTCCTGACCTTGACTGTGCCAAATGCACTCTTCTTCCATCGTCGTCACAATTTGCTGTAACGTTGTCTGCAGATGAAAAATAGGTTGCGAGGTATTCGACATCTACCTTAGACAATTTCACTAGCTCGTTACTTTGTATCAAATTGACATGGGTAATTATATCCTTTAAATCTATCTCCTTTGTTATGGTTGAAGCTTTGTATGAGTCTTCTCCTTCCCTGTTAAACATTTTCACGAGTAATTTTATATCTTTATCTTGATCGGCATGTTTTTGAATTGGTTGGATGTACTCTACTTTTCGGTTCCCTATATATCGTCTCATTCTTACAATTTGTCCAATCTGGTAAAATTGTGGTGCAGTGTCAAGAGATTCAATCACGATATTGTCAAATAAACCAAATGTTCTCCTGTCTGTAAGATCTCTAACATTTTCATTATCCACTTGATTGGCTGTAGACTGTCGAATTCTCAAAAGGTGATCAGACGAAACTTTGTTATGATTTGATAGTTCTCGTACAACACTAGACTTGAACCGATACTGCTTTATTTCTGGAATGTAAATATCTGGTTTATGTCCCTGTTGTTCATGTGTATCCGAATCAGAGTCTTGGTTCGTCAGAACATTTGAAACAGCTTGCTGGCTTTCTGAAAAGATAAGTTCGTCTTGAACGTCTTCACAGCCACTTGCAGATACTGTCGTTTCTTCTGAGCCATTTCCTTCAACATCACAATTTAGATTTCTGCTTTCAAGTACATCAACCTGACACTGCTCTTCCTGTTCTTCAATCTCCTTTTCCGTAATCATACCTTTGAAAAGTTCATCATATTTAACATTTCTGTATGGTTGTTTAAACCAACCTTGGTCATCACCATCACCATCGTAATTTTTACCTCTTCTACTGTCATTGTCACTCACGTTTTTATCATTACTGTGATCATCATCACTATCATTTTCATCATAATTGATAGGTGCCATTCCTGTTTTATATGCTACATCTCTTGCTTTTCTTGCTCCTCTTCTCCAAGCTTGGAGTGCTTCTCGTCGAGTAGGGTAGTCTCTAAGGTCACATCTTTGATCCCTTTCTCCTACATCATACTGTTTTTCCCAAATTTTGTCTTGCTTAGAATGTGCGCGACGAAAATGTAATCTTTCATTACCAGCTTTAATCTCTGCTAGACGAGTCATTGCTGCATGATTACGGACCATGTCAAGAATGGAATATGCGTGACGGTTTTTGACCCATGAGCCGTTTTCGCTAAAGAAGACTTCACATCCATCTGTACCAGTACGCTGCAGAGGACATTCGAGGTATGGGTAATTTTCAGCAAAATCAATGATTAGCATGACAGCAAAGTGACAGCTTAAGAGAACATCTTGGAAAGTCTCTCGGCTAATAAAGTTTACAAGAAGACACAGATCCTCTGACATGATGATGTAATTTCTCCAAATACCAAGAAAATGTACGACGTACCCAGCATTTGCTATTCTTTCCTCGAGGGATGCTCGCAGACTGACAAAGATCTCCATGTAATGATAAATAATATCCAAAAAGACCCATAGACCAAGAACCAGATTGTTTGCAGGAACATTGTTGCCATGATAAAGGTCAAGGAGGCAGTCTCTTACTTTAGGAAATGCGGTTCTCTGGCATGAAGCCCAATTCATTACATCTTTTTTGTTGACATCTTCATTTCTGAGGCCATGTCGATGAACAGTGAATGTTTCTAAGATACTACGGAAAAAATTTCGATGGACAGGGTATTTTCCAATGTATAGCGTCCTAGCCTGATGATCTAAGTGCCTGTCAAGTTTCTTGTGATTATGGATGTAATCTTGGTCACTATAATTTTGTACTAGTCCATCTTCCCTAATTGCAGCTGAAAATAAAAATCCATCTTTCAATGAAACTGGCTTGAATCTTGCTCCTTCTTTTGTATCACAACTCTGACCAAGGTGTAACTTGCGTCTACGGGCATCTCCATCTGAAGCATTTCCTTTGCACGGTCCAAGCGATTCTTCCAGGAGATCTCTGGACAGACTTCTGTACATAAGCCACTGATGTAGAACGTGGCTGTGGTCAAATCGATTGCAGGTAGCCTAGAAAATGAAACAAAAAATAAATACCAGCTCGCCAAAAATGGTAATTCTTTAGACCAGGTAATAACTGGGGTAACAACCCTGCAAAATGACTTCAGTAGTGAAGCAATAGGACTCTTCATTGTATTTTTTTAGGTCCTGAAATGTGGAGGGGAGGTACTTTTAGAGCTAACCATTAAAAACGTGTTTCAGAGTTACTGAATTTCCCAGGAATGGTGATTTTAGAATCACAAAGTTTAGAGGTCATATCCGTGAAACAAAGTCATAAACTTGCTAAACACTGCCTTGAATGAGCATTGTGGTAGTTTTACGTGAACTTGCGAGCTCGAAAGTAGTTTCAAATACTTTTGCTTCTTTTGTGATAATATTTTTGACTGATGTAACTTACAAACACGCTGTCAACGTATTTTTAAGGTAGACAATTTCTATCAGTGGAATGTGGGGCAAGAAGTTTTGCGTTGGAGAAACCTTCAATCTACTATTAATTCAACAATCATATTACCTCCAAATACAAAGTGCCCCTGGGTGATATTATAAAGAAAGTTTTTTGTTGTTTTGTAAGTATTAGACTGATAGCTGTTCCATATGCTACACAAAATGGATGTTCTATTATGACAGTAAGGCCTGTTGTCTCATGATATCAAAAATTTTCCAGTGACCATATTCTACAACATTACTGGAATGGAGGACATTACCTGAATGTGGATGGCAATTTGTGGATGGATCCGACTGAGTGGATTAATCATAATAACTCTTGCATTTGTGGCAACTTGTGATGCATCCATTGAGGCTACTAATCTTTCATAGGCATTTTCATCGTCTCCAACCTGAAAAAAACAAAAAAGAAAATATGATATGATCCCATGATAACACACTTCTAAAAAATCCATTTATATGGTTTTTCACAGTGCCACCTAAGTTTACATAATGCATTAAAAATTTCTTTAAGCCATGAAAACATACAAATTAGAAGATTAATTACATATATATCTATGCATTTAGATAGAAAAAGAGGTTACTTTCTAGTTAAAAAAGAACAAGAATTGTTGGCATGAACTGTTGGTTTGTAATCCAGATTTTCAGGTTTTCTTTCAGCTCAAATTGTCAAGATGCTGAAATGTTCAATATACTTGGATTTGATTCACTGAAAAAAAGCACATATCATTTAAACTATTTGTTTTACATGTGCAATTCTGTCAAGAAGCGTTTTAAAATTACCTTAAACATTGGACCCACAATATTAGAAGGCTTGTGTTGTATATGCACTGCCAGTCGGGCTGCCAGTTGTAACAAGGGGTAACAAGACCTGTCCAAAGAGCTCAACATGTTTAGGGGTGATATTACTCTTTTTAAAAGTGAAATTCTTTGTATACAACAACACACCTTTATTTGATAGTGATCTTCGCACTTGTGCTGTTCACCTTTGAGACCACAAAATCCATACACACAATCTGTAGCAGCATCATATTCAATCCTCTGATCAATTGCAGTTTCATCCCCTATCAGCATGAATGGTATCGGTCTAGATTCTTTTTGCTTTTCTTTCAACTTTTTGTAAATTTCTGAAACCATTTTAATAGATTTTTCTTGGTTTTGAAATTCAAATAGATAACTCTTCTGTTTTTTTCCAAAGACGAACAGTGTCAACATCAGGACCATGGAGGTTATCAGCGGCAAAAACAACAGCCTTTGGTCCAAACATAATAAGAAGTGACTCATAATATTCTGCAGTTGTTTTACAATGGCTATGGCGCTTTCCTCTAGATGACTTTTCTTTTTTTAGATTTGAAGATATTGTTTTAATGATGTCAAGAACACCTTCTTTGCCAGATATTTTCTCTTCTTTAATGGCTCGAACAACATTGTATGCAATTACATTGTACTCTCCCTTCTTGCAAAGTTGCTTTAGGTTTTCTTTGTAATTTGTGCAATGTTCTCTGGTTCTCTTTAAGTTGCTTGTAAGAAGAAATATTTTATCGTTTAATTGGCTTTCCTTTTCTTTAGCTGAGCGCAATCTTTCAATGAGCTGGTCTACAGGAAGGTAATTGAAATTTCCTTTGTCCAGTTGTTTCTCTGAATCCTCTTTGTGACTTAAGATCCTCTGCCGGAACGTTGGTATAAATTCAATTGATCTACAAAACTTGCACATGTTCTCTATGAACCCACCTTTATAAGAGGCATGTAAACAATTCTTATGTCTAAATGTTCCTTTAATGTCTCCATCTTCAAAGTGTGGTTCCTGGAACCACGTAATCTGTCCTTCCGATTTTGAAACGTGTGTCTGTTCAAGTAAAAATGATGCATCCAATAGTTTTTCTCCAGAAGTTCCTTTATTCACAACAATGTGTTTTTTGTAAAACCCTAAACATATTTCCAGAGAAGGGAGATTTTGGAGATGGTCTGATCATTTTTGTGTACATTTGGCTTTCTCTTGAGGTTTTTTGCTGAAGAAACAACTTGGTATTGTTCCTTGTTTCTTTGCGCTTTGATGGGTTTTACTTTCCAAGTGGTTTCTTATAGAGGTCTGGAAATCTGTACCCTTAGGTAGCAATGCAATGTCTTTAGACAATGGACCACATGTCAGGCACCGAGCATAAGATTTTCCATCATTTGTCACAATTGTGAACTCTTTAGTTGAATCAATGGATTTGAGTAGATGTACTGCTTTGGCTTCGGCAAGCTCAATTTCTGCAAGTTCTTCTGATTTAAGAGAATCCCTTTCAGTTACGGCATAAATGTTGGATTTATGGCATTTCCTGTTCATGTGCACTGTCACTGCTTGCTTGAGCTGGCATTCAAGCAATTTCTTAACTTGAAGCTTCAAATTGCAAAATGGACACATTATCAAAGCAATGTGATTATTCTCATCTACTTCAACAGAAAATGCACAAGTGATTCCAAAATTGGATTTGTGTTGTATTCCCAAATCATCACATATTTTCTGTAATGTTTTTCTCTTCAATTCATATTTTGGATTTTTTTTCTTTGGGGGCTCAAAATCTCTTTTTTCAGATTCATTTTCGATTTCTTCCCAATGTTCATCACCTGGTTCTTCACCTGGTTCTTCACTGGCAGCTTCCTCCTCGTCAGCATCATTTGACAAAGATGAATTCGCAGACAAACATGTGGAACTCTGTGAAGATTTACCCCCAGAGCTAACCTTTGTTGTTGTCACTGCTGTAAATGTAACCTTGAAATGTTTTATGTTCTCATCTATGGCTAGACTAAATTCATCGTATGAACCAATTGTAACATGGTCCCCATCCTCGTCGGTATAATTAATTCTGTGCGCAGCCCCTCCTATTTCTTGTTGTATGCATTTTTCAGGGCTGCATAGCCTTCTACTGCATTCGGAATACTGATTCTTCTGACTGACTCTAGAAATGTAACTTTGATGACAACCATATTGGAAATGCAAATGTACATGTACATGTGAGATACGTGGATGTCCTAACGACGAGGCTGAGAGAGTCTCGAGTTGGTGATCAACCTCGTTCCTAGGGTGAGGGTGATGTTCATGTTTAGAGTGTAATGATGGCATCTGTTGAGCATGCTGCCGAAGAATCCAATCCAGCGAGGACGACGAAATTATGCTGCTGTCCATTTAGAGTAACAGCTTTTGATGCCTGGACAATTATCAAATAAATGCAAGCAAACAGGTAAGGGTTTTTTCACCGCACTTACGCGGAAAGTAAGTTGCACGGACAGTGCAAACGTAAACTTGTGGTTGAGCTACAGGGGGGTCAAAGATGCGAATTTTCACGCTTCCGCACACAAACATGCTCTGTTGTTTTTGTCGTAAATCACTCGGGTGCCTCGGGTGTCAACTAGCGACTCAGGCAAAAATCTCAGGTGTGCATCTGCCATACTTTCCATACTGGTTTGGGTGGGCTTTCTTCTTAAGAAGAATAAACAACATAATCTTCTATCATAACCAAAGGGGGACTGAATGCCACAAACAGGATATGAAACATCATATGAAAGATAGCAAACATATGAAAGCTAAAATTGCAGAATTGTAAAGGTGCAGTTTCTCATTCTAACTTGTTATACAATATAAGGATAGTTATGGGGGCTTGAGAATAATTCTATCATTTTTTTGGGTTTGAAATTTTAGGCCTGTCATTTTTTTGGGTTTGAAATTTTAGGCCTGTCATTTTTTTGGGTTTGAAATTTTGGGCCTGTCATTTTTTTCGGTAGACAAAAAATCTGTCCAAATGAGCATCCCTATCTTAAATTTTATAGAGTGCCCCCCTGGGGATCAAATAACAGTCTGTTTGTATGATGGTAATCTCCAGCCTTTGCCAGTGTCAGTTGCAGCCATTAACAAGCTTAACCCTATTTTAACCGGGTGAAAAAAAGTGATTTTCTACTGGGGGGGGGGGCGTTTTTCGCCCCCCCTAATTATCTTCAAAACCATAATAGCCATGGCAATGAAACTTGCATTGTGTCATAATTGAGCAAAGGGGAATCCAAAAATAGCATTAACTAATTTCTGATCACGTGATTGGTTGCTAGGCAACCAAAAATATGGCAAATTTTGGCGAAATTGAGCTATTAGGGAAAAAAACTAGATTTACATTAAATAACTGGCTAAAATAGGCTAAAAACTACCCAGATACTTACTTCAGAGCCTTAGTTTGAGATTTCATTCCGTTTTATATGAACATTTGTGGTTCCTAGTTAATTAACTAAATAAATAATGGTAATTTGATTCAATGCAAAATTGTTTCCTCAATAATAATGCTTAAACATCATCAATTTCGCATAATTTGGGTGAAATCAAATAGTTTTATCAACATTTCAATTAATCACATGATTTTTCATTTGAAAATTGCTAATTCATTAGAAATATGACGTCATAAAGATTTATGACGTCATAGAAATTATAAATTGCTGACGTCAGCAAATATAGATAAATTATACAGGGTGTCTCAGAAAAAAGTACCCCCTGTTGGCTGGAAGTAGGAACGAAACGATAAGATATCATTACTCTCCGAGTGGACAGGTAGGTTTATCAGTCTTCAACTTAGATTCACATACCTTGCATTTAAAAATCGTCCACCAAACACCGGAGATACAAGCTTCCAAAGTCAAATTTGACAGTGCCCCTCAAGCCAGAGGTTTTGAGAAAGGGCCTAGCCATGTTTTGTATCACTCATATTTTCTGAAGCACCTGTAAACTTTAACTTTCCTTTGAAAAGAATAAAAGACTCGTAGACATCGCCCAGATTAAAAAAATATAACAAAGATGCGGAAAGGCCTGATTCACACCAGGTCGTTAGCGTCGTTCAGATCGTGCAGAAAGCCAAAAAGACAAAGGACTCAAAACGTCTTGTCTTTTGGGTCTTTCTCACGACCCCAACGACCCAAACAACCAAGTGTGAATCAGGCTCAAGAGAGACGTGGCACATCTCCAAAATGAACGTGCATGTGCTCTTTTCTTCTTCTTTGACACTTGGGATGGAATGCAATGCACAGATTGATTCCTCAAAGGAATAATTATCTGCAGGACAATTGAAGCAATTCAAGGCATAATTCTTTTCAAAAGAAAATGCTAAAGGTAAACTTTGAATTCTTTAGCAGTATGCCTGTGACATCGAATCAGGGCTAGGCCCTTTTACAAAACCTCTGGTTTCGGGTGCACTGTCAATTTTGACTTTGCAAGCTCGTATCTCCGGTGTTTGGCAGACGATTTTTAAATGCAAGGTATGTGATTCTAAGTTGAAGATTGATAAATTTAGCTGTTCACTCCGTGAGTTATAACATCTTATCATCTCGTTCCAATTTCCAGTCAAGAGGGGGTACTTTTTTTGAGACACTGGGTATATCAAATGAAAGTACTCATCGAGAAAAATTAAATGGTATACATATATTGATGAGTTTCGACACAAAATGAAGAAACTAGATCAGTTTTCACGATTTTCTTTTTGACCCCTCTCCAAATATGGGCATCTCGTGGTCACGTGGTCTAACAATAGGCATTGAAATGAGAGAGGTAAAATGCCCATTGCATATTGTTCTGTGTAAGGAGAGTCTTTACAACCTTATCCACGTTTTAGTTCATTTTTCAGTCATTTTGCAACCATGAAAATTTCATAATGTTAAATTTACCAATATTTCTAATGGTGGTAAGACAGTGACAAAATCATTCTTTCGGCTCTTAACCCTTTACGCCTTTGAGTGTCAGTGGTGGGCCCAGTGCACCAGAACTGTGCCAAAAATGAAAGTTGTTCGATTTGGATGAAAATTTGTACATACTTGCATCTGAATGGTACAAACCGTTTCCACTGATCAAAATTCAAAGATTGGGATATTTGTGCCAATGGTGGTACTACAAAAGTGCCAAATCCCCTCCACAAGTGCCAAAAATGAAAGTTGTTCGATTTGGATGAAAATTTGTACATACTTGCATCCAAATGGTACAAACCGTTTCCAATGATCAAAATTAAAAAATTAACACATTTGTGCCAATGGTGGCACTACAAAAGTGCCAAATCCCCTCCACAAGTGCCAAAAGTGAAAGTTATCTAGATGAAATTTAGTACATACTTGCATCTGAATGGTACAACCCGTTTCGACTGGTCGAGACTCAAAGAATATGAATTTTGTGCCAATTCTGGTTCTGCAGAAGTGCCATGGCCGCGCTACAAATGCCAAAATATAAGTTTTCCGATTTTGGTTGAATTTTGGTAAATAACTTCCCATCAATTTTTCAAAAGCTGTTTCAACTTGTGACAGTTGGCAAAACCTGGACTTTTGTGCTGATGGCAGACTTTTATGCTGATGGCAATCATACAAAAGTACCATATCCTGTACAAAAGTGCCAAATCCTGTACAAAAGTGCCGAAAAACGAAAGCTGCTCGATTTGGATTTGATTTGGTTATTCGCATCTGGTATGCAATGTTTCGAAAAACGAATGGTAGAATGGAAGTGCTTTATTACCCTGGCAACAGACAGACTCACCATTGAAGGAAACTGGCACAAACAGTGACATCACCAAGGAAAGGGAGCCATGACATGCAACGAATCGCTAGTGAAGAAACATCAAGCAAAGACCAGCGACTGAAGTGCCAAATATGCAACAGGAAAACATCATTCAAATGTGGGAAGTGTTCAAGACCTGGCGACCCACTGGTTCTTTGCTCGCAAGAAACCACACGACAATGTTGGAATGAGTACCACGTCACTCGAGAGTATGACTTGCCAAGTAGCCAATCCCAAGGTGAACTTTAGTTCATAACCGCTGAACAAATTCGGTAGTTTTTGTCCAGTAGTATGCCTTGAAGGAAAACAGAAGGGATATGCTTGCCGGAAAACCTTTATTACCCTGTCCTAGAATAAACGTTTGAAAAAATAATAGATACTGCCAGTCTCTTATTTAGCTTGCTCTCATTTTTCACATCAAATGTGACCTGGCCTTGAAAAAGCAGCTTTCATGGACATTCCTTAGTCGGAACAAGGACACAAAAGTTATAATCATGCCCCAGAAATTTAAAAAAGGGACCCTATTGCTAGGCACATTCCTGCATGGTCAATGTGTAAAATAGACCCCCTGGAGTTTTGCTAAGCACTCTTTCAAAGCAGGCAGTTGCTTTGAAGGTTGTGAAATTCCTGATATTCTGAGAACTGAGAAGGTTTGGAGCATCTTTCAAGTCATTGCCTTCCATAATTCATTAGACTTTATTCATTTATTTGCTTTATATATAACAAGGTCTCCTTTTGAAAAGGCTGTGTTTGTATTGTAAGGCTATGACAATATAGTTACGTGGATTCCATGGTAACAGTAGAAGCATTGTTGTGACACTGATTGTGTTGAAGGCTTGTGTTGATGATTTTGTGAAGGCTATTGTAACATTCCACTTTGATTGAAATAAAGAAGCATATGTATCCAGATCTTGAATTAAATGCCATGTTCATAGCATAAAGCAGAAAAAGTCTCAGGTTATTATCAGTCATCATGAAATACAGTTTTTTTTATTGACCAACTATTCCTCCTTCAAACATATGTCCACTAGACACCCACTCGTATTAACTTTGAAGGGTGGAAATAGTTTGTACCATTCTTAGACAAGGGTGTACATAATTTCATCCAAATCGAACAAATTTGATCTTTGGCACTTATGGAGGGGATTCGGCACTTTTGTAGAGCTACCATTGGCACAAATGTCATAATTTTTGAATTTCTACCATTGGAAACTATGGAGTGTTGTTTGTGTCTAAATGGTCATCTCTTAAACTTCTATCTTGTAAGCTTTTTCATACCTGTCTGTTTTCATTTCCATTCGAAATCACACCCTCCATGGCCTACTTCTTTTACTAAATTAACATTTTCATGCTGTATTTTAGTATTTTCATTCTTAAACGGAATTAACCATGATGGAATAAACACTTTTTGATATGACCATGTTCTTCTGTGTAGAGTTTACTTTGTATGGGCACATCATATAATTATGTGGAGTTGACATTTTATATGGTCTTTTCACATGTTATGGTATGATGCATTGCAACATGCTATGATGGATTGCAACATGCTATGATGCATTGCGAATAGGATGATGCATTGTGGGTAATCAATTTTGGCGGGAAAATCAAAACTGTTTGTCTGCCTTGGCCTACCTTTTACGAGTCACCTCCAAGGATGGCAAACCGACGAGTGCTCATAGGTGAAAGGCTCATACGAGCTAGGGAAGATCCAGGAGAAGCCATTAGAGACTTCCTTCTTGGATCACTAGACATCTTTCACAGATTAGCGACGGCTGAAGAATTAAGGGACCCAGACAATCTCGACAATATAGAACGCTGACTCGAAGATGTACAACAAGGATTAGGCCTGTTACGTTTATCTGCAGGTGAAGAAGCCAGAAATGTTCCTCAATACAATTATATTTGATAGCTGTATGCTGTATGGAAAAATACTGTATTTTGACATCATTTTGGATGCAAATTCTGTGATTACTTGTTGTGAGATCTCATTAGGTACTTACTGTAGGAACTTATGTTATGAAAATAGTGAAATTATAGGTTAGGGTTATCCAGCAATTAGATTTAATCCTTTCAAGAGCTGAGCTGTATCTCACCTTCTGGCTTGACCCTGGCCATTATTGTTCTCGCGAAACGTCGGAAACAATGTCCGAATTGACTCTGTAATTGATCTCTGTTGTTGATTCTGAGCTGATGGCGTGGCTGATGTCGCACTGGTTGGGGTGGGCCTAGCTCCTCCATTAGATGGACTAGGCCTTGTGATTTCAGCATTATTTCTTGCTTCTACTGTGTTCAGACATGAGAGGAGTTGTTGCCCCTCTGCTGCAAGCTCATTTATCCGTTCAATAGCATTTCGGACTTCACTTTGTGGCACTCGCGACATGTTTTCAAGTGCCCCTTCGCGATTCCACAGCAGACTGAAGAGGAAGTGATTTTCCCGCCAAAATTGATTACCCACAATGCATCATTCTATTCGCAATGCATCATAGCATGTTGCAATGCATCATAGCATGTTGCAATGCATCATACCATAACATGTGAAAAGGCCATGTAAAATGTCAACTCCACATAATTATATGATGTGCACATATAAAGTAAACTCTACACAGAAGAACATGGTCATATCAAAAAGTGTTTATTCCATCATGGTTAATTCCATTTAAGAATGAAAATACTAAAATACAGCATGAAAATGTTAATTTAGTAAAAGAAATAGGCCATAAAAAGTGTGATTTCGAATGAAAATGAAAACAGACAGGTATGAAAAAGCTTACAAGATAGAAGTTTAAGAGATGACCATTTAGACACAAACAACGCTCTATAGGAAACGGTTTGTACCATTAGAATGCAAGTATTGACCAAATTTCATCCAAATGAGACAACTTTCATTTTTTGGCACTTATGGAGGGGATTCGGCACTTTTGTAGAGCTACCATTGGCACAAATGTCATAATTTTTGAATTTCTACCATTGGAAACGGTTTGTACCATTCGAATGCAAGTATTGACAAAATTTCATCCAAATCAGACAACTTTCATTTTTTGGCACTTGTGGAGGGGATTTGGCACTTTTGTAGAGTAACCATTGGCACAAATGTCATAATTTTTAAATTTTGATAAATGGAAACCGTTTGTACCATTCGGATGCATTTATGTACAAAAATTCATCCAAATTGGGCAACTTTCATTTTTGGTACCTGTGGAGGGGATTTGGCATTTTTGTAGTGCCACTATTGGCACAAAAGCCCTAACTTTTGAATTTTGACCTGTGGAAACAGTTTGTGCCATTTTAAGGCAAGTATGTACAAAATTTCATCCAAATCGGAAGAATTTCGTTTTTGACCTTGTTGTGGGTCACTGGGCCCACCACTGACACTCAAAGACGTAAAGGGTTAACTGACATTTGAATCATTCAAATCCGTGAAGTACTCTTGGTGCTATGAATTTTCTAAAGTGGGAACTTTTTTTCTGGCTCACCCGGTACAATGGAATGAAGGAGAAATACTGGCTGAGTTAGTAAAAACGTGGGGCGTTTGGCGGAATGTGACACCGCATTTTGCCATCCAATTGACATGAACTAAATTTGTCCCTTGCAGCCAAGAGTCTACCTTCGATCCAAAACCTTTCCCCATCGAAATCGGTCATTGATGCATTTGTTAAAAAAGATTTTCTACCTAAGACCTTGTATGTAAGTCTTGCAAACTGATGAAATCTTTAGCTAAGCCCCTTCAGCATGTTAGCCTTGCCAGAGTAGCAGGTACATGTGGTATTATCAGGGGATACTGGAATAGTTAGACCTGGTTCACACTACTAGGTTGTTTGGGTCATCGTGCAGAGATACCCAAAAGACAAGGACTCAGAGTTTGAGTCTCTTGTCATTTACGTCTTTTTGCAGGACTCGAAGGATTCAAAAGACCTAGTGTGCACCAGGTTTTACGGAAAAGCGTTGTCTGCAGGCAGTCCCATTGCGATTTACACAGCGTTGATCTGCTTGAAGAAACCTCTTCGCAATACAAAGAAGCATACATTATTAATGTCCTTCACTCGGGACAAGTTATGATAAGACATCCCAGGGGAGAAAGCCATATTTCATGGCTATTTCTTTTTCCCCTGATAATACCATGTGTACCTGTAAACCTTGCCAAGATAAAATGCAGAAGGGTACTGGCAAAAGATTTCACCATTTTGCAAGACTCCCATACAAAATCTTATGAACGAAAATCTTTCTTAACAAATGCACCAAATTACCGATTATGACGGGTATATTTGCAAGCAGGAATGTGAACGAATGATTAGCGAGACAAATGAGTGAGATTCCAAGACTGTCACATGGGGAACAGAAGTCAACTTTAGCACTATGTCATCCTCAAGGTGGTTTTTGCGAAATAGATTAGTTTCAATGTGGAAATGTTTAGCGGTACAATTTACAAGGGCCTTATGTCAGTCACTACCAAGAAAGAGGGTGGGTTCTAGATGATTCTCCAGTAAAAAATTGTGCAAAATAACTTAGGCTGTTTCATCGTGGTCAACATTGAAAAATGCAGAACCTGGAACAAATGGATGGTCCTTGGTGAGCTTGTTGAGTAATAACATAACATTTTCATGGTACTGGTATGTACCACCTATATGGATGGGTTTTCTGGCCTAAAGTCTCTAATCAAGGGTCCTTTTTGGCAGTTTTTTCATGTACTACTGTCTTGTTGCAGGAAGTAGCGCCTAATCTTCAACATTTCCTTACGTTCTGAAAAGGTGTGCTTGGCGAACAGCTGCTCAACCTTGATGGCATGGCTCCCTTTATTAGACTTGTGACAATTCCTTGGGATCTTGCTAGCACTGTTCAGGACCCAATTAGAGTCATGCCATTATCGGTCTTGGCCCAGCCACTGAGACCCTGTTTACCTGATGTCGGTAGCACGCCGGGATGACATGACACCGGCATGATATCTTTTGTTTCTAGGCCACCCGGTTACACAATGTCTGTACCATGCCGGTATGCGAAGTTTAATTTGCAGACATTTAATTTGCAGGGGGATGGCTGCTCCACAAGGTCTGATGCCAATGCTGTCCTGAAGGCAATGGTGCAGGACATACATACATACATACATACATACATACATACATACATTTTTTATTTGTTCAGCAGGTTGAAAGTTCGGCAGCTCTAAGGAGCTGATGTGGACCTGCAATTAAAAGCTACACTTAATAACAATGGACTAAAGAAATCTAAAATTTGACTTAAAAATAAAAGTAATCATCCTTTTTATTAGATATAGTAATGTTTCCCTTAGCAAAGTTAAAATCATTTATGAGCTTGTTGTAACTTTTCAGTTTGTTCCTGAAGACATTTTGATCTTTTGTTTGTTTGAGTTCATATGGTAAAGCATTCCATAAAACGGATCCTCTGTATCTAAAACTGTTTCTGCCAACTTCCGTCTTGAATCTATCTACTTTTAGCTGCATCAAATTTCGCGAATTTTCACTTCTTGGAGACAACTTTTCAAACTCTACCAAATCCATCTTAGATTGATTGTAAATTGTGTGCATTAAGACTGCTATACGTCGTTTGTAGATATAGTCAAGTGGCTGCCACTGTGCTATTGAGAGGCCTTCTTCCTTAGATGTACTTCTTGTAAGGTTGTAAATCATTCTTGCTGCTCTTCCATGGATAATTTCAAGCTTTTCGAATTGGGCTGTAGAGCAGTTCCCCCAGACAGACATGCAGTATGTAATTTTTGAGATGACAGTGGAGAAGTAAATTTTCTCCAAGACTGGCCGTGGCAGAAATTTCATGCGTTTCAATGCACTTAGTTTCTGTGAGAATGCCTTGCATAAACTGTTTATTTGTGGCTCCCAAGTCAGTCTATTATCAATCTTCACACCAAGGCAAACAGCCTCACTCACTACGTTAATCACATTTGTCCCAATCATTATTGGTCTGATTGGTCCAACTAAGGGCCTTTTCATCATTATCATAGCCTCGCTCTTGCCAGGATGGATTGTTAACTTATGTTTTTGGCACCACAGATACACTTCATTCATTGCTATGTTCATTTTATCTATTAATCGCTCAATGTTCGTATCTGTGCAGAAAAAAGTTGTGTCGTCAGCGAACATTTGAATTTCTCCTTCAGATATAGCACTTGGCAAATCATTGACATAAATACTAAAGAGTCTAGGGCCAATGAGAGATCCTTGCGGAACTCCACATCGAATGCACTTTGTCTCTGACGTCACCCCATTTACTTCTACATATTGTTGTCTTCCACTTAAGTAGTTCATTATCCATGAAAGAAAATCCCCTGAAATGCCCACTGCAAGTAGTTTCTGGGGTAAAATGTCATGAGGCACAGTGTCAAAAGCCTTTTGAAAGTCTATGAATACAATCCCAACAATGAGTCCCTGGTCCACTGATTGTTTCCACTTTTCTGTCAACCTCAATAGAAGACCCTCTGTTGATCTTCCCTCACTGAAGCCCCACTGATTCTTACTTTTCAGTTGGTTGCTATTCAAGTGTTTGTCCATGGAATCACATACTTGATCTTCAAGCAGTTTGCTTGGTTGACTAAGCATTGACAGTGGTCTGTAGTTGGTTCTTTCCGTCTTTGACCCTTTCTTAGGGGCAGACTTAACTCTGGCATTTTTCCATATCCTTGGGTATGTACTCTGGTTTAAACTGGACCTGAAAACTATGTCAAGGCCACCCAATAAACTATCTTGCAGAAGACTCAGCTCTTTGCTAGTGACATTGTCCGGACCAGATGCCTTTTTAGGATTTATCTTCATAAGCTTAGTTCTAAGCCTAGCTTCATTCAATATCAGCATATCTGTGCTTGGTGTTACTTTAGAGATATAGGAGCATTTGTCCTCAGTTTCTTGTGTGAACTTCTCTGACAATTCCTGTCCAATGCTAACAAAGAAGTCATTTAACACATCCGCTTTGGCTTTATCATTGGTAACAAGACATCCATTTTGATCATGTATTGGTCCAATTTTAGAGGTAATATTCTTCCTTGTCACTCTTTTGTAGGTCTTCCAGAAGTCTTGACTGCATGAAGCGTCTTGAAATTCTTTTCTCCAGTAGTTTGACTCAGCCTTTCTCATCATCTTTGTTACATAGTTCTTTAACCTCTTGTAACCTTGCCATTCCCTAGATGTTTTTGGTGTTCCTTTGCATTTCTTTAGTAATTTGTACCTCTGGTTCATCATTTTCCTTATTTCACTATTGACCCACGGTAGGGAATCAGTTCTTATTTTTGCTTTTCTCTTTGTTATGTGAGAATCTTTAATTTCATTATACATCCTTTGCCAGCACCATGTTATGTCATCAACATCATCAAATATAGAACATATCCACCATGGAGCAGCCTCTACATCCTCCTTATATGCTTTTACATCTAGTTTTCTGTAGTCTGTGACTGTTGCCACCATGGGTTTAGACTTCTTCCTTTGCAATAAAAGTTTCAAGTAGATGAGCTTGTGGTCTGCTATGCAGATATCATGCACTCCACTTGCCTTCACCTTAGTTATATCGCTGACTATCATGAGATCAATTACTGATTTTGTATTTTCAGTTACTCTTGTTGCTTCCTTTATCATGTTTTTTAGATTAAAGCTATTGAGGAGCCGTGCCAGCCTTTTCCCTTTGTCATTCATCTTGTTTGGAGTCATATCAGAGTTAAGGTCACCTGTTATAAAGATATTCCTTCTCTCTTGCCATATTTGCTCAAGCACTGTCTCAAATTTGTTGTAAAAGCTTTCTTGCTGAGGAGGTCTATACACTGTACCAAAGAGCATTTTCTGTGAGGACACTTCAACTTGTATCCAAAGTGCTTCTATATCCTCAGACTTGTACTTTTCAATTTCAACAGCCTCTATACTACTTTTGTGATACACTGCACAACCCCCTCCATTTCTATCTTTGCGATCATTTCTTTTGATCTCGTATCCCTCAATGGCTATATCAGAACACGGTATTTCTTTGTGAAGGTGGGTCTCTGTAAGTGCAAGTAAGTCTATGTTGGTGTTTTGCAGCAGTAGCCTAACTTCATTGAAATTTCTCAACAAGCTCCTTATGTTCAGGTGAGCTATTGTAATTCCATACCCCTGGGTTTTAATCTTTAGATCATTGTAAACATCTAAATTTTCTTCCAATCGTAAAGCAACATCCTGATGAAGTGGGAAAAGTGGCCTATTTTCAATACTGGCTTCATCCTTGGCACATATCGGACATTGCCACTCGATGTTATCTGTATTCTTCATTTGTAAATACAACAAAGGATTGATATTACCACATTTACTCCCAATATGACACAGTTTCTTGCATGACTTGCATGGTAATGCTCTATGATTTCTTGCTACAGCACGACTGCAAACAGCACAAGGGTTTTTAACCGGACCTGGGTTTTCCTGAACATCTCCAGATAAAATCACTCGATAAATCACAACATTCGATAACTGGAAGGTAGCTTGGCACGAATTTGCAGTACTTTGCCGAATTCTTGCTTTGAAAAACTTCCTTTTGATTCGAAGTTTACTATGGGGGCCTGGGCCTAGTTTGGCTAGGCCCTCCACCGGCAATCCAAAGATGTCGTGCTTCCTTTCCGACCAAAATCCATCTCCATCGTCGTTTCTGTTCTTGCTAACTGTACTTGGACATTTTCTAGTGTGCCTATTTGTTGCTAAGACTCTTTTGCAATGATCATTTAACAAGAAGCTGGTTAAAATCCATACCAGCAAGGCCAACTTTGAAGAGCTGTGAAAAACATGTCTCGCCATGACAAACAACAACAACGACTGTAGCACATCTTTAGATGGGGAGGCCTTTTCTTTGATGAGGTTAAGGTGAAGGAGGGCTCGGTGTTTGATCCATCTAGATGGGTTTCACTGACTTTTGTTTGGAAGATTCGGATTTAGAAGGTCTTCTTTGCAATGGTAATAGTACTTCTGAGAAGAAGTGTGATGGTTGATTGGCTAAACATGTAATGCAATTTTTCTTTAACGGCCTATTTGCTAATTTTGAGTATCCTTGTGCATATAATTCTTGACAAAGGGTATCAAGTCACCAAAGTTGATTAAGTTGTTTTGGCAAAGTGTATCAATGCTGCATAGTCATCAATGGTGTATTAATGCTGCATAACCATGGTTGTGAGGTGCTGGTTTGTTGTGATGGGGCTTCATCCAATAGAGCATTTATCAAGATGAATACAGAAAAGGGTGATGCTTTAAGTTTTGAGTAAAAAAGTTTTCAGTTGCCATCCACTGTTCTTCATGTCTGATCCACCACACATCGTAAAAAGGTTGCGGAATAATGCAAGTAATGGTGGTTTGGGGAAAAATGCTCATAAGTGGATTTCTTATCCTTTGGAAGCATGTACCGGGTGAGTCAATAAAAACGCCCGGCGTTTGAAAAAATCCTGATCCCTGAATATCAAAGCAATGATGTTGAAAACTGTCTTGTTTTATTCCCGATATGTCAAATTAGGTTCAGTAATTTACCCGGCTTTAATCGGTCATTCCATCCCGTCGAAATAGGAGATTTTCTGCAGAAAGCCCCTTTGGAAAACCTGCAAAAACGAGCAAAAACAGCAAACAAAATTTCCCTTTGTTCTCCTTCCTAGCAATAATGACTTTTGGCTGTGCTCATGTAATTTGTCCTCATGGGAGAATGGAATCCCCCTGAATAAGTTATTCACACCAGGGGGAAGACTTTTCAACCGGCCAAAACGAAAGCACGTGCTAAGGAGTGTGGAAAGTCATCGCTGTGAGGTAAACACATGAGGGACTTTTGCTAGTAATCTTAGCACGTTCCCCAAGGTTTCTCAAAGGGACTCATTTTGGAAAATTGCCTGCAGAATCTGAACGGAGTGACCGATTTTAGCCAAGAAAATTTCTAAAAATAATTGAACATGTTAGCTACTTAATCAAATATTGCACAATATCATTGCTTATATATTCGGAGAGCAGTAGCCTTTCAAACGCCAGGCGTTTTTTTTTTTGACTCACCCAGTAGAGGCTGTAAATGAGAGATAAAAGGCCAGAAGGCAAGGTATACAAAGCTCATCAATGCACAAATCAACATTGATGATCTCAGTAAGATGAGAGCAAAGTTAGCAGTAGAAACCCTCTCAAGGGAGGTTGCAGATGACATGGCTATGAATGACCACTAAACTACATCGAAACTCCCACAACATTTGCAGTGACCAGAGACTCAAGAATACATCAACAGTTCCACTGTCCTCACTAGGAGATGAAAAAATAAGCATCTTATATGGAGCAATGGGTTAATTTACATCATGGAAAGCCAGTTTAAGGTGGACATATACCGATCAGGTCAAGGAAAAAAACTTGGCCAATTTTTTCCTTGATCCAAAAGTTTAAAAAATGATCTACCTACGGGACTGTGGAGACGATTCTTCATTCACGAAACAGTAACAGGACAAAAAATTGATTTTTTTTTACCAGGTCTGAGATACTGTCCTTAGCGACGAGAAAAGATGGTTGCTAGGGTACTTTGTCACCACATTTTTGTATTTTGGGGCTAATTTCTACCACAGTTATCAACCAGGGTTCTTCCACAGTTTAATACAGGCTCAAAGTAGCCTTATGCAGGCAATTTTGGGACATCTGCTCCATAACATACCACTCACAGCTTCATTTTGATTCTGGATGATACCCAACAGACAGCTAATCAGTAAGGTGTCATTTGAAAGCTTTGTGAAATTAGGTTGTTGTCTTCTTGAAAGATATTCCCATCCACACGAAAACGTTGTGACACTTGAAATTCTGTATTCGAAAGTGACAATTGATATTTGATAACAATATTCAACATTCAAACTTTGATAAAAGAAAACAGACAAGCAACATGCCTTCAAATGATCCCCAAAGAACCAAGTGCGTGCTCTGATGGGTGGGAAATTGAAGCTCAGCGTTTTCGAAAAGCTCCGTTTTCACCCGTCCACATGACAATGTCAGAACGGCGTTTTCAAAAAGACTCACCCCGGAGAGCCATTTTGAGAAGCTTTGTTTTTGGTGCCTGAAAACACTTTCACTGTGTGGACGCTAACCCAAAATGGATAAAAATGATGCACTTTTAAAAAGATCCGGATACGTGTGGGTGGGGCTTGCGGCATATGAAGAAGATAGCTTCCTGAATGACTGTTGAAGGACATCTGTCAACAAATCTACACTGAAGCCAGTGGGATTTATGGTTATGCATGCTGTATCAGAAGGAGCAGGAATTCCTGGAACACCATGAAATATTTTCATAGGGATTGTTGCCACCATAGAAATAGGAGGGCTAGAATGCGTGGTTGATCACGTGGCACGGCACAACTATGCGGAACCAATATGGCTGACATTGGTTGGCAAAAGCGTGGGCCGTTTGTTGTGAACCTCAGTGCGTAAACACATGCTAGACTAGGCTGAACGATTATTGCGGCGCTGTTTTCGTCAAAATCCTTGGTTTTTCTTCAATTGAAACTGAAAATAAGATGGTTATTTCTTGTGTGGCTTTTGGCTGCGAAAACAGATGGAGATTAAAGAAAGATCTTGCCCATTTGCTGGCCTGAAATAATTTTTATTTCTTCATTCCCTCTCGCTGATATGGCGAAATGTGATCTTTGAGCTCTAATATATTTAGATCAGGGTCTTACGTGGAAGGGATTTGCAACCTTTCAGTTTCAGGACATCTGCAGTGAAGAGGGGTTAAGTAGGCCAGCTTGGGGTTAAAGTCTGTAAGGAGCAAACGTAAATAAACTATGTCAAGAACTCTAGTCTTGGAAACATTGTTTAACAGTTTGATAACCCACTGCTCCTGCCATCAGCATCACCTATTTTATCCCCCAGCCTACCCATTTTACCTCTGTTGACATTATCAAATCATTAATATAATTCTGTTGTGTCTGACTGATGTTAGTTTTTCACAATGTCTTCTGGGGGTAAACACGTAAGATCCCCAATTTCTTACAGGCAAATACACTGGACACCATCCCCAAATAAGTTTTTGGGTTGCAACTGTTTCCAAAAACCAAAAAACGAAGAAATATTTCAAGCTGGTCTGATTTCAGGTTTCCCCATGATAATGCAGAATTGCTTAAGAAATGGGTCCATGCAATGCATCATAAAGATTGGCAGCCAACACGCAATGAAAGAATTTGTGAGAAGCATTTCCTCCCAAGTGACTATCATTTTCCCCCATCCCTGAACCCTTCTGAATCTATCGGCAAGAAGTACTTAAAAAAAGAAGCAGTCCCAACAGCTTTTAATTTTCCTGATCATTTGAAAAAAACAACCAAATTAAGGCGTTCCCCTTGTAAAAGGCAAAATCCACAACCTGCATCGGCATTCCCACCCAAGGCCGTACGCAGGAAATTTTTAGCAGGGGGGCAGTAGATGCTGGAAAACCCATGGTTAAGTAAGTCGAAGAGAGAAGAAAATGGGGTCTGGGGCTTGCCCCAAGAAAAAATTGAGATTGCGCCCTTTGAATCATTGGACAATACTCTTCGAAGCTTGTTAAAGAACGAATATATCATTAATCCCATGCTTACGAGTTCTAGAAACGCAGTGGCGTAGCCGATGGTGGTTACTTTTAAGACATCAACTTATAAGGGGCTCCATAAAATAGGGCCTGCAACTGCACGAACAGCATTGAGCAGATTATTTGCATGTTTTCGCTTTGAATTCTTACAAAGCATTTGCTTTGGACAGATAATCTTGGGATGAAATGAAACATGGGATAATTCATCCAAAGCCAAGTTGCAGTGGATCATTTCAAGTACTTCTTTGATGTTCATTTTTGGGGGTTGTAGGGGCTGACGGTTTACGGTTTTTAGCCTTTTCTGAAACGGTCTAACGGTTCTTGGCCTTAAAAACGACGGTTTTATGGTTCCTGTCTTTCTGAACAGTTTGCAGATTTTTTCGATAAATATGGTCCGAGAAGTCAAATTAGCACAAAATTGGAGATAAAGCCAGAGCCACGATTATTTTTCCAATACGATATGATTTTGGGTGACATTCTACATCTTTTCCCCTTTTCCATCGGTTTAAAAGGCACTAGAACTAGCTTTCTCTTTTTTGGGTCACAAAAATGACAAGGAGGCAGTCATCTGTAGTATAGAACTGAGCTTATATATGCATAAAGTGGAAAAAGTGTCGTGGCGGTTTTAGCTGAATTTAGAGGCGGTTTTACGGTCTTTCTGAAATATTTCAGGGGTATTTTGGCGATTTTACGGTTTTGGTACCCCCTACGACCCCCACTCATTTGTCTTTACGTTATAGTGAAATGTTCATCAAAATGGTAAGTTTATAAAGAACTTTCATTTCCACCTTCAAAAAGCTGTTGTTGGTAGTATTCGAAGGTACCGTTCATAGCATTCCTTGTGCAAGGTGCCAAGTCTTCCTTCGCATTTACTTGAAAAACTTATAGATTTAATGTTCGTTACATTATCTTAAAATTTGGATGTTGTAACATGCAAAACTGTTGGAGAAAGTTTTGTGATATGGACCTTCGAGCGTTGTTATTTATTGGACCAACCTCTTTAAACTGCTGTTAAACACCACTAGGTTTGCAATGTCAAGTAATGGATTTAAATGGCTTCAAGAGCCTTGATTCACTAAGTGTACCACTCATCTCCATCCAGTAAACCACTGAAAAAATCTTTAGCGAATCTACAAGCAACACAACAGTTACTGTATTACACAGAAGTATGAAATAACGAAGGCATCTCAAAACTTTGACTGAACGGCTTCATAACTCATCGATGTAACAAATCACAGAATTTAGCTATATAAAACTTGTATTTTGCAGAGCAAATCTCCCGAAACAGATTCTTCTAATGGTTACATCCCATCTATTAGGGTGTTTTATCTGATTTAATGATGCTGTTCAGCCTACATTTGTTTATGACTTCAGAAGTCGAATGTGATATACATTGTACGATAAAAAACCTAACTTTGAAAATTTCTAGGGGGGCAACTGCCCCCCTTGCCCCCCCGCTATGTACGGCCTTGCTCCCACCACTAAAGATTAAGAAGCCAAATCCAAAAGAGACATCAATCCATGATCATAAATATGCTAATAAAATCTCACCTAGAAAATTGCAAGCAAAATATCGCAAAAAACTAAAACAAAAAAATGACAAACTAAGAAACTTAAACAAGAAAAATCTACGACTTGAAAAAAAAATTTGTGGCTTGATCTCAAAATTGCAAGCATGCAAATTACTTAATGAAGAATTAGCTCAAACGTTAAATGAAAACTTTGGCCATATGGCGACTGCCCTTTTTAGAAATGAATGCAAAAATGTTGAAAAGTCAGCTGGTTCAAGATATTCAGAAGAAATCAAAGAATTTGCTTTAACCCTCCTCCAGCCCAAGAGCATATAAATTTGTGAGGAAAGCTCTTCATTTACCACACCCTGCAACTATAAGATCGTGGTGTGTTAACATAAATTGTGAGCCAGGTTTCCTTGAAAAACCTTTTGATTACATTGAACAAAAAGTCACAGAAGGCCAAACAGATTCCATCATTTTACTTGATGAAATGAGCATAAAAAAGCAAGTCCAATGGGACCAGAAAACCTCCAAATTTATTGGCAGAGTAGACTATGGGGGAATAAAAGCAGAAGAAGTTGACACTGAGGCAACAAATGCACTTGTTATCATGGCATGTAGTCTTCAGAAGCCATGGTTTGTTCCAATTGCTTATTTCTTAACAAAATGTCTTAATGGTGAAATTCTAAAACAATTAGTCTTTGAGGCTATAAAAAAATTAACAGAAAAAGGGGCTGACGTTCATGCTGTTGTTTTTGATGGTGCCCCAAAAAATTTTGGCATAGCAACTAAGTTTGGATGCGACATAAAAAACCTAGATGGATCTTTTGATCACCCTTCAATGCCAGGAGGCAAAATTTATGTCATCTTAGATATTTGCCACATGCTAAAACTTGCAAGGGATGCATTTGCTGACATGCAAGTCTTTGTTACCCCTGGTGGAGAGAAAATATCTTGGGAATACATAAGGGAGCTTCACAAAGCCCAACGAAAGGACATCCTCCACCTTGGAAACAAATTAAAAGCCAAGCATGTTCAATGGCAAAATCACAAAATGAAAGTGAGTGTTGCTGCTCAGACATTAAGCCATTCTGTGTATGCAGCTTTAACATTCTTAAGGAACTTAAAACTTAAAGAATTCAAAGATAGCAAACCAACAAGTGACTTTATTCTACTTATGAATAACTTGTTTGACATCTTGAACAGTAAAAGTAAGTTTGGCAAGAATTATAAAAACCAATTACTCTTGAAAATATGCTTGAAGTTGAGGGCTATCTGAAAAGTGGCATTGAAATGTTAAAGTTTTTGAAAGATGCCAATGGTCTAACACTGATATCCGGTCCACGAAAAATGTTTGTGATCGGATTTTACATATCAGCACTATCCACATTGAGGATTAGCAAAAATCTACTACAACGAGCTGAAACACCATTTGAATATGTTTTGACCTATCGTTTTTCACAAGATCAGTTGGAGATGTATTTTGCCAAAATCAGAAGTCGCTTTGGATGGAACAACAATCCAACAGCATTACAGTTCAAATATGCAATCAGACAACTGCTCTGGAAAAATAAGATTGAGTCTCCTTCTGCTGCGAACTGCATTAATGTCTCCACTAATGATACAAGTGAGATGAGTAAAGTTGACTCAAGAGTGTCAAATCTCTTGTTATCAACCACCGTTTGGCGCTCAGATGTCTTGCATTACATCTCTGGATACATTGTTAAGAAGTTGCTTGAGTTCATAGATTGTCCAGACTGTGCTGCAGCATTACACATAAGCTCTGAGAGTGCAGGAATTTTTCATAATGGTCATCTTTCACTTCTATCATGCAAAAAGTATGGTGAATTGCTGATACCATCAAGCTCCGTATACAAGGTTGTTAACTGTGTTGACAGAAAAGCACGCCTTGCATTGTGTAAATGGGCGTCCTTGTCCAAAGAAACCAATGCTCAGATCTTGTCAGATGTTTTGTCTGCAATGAAGAATGATACATTTCAGTCAATAAGTGAGCATAGCAAGGAATGCCATATTTTAGATCAAAGTCTAAGAGATGACCATATTACAATTATCATCAAGGAAATTGTCAAACAGTATCTCGTTATTTTTTTATCACCAGTTTGGAAGGGTATTTACAGAGAGAATTCTCAAAAACGATCAGGCATCAAAGAGACATAAACTCACAAAATTGATTTTATTTCAAAATGAATGAACAACTGTTTATCTTTTCATGAGGTAACACCGAGTACCAGGTGGCGGTTAAGTAACCTGGGTAAAGTGAGGGATGGAGGAAATGCCAAACCTTTGATAAGCATTTGTTCATTTTAATCATATCAGCAAGAATCTAAGCTTAATATTTATTCTTATTCGAACATTGATACGAACACTAGCTATATATCTGCTATGTAATGAAAAATGTAATTAAATAAGTATATGTAGGGTGTGGGAAAATGATAGTCATAAGGGATTTTCATAATCTTGGTCAATGCATTGAATTGAACTCTCAGACTTTTTGATCTCACTGTGGTCAGTATTTTTAAGCAGTAGTCAACGACGTGAAAGCATTGGTGTCTTGTGTCTCCAGTATCAGTGAGTCTGATTTCCACATTTCACCTCCTAACATTGCACAAGGTAGGCCTAGGCATTATCTTTCATCAACTTTTTCTCCCCAGCAGCCTCCGGCCCTTGCTTTGAAAGACTTAGTCGTAAGGTTAATCCAGAACTATCTAGGAGGCTCGTGAATGATTCAATTTTGTTTTATTTGCATTCAAATCGATGTCTAGCAGCTGTGTGAGCGGTGCGTTTGCATTGAAATGGCAGCGATCATCTCTCCGCCTTATAGTTATAATAATAAGGCCTAAAAATACAGCAAAGAAATTCTGTAGCAACGACAACAAATAGGCGAAAGATCTTAATACTTACATAGATTGATCTGTAATTGTTGGCCTTCTAACCTTAGAACATCCTTGTGCCTTTATTTACACGGGAAATCGTCAAAAATCCCTCATATGTACGATATTGTGACACCACCATTCGCAGCTTCTGCCAACCAACGTCCGCCATCTTGACTGCCCATAGTTGTGCCGCGAAAAATATAGCAGAACAATAGACCGCACATTCTAGCCCTCCTATTTCCATGGTTGCCACACTCCTTGCTGTGGAAGTGTTTTGGTTAACAGGGTGGCGTTTTGTATGAATATTGGTGTACTCGTCTATGATAACAACCAATCAATCTTATGAGCGTAGTGTGTCAAAGATGAATCCAGCAACAACTTTCTCATGATTTTCTGCAATCTTATGGAGCTCATGTCTCTATGTTGTTTTAGATGTAGCAATTACACTTTATTCGTTTAAAGTAGCCAAGCCAGTTTCACTGCCCTTCCCAACTACTTGAATGGACATCAACTTTTGGAACCAGCTTGCTTTTTGTGATTGGTGAAACATCAGCACATACAGGATGGCTACGCATTTCTCTTATATCAACATGTAAATTTAAAAACAACATCTACTTACATTAGATTGTGCCCAAATAACCTACTTACCTACTTACGTTGGATGGATTTCTGCTTCGCTTTGGTTTTGGCGTTGTCCTGATTGGGATGGCGCTCATGGCACTGGGAGGCGGCTGTCCGCCGGTGGGATGGGACCCCCTCTTCATTGCCTAGCACCTGTGTCCTTTCAAATTCCTCGATACTCGCTAATGTTGTTGCCTGGCATCGGATGTGAGACAGACATTGAATTTCTTTGTAGTTGTTTTTTTCTGATGAATTGTAAATATTGAGTTGCGAGTGCCTTTCATGGTGGGAACTTCGATGACCTAGCGTCTATTCCCACCATGATTGGCACAGTAGTTGTATTTGTTTGTGTTGTGGGGAATTCTCTGTGTATTAGTCCTGTGTCCGAAGAAACTCCCAGTAACACCAAGAAACTCACTCGCATTAATTCCTCACTGCAAACGTATTAATTCCAATAACTGCAAGTAAATCTGACTGTTAAAAGACTACGCTCCTTTTATAAATTTTATGAGAATTTTCTAGAAAGTTTTACGCATTCCATATTTAGAATTACACCATAAATGTTACACATGATGACGTAAACGTGACGTAAGTACCAGAGGCTTTTAGAATTGATTACGCGGTTGTAGCAAATATCAAAGCGAGGCTATCTAAAAATAGTTACATTCTAGCCTAGCCAGAAAGTTCGTGAATGTTCTGATGTCCTACAAATTCTGCTAGTGTTTGGCTGAAGGTAAGTCCAATTTCCAACAGTGTTTTATACTTTTAACTGATTATATGTATATACCGGGTGAGTCAGAAAAAACGCCCGGCGTTTGAAAGACTACTGCTCACTGAATGTATAAGCAACGATATTTTGCAATATCTGAGTAAATAGCTAACATGTTCAATTATTTTTAGAAATTTTCTCGACTAAAATCGGTCACTCTGTCTAGATTCTGTTGGCAATTTTCCAAATTGAGTCTCTTTGAGAAACCTTAAAAAACGTGCTAAAATTGCAAGCAAAAGTCCCTAATGTGTTTACCTCACAGCGATGACTTTCAGCATGCTTTAGCACGTGCTTTCGTTTTGGATGGTTGAAAAGTCTTCCCCCTGGTATGAATAACTTATTCAGGGGGATTCCATTCTCCCATGAGGACAAAATACATGAGCACATCCAGGAGTCATTATTGCTAGGAAGGAGAACAAAGGGAAATTTTGCTTGCTGTTTTCGCTCGTTTTTGCAGGTTCTCGAAAGGGACTTTCTGCAGAAAATCTCCTATTTGAATAGGAAGAAGGAATGACCGATTAAAGCCGAGTAAATTACTGAACCTAATTTGACATATCGAGGATAAAACAAAACAGATTTCAACACCATTGCTTTGATATTCAAGGAGCAGGACTTTTTCAAACGCCGGGCGTTTTTATTGACTCACCCGGTATATATAAAAAGATTGTGTCCCTCATGGCAGGAAAGGCTCAAGGTCATGGAATTCCCACTACGAACGACAATTGCAATAAAATAACCTTTACACATATATCAAAATTAAAACAAAAAAGGGTAGTTAACTGCAATTTATATTTGAAATTTACTGGAAATGTTGAGTTGCCTTAATGTAAATATTGTGGCATCTCTGATCATTCTGTTGTTTCTTCAGATAAGGACTGCCATATAAAAGTAGACTACACAAGGCTTTTGTATTCATATCATTAAGATCAAGGGCAGGGATTTCTGAGAGCTGACCAAAGATCCCGTGCTACACATTTCTTTTCATTTCAGTCTTGGCGGTTGCTAGATTGATCATCGCTTGAACATTCTCGTGTCCATTGTTTGCCTGGTGTTGAAGCATATCCTGGTTTCTTATTGGTTGGAACCTCATGTATTGGGGACACTTTTCTGCAGATGCAACCTTTCTTCTTTGCGTATGCTGACTGCCTCTTTGGTTAAGATTATCGGAAATCCAAGCAGAGCCTCTCCAGCTGTTGCAATGGCAGCAATTCTGCATTCAACTTTTGACTCTTTTTGGTATCTTGCTCCTAACCTGACTCACAATCTTTAATATGAACTTTGCAATTTCATTTACTTTTTTTTTACTTGTATACAAGTTTCTGTACCATTCTAATAAAATGTTGACTTCAATTAGCTTATTTATGTAGTTATGTAAGTTGTCAACTTTAAACAAATTGCTAACAATAATCATCATAATGATTGAACATTGATGGAGTTTGTTTCATTTCAAAGTGTCTTATTAGTTAAAGGGAATCTGCGAATCTGAATGCCCTTTTGCCAGCAACAAGGGTACTGAAACTCGGTAAGATGTTTCCAGGAGGGTGCTTTCCAAGGGTTAGAGCTTGATTTCTCCATTGAAAAGAACATCCAGAATACTTACAGGTCTGGCTCATGGTTACAATTGTACCATTCTTCTACGTGCTGACATCAAGGCCTTATGATTTCCTTTATATGCATATCAAGCAAAACAGTGAAAGCAACTGCAACAGCATCAAATGACAGTGCCACTTCACTATGTAAGGTGTAAGCACCCGCATCTTTAAGGTCACTGAAAAGGGTTCCCTTCATGTTCAAAAACAAGGACAGTGAAAACTGAAAAAGGGGTGTTTTTAAAAAAATTTGAACAATTCTAGGGAAAGGGTCAAAATTAACAACTGGCTGGAAACGCCAAAGATCAAATTTATAAATTCAATCATCAGTTTCCACACAGATTGTGGGTCATGAGTCCTTGCTTAAGATATGGGTGGGCAAATTTACTGGACTGTTCAGTTTTCTCATCAAAAAAATATTCAAATAAATGCTTTTTGTATGCCCAAACAAAACTGCAGAGTGGCAATAATGGTGGACCTTAGTAAACATTTATACCCCAACACCTGGCACTCCCAGCAAGATCTCCGTCATGTGCTAAGCCTTTTTGGAGATTAATGTTGTAGATTGTAGAAGATCCTGCTAGTACTACCTTATTTTACCATATTCATTGGTGGTTGGTATTATAAATGGTGGTTGTGTAAAACCAATGGTTTTGTTTTGGTTCTTCTCGTAAATTTCATTTCTACACCATTTCTTGTTGCATAAACTATTACAAAAATCAAAAGCACAGACCCTCAAATCAGCAGGCGGGAAGTCTGCTGTTTAGGCTTTGGCCTATTTGAAAACTTAAAACGCAGACCATGGACCATTGCCCTGGAGGTCCGTATTATAGACCTGGGCACTCATTAAGGGATCCCTTTGTCACAGTATCTTGACCAAATTGGGTGCTTGTCTTAAATCCTGTAAAGTTGCAGATAATGTCACCTTTGTAATTTTGCAGTATAGTTTGCACTAGTTCTGGTAGCTCTGGTTTCGCCCTGATAGCAAATTTTGAGTTTTTTGATTCATGAATCTGCAACTAGGTCACATAAAATTTAGAAAAATATCTCAACATTGAATTTAATTATTGTAAATTTCAAGAAAACTTGCTTCTTGACTGTGATTGTCATAAATTCTTTGAAAACAATGAGCATGGCAAATGCCAACAAACAGCTCTTTGAAATAATTTGGATGGACTAGCTAATTGCTGCATTCAAATAATCAAGGAGTGTTCCGCTAGTAACAATTCTCATTCTGTGAGATTATGATTTAAAGAATAAGACTTGTTGGAAGTCAAAAGGAAAGGGACACTTGGGTATCATGAGGGTCTCATGTTGTTGTTTGTCCCCCTGCCCCTGGGCCTAGAAATCTGCTAGGCAGCCCTGGCTGCCACACACAATGTATTTTTTCCAATTTCAACCAGTTCTAATTGGTACCTTGAGATCAGGCTCTCACAGGAAAAATAAAAGGAGGGGAAAGAAAACATTTTTCTTCTTTTCTCTTTATTTTTTATTGCAATTTTTCAAGTGGGTCTGATCGTAGGCTTTCTCATCAGTTGCCACATTACTTACAAGAAATTTATAAGTCACTGTTTAGCGCAAACCTTAAGATAGGAACATCTCTTGTTTGGAGTTTATTATATACGTTAGAAGGCATGCAGGCTTCTTCCGATCTACTTCATATCCTTCATTCATTTCTAAGTCCAGCATTGGAGCTTGGAGGCTTATACCAGTTTCAGTTTCATTCTATTTAAATTCACTACATACAATTTATACTAACAATACAAACAAATAGCTAAACTACAAGTATGGAAAAATTATGTCACAAAAAATCAATACAATGATACAGAAAATTAATACAATATACAAATACAAGGAGGTCTAAATAAATTGGAGTGTGCTAAATTGCGTGGGTTGCGTGGGTCGCGTGGGTTGGAAAAGCTGCGTGGGTGGTGGGTCGTGGGACGTGGGTAACTTTGCGTGGGTTGTGGGTAAATTTACGTGGGTCGTGGGTCCTTTTTACCGATAATTTTGCGTGAGTAATCTTGCGTGGGTCAAATTTCTTGCGTGGGTACGTGAGTGGCACATTTTGCGTGGGTTGCCCTTTTCGCGTGAATCTTATAGCAGCATAACAGCTTTCATTATCCATTCAAAGCTCGCTGCTTTGTGCATTACTTCTAGATATTAAGGCTTCTGAACTCATTGCAGTGCCATGTCCTCAAGCAGTTTCTTAAAATAAAGTGTTATCATGGGTATGGAGGGGCACTGAAATCTTTAACAGTGCAGAACTTAAAGCAGTGAAACATTCCGATGACATGGCAGGGTTAAACGACAACAAAAACAAATTTCTGTCCGCTTCAAGCAAAGTTCAGCGAACAAAGCACGAATAAGATGGTGATAAGGCAGCCATTGAATAACCTATATAGTCGATACCATAAACTATGAGCTAAAGTATTTGCACAATATTTGCAGGTACAATAATTATAAAGCTGAATTTATGGCACAGATTTAACAAGCTCGAAATTGCTTTTTAAGTGATACAAAATTGAGAAAATGTTCCGAGAAGAACGTTCTTACTTTTTCATGACAAAGCATTCTCAAACCACCAAAAATACACTTTTGGTAAGGCTTGTCCTAAGGACAGTTAGATGTCACTGACTGCTTCTTCTACTGAGGAGATTTATGATGAAATATTTTAATCTGAGGACACAATTTTTTAACATAAAGGCTCACCATCATGCTTTTGAGACGAATGATTAGGTTGACTCTTCTAGGTCTTCAGATAAAATGGTTTCTAGATTTCTTATCATAGAAAGAGTGAGAACGATATCAAGAAGGCCAAAATGAGACTGATGGTGCGCAATTTGTGATCTTTACAAGCCTAGTAGTCCTTGCACAATGTGATTTGCTCAGTTGTGATTCGCTCCCAATGCATTTCCATGCAAGTGCTTTTCAAGTGCCAAGACCATTTTAGTGGAAAACATCATGCAACTCAGACCCTATTCTGATCTCTTCTAGCAAACGAACAAGCAACATAACAAAAAAACTAAACTTTATAACTGTAAAAAGGCCAAACTTTACTTTTAAAAATATAATGACAACTACTGTAGCTCAAAGAATCAATACGATGTGGAACTGCACAGAAGAATTATCATAATACATTAATCAATCACAACAGCTATCTGTAATACAAAATCTCATTCAGGAGAGATTGGAACCAACAATTCGTATATCATTGGCTCTTTTACGCAAAAGCATGTTCGGAGAGTGAGTCCCAGCCCAAATGATTCTTCGAAACAACTTGAACAACTCCTCAACGTATATATTTCATCACCAACTAAGCCATGAATCGAATTTTTAACCTACGATCATTTTAATAGCAAAAAGCAAATAGACCCAAATTGCACTATAGGCCCTAATTATCCCTCCTTACCCTAAATGCTTTACACAGCTCATGTAACTTTGAGGACACTGTCTTTCCACAAGAAAGAAGAACTCGTGGATTTCAAATGAATGTCTTCTTACTTTATAGCTTATAGCTTTGTACCTTCAGCTTTCTTTCTCATTCATGAACACAAGCTAAGTAATTAGAATTAGTATAAGGTTTTTAGATTCATAAACAAGCGCAGAAGCATCAACGACAAGAAGCCATACACAAAGTAGCGAGCTTTGAATGGATGATGAAAGCTGTTATGCTGCTATAAGACTCACGCAAAAAGGGCAACCCACGCAAAATGTGCCACTCACGTACCCACGCAAGAAATTTGACCCACGCAAGATTATTCACGCAAAATTATCGGTAAAAAGGACCCACGACCCACGTAAATATACCCACGACCCACGCAAAGTTACCCACGTCCCACGACCCACGACCCACGCAGCTTTTCCAACCCACGCGACCCACGCAACCCACGCAATTTAGCACACTCAATAAATTGTATGTAGGGAATTACTTAAAAGGAGGAGCTCTCTCAATAGGTAAACTAATCGAGGAGAGAGCCCCCCCCTATCCTAAGGTATAATCAAATGAATTTGTACGAGTTTAGATAATTGTGCATTTACAGTACCAAAATAGCTTGGATTCAACGGTCGAGCTTGTTCAATAAATAAATTTTTAGTTTTGTTTTAAACATTATTTTTGTTGGAGCATTTCGAAGTTCCAAGGGTAATGTATTCCAAAGTTTAGCACCTTGATATCGAATAGACTTTAGACCATACTGAAGGCTGTTTTTCTTAGACACATATAGATCACCTTGACTAGCCTGTCTTGTGGAATACTGATGAACAGATGAACTGAGTAGGAAAAAGTCATGAAAGCAACTAGGTGAAGTTTTATTAACAGAATCAAAAACAAAAGTTAAAAGTCGCAGTTCAAAGATCTCAGAGAGTTTAAGAAGCTTGAAATCATTGAAGATCGGAAGAGAGGGAGACATGCGGGGCTGAAGTGAGATAGCTCTGACAGCTTTTTTTTGTAACTTGAAAATTGGATCAATGTATGATGCATATGTTTGACCCCAAACAATAAGACCACATTGTAAAAAGGGCAGAAACAAAGCATTGTGCAAGCAGATTAAAACATCTAATGGAAGTAAGTTCCTAATTTTGAAAAACATTCCACATGTTCTAGCTAATTTTTTAGAGAGTTCACTGAGATGGTATTTCCAGGTTAGGTGCTCATCCAGAAGGAGGCCTAAGAACTTAACAAACTTTACCCTTTTGATATGTTTCTTCCCTACCTTGAACATTGACATATGAAGAATGAAAGATGATATAGTTTGTCTTATCAACATTTAATGATAGTTTATTAGCATCAAGCCATTTCTTTACTAATCTCAGCTCTTTGTTGACAACTTTAGTCAAATTAGACAAGTCTTTCGATTCATAGTAGATGTTTGTATCATCAGCAAAGAGGTAAAAAGTAAGTTTCTTAGAAGCATTTGGTAGATCATTGATATAGATCAGGAACAGTAATAGGCCTAGTACAGAACCTCGTGGTACGCCACAGGTAATTGAAAGTAAGCCAGGGTTACTTCCATTGACAGAAACATATTGCTGTCTATGAGAGAGGCATGATCTGAACCACTCAAGGGCACATCCACGAATACCATAATGTTCCAATTTTGAAAGCAAAATTATATGATTAACTGTATCAAAAGCCTTTTGTAAATCAATGAAAATACCACAACCAAGTTTTTTATTGTCTAGTGTACTTCTCACAGCTTCTGTTAAACTCACAAGAGCATGATCAATTGAGTGGTTTTCTTGAAATCCAAATTGTAATGAATAAAGAACTTTATGTATTTCAAGGAATCTATAAAGTCGTTTATACATTAACTTCTCAAATATCTTGCTGAAGATGGGTAAAAGGGAAATTGGCCTATAGTTTGATGGAAGCTCAGGATTTCCTTTCTTAAAAATAGAAATAACCTTGGCAATTTTAAGTTTATCAGGGAAAACACCAGATTGGAAAGATTGATTCACAAGGAGAGCCAGATGTGGTGAAACAGAGTATCCAATAATCTTAAGTAACTTCATTGGAATACTATTACGACCTACAGATTTGGAAGGATTTAAAATATTGATTAGATCGTTAACTTCTATCTCAGTAACTGGGGTTAGGAAAAGTGAATTGCACATTCTGTCAGATAAATAGTCAAGAGGAGATTTTGGTGTTAATGGGATTGTCCTTGTTATACCATCAGCAACATTAACATAAAAATCATTAAGAATATTTGACATTTTAGAGGGGTCTGATGTTACATTTCCATTTTTGCCTTTGATTTTGTTGATTGAAGAAGAAGTGGAAGACTTATGAGAGATTATTGTCTTGATACCTGACCACAGTTTTTTCATATTTTGAATGTTGACAGAGAAATAATTATGAAAATACCTTTCTTTACTTTCTTTTAATTCATTAGACACACGGTTCCTAAACTTCTTATACAAATTAAGGTTATCAGGAGTCTGCTGCTTTTTCATTTTCTGTAAAATTTTGTCACGGATTCTCATCATCTTTTGGATTCTATTATTTATCCATGGTTTATATTTGAGTTTCATTTCCTTTCTACTCCGCCTTTTGATTGGAGCATGCTTATTTGTCAAAGTATTAAGATCTTTCAAAAATCTGTCAAATTTATTGTTCACATCCAAGTCACTGTTTTCCAAGTAAGTAAAATCAATCTGATTGAAGTCATCAAGAAATTTATCTTCTTTAAATCTGGAGTAGTCATATTTGAATGATTCAAGTTTATTATGACTAACTTGAGTATTTTTCAAAAACAAAAACTGGGGAAAATGATCACTAATTTGCATCACAATATTGCCGCTTATTACATTAGCATTAGTAGCGTTAGTGTATATGTTGTCAATAACTGATGCTCTTTGTTCCGAGACTCTAGTTGGATGATGAATGCAAGGAAGAAGGATATGGGAGAAAAAGTTGTTGACAAAGTCACTTGTTGGTGTATGGGAAGCATAATCTAGAAGGTTGACATTGAAATCACCCATTATAAATACCAGCTTATTTGAAGACAGTTTGGAGAGATTTTTTTTTTATATATGGCATAAATGAGCATATCCACTATAAGTGTGGCTCTTCAGCTCTAGAATTAAAACAAGTCTATTTTACAACGTTAAAGCGATTTTACATCAAACAATAAGAATATTACAAAGTCCAAGTAAAAGGCAAAGAGATTTTAGTTCTGACAGTCCTTATCCTTTGCTTTCTTCATCAAGGGTGTTTTAACATCCGTGCAAAATTTCTTAAAATTAGTTTGTTGTTTGATATTACTAGGAAGAGCATTGAAGCTGTTTGCAGCGGCATCTTGCATGGTGTTTCGGATCATTGAAGGTCTTAACCGGATCTTATTACTACTGCGTAATGTTCCATTATAAGTTTGGATGTCAAGTTTGTTCATTTCGGGCCAGTTTTTATTATTGACCGCTTTGAAGGCCAGTTTCAAGATGTTAAATTCGCGTCTCTCAGCAATGGGATGTCAAGAACATTCTGAAAATGAGATGTAAGGTTATCAATAGCTGATCTAGGATGCCTATAAACACAACAAATTAAGAAATCTTTGTCATATTTGTTTTCAATTTCAATCCATATGGTTTCAAAATCATTTGTGCAAGAGTCTAAATCCGTTCTTGGGTTGGAAGTAAGAGAATCTTTAATGTACAAACCCACACCACCATTCTGAGTGAGTGACTGAGTCTTAAAAAAGGTATAGCCAGGAATAGATGATAAAGGATTGTCCATAGAGTGCCATACTTCAGACACTCCAATCACCTTGGGATTCAAATTAGTGTGAGCAGATAAAGAAACTAATTCATCATGATGAAGGGAAAGGCTTCTAATATTAGTGTGAAGAATAGAACAGTCAGTAGAAGATAATTGTAAAGAAGAGAGTTCAGGTAAGTTGAAATAGCGAGAATCAATATTTCGAGGCATATGTTCATCAATATCATAATCACTAAGATTGGACAAGTCCATAAGGTTAGAAGTAATTTCAAATGCTGGAGCAGAGTCAATGAATGAGGGTAGGTCAAAATCATAAAGTCCTAAGAGTTCTTCATTAGCTAATGAACCAAATGGGAACATATCCATTGTACATTTTTTACAAAACCAAGAGACAGGTTCTTTTTCAAGGTCTTTATGCTCTAAAGCAGAGATACCATTGCATTTCATGTGGACATAAAACTTGCAGTTATTGCAAATAATTGCCTTTTGGTTGCCAAGTATAGTTTTGTGGCAAATACCACATGGATGTTTAGGAGGATTCACTCTTTATTCTGAATTGTTGGAAAATAGAACAAAGAAAGCTTAGAATGCATAACTGGCCTGAGCTGAAACTTACGTTTTGAAAACAATACACAAATGGAAAACACAACATACTTGATATTTGAACACATTCAAGTTAGGTATCAAAAGATACTTCATGTTCACTCTCACTTTTGGTGGCCTGGTTGTCATCTGGTGGTCTAGTTGGATTGAATGGCTTCTTGTCCTTGATAACCAGCTTGTCAAGCACAAAGAATGCAATTTTACCTTGTCGTCTTGCCTCTAAGAGATTTGGTACTTGATTGTGCCTCTTTTGGATTGTGCGACTTGACAAATCGGCCAAGAATCTCACTCCCTGCGGCTTGATTTCCCTGGCCTTCTTCAAAACAATCTCTTTTTCTTTCCACTTTGAAAATTTTGCCACTATTGGGCGAGGTTCTTCTGGTTGGCCTGACCTATTATTGCTCCTTCTCGTGCGGTTGTTAACACAATGACACCTCTCTATTTCAAAATCTTCATTTATGCTTAATTTATCCTTGATTGACTGCTTTACTACCTTTTCTGTATCATCCCAGCTCTGCTCAACGTTCTTGTCCTCAGGAATACCAGTAATTCTTACATTATTCCTTCTGCTCTGAATTTCTAAGTATTCAAGTTGATTGTCAACTTGGTCAGCTTGCTGATTTATGTCATTCAAGTTCTCAGAGTGCAGTGACAAAGTTACTCCAATCTGCTCCATCTTCTGATTACTTTCCTCAAATTTAGCTTGGGTAAATTGAAGGCTAGCTTGCAAGTCAGTGATGTCTTTGCGGATGTTTTTAATATCCTCTTTGACATCTTGAAGCAACAGTTTAATTGAAGAGTTGAAGACCTCTGCTTGGTTTTTAAGAAATGCTTGTACGACTTCCAAAGTCACCGCCATATCGTGTCTTTTAATTTACTCCCAACAGCCTAACCACGTGTGGCCTAGGCAACATGCAACTTCCAATAAGCTTCTCGGTGCAACTCCTCATAAACATCAAAATCACAGCATTTGATGCGTAAACTTTAACCAACTGAACTTCATATTTTTTTAAAAACAAAACAAACAACAAGAAAATAACAAACAATGTCAAATAAACCATGTATCAAGCTCCTTTTTATCACAGCACCACAAACGTCGTCTGGCCGCCATGTTCACTGTGAGACCATAACCATAAGTATGTTCACTGGTACGTGAACATGCTGTTCACAACTTCACACATAACAAGTTATGTTGCTAATTCTCGATACACATGAAAGCATGACAAACTTTGGCTTTTGAATTATTCTTGAAAAATTATTTTCCATGTATAACTATTTTTTCATGAGAAGTTGGTTATAAGAAACTCAACTCTCAGTTCATCCAGAAAATTAAGAAACTCCAGTGCTGGAAAATTGTAAATAAAGAAACGTTATATATTTTTCTAATGGAAATCTTTAACACACGGTTTCTTGCTTTATTTTCAAATGTTTCCTGTACAGTATCATACTATTCGCAAGGTACTCAAGTAATTTCTAAACATTGGAAAGGCTTCAAGAAGCATTGTCTTGAAATGTTTACAAGTTGACAGGAAGTAAACATGAAAACTATTTTGAAGCCTCCAACAAGCTCAATAAGAACCTTGGACCACTGAAAATCTAATAATTTTAAGAAACTTCCAGTACTGGCCTAGATTCTTAGTTTCTTACAAAAAAAGCATGTATCTGCTAATGTCTCATTCAGTTCTATCCTAACCACCCCCTGGAACACTCCTGGTTATGTACGCAGAAGATATTCTTGGCCCCAAGGGCATCTGACTTCCAATTTTTTCCCGACCCCAGGCCTTTTTTGTGCAAGAAATTTGTTCATCCCAAGGCTACCCAGGTGCGGGGGGGGGGTTGGTCAGGGTAAAAACTGAATGAGATATGGATGTAGATCGAAATGCTACACCTACATGATATCATTAATTTTGGTTTCATCAGCTGTTTCCTCTAATTCAGAATCTGTTGTGCAATCAGATTCACTTGACTCGTTGATTATGGTGACCTCTCCATTGTTTACGGAGTATGAGATAATCTCCACGTCTATTATGGTCGATTCTAAACCACTAAATGCTGCAGGCATATCCGTGCTACTGTTCGGTCCAAGCTTCTTTCTGCTCTTTGCTACAGGTGTCGAAGTTACTATAACAAGAAAAGTTACTGTAATAGGTGTATAAACATTGCCCTACTAACATAACAAAGTCCTTGACAGACATCCTTGATGATGCATGTTTTGGAAGAGGGAAACCGGTTGCAAGAAACAAGTAATGCCACTCTTTGTGAAACCTAAAAAAGGACATTTTAGTAAATTTCAAACCCAAAAAAGGCACAAGCATCCTTGTCAAAACTTTTACAAGTGCCCCTGTCAAATGTTTCCCAGATATGGACCACATGATGTTATTGGCAATAAAATGAAAATGATATATAGGGATCTATTCACAAAATTCTGGCATTGTAATTCAAGAAATGGAACACTCTCACCTCTTGAAAGGTATGGTAGTTTCCCCTCCAATTTCTTGACATTTTCCCTCTGTTTTGGCGTTCTCTGCTGTTGTGTTGCAGATCTGCATAGACCTAACCTGTCAAAGATGTTTCTTCATCAGATAAATTATAAAGCAAACAATTGAAAATGTAGAGAACATTCACTACAGCAATGTCCACATACTATGAAGTATGAGTGGGGGGGCTATTCGGAACTGGGGAGTAGGCTGGACACCATGTTTCATCTTTTTCTGCAGAAATGCCTGTCAAATAACATTTGATATATCATACTTGATCTTTTGAAAGAGACTTGGATCAGGCCCTTACTTAGGATTCAGTCTCTCAGACAAAGTGATGCTAGTTATCCTTAGTACTTATAAACAAGTATCTCATAAAAAATTGCAAGTGTGTCATCTGACAATGGTTCATTCCACTTCAGTAGATTTAAACTTTTGTAACATAGTAGTCCCGCTGGCTCTATGATTTCATTAATTATTCTCCACATCACATTGAAGTGAGAGCTAGGCCTACCTAGATCTGACTTTTTATGCGAAGCAAGAACCTTTCATTGGCTGTGTGTGAAGACCAGTTTGCTTTTGCTTCCACAAACCTCCAACTAGTGTACCTCGAGAAATTTCAAAAACAACTTTTTATAGTTTTACATGACTCCAGTTGCTCTGTATGTATATGTAAATATTACATCCCAGATTCTGCGATAAGTCAGGAAGGTCCCCAACAAACCAAGAATAGGCCTAACAAACAAAAACATTTACTACCTTTCTCTTCGTTTAAATTCCAACGAAATTAAATGAGCAGCCAACACGGCCTTGATATTTTGCCACGTATCGTGAATTTGCTTTGAAAGCCAAATTCTTCTATGGTTTCTTTGCCAGCAACGAATGGTGGATTTCCTCTTCGCAGCTGCAACATTGCTCAAGCAAGATCGCCGTTTGCGATCTTCAGACATGAGTGATGATCGAAATAACATCTCAGGTGTACGAATAAATCATAAATTAAGAATATTGACCAACTTGGAATGTGACATTCAAAAGGACAAGTCCGATATAGCCAGATTATGATCAGCGATTTTCTCAGTAGAGATCTCCATAGACGACTGTGCCATTTCTATAATTTGATAAAATCGCGTTCCCCTAATTATCTGTTTGCGGAAATTCCCCCTGAGCGCAACGTAAGCTACGATTTACGAAACATGAGAAGTTATGACCCAAATGTTGGAAGAACAGCGCGATACTCGAACACCTATTTTCAACATGCTCCTTTTGAGTGGAATTTGCTTGATGATGACACAAAAAAACTCAACATCAATTGCTGTGTTTAAACGTAAATTACTTGCTATGATAAGACCTAATAAGAATTCAATTTACGGTATAAATGATATTGTTGGCGTTAGGTATTTGTCGAAATTGCGCCTTAAGTTCAGTATCCTAAATGAGCACAGATTCAGGCATAATTTCGATTGCCTTGATCCTGTCTGCCTTTGTGGCAGAGCTGAAGAAGATAACGAGCATTTCCTCCTGCACTGCCATTTTTTCGAAGAAGCACAGAGAGATCTCCTCGGCAGCTTATCAGATATTCCTGGATTAAACATAGCAGAACTGGACTCACCATCTTTATGCCATTTAATTCTATTTGGAAATCCAGATCTGACCCAAATTGCAAATAGGATGATTATGGAAGCAACAATTAGTTACATCAAGGCAACGAAAAGATTCGAATAAAGCACATTTCAAAAAAAACAAAGCAGCAACCCCCCCCCTCATATTTCTTTGTGTAGTAGTAGTTAGTAGTTAATTTCTGTCTCTCATTTGATGTTAGGGGATTAAAACTCCAAACATTTTTATCATTCAATGTGGGTGCGGGGAAATGGGTGGATGGGATTCCTGCTGTGTGGCTGGATGGCTGCTGCCCTTTGCTTTCTTACTTGCTATCCCAATTGGGGTGGCGTGGGGGCAGGGGGTAGTGGCTGTTTTGTCTGCACATGGGGGTCCCATGCTCACTGACTTGCACTCATCTTCTAAGCTAAAATATTTGCAGGGGTTGTTGTCTGACATCAAATGTGAGACAGACATTAAAATTTTTTTTTTCCTCAGAAAAATGTAAACTTTGAATTGTGAGTGTCTGTCATGGTGGGAACTCCGATGACCTTGTGTCTATTTCCGCCATGACAGGCACAGTAGCTGTAAATTTTTGTGTTTATTTTAATGGATTATATATAAAAAAAAAAGATCTCCATTGATGAAGCGCTGCTTAGGCTAAGCACTCTTAGTCTGATGTCCCGCGCAGCTACCCATCCAACGGCCCCTTTAAACTCAAGCCAAATAACCACTAACTGCAATAAAAATAATTTTTTGCTTCAAAACTGTTATTTAGAGGATGTTATTCATCCTCTAACCTGCACCAATCACTTTAGGCCTTGACTCCATGCTTCAATCATAGGCCAGTTTGTTGAGCTCTTTTCTGCTGCATTATTTATACTACAATATTCAAAATACTGGTAAATGATAGACAAACAATGTTTGAAAATGATGTATCTACCAATTTTCCATCAAAAGTGTGTTTACAGTGAAGCATTAATCCTCCAAAAGTAAGTGACTTTCCGCTCCAATCGTCATGAAACGCCATGAAAATGATATGGTGTGATGTGTCTAATACCAGGATATGACGTGTCTAATACCAGGTGGACAAAAAGAACTTCAAGTTTTTAAAAAACCGAGCTTTGATTGAGACCAATAGTCAGGGCCACCAAGGAGGGGGCAGGAGGGGCCATTTGCCCCATGGCCTCTGGGTCAAACGGGCCTCATAATTGCAGACTTGTTTCATCTACTCTACTATTGTCCTGTTATTATGACTATGAAGACTATGTCTCGGATATTCCTTAGGATGATTTTGATGCAGAATTTTTGTATAATTTTACTTTAAATTATACTTATGCTTTAAATAAAGTCTGATTTAAAGTGTTATCTAAAATGGAAGTGAATGCCGATCTGAATGCAAGAATCTGAATGCTGGGATGTGTCTTCTATAACAATTGAATTTTTTGTCAGTCAAACTACAAATTTGACTGATATTTCAGCTCTAAAATAGAAGTTGAATCGTTGCTTGCACGACCTGCTCTTTCAGACTAGAAATTATGTTGTGCAGCATGGAGTTGGGTGGGAGATACAAGGACACACCTTTCCACCACCTGAAAACTGTTTTGAAACATACAGTGAGCTTTTATTGCTTTTCTTAAAAAAAGCATGAAACAATTGTGGATAACCCGATCAGCTTTTGCTAATGTACCAGTTTAGAAAAGGAATTTAGAACATCAGCTCAATGGTCAAACTGAATTCATCATCCCGGTCGCTGTCATCTGTGTTATCCTTGTAAATTAAGGCACTTTTTAAGCTTGGCAGTGCACATCAACAACAGTGTGAAATCCTGTTCCATGGAGGTGGAAGGGCTAGGATTTGAAGCAAGCAGTGGCACTGGAGCAGACTGCACAGTCCTTGCATCTGAATTGATTGCAGTGGGAGTAGTAAGTGAAGACTGAGATTCATTTTCAGAATTTAGAGCTTCATTTGAAGTTGTTGTATTTGCGGCTTGTGTAGTCTGCATAACACAGGTTGGAGAATGCAGGTTGCAGGTCATGTTTTATGGCAAAGAGCTGCATGGCTGTACCATGGGGCCACCTTCTTGATGACACTAAGCTTTTTAGTTTCAGGGGGTTTGGTTTCAAAGCTTAACAACTGATATAAAGAATTTATGTTCTGTCTATGACATACTTTGTCAAAGTTTCTTGTGGAGAATGAAACAAATTTTGGTAATTAAGAGAAGATTCAGATTACTTTGCTCACAAAGTCCAAATTTTCGAGCTTGAAGTAGGGCCAACAGAAAAGGATAGACTTGGGAAAACTCGAAAGGCTCCTCTGAGGAAGCAACTAACACAAGGACATTTCATTGATTCCCAACACATTTTGTACACCTCTGGCAAAAATTCTTTTGGTTTGAGAAAATCCATCAACATCTTAAAAATTCTTTTCTCTGAAAAAATCTTGACGAATGAGTAAGATTCCCACGGAATTCTCCTCAAGCAAACATAACATTTTCATGACAATCCACAAGTTTGTTGAGGATACCATTACAATTGCATCATGTTAGTTATGGATATTGAATATGAATAGAATGATGTTACTCATTGATTCCCCATTGATTTGATAACAATGATTTGTTGTCATCAAAATCTGAGTTAGAGGCAATTAATCACTTGCAACCAAGCGATTTAATTCATGATATTGATTTGCTAATCTTGTGGCATGCTCTTTCCACAGGAACAGTTGCTCTTACATACCAACTATTTGTAATCCCCCTGACACAGAAATGTTAGCCTTCTTGTGGGTGACAGCCTCTTGATACAGCCATGCAGCCCTTCGCCATAAAACATGACCTGCAACCTGTATCATACAACTTGCGAGATGCAGATTACACCAGCCGTTGTATTTGCATTTTCTTGGGTGGTATCTTCCAAGTCAAAAATTTAACAGGCATCCAATAGCTGCGAATTTACAAAAATAATTCCTTTGTTGAGGAGTGAGATGACGCCTTGAAGACTTTTGTAAGTAGCAGAGGTAAGCTGGTATTGTGAGAAGCTGTCCTAAAAAGAAAAAAAGTAATGGCAGTAAATTATTAGTAGTATTGATCATAATGAGTTATGATTAAAAGAACTATGAACTTCTCACGGTAAGGGCACTTAACGGAAACATATGGGTCATTGACAGAGCCACTTGGAGGGAGATATGTTGCCATTTGGTACATTATGGGGGGTTGTTACACCTCTGTTCCTATTAGTTTGAATTCGAATCAATTTATGTGACAGCTGTGAAAGAATAGGACAGATTTTGAGGAATGCTTCCTGAAGAAGGGAACATCTCATGCAGATGGTGTAGTGCATATGTACCTATGGTAATGCAGAGGAGGGACCCATAACCAAGACAAACTATTCCACAATCAGAGTGACAGAACTGTGTTGTATTCTTTTAGAGACTTTTCGCATTTTTCCGTGGCTTTAGCAACCAAGGAAAGTTCATAAACAATCCACAGCCCAGGTAAGATGTCATAAATCACCACATCACCCGGGCAAGCACATGCACACAAAGCCCCTAAGCGAATGACCTCTGCGTTTCTGTCTCATCTAAGCAACATAGCCCTCTCACGTGTCAGTGTAAACATTTCCATGTGTAAAATGCACTGTTTACCTCTGGACTTCAAAGCTCAGCGGCGATATTGTCCACATTGTCTCCTACCAGAAGATCCCCTGTTTCCCCTGTTTCTGTTTCCAGATGATCTCCTGTGGCAAAGAAATGCTCTCTTTAATAAAAGCTTTTTCACAAGATGAGGAGGATCTAAAATCATAAACAGGGGACAATGACTGAAAAAATTATAACCAGTTCCTACAGCATCATCAGTACTTGCATTCCTCTTCATAAATTGTCTGTTTGCCGAAGTCCTATCACAACAGATAAGTAACACCTCGAAACCAAGACAGTGGAGCAAAGACACGCCTTGCCAAAATGATTTATTCAGTTGTGGAGCTTTAATACCCTTTGTCAGAAAATAACCACATGGATCTTAAAAGTTTGCAAACATACCCTTGAAAAAGAAGTGCATCGCATGTGTTGCTAAACCATTATCTCCCTTATTTTCAGAATCATGTCCATGCAACAAACCATCCAAATCCCCTTCTTCTGTACCAAGATCAGTGAACCAATAAGCTTCCAATTTAATGTGTCAAACATATAGCCTTCCTTCACCTGTATGTCATAACAAAATAGACCACCCAACTTAGCACTGGCATTCAAACCCTTGTCATGAAAACGCTTTCTCATTCCTAACTGGTACAAATTTCATCATCCATGGCCAGGTCTATCACGCATACCTCACAGAGCACAAGGACTTTGCGGACCTCCAAGGCAATGGTCTGCATTTTAGGCTTTAAAATAGGCCAAATCTAAACCACAGACTTTCCATCCGCCGATTTGAGAGTATGTGTTTTTGGTTTTTAATAATGCAAAACCTGAACCGCAGAACAGTCCTTTGCAAATCACAATGCGTAGTCAATTAAGGGAGCAGTCACAACGGCACCACAGAAATGTATTGCTGGTGAGTACATTATAAGTTCCTTTTTGCACATGGCAAGGATTAATTATCTGTTTACAAAGCTGTCCCTAGATCTCATACAACGCTTAAACATAAAATTTTAGAACTACTTTGTAAAGTTTAAGACATTGATCCATAGCCTTAAGGGGGTATAGGTAGTATTCAAATGCACAAAAAAACAATTTTTGTGTATTTTTCGGAAATCATGCCATCCTGACCTAAATTTAATGAAGATTTTGAATATTTCAGTCATATTCCTGTAGCTCGTCGAAATTTCTTTCAAAATAATAGTTTTCTACAAGGTGTCAGGGGATTCCTGATACATGTGGAAAGACTTTCCTTTTTCCTATACCCTTTGAACCCCCTTTTACCCCCCCCCCTAAGATGCACTAAATTTGATGCATTATCGATGCTGGACACCCGGTGGTCTTAAAGGTCTCGTTTTCAGTTTCCAGTCGCCTCCTTTTGCTGCTGATTGAACAGAAAACCCAAAATGGAGATTGAAGATGAGCGATCTGAAGGTGAAAATGTTCTAAGTCTGGAGAGGAAGACAAAATATCGTACGAGAAAGAAAAAAGCAGGAAAGAGCTGATGAAATTTGCAAGAGCTTGTAAACAAGCGAAGAGGACCCAAAACATTAGTGATGAAATGTCAGGCGAAATGTTGGCAATGGAGACAACACAAGATAAGAACCAAGGCCTAGGCCTATGCAATCTTGAGACATAGAATTTCAAGCTACATAATCACATCAGTTGCCCAAAAGGAAGTGCCAGCTGGTGTGCATTTCAGAAATGTGAAGGAAATAACTATCATCATAAAGATCCTCTAGCTAAAGCTTGCTGTGAAAATCGAGCCAATTTTTGATCGCCTTAGTGCCAGAAGTCTTCTGTTACGCTGTGTTGATGGATTCACACAGAATGCTGCTGAGAGCTATGACAATGTGCTTTGGAGTTTCTATCCTAAAGGGATATTTGTTGGTGCAGTGCCTTTAAACACTTGTGCTTCACTTTCAGTTGTCATTTATTATGATGGATATTCATAACTGAAGTTGGTTCTATATGAGCTCGGTTTTGATATTGGCAACTACACAAAGGAGCATTGCAAAAGAAAGATGATTTGAGACTATATCAGAGCAAAAGAAAAGTGTCTGAAGAAGAGAAAAGGATCAGAAAGGCAAAGAGAAAAAGGAGGCTGGAAGAGGAGGACAGTTTTTTAGAGCAAGAAGGGACAATATATGAAGCTGGCGGATTTTAACCAAAGTAAAACTTTAACAGCCATTTTCTCAAAAACACATTTTCGGCACAGTCCATTTGGCCCAGAAAATGCCAAAATCAGCAGGATTGACTTGGAGGGCTAGTTTTTTGCCTGCGAATAGATCAATAGATTTGCTATGCAACAGCAGAGAGTTTTTCCGAAATAGTTTCAAAACTTGCTATATATTTAGAATTAAAGATCATGTGATTGCGTAAAACTTTGGCATGTTTTTCAAAGGGAATTTTTGAGAAGGTTTTTAATGTTTTCTAACAAAACTCTCTGTTAGTGCATAGTACTAGCAAAGATCAACAAAATGACACCCAATTTATTAGAATGTCTGAATCTTAAACAAGTTATATCTTTTCCATGAGAAGTGCATTTTTGGTCCATTGTTTGATCTGTTACCATGGCAACTGTAATTGAATCAACCTAATTAAACATGCTTTCCCATTTTTTCAAGTACCTTACAAATATATATAACAGAGATCTTCATCTGAACATATTAAGATGACTTTCTCTTAATTACTACCTATACCCCCTTAACAAGGTTAAATCAACAAGGTTAACAAGGTATGTTACGTTGGGGGCGCATTAACCCTACTTTGGTTTTGGGGGTTAATTTGCCCCCCTAGTAGATTTTTTTAAACAACCCTGCCAAGAGGAATTTCATAGCCATGAAACTTCTTACGTTTTTGCAACTACTTATTGTGCAACTTGTCAAAAAGTTTCATTTAAATATGTTGAAAAATGTGGGGGCGGGAGACAATTTTCTGCGACAGACCAAGAAAAAATTGCAAATTCTCAAATCTCAATTATCGCGAAAAAAGGAGCAGAAGTGGAATGTTTAGCAAATTTCTTTTGTAACATAGCTTTTTTGATGCATTCTATCACAAGTATCATGTTTGGTTGGAAAATGTGCTCCAAATTCAATTTTAGTGCCATTTTCCTGATTTTGGCCAATTTTGCTGCTTTTCTTGACCACACAAAGGGAAATGCTGACATGGGCAAAAATATGGCTATTTTAGGTTAATTTTGATATTTACAGAAAGTACATGCCTGAGGCTTTTAGCACACCAAATTTGGTTGTTCTACCTATTACCAGTCAAGAGTTGGGTAGGGGGGGGGGGGGCTTTGTCAACCAGCTACTTGGTGTTAAGGTCATATATGCGCAGCCCCTCCGTATGTGCATCCTGCATTTCAATGCCTTCAGGAGAGGCAGCTGCAGTCAAGCAGTCGGCGAGCCTTGCAGACTTGCGGATCTTGATGCTTGCTGGCAAGCATCAGGGTTGTTCTGCTCCAAGGGGCAAAGGAGATCCATTGGAGCTGCTTCGCTCCCTGGAGTCAAGCGATGATGATGATGATGATGATGATGGAAATACGTTGCATTATCGTCAACGTCGTCGCCGCTGACTCCTTGATGACTTGGAGGGCAGCTCTCATCCACAAAAGAAAACATCAACAAAGACAAAGAGAGAGCAAATTACTACACTACAACCAACAACAACTGCTAAAAAGACCAAGAAAAGCAAAAAATAAACATTCACTGGACACTATAGAGACTGGTTTCCAATTTTTTGTTCGTAGATGATATAACTGAACTCATCATGTTTCATCTATTTGTTATACTATTTACCTGTTCTACATCATGCCCCCCAAACTATTGTTCCACTGATCATGATCCATGGTGAATCTGTCTCTTGCAAATGGAACTTTCCCAAGTAATTGGAAAGAGGCAATACTGATACCTTTGGTGAAGAAATTATCTTTAGAGCTTGTCAACAAAAACTACAGACCAGTCAGCAACTTACAATTTATTTCTAAAGTTACTGAAAAAGCTGCACTGTCTTGTTTCATACCTCACTTAAAAGAGCATAACCCACTTCCTAGTTATCAATCTGCTTATAGAGAACACTATAGTACTGAAACTGCCCTTGTCAAAGTGCAAAATGACTTGCTCATTGCAGCAGATAACCATAAAGTGTCACTTTTTCATCTATAGATCTGTCTGCAGCTTTTGATACTGTTGATCATTCAATCTTAATGAAAGTCCTTGAGTCAAATTTTGGGCTGACAGGTACAGCTTTGAAATGGTTCAATTCCTACATAGAGTCTAGAAGTCAACGTGTTAAGATATGTAATGTTTTATCAGACAAATCGGTATTGAGATTCGGAGTACCACAAGGATCATGTGCTGGTCCCATCTTGTACTCAGTATATGCAAGTATCTTATCCAATGTCATCAACAATAATATTTCTGTAATGGGTTACGCAGATGATCATGCACTGTATTCAACATCATCAACTGACACAGCGTCAGTATCACTCTCACTTGCTAATGTTGAATCATGTCTTGAAAAAGTCGGTGTATGGATGGTAGAAAATCGCCTGAAGATGAACCAAGAGAGAACAGAGTTTATTGCTTTTGGATCAAGTCATACCATAGAACAATTACAGGTTGAATCAATCAGAGTCGGAAATGTTCCTGTTGAAATTTCCTCTCATGTTAAATATTTGGGTGTCTTGTTGGACAGCACTCTTAACATGAAAAAACACATATCAGAAAAGTGTTGGATAGCGTCTCTAAAATTATATAACATAAAGAAGATTCGCAAGCATCTGTCCCATGATTCCCTCGTCAGGCTTGTAAATGCCTTGGTGTTATCACACTTGGATTATTGTAACGCATGGTTGATTGGTCTTCCGGATTCCACTCTAAGGCCATTGCAGAATGCCCAGAATTCTGCTGCCAGGGTCATCCTTGGCCTTTCAAAATTCGAGTATATATCTCCTGCATTAAAGAAATTGCATTGGCTACCTATTGAATACAGAATTGAATTTAAAGTTTTGACCATGGTTTTTAAATCATTACACAATGAAGCACCAACTTATATTAGTGATTTACTTGAGCTGAAGAAATCAAACTATTCATTTCGATCAGCGAATGGCATCAACCCGAAAGAACAACGATCAAGATTGAAGTATTATGGAGAGAGAGCCTTTCAGTCTGTGCTCCCCGACTATGGAACATGCTGCCTAACAAGGTTAAAACATTTCCAAATTTGGATATTTTTAAGAAAAATTTGAAAACCTATTTCTTTAAAATTGCTTTTAGTTAACCCTATTTTGGTTGGGGGGGGGCAAAGTTGCCCCCCTAGTAGATTTTTTTTAATAGCTCTGCGAGGAAGAATTTTACAGCCATGAAACTTCTTGACTTTTTGCAACTACTTATTGTACAACTTCTCAAAAAGTTTCATTGAAATATTTTGAAAAATGAGGGGGCGGGAGACAATTTTCTGGGACTGACCCAGGAAAAATCGCAAATTCTCAAATCTCAATTATCGTGAAAAAAGGAGCAGAAGTGGAATATTTTGCAAATTTCTTTTGTAACGTTGTGTTATTTGATGCATCACAAATATCATGTTTGGATGGAAAATATGCTCCAAATTTAATTTTATCTCAATTTTCCTGATTTTGGCCAATTTTGCCGGTTTTCTTGACCACACAAGGGAAAATGCTGATGTAAGCAAAAATGGTGGCTATTTTTAGGTTAATTTTTATATTTACATAAAGTACATGCCTGAGGCTTTTAGCACACCAAATTTGGTCGCTCTACCTATTACCAGTCAAGAGTTAGGTAGGGGGGGGCTTTTTTGCCCCCCCCCAACCAAAATAGTAATATCAAATAGCCCAACCACTATAGGGTTAAACAAGTCTTGTTGGGACTCATTTCATAAACACTCATTTTAGCCGTTTTTAAGATTTTAACAAACAGAGGACTTCTAATTACTGATCTAAATTTTAAACTAGTATAAACTTTTGTCATTGTAAAGCGCCATAGATAGTAAAATTTTTATTTGTATGTGCCCTCTAAAAATGTACATTTTATTATTATTATTATCATTATTATTATTTATTATTATTTAGTAATCTGACAAAGACTAAATTTCGCCAGAGATTTAACGTCTATAAATCGTATTTTCGGACATACAAACAAAAGCATCTAAGTGGTAATCTTCATACGGGTAAGCCTGTCCCACAGCCAAGCTTTTTCTCTCACTTTGTTGAACAAGATCATCGGGGTGAATTTTCTGTAAAAATAAGCATCATCGATGGTGCAGGTGACGTGTATTCGCTTCGCAGAAAGGAGCTTTTTTGGCAATATAAATTGGGTGTATTTTCCCCTAAGGGCCTAAATGAAAGGGTGGCAGATATCGAGTTGGATTTGTTTGCTTGTGGGAGCGCTTAATCCTTCTACCTTTGCACTTATATCCCGAGGGAGTGGAAGGAGATGCTGGCCGGTTAACTTCGTGTATTTTGCACGTGGTGTTGGGGTGGAATTCCTCATCAGGCTATTCGGGATTTAGCAAATTAAGCAAATCCTTGGAGGGTTACTGGCTGGCGTCTCTTTTTCCGTTCCCTTGGAAATTAGCATTCTGCTACGGAGGACACTATCAATCCCATGTGGGTAAAGAAACCAAAAAGATAGGCTGTATTATTATTATTGTAACTCTATGGTTTGGAAGGTGTAGTATTTTATTCTTGTTTTTATTTTAGGGCCTGGTTCGTGCTGGGCCTTTTGGGTCTGTTGGGGTCGTGCGGGGGGACCCGAGAGACAGAGACTTAAACTCCAGTTCTTTGTCTTTTGGGTTTTTTTGCGCTGCCTCGATGGCCCGGGGGACCCAGTGTGAATCAGGCCTAGGTTTCTGTTAATTTTGTTTACGTTGTAATGTATTGTATGTTCATAATTCGAGTTGTATCAAGGGTATTCTAATTTTGATTCTATGGAAATTTTATGTTAATTTTAATTTTGTTTACAACGTATAAAACCTGGCTTGTCCCCAATTGTAAGTAAACTGACAAAGATTTCAAATCGAAACGTTTTTAGCAAAATTGCAGTTGTGTTTCTTTATCATTATTATTATTATTATTATCGTCATATCGCATACTGTCTAAGTCAGTAGAGATCTTTTTCCTTGAGGTTCGGTGACAACAAGTCTTCTCAAATCTCAAGAACTTTCCTGAGGATCCTTCCAGAATACAAGATTGCACTCTTCTGCAATTCCACTATCTTTGTTTCGATGCCAATGTCCTCCAGTCTCTTTCTCAACAGTTTTGGAGTTGTTCCTAAAGCTCCAATTATGATAGGGATGACTTTGACTTGTTTGTTCCAAATCTTTCGAAGCTCCCTGGCTAAATCTTGACATTTTTCAATTTTTTCCATTTCCTTTGCATCTACCCTGCTATCATAAGGCACTGTGAAGTCAATTACCTTGCATGTATTGTTCTTCTTGTCTGTCACGATCATGTCAGGCCTTCTCGCTTCAATCACATGGTCTGTTTGCACTTCAAAATCCCACAGAATGTGGAAATCATTGTTCTCACTGACTGCATCTGGCTCATGCTCGTACCATTTCTCGTTAACATCAAATCCACACCGTTTACTGACTTCCCAATGCACTTTCTTCCCAACCCAGTCGTGTTGACGTTTATATTCCTTTTGTGCCATTTTACTGCACTCGCTCAGAATATGATTGACACTTTTGTCAGCTTGACCGCACATTCTGCACTTACTTTCTTGTTGGGTCTTGTCTATCTTTGCCTTGATCAAATTAGTTCTGATTGCCTGCTCTTGAGCTGCCATTATCAATGTTTCTGTCTCCCTTTTCAATGTGCCATCCTTTAACCACATGCATTGTTGCTCGTCCGCTAGATTTTCTGTCTGCCTAATGAACTGCCCATGTAGCATCTTTGCTTTCCAGTTGTTTTGTCTTTCTTGTTTTTTTCGTTTCTTGAAATCATTCTTACTTTCAATTGCTGCTTCCCAGTCTGTAACTTCATCGGCACCTCTTGCAGCACTTATGAGCCTCTCGTCACTCATTTTTACGTATCCTTGCAATCCCAGTTTAGCTAAATTCACTGTATCTTCGACACTCAGGAGTCCTCTTCCCCCTTCACTTCGTGGTATGTACAGACGATCAACATTGCTCCTAGGATGCAGCGCATTATGCATAGTCATTAATTTTCTTGTTCTTCTATCCATTTCTTGTAGCTCACTAATGGTCCAGTCAAGGAAAGAAGCTGAGTATCTTAGCATTGGTATGGCCCATGTGTTGATTGCTTTGATTATGTTGCCACCATTCAGCTTGGTTTCAAGTATTTTCCTGACACGCCTTTTGTATTCTTTTCCAACATCTTCTTTCATATCTTTCCGTTGTATTTCGTTTGATTGCAATATACCCAGATATTTATAGCTATCATCTTCCTTTAGTGATCTTATCTTTTCGTCATTGGGCCATTCTATTCCTTCTGACTTAACTATCTTTCCTCTCTTTATTATCAGAACTGCACAGTCGTTGCTGAATACTCTAACTGATATTATTATATTATTATTATTATATTATTATATTATTATATTATTATTATTATTATTATTATTATTATTATTATTATTATTATTATTATTATTATTATTATTATTATTATTATTATTATTATTATTATAAGAAACAAAACCATCATCAAAAATTAACAGAAAAAGAAAGTAAAAAGAAACACAACTGTTAAAATCTCTGTACGTTTCGATTAAAAATCTTCGTCAGCAATACTTTTCTGATTGGACAACCGAGGATTTATACTCCGTGGTAAACAACTTCAATACAGTTAAAAATAAACTAAAATTACATTTCATTACAAAGAACCCTATTCGTAGTAAACATGACTGACCCCGAAATTAAGACCCAGTGGGAATTAAAATCATGTTTTAGATTCAAACTTTTTCAGCGTAAACAAGAAATGAAGTGACTGGCACATCAGCAAATGTTCCCTCCCATATGACCCTCCCGTACGTCCTTTCACCCTGTGGGATCAAATAGATCACAGAGCAAACCTCCAAGGGATGCAGCCAGCAACCCCACGGCCCTCCCACTTGACCTTTAAATGATTCGCAAATTGCTGAATCTTGAATGGCTTGATAGGGAACGCCACATGCAAAAAAACATGAAGCCAAATAGGAAGACAGCAGAGCACTGCCAAACGAACCCCCCAGAGAGACCAGATTCAATGGCAGGAATTAGGCCATGCCACATGCAAACATATCGAGTTCCACATCTGCAGCCCGTTCATTTAAACCCTTGGGAAGAAAAGTTCCCAGTCTGTATTGCCAAAATAATTCCTTACGTCGTAATGAAAAAACATTATCAGCCCCATCGATCATTTTAACCCTAACCTCAAACTTACCATTGTGATTCCCCTCAAAAAATGACTAAAAAAGTTTGCTTGTGGGATTAATTTACCCCTGTCCAGTGATCCCTCGTTATGTTTGCGTGCGTAACATCTAAAATAAGATTTGTACACGTTGCATTATTATCATTATTATCCATGGATCCATTATCCACAATCCATTGATTCCCTGCTCCCAAAGAAGAATGAAGGGATATAGAATCTTGGGTGAGGAATGTCAATGCTCCTGTCACCACTTGCAGATGACATTGTAACAATAGTGTTAGCTTTCACTAATCTAAAATGACCATGCAAGAAAATATAGACAAGGATGGATGATCTTATCAGGCATGATCTGCAGCCCTCCAAAGCCTGTCTGGAAAATGATGTAATTGCACACCGAATAAAAGCAATAGGGTATTAATTAGGGTAATAAAAACTGACAATAGATAAACAACAGGACCCTTCTTGCATACCTGAGGTCTGGGTGAAAATTTCCCTTCTTTCCACACTGGCTCCATTGATATAGAAGCAGAGACTGGGCTTAATTATGGTATTAATTTCTTTCCTGAAGTAGCCACTCCTGATTTTCAGTGAAGATATAGTGTACAGTACTAACTTGTAGGTCAAAAAATGTTTCCCATGGTGTGAGGCTAGTTGATTTTTTTTCTTGTCTGGACGTTGCAAACTTTCTCTCCAAGATTGACCGTAATTAAGTCCTTCAAGTACTACCATTCTTGTGTCTTGATCCAAACGGTATGCTACAACTATCAAGGATTTCAAAGCCAACAAACCTATAAGCAGGGATGCAGCTAATAATTTCCAATGGAGATGTCCTTACTGTCCTTGTACTAGGTAGGATTCGTTTGAAGCTATTGAATATTAAATCTATGTACGCTCTTTTGGATTTGAGAAGAATTACTGATGAAGACGCAAGTCGAAACGTTTAAACGAAGTTGTATTTTCTGATTCAATTTTTTTTTCTTAATACAATTTAACGAAAGAGCTTATGAGTAGATGTAAATATATGTGTATATATGCCCATTACAAAATGACTTCCAATACATAAGCTCAACAGTAACAGTACATCTTCAAAAGATTTCACATTTCATTTGAAGTTGTTGGTATAATTGCCAACTGCTTGTTTTACTTGTATATGATTTGATAAAGGATATCCCTAGATGAAATAAGAGAATTATCTTGGTAAGACTAAAAGATTTTGCTAATTCTCCATGAGTCCCCCCAAGGGTCCTTTGATCTGGATATTGTAGAATACTAGTTTTTGAATCTTTGAACTTCACACTCTAGATCTACTACCGGGCGACCCAAAAAACTTCACGAGCTAGATCGCAAATATTTTCTTGAAATGAAATGTTATGAAGACAAACAAGGTATCATTGTGTAGCTGAAAGCTTCCGCTATCTTTTGAGACATTGCTTGGTCAGTTTAAGATATGCGTACTGTCCGAAGAAACGGTTTCAAAAATGCGGAAATTCATTGATTTCTCAGACCATTCTCTCGCTTTCCAGTCCACTGTTTTGAAAGTGTGAAAAAAGCTTGATTCTAAATTTGCTTTGGAGCATGAAATTTGAACAAGGAACAGAGGTCAATCATTTTGCAAACAAAAAATTTCCCCAGACAACTTCTAATCCATCGCTATGTTGAGTTTTCACGAAATGTTAACTGTAATATTATGTCGATTATTTCACTCAAAATAAGGAATCCTGGATTCAAAACTTTCTTTCAATCTGGTTTTTCGGATGGTAGTCATTGCTTAAAATGACCATGCAGCGTCTCAAAAGATAGCTAAGCCTTTCAACTAAACTGTGATAGAAAGCATTTGACAATAGCTTTTGATTTCAGGGAGCTAGTTATGATCTAGCCCGTGAAGTTTTTTTTGGGTCACCCGGTATGTTGAACATTATCAGAATGAATGTTTGTTATGCAGCAACTATTTAAAAATTGGCTTTTTAGATTGAATTGCAAGTAAATTTGCTTTGTATTTTGAGCTGCAAGGTTTAAGTAACACAAATAGATCATCTTTAGTCAGAATCCTCCTTCACATGTCTCTTCATTGCAGTGATGACATTCGTTGCATTAGCCCCGTCCTTGGTTTGCAGTTCTTATGTCTTCGGTCTTCGGTTTGTAGTTCTTATGTCTTCGGTCTTCTCTTTGTAGTTCTTATGTCTTCGGTCTTCTGTTTGTAGTTCTTATGTCCTCGGTCTTCTGTTTGTAGTTCTTATGTCTTTGGTCTTCGGTTTGTAGTTCTTATGTCTTCGGTCTTTGGTTTGTAGTTCTTATGTATTCCGTCTTCTGTTTGTAGTTCTTATGCCTTCGGTCTTCGGTTTGTAGTTCTTATGTCTTAAGTCTTCGGTTTGTAGTTCTTATGTCTTCGGTCTTCGGTTTGTAATTCTTATGTCTTCGGTCTTTGGTTTGTAGTTCTTATGTCTTCGGTCTTTGGTTTGTAGTCCTTATGTCTTCAGTCTTTGGTTTGTAGACAACCACCAACTTTGCCTGTTGACTGAAACCAGCGGTCGGCCATTTTATCTCACTATTTTGCAACGATAAACAGCTCCAGGGATGAACTGAAATAACAGCCTCTAATGTCATAGCTCTCATGAAAATTCCAATAATCATCAGAGAGTTCAACTATTTTGTACCCCACGATCTTTGATAGAATGCAAAAATGAAGATAAGAATTCCTTAAGTAGTAAAACATCAAACGTTTCCACAAAAAAATATATCTTAAATCTAATTTGTCGCCTTCCCTGCATACATTTCTTCCTTGATTGTTACAAGCAATTGTTGGTTTACTGCCGAAGACTAACCGAAGACAATGAACTAAAAGAAACGAGAGAACGAGAGGGGCAAAAGATGTTGAAGTGATCAATAAACTAAATAATTGGTTCGCTCATCACACCTGCAAACAAAACATGACTATGTGTTTGTCATATGTCATATGTTTACCATTTGGTTGTTTATTATCTTGGGATCCTTGTCTTCGTTTTGACATTCAATCAAGGATCGTGGGGTAAGAAGTAGCTGAACTCTCTGATGTTTATTGAAACTTTCGCGAGAGCTATGAAATTGGAGCTTACCGTTTCAGCTCATCCATAAAGCTGTTTATTGTTGCAAAATAATGATGCAAAATGGCCGACCGCTGGTTTCAGTCATCAGGTAAATTTGGTCTTCTGAAAGTCATAGCTCCATCATTTCTCAACAGATTTTTACGGGGATGGTAGCAAACTTTAAATGTTCAATATGTTCAATAACATGGTAGAAAAAAATGTTCAATAAGATACCTCATTTGGTTCAGGTTTTATGCTCGATTAAATATTTAGCTAATTGATGCAAAAATGTGTTTTTTCATGAGATGGCAAATTCAAGTTCAAATATATGAAAAGCAGAATTTCCTATCCCAACTCAATCTGCATTTACTTGCAGTATGCTATGAATGATTGTAGAAATTTGAAGTTTTGCGTTATTGAAAACCAACGTATTTGTAGAATATTGCTTCAAAGTTTGAACCAAATTTGATTTTGGCCCCAAAATGTGTCTGGGGAAAGGACTTTGGTGTTGGCTTTCTGATCGATAAATGCCATGATGCTTTTCAATTTTACGGAATAGAATACTGATCTACCCCAGATACTATATTTTAATCAACCAAATGCTTTTCGCAAAATTCCTTTGTCCAGGGGGGATGCAAAATCTCTCAATTTTTGCCGAAAAGTCTATTTTTCTATGCTTTCAGGCGGTATCTTGCAAAAATCCTGCAACACTTAAGATAGCTATTTATATCATCCAAATGTGCACATGCAGAAGTTCCGAAAAAGTGCCAAAACCAAGGAAGTTTTGTTCTGATATGAGAACAATAGCTCTGTCAAAATGGATGCACGCTCAAAACGGTCAAATTTGGCCAACTTCAACGGGCTAGAAATCTTGTGTCCCAAGGAGGTACATTCCTGCAATTTTTGTATGGACTCCTACACCTTATAACTTATTTACCTACAAATATGGAAGCGAAACGGAGACTGGAAGGGTGTCAAATAGCAGCAGTTGCCAACACGGGGGTAACATAATAACTAAAGGGTTTTTTGGACAGATCTTTTCATGGTGCAATTTATTTACGCTTTTTATTTACGCTTTTTACGCTTTACATCCAGTCCTGGCCTTTGTTTAGGCCTACATCTAAAATAGCTCTGTTCTATTGTGTTGTGTAGGAAACACATTGTAATCACCTTTTGTCTGAGGTATAATACAGACGGCTAAGCTTTGTGAATATCTGATATGCATGACATTGAAAAGATAATCAAGTTTACCTGTGGATGTGCAAAAAGGGTTTCAAGTAAAATGGGCTTTGAGGAATTTGATTCATCTTGTTGTTGTTCATATGAATCAGACAGTTTGAAAGGCCCCATGCAATGCCCTGTCTGCATCATGCCTGCACTGATAAAACAATGGCTGCTGACGTAATGTCATAGCAAAGTCCATTTGAAAATTAAAAAGATATTGCAGTTTCCGGATTGTTTGCGAAAGTCAGTTTCAAGCAGCATGAAGCCACCGTAACCTGATCCTTGGACTATGATGAAACCTATGGGCATTGCACTCCCAAAAATTTTGTAAACCTTTGGCAAAGCTTCACTTAGAACAGCCTACTGTTTTGCCATAAAAATTTAGAAACTTTTGGAACGATCCTTTAAAAACCTTTGAAACTTCCGTTTATGCGAGAAAAATCCATAACGTATTTTTACTTTTTCAAAAATAAGCCCCAAATAAGCATAAAGGCTTTGCGGAAAGATTTTAAAACCTTAGTATGTCTACAACTTGTGCGAAGGAAGGCAAAAAATCCAGTTCAATTCAGAAGACAGCATGCATAAACCTGTAAGCCTTACTCGCCTGTTTATCCCGTCAACGAGATCTATTGCGTCAGAATCAAAACGATAATTCTCGGTCGGAGCAATTGCTGTATTTACCCGATAGTGTTTAGTGGAGCTATACACATCAAATAACCTCCAGAGAAAAATACATTTTACTTCAAAACAGGTACTCCAAATGTCTTGCAAAAACCTTGAGGTGATTTTGACCTTAATGATAAATTTGAACAAATAAAACAGATGACAAAGATTGCTGCAAATATTTGCATCGCCTATGCACGAAAGTCAACCTTTGGATGTTTTTTTCCCTAATGGTGGCAGGGAATCCAAAACTTCTGCTATCTGAGAGGCCTGCCATCTTGGACTGTTTACAAACTCCTTGATTGTCCAATTGGTGGCCTTATTTCCTCTCCTCTTGTTGAACATAATGAGGCACGCAGCAGTTGTCTCCAAAAGAATGTGCCATTGTTGTAGCCCAGGATTTGTTTCAGATGTGCTATCATTTGTGGGACTTAATTGGACATGTATTGTCTTTGTTTCAAAGGATCTTTGGTTAGAGGCAACACATATGGTTTTCTGAAACTTTTGTCCTCCAATGACCTTAATGCTGCAGACACAATATTATTTTTTTTCTTGTGATCGCAATAAAATACACAATGACATCTTCACTTTGAGGGAAATTGAAATACTAAAGTGTCAAATTTGTGACTATGCATCCATGGTATATTCCGTCTTTAATCTGCCTGCCAGAATGGATGAAAAGTGTGCTTTGGAGGAAGCCGCTTTGGGAAAAAATGACATTCAAACTATTGTGCCAGATGCTCAGGAAGGATTGTTCTCCTTTCATCATTTGTAAATGGATACTAAAGTCACTGTAGGGGAAGGAAGCTATGAATCATCAGAAGAGATTGACACAATTGCTGTGGTTGATAAAAAATATGCCGAAACACTGGTATTACTACGACTTGTTTCATCAGAGATACATGTATTTGATGGGAACTTCAAAATATTTACAAATTATTGACTAAAGTAAAGTTGTTACAAATAACTGTCATTTCATAAAAAGACTACTCCAAAATTTTCCATTTTCGTTGCAATAATAAATTTGCTATGCACACTATGTACACATATATTGTTATCAGAACATAAGAATCTCGTCCTGTAATGAAAGTTGCTAAAGATCATCAAATTTTAAGAAGTTGAAGTTTCTTACGAGTTTCCTACACGTTCTACAATAACCTCTTCTCCGGGAGTCCCTGATTTAAGATTCAAGAACCAAGACCCAGAACCAAGAACCAAGGACCAAACCACCCTAATTTAAGAACCGGAATTTAAGAACGAAGCTTAGACACCCTAATTTAAGAACCGGAATTTAAGAACCAAGTTTAGACACCCTAATTTAAGAACCGGAATTTAAGAACCAAGTTTAGACACCCTAATTTAAGAACCGGAATTTAAGAACCAAGTTTAGACATCCTAATTTAAGAACCGGAATTTAAGAACCAAGTTTTGACACCCTAATTTAAAGGGTTTGTGCAAGGATATAAGCCTGCATTCGCACAGGGCAGAAAAATCTAAAAACAGCCCATTGAAATTGATGGCCCATACGTTTTGTTAATAATCGATAGCCAAAGAGACAATGCTGTGTTTGCAAACAAGGATAAAAAATGCAAAACGAAAACGAGGCCATATTTCCAGACCCGGTCAGAGACCAGGTCAAGTTTCCTCCAGAGTGCATAAAGACGAAAATAACAAGGAAAAGATGCTGTTTCAATTATGAAAAAGTGGTATCAAAGGCTACAGGATTGCCAACACCACAAAGTGCATATCAATTCTTATTCATTGTGTACTCAACAGAGGAGTCTCAATGTTTGCATACTTGCTCTTTGAGGCTGAATATTTGCGTACCATGCATGGAAGAAACTTGCCATTGTTGGCTCTAAACGACGACGGCAAGAAGTTTGTATTTGATATGGCAAGAGACCATCATCGCACAATTCCAACAGGGTTTCATTTTGCTGTCATTGATGATTTTGAAGAATTTTTTCATGGAGGAGGAAACAAAAAAAGAAACATGGTTTGTGGGTCGACATTTATGACCTTTCTCCATTTATGAGGTGCTTCCTTCATGAAAATGCCAACTTACTATGGGATAAAGTCACCTTTTGGGTGATAATTTTGTCAAGATGTCAGTACGAGACTGGCAAATCTATCAAAGTTGGTACCAGGAATTAGAGGTACGACTGCGAAACATGGACGACTAAATTTGATTGAGAACTTGCTATTAGATTTGTTTTCAAAATGTGCACACTTGAAATGTAGTGAAACTTTCAGGAAATTAAACGCAGGTGCAATATATACTATAAATCGTACGAAAGCTGATGAAATTAACACATGTGCGTTTGAACAGATTTGGGCCAAATACGACACACAAAAAATAAATGTCATAAAAGAAATGTTAACCGGGAAAGCATTAAATCAAATCATCTGAAGATAAAATGAAACACAATTAATGCGGAAAATCATATGCCAATGCTACGTTAATTCATATTCTGTATGTTAAACTTAACATTGTTCAGTTAACAGCCTGGGCTTCCTTTGGTAAAACCAATGAATTTAAATGATACTAAACTTTGCAATATTTATTCCACATTAGATTTATTACACTAAGCAAAACCGAAATTCACTATTGCTGCTAAGAATATTTCGATATGATCTCAGTTACAATCCAGGGCAAAATCAAAATATGATGATGTTCCAAAAGCTGCTGTTCCACAAAGTTTTCTCCAATGGCTGAGGGACACTTTACTTCAGCTTGGAAAAAAGTAAGTTTGCACAAGAACCGAGGTACTCACCAATTGTTCTACCAGGAGCAACTCGTAACTAGCAGCTTGCACTTTATTGATATCTTAATTCAATAAACATGATTTCTTGCATTTCAGAAACTCTATGTCTTTTTCTGTGTTTTCTGCATTTTCAACTTGCCCATCAATTGGTTTCACACCTCAACATTGATGCTTGCCTTTCTGACCTGAATTCCTGGCTTCTTTGGTCGATTGGCACCAGAAGTTTCAACCACAATGCAGACATCATGCAGGTGAATGAGGACACATGCTTTATGCAAACACAAATAAATAACTGTATATAGTGCAATTTTGATACAAAATCTTTAACCCTATTAGTACTGGGGGGCGTTTTTCGCCCCCCCCCTACCACACTTTTCTACATTACACTAAAATGGCCTGTTATTTAACCACCAAACTTTGTGACTTTTAGTCAAATTTAATTGGCAATTAAATTTTTAACATTTCATTGTCCTAACTCTGATCACGTGACTACAGCAATACCATATTTGGAGAGTGGTCAACAAAAAAAATTCTTAATACGTCCACAGATTTTGTCTCGTTTATCTAATTGATCTCAAACATGCACCATTCGATAGCATTTGATGAGTAGTTTCATTTGATATATATATATATATATATATGTATATATATGTATATATATATATATATATATATATATATATATATATATATATATATATATATATATATATATATATATATATATATATATATATATATATATATATATATATATATATATATATATATATATATATATATATTCAACAGCTAGCGAGCAACAAGGATTTCTCCTTTTTCGGTGCAAACGGAAACAATTTTTAAAATTCTCAGGAAAATCGAGAAAATTAAAATGCGCCACAGCCGGGAATCGATATATATATGTACCGGGTGTCCCAAAAAAAAGTTCCGACGTTTGATGGAAGACAGAGAAAAAGTGTTTGAGCCTAACGATTTCTATTCATTCTAGCTACATGCTAGAAATTTCAACTTAAAGCTTGGCATATCGTGGGAAGAAGTTAGTCATCTGAAAATGGAATCATGAGCTCTAACATTTCATGTTCATGTGTCAAGACAAAACCACAGAGATTTGTACGGCATCCTGCCTCATTGCCTCATGGTGGTAAAAGGGGACTCCCTCAAAGACCAATACATACACTGAATTGACAATGCATTCATTACCTCGAAAAGGGGCAAAGTTTCTACTCACTGGAGCACATTCAAAGTAAAGGCCATTTTCCCCAGTTGGTATGGGATTTGCGGAGAGTGCGGAAATTCTTCTGTTAGCTTTCAATGCTTTTTTAATTGTGTGAAAAGGCACCTGCTCGAAATCATATTTTGGACTGTCTTGGGACAAATAGTTTGCTGCTTTTATTGTTGCATTTTGCCAGCTGGGAATTCGAATGGGAGATTTACAGTTCCAAAGTTTCAAAGTTTCCTTTCTTTTACTAAAATAGCTCTCAGCTCCTTGTTCGACGTGACATGTAATGCAAAATTTTGTTCTTCGGCTTTGTGCAGCTCGAATTAAGTGGTAAAAAGTACGAACTTAGTATGTTCCCCCGAGACCTATTCCCTATTGGGTTCGATTTTCAGACTTTGATTTGAATGTGCTCAATGAGCAGAACTCATGTTCGTCGTCTGTTGCTCATCCGGAGATTCCCCCTTCATGCGATAATGAAGGAAGGCGTAAAATCTCTCTGGGTTTGCCTTGAACATGAACATGGAATGTCAGAGCCCATAATTCCATTTTCAGGTTACTAATTTCTTCCTAAGATATGCCAAACTTTAAGTTGAAATGTCTAGCATTTCACTAGATTGATTAGAAATTGCCAGATTCAAAACTTTTTTCTCTGCGTTTAACCAAACGCCGGAACTTTTTTTTGGGACACCCGGTATATTTCATATTTGCTGACATCAGCAAAATTTAATATCTATGACATCATTGACATTTGTGACGTCATTGCTCTAATGAAGAAGTGTAAGATATGAAAAATTGTTCTCTTTTTTAGCTCCTCCTTTTCAAGACTTAGAAATAACTGCAAAGAAAATCTGTACATGGAACAAAAAGCTAATTAAAAGCTAATTGTGCTAAAAATAGAAACTGAAAAATATCTCAAAAGTATGTATTTTAAATCTGCAACTTGTTTCCTACATAATTTGAGACAAATTTGGAGAAAATTGGATGAGAGGTAAATTAAATAGAATTTTTCTTGCTAAGAAGGTAAAAAATTGCCAACTTTCCTTTGTTTTTTTGGTTGCCTAGCAACGAAACACGTGACTAATTAATTGTCATTGTTATATTTTAATAGCTTATTGTCTAAGGAACAATAGGAGTAAGTCTTATTGTTATATCTCTTGTAGTTTCAGAGAAAAAGAGGGGGGGGGCGAAAAACGCCCCCCCCCCCAGTACAAAGTAAGTAAAAAATCGCCCAGTACTAATAGGGTTAAGTGCACTTCACTCTTCCTAAAAGTCCCTTAAAAGCTAAGAATGTCCATTTAAAGGTTATTAAAAAGGAAGGTCTTTAACTTTTTCTTAAATGTCTCAACAAAATTTTGCACTTTAGCACACCATTGACCTCAATTATCGTCTAAGGGGTTAGATTCAGTGACAGGTGTTCTTCAAGGGGTTTGTTGATTCCAGGCAAGTGGGCTGCAAATGTTGAGGCACTAGCTTTGGTGCAGCTTGTAGCAGAATCAGCATCACATAAATTTAGGGATTGACAGAATTCACATGTTCTTGAGTGCCATTGTACTTTCCTGACATCTTCGATATTGCTGTCCAGTGGCATTCACTCTCCTCTGCAGTCTTCTTTGGTATTTTTATTTTAATTCTTTTAAGACACTTTCGTTTGAGGTGTCAATGCCTCCACTCTCCTGTGTTTGTGAAACACCAAGGACAAGATCTGCAATATAAGTTGAAAGGCTAAAAGAACAGGCGGATTTTGCATGAAAAAAAGGCTAACAAGGTAAGGCTTGCTGATGATTAGAAAATTGAAGTTTCACTACACGAGTGGCAAGAAGTCGGGGGAGATGACTACCTCACTACCTCAGTCCAAGCTTCCGCTTCGTTCATTGAATTGGATGCCGCCACTGCGCTTCATCTGGGCCTGATAATCAAACTAACTGAAAATCCAGCCAAAATTGCCACAAAAATGGCGCGACCAATCAGATCGCAGGACCTTCTACTTGTGATCTGATTGGTCGAGAGAGGATCAGCGTTGCGACCTATGCTATACGAAAAGTCAATTCAACAAAGTGATCCTGTTTTCCAACTGCCATGAAGAGACGGGAGCACTTGGGAGTTATCTGGCAAAGAAAGAACAACAACACAGATCAAAAGACATGCTTGATAAATTGCCGACCATAAACACCCGCTCTATGCATATTCTGCGGAACCGGAATTATGATTATGAGGCTTGCCTCAACTAGCCTCAACTGGCCAACTTTTCGAATAGTTTGATCAAGAGTCATAGTTATAGCGATTATCAGTTTATCAAAGAGCGCAACTATGACATGTAATCAGTCTATGATTGGTCTTTCAGTCAGCAAAGGCCCCAATGCCAACGTCTACAAAGCAATCTACAAGGGAGATGTGTGTGCAATGAAAGTTTACAAATGAGCAACGTTTTCTGCAGTTTGTAGAGAATATCGCATTCTAATGCTATTAAGTAGCCACCCAGGAATTCCACATGCGCTTGGTGTCAAGAGAAGTTGTGCCTCAAAACTGGTATTGTCATCATTCAACCACCCATGCAAGCGGCTGAACACAGTGGTTTTTGAAACCCAAGAAGAATTTGGTTGCTATGCTGCATCACTGCTGGATACTGTGTTGCACCTACAAAAAAGCAAGTACTTCATAATAACATCAATCCCAGCAACATTTTTGTTGACGCTATGGTGCAGGCAACCACTTGATAAACAGCTCTCGAGCGCTCCAGAGGTTTGGTGACCTTTGCTGTTTTCCCGGGAAAGTAGAACGAGCAGGAATATCTCTTTCAATTGAAAGCAATGTGTACTGTATGGGATTTGTTCTAATGTGGCATTTGCGGGTGGCTGATACTGCAGTTGGAGATCTTGCAAGATACATGCATGGTCTCACACAAAACCACATGGAAGACCACATGGAAGAAGACAGGTATTTAACATGGAACACAAATGCGTACAAAAACAATTTTACAAGTTAACAAAATAATAAATGTTTACAGAGACAGGAGAATCTATCCTTTTACTCAACCAGTAGTAGACCAGTTTCTCGTGTGCAAAGAATCTCATTGTAAGGTATCAAACTAGAGTAACTGAAACTACTTTTAGAGAATAAGGGCCTGTTTACATGGGTGTTTTCAGCCCGCGCTGAAATTTCAGCCTGTTTATTTCAGCCCGTTTCCCCTGGGCTGAAAATTCAGCTCACCTTGAGCAAGCCAAGATGAAACATTAATCCTTCAATTAGTATGCTAATCCCCATTGTTTTACTGGACACGCGCCCATGTAATGGCAAATATTTTTTTCATTTCAGGCTGAAAAGTCAATGACGCATGCGCTTTTGTCTACTTCCAAAGTCTGATAGGTGAACCAGCAAACTGGATTTAAATTCGGCCTACCATCAACTGGAACTTGACGAAAGCTCGCGATACATCACCACTTTTACAACGCATAAAGGCCGCATAAATTGCCAGGAACGGTTGAAAACATGGATGAAATTAACAAGAAAATTGATCAAGAAGATAAAATAGCAAAACAAAATCGGAAATTGTATGCGGATCGCCGTCGTGTTACCAAGCAACCAACTTTTAAGGTTGGATCTCAAGTTTTAGTCATGCAACCAAAGATAAATAAACTGACACCTAGATTTAATCCTAACCCATACAAAGTTACTGCAGTAAATGGAACAATGATTACAGCAGCTCGATCAAATCACTCAATAACCAGAATTTGTTCCCATTTCAAAATATACACAGGACAATTGGATTGTAGCGGTGGTGATGAAATGGATTTTGAACCTATTGCGTTACATCAAGATGGAAGGGAAGAGGAGAGGAATGAGCATCATGATTGAATAGTTGAGAGACAATATCCAGCAAGAAGAAGAGAAAGACCAATCTACTATCATGAAGAGCAACAAACTCCAATGAAGGGACGTAAGTTTCATTTTCATATATCTATTTAATCATTCATATTCTTCTTGTTAGTTTGTACCCTGTTTGGTTATGTTTGTGTTGGCCACTATATCCCGACATTTTATGTACACATTTTTAGAAAGAACCTGGGGAGGGATGTAGTGTTGTTGTAGTTGTTAGCATATGTATATATCTCGATTGGAGGTTTAGTTGGACATACGTGTTACAGAGTAATAAGAGAAGGTCATAGAAACTCTATAGACAGGAGGTGCGAGGATTCATATAAGGCGCTATAGCGGACAAAAGTATAAAATTATCTTTATGGTCTAAATATTCTTTTTTGTTATGTCTAGTCATTCTTTTTGGTTGTCTAATCAATGTTTAACGTCTCAGATTAAGGTCTATCAAACAAAACAAAATGTAATGTTCCCAACACACCCCCCCCATTTGACATCCAAATGGCGTCAAATGTTAATTGTCAGCTAGTTCTCCTTCTTCATCACAAATTGTCTCTAGAATTGTCTCTTTTGCAATAGTTGCTGCTTTCCTCCGTGGTCTAAGCTCCTTCTCATTTGCATTAAGTTGTGAGTTTTCTTGCTCGGTCCTTTTGTTTTCATCATCACATGCTAGCTCCAGAGGGTACATCATTTGCACAGCTCTCTCTATTCTTGATTTCTTTTATCTCAACCTGGCTGCTCTCACAACGTTGCCTTTTCCTCATATAAGGCTCTCGACTACTCCAATTGCTCATCGGCCTCTAATCTTCTCCTCGCCCTTGATGAGTACGATGTCTCCCACTGAAATCTGGTTTTCTTTCCCATGATGCACCAGATTATGCTTCTCTCTAAGAGCTTTGATATATCTCTCTAAGAGTTTCCATATGTTCTCTTTGCATCGTTCAAGATACTTCCCCCGTTTTCTCAAATCTTTATCCTTGATTGATTCAATATCCTCCTGTAGCAGAGCGTCATTAGAGACCTTAAGCATTCACAACGGTAACGCTAACGTTAACCAGATGAATTTGCCTACTGCGCACGCGCAGTGAAATAGTTTTACAGTGAAGTAGAGTCAAGAAAAGAAAATTTCAGTTATTTCTGAACAAATTTCATATCCTTTAATTTCAAATTGACAAACTTCTTCCTGATGAAAACGGCATTTGAAATTTCTGATCAAGATGTTTGAAACATTGCAGATGTTGTCCAGCATCACAGAACAGTGACCTGGAAACAATTCAGCATGCAAAGGGTTAAGGTAGCTTACCAACAAAAGAGCAAACTTTTGTATGGTAACTTTTGGGTTGAATATCATCATATCAAGTGAACAAGCATCAAAAATCAAGAAATTTTTGCATATCCAATTTTCATAAATTTGCATAATTATGACGTCATCAATATTTTACCTAATGAAAACATACTATCAGTCTAAGAAAGATTTCTCCAAAAGTAAAAGCCCAATTCAAGTCATATGCTGTATGCAGACAGTTTATTAGGTTAGGGAGGGCATGGGCTAAAAAAAGTTCACAGAGACATCACATTGACAGTGAATTTTAATTGGCATTTCAAAATGGCGGATTTTGCCAGTGGTACAGCTCCTCATATCTTTTGTTTTCAGCATCACATCCTTGTATATTCTCGAATTTTTTTAGCCCTTGCCCTTCTCTGATATCTCAACTAAAATCATGCAAAGTTTCATCTTCATACTCAGAGTATTCTTGGTGAAATCTTTCTTTAAAATCAGCAATTACGTCCAAAATCAATAGTCACAGAAATTTGATTCAAAGCTAGGAACATGTCAGTCACTGCGAATGACCTCCAGAAATGTATGATGGACCTCCCTCTTGTTCCTTTTCTCTATCCATGTACCCTTTTTTGATACTTCTGAGCTTCTTTCTCCTCCTCTTCCCTGTTTCTGATGCTTTTGAATCAATATTCCTCATTCGATTGATTGCTCGCTTATTTGAGCTTCTGGTCATAACGCATCCCGGTTCTATCGAAAAATATTTCAATACATCATGGACTCCACATGGACCCTCATTGAATTGAATTACTGCAGAATTAACACCACATTGAAGGGTGTCTCTTTGAACAAAATTGTTCTTTGGACATTTTTGCCAAATGATGTTATTTATTGACTCATTTGCATTTTGAGTCTTACCATGAAGACACTTAGAGAGTAGTTCGTCACTGCTTAAGTCCTTAAAGATCGGCTTTATCAAAACATCTCCAGTATGTTCCTACTATTCACCATCAGATGAGTTGCACACAAAGATTTGCTCTCTGCGATGGTCACAATCAAGGATTGGGGACAACGTCAAGATTATGATTTTGATACTGATTGAAGCGCTAATCCTTTTCAATGCTTTGACAACAATTAACCGTTCCACACTGCTGGATGAATGGTTTGCGCTGTTCAGTTTGCTCTACGAGAAAGCAGTAGGAACCTTCAAACAAGATGCCCATAACCTGCCACCAGCTACATTTGCAGAAACAACCAATTCTCTTGCGTACTTCCCTAACTGGCCAGTGCAGTGCTTTTGTGGTAGCTACCAGATTAACAATGTTAACACCAAAGCAGCAGAAACTTGCAGGAAGGAAAAGCATTCATTGATGCCAGAGTTTTTTATGATTTATTGTGAACATGGTATGAAAATTTACAAAAATAATGGGAAACCACAGGAGAGAGATATTAAAGGCAATGTGTCGGCATTTGCTAATCCACGGCACCACGGCACTACGGCACTACGGCACCACGGCACTACGGCACTACGGCACTACGGCACTGAGTACTTTAACCAGTTTATAGAATTCTGTTGGAACATCTTCAAGAAAACTGTTCTGGCAATAATCTCATCGACCAGCCAGTAAAGTCCAAGGTACACCAGCTCGTTTGTGAACAGGCCTTTCGTTCCTTCAAGCCTGTCCAGAGGTTAAACAGTAAACATCAGCAGTGGTTTGGTTCACACAGGATGTCCTTGGAACCTTTTCTTTGGTTGCTCCTCAGCCGAAGTTGGGCAAGTTGCCCCACCTCTCCAAACAAAATAAAGTTATGAGTTGGTACCAGTACCCAAGACTTCTCCTGTCAGCCCCCTCTTGGGAGATCGGATCTTTCTTGGGGATCGTTCTTGAAAGCAAAGGAATTCGTGAAAAAGGAGTCCGAGGACAAGGAACCATTATCACCCCTTGGCTGATGTGGCCAGTTGTAATTTTAGTAGAACTAAGAAATTTTTAAAAGTTAAAATCAGGGATATCATGGTAAATATATCATTGAACCTCTATTCTTGAGCAATATTAACTAACCATTTGTGTTTCCAACATAACAAAACACTGTTTATTCCTATATAATGTTTTAAATATCAAGAAACATATCTGCTGCAGCGTTAGCGACCACATCGATAATTCTGCATTCAAAAAATAAGAAACAAGTGAAGAAACTTTTAGTATCAAAATGGACGAAATTCAGGTTAAATTAAGAAACTTTTAGTACTATGGCCTGATCCTAGCTTCTTATGAACAAAAACGTGTAGTACCACAGGGAAGAAGGGGCATTAAGGGGGCAAGAGTCCCCTATTGTGCAAGATATATTTTCCGCCTTATATAGGAATAAACAGTGCTTTTTATGTTGAAAACACAAATGGTTAGTTAATGTTGCTCAAGATTAGAGGTTCAATGATATTTTTACCATGATATCCATGATTTTAGCTTTTAAAAATTTCTTAGTTCTACTAAAACTATACCCTGGGTACCAGAGCCAAAAAATAATAAACAGAAAATCCTTTCATTTAAATTTTGAGGCTCTGGTACCCAGGGTACTAAAACTACAACTGGCCACATCAGCCGAGGGGTGATAATGGTTCCTTGTCCTCGGACTCCTTTTTCACGAATTCCTTTGCTTTCAAGAACGATCCCCAAGAAAGATCCGATCTCCCAAGAGGGGGCTGACAGGAGAAGTCTTGGGTACTGGTACCAACTCATAACTTTATTTTGTTTGGAGAGGGGGGGGGCAACTTGCCCAACTTCGGCTGAGGAGTAACCAAAGAAAAGGTTCCAAGGACATCCTGTGTGAACCAAACCACTGCTGGTGTTTACTGTTTAACCTCTGGACAGGCTTGAAGGAACAAAAGGCCTGTTCACAAACGAGCTGGTGAACCTTGGACTTTACTGGTCGATGAGATTATTGCCAGAACAGTTTTCTTGAAGATGTTTCAACGGAATTCTATGAACTGGTTAAAGTACTCAGTGCCGTAGTGCCGTAGTGCCGTAGTGCCGTAGTGCCGTGGTGCCGTAGTGCCGTGGTGCCGTGGTGCCGTGGATTAGCAAATGCCCAATGTGTCCATGTAAGTACAGCCACATATACATTCTGTAACAATATGCTGACAAGATGTTGACCAAAGCCTCAAAGGGCCCACTGTGATTAATAGAATTCATCTGATCATATGCAAACCAAAATCTATTTCTGAATGAGGCAGCCTGCTGTGGTTCAGCTCTAGAGGTGCAATCAATTCATTTGTTGCATTGATCATATGAAATATTGCATGAAGTTAGTATGATCCCCACATAGTCGTGAGACTTACATGGACACATAACCGTCCAACTAAATTACTCCCAAACAGATACTATTTCCCTATGGAGATTTTGCCGTCGCCGAAGGAAGCCAAATGAAAATTTTTGTGACGTGTTCTATCGCTAAGGCCCAGTGCAAACACAGCCTTTTATGTTATGTTCCTGAGAGTAATGTCCCGGAAATGTGCACAATGATCCAGACATGAATGAACTGGATGTTTCTGGAATACTTGAGATAAACTTGCAAGCAAGATCCCTATTCACCAAGGGGGTTCCTGCTATAGCACTACATTGATATCTTGCTCTTCAAATGGTCCAACCTCCGACAAGGGGTAACATGCCTGCATTTGACATGCATAATGAGCTTTAATAAGCTATATGTAGGTAGAAATCCGTCCGGTGTCTTTTTCATCATAGGAATCATTATACGGCTATATACACATTATACATTTTTTATTATACAGCTTTGAGATCATGGAGGCACAAGAATCCCCTAATGTACCTTTAACGATATTTCGCACAAGATTTCCAGCAGGTAATAGCGGCAAATTGCTTTTCAAGTGATTGTACAAGCTATTTATGTAACACTCTAAATACTATGTAGGTAAGGAGATGTGTTACAGCATACCAGAAAAACCATATAAAAAATTAATTGAAACCAGATGGATCTACTGATTAAAGCTCTCAAAATTCATAAGTATCTATGTAATAAACTATATGGATTGATAACTTTTACCAAATTCTTTGATTTTCCAGGTTGTGGATTGATATTGACAATGATATCAACATTGAGATTATGGCTTGACAGAAATTATCTGAAACATTACATATTCAGTTATGGCCATGCCGTAAATTTTGACAACTTTTAATATTTTGCAAATAAAATCATGGAAATGAATTCTGCATGGATTGATAAGATCTTATGGCACGCAAAAATCACAAAAACCTGAAGATAAACTAGGATTATCACTTTGATAAACTAGGTTTATCGCAAAACTGGGATTATCAACATTGTGCTCCTTGCGGTATCGTCTTTGGTAGTGTAATAGAATTATTTTACAAGTAGTGTACTTGGTAGAGTGATTTTGCAAGTAGTGTAGCTAGTAATGTGTGATGTAAATGATTATTCATATAAAAAAGAATAAACACATTTTCAACAAAAATTTATTTTTTGAACAAAATTATCACTATCTGGCAAGTAAAGGGTTAAATGTTGTCAGCAACTGCAAAAATGTGCCAACTCCCTCCATAAACAATGGGAATGCTCATCAAATGACTGGGTTATCTTGACAAAGAGGGTGAAAGATGCGAGGGTCTTCCAAAAAGCATTTGATCTCAGGAGAATATAGGCCAATTACTTACATGTATGCAAGGATTGCAAGAAAAAATGTTGGGAGCCAGCCTACACCTCAGAACTGCCAGCTGATTACATCAGTATGCCAGGCTACACAATGGTATGCACATTGTCTATTGTGCTAGCCCTATTTTAGTTGGAAGTGGGGGGGGCAAGTCCCCCCCCACCTAGTAGATTTTTTAATAACTCTGTCAGGAAACACTTTTTAGCCATGAATCCTCTTGAATTTTTGCAACTACCTATTGTGCAGCTTCTCAGAAATTTTAATTGAAATATTTTGAAAAATGAGGGGGCGGGGGCAATTTTCTTGGACCTGACCCTGAAAAATTGCAAATTATCAAATTTCAATTAAGGCAAAGAAGGAGCAGAATTTACATATTTTACAAATTTCCTTTGCAATGTAATGTTATTTGATGCATTATATCAGAATTATCATGTTTGAATGGAAATTGTGCGCCAAATCTAATTTTATCACAATGTTGCAGATTTTGTGGCCAATTTTGCCGCTTTTCTTGTCCACACAAAGCAAAATGCTGATGTGGACAAAAATGATGGCTAATTTTAGATTAGTTTTTACATTTTCGGAAAGTACATGACTGAGGCTATTAGCACACCAAATTTGGTTGCTCTACCTATTACCAGTCAAAGAGTTAGGTTGGGGTGCTTAAAGTCTTTGCAATTCTAGCTGGCACTGTATGATTAAAGTTTTTGCAATGCTTGCTGGCAGTTTAATTCCACTAGGTCAGTAAAAGTTTTCTTCACTCCCATCCAAAACCTCCATGTATGTGTAGTTCTATCGATCTGCCCCCAACTGGGACAGCATCTATGGTATCAGATTTAAACTTGTTACTAATGTAATTACATGGCCACCAAAACTTGACCTCCAAATTTGAAGAACTATTCGGCGCCAAATGCTCAGTAATTAATTAATCATCTAAAAGAGGCATGAAACACTCTAGATCTCTGCACATTTTTTCAAGAAGACTAGAAATAGAAATTCTAGAAAGCTGCAGCAACTCTGAAAAATCCGTAATGTACTATCTGTAACCTCAAACATCACATAAATTGAACGTGACAATGATCAACAGCATATCTATATCAAGATCAGTATAATTTTTGTGTGCCATGCTATATGGATGAACAGCCTGCCTCAGCTTCTGGCCATTTTGCCTGCCTACCATAAATAAAACATTCTACAACGCCTCTAAACTAACTTCAAGAGCTAACTGGAAGTATCCCCATCCCGTTATTGCAGCAGTAAAGTTACAGGAAATAATTTCCAGGAGAGAGAACCTATTGAGGAGTCTAAACGATCAACGTCAGGAGTTAGTGATCACCTCGATCATCAATCCAGGTGAAACGGTGCTTCTGCAAAGGCTTGAAGAATGCTCAGAATAGAGAATACAAAGTTGCAGCAAGACATGGATAGATGATGCTCAAATCCCTGCTAAGGTGCACAAAGCTGATGATACAGAAGATAAAAGGGATTGTATAGTGAAAAGTTTTGAATAGGTCAAAATTGCTTGCAAAACGTTTTGCTTAGTGCCAAAAAGTTTTTTCCATAGATGTCCCTTGTGCTGCACCAGAAGTGATAGAAATAAGTGGTGTTGGGAAGGTGGAAGTAGGAAATGACTATGCTTAGTACCAGTATAATTTCTATTGAGGATCCAAGAGAAAGTTGAAAACGGTCTCAGTCTTCAACATCAAATGAGACTGCCAAAATTTCATGTGGGAAAAATATGGGAAATCTGTGCCACCATTTGAACCCAAGGGAATGAGGGAAATATGTTGCGCATCAACTAGCCCTGAAAATGAATGATGCTGAAGCGAGCTGCCTATACTTGGCCGTCAGGAGAAGTGCACAGCTCCTGACGAGTAGGAGGGTGTGGAGGTTGTGACGCAGCCTTTGGCGTGAGCCTGGGTGAAACGGCCTCTAGTGCAGATCTTGGTGGTAGTAGCAAACATTCAAATGAGAGCTTTGAAGACCGAAGTGGAGAAAGGTTCCATGTGAACAGCAGTTGGACACGGGTTAGTCAATCCTAAGAGATAGGGAAACTCCGTTTCAAAGCAGCCATTTTGTGTGGCTCGTACTATCGAAAGGGAATCAGGTTAATATTCCCGAACCAGAACGTGGATATTCCCACTTGTGGGAGTAACGGCAACGCAACCGAACTCGGAGACGTCGGCGAGAGCCCTGGGAAGAGTTATCTTTTCTTGTTAATGGGCTGACACCCTGGAATCAGATTGCCTGGAGATAGGGTTTAATGCTCGGTAAAGCACCACACTTCTTGTGGTGTCCGGTGCGCTCTTGACGGCCCTTGAAAATCCGAGGGAGTGATTGATTTTCACGTCTGCTCGTACTCATGACCGCAGCAGGTCTCCAAGGTGAGCAGCCTCTGGTTGATAGAACAATGTAGGTAAGGGAAGTCGGCAAAATAGATCCGTAACTTCGGGAAAAGGATTGGCTCTAAGGGTTGGGTCTGTCGGGCTGGGACTTGAAGCAGGTGGTCTGGTCCTTGACTGGCTGTGGCTCGCAAGAGCTACTGCTGGACTCGGAAGAGACTGCCGGTGAATGGGCCCAGCTTTGCCAGCGATGGCAGTTTGGCAGGCAATTAACAACCAACTTAGAACTGGTACGGACAAGGGGAATCCGACTGTTTAATTAAAACAAAGCATTGCGATGGCCGGAAACGGTGTTGACGCAATGTGATTTCTGCCCAGTGCTCTGAATGTCAAAGTGAAGAAATTCAACCAAGCGCGGGTAAACGGCGGGAGTAACTATGAGCTCCGACTGTTGCCCATGATGTCGCACAACCTGATGTCGCACCTAATGACTGGGCGCAACAATTGCGCTCCTCGATTGTCGAAGACCAGCTGCATTGCGAAATTGACTGGGAGTTAGTAAAGCCTGGTCAACCTACAGAGCAGTCCCTCAAAGTCACCGACAAGGAATTCGAGGAATGGGTTCATTCGTTGGCCACTCCTGCCCCAAGGAACAGGCCGGCACCCCAACGCCAGGCAAATGCTCCCAAGACAGGCAGAGCGTTGCGTAGACATCAGTTTGCCCATATGCAAGGGTTGTACAAGAAAGATCGAAAGCGGTGCGCACAAGAGGTGCTGTCTGGGAACTGGAGAACAGAGAAAACTGCATTTGTGCCACTTGATGAGATGGAACCGGCTTGGCGAGAGATCATGGAAACTCCTTCATTGGAGGATGACAGGGCTCCGCTAGCTGCAAGACCAATTTTATGGGACCTAGTAACTCCGGTCACTAGCGATGATGTGAGAAAAGTGCTCAAGGTAATGAGGAAAAGCTCACCTGGACCTGACAGATTGCCATATGGGGTATTTAAGAAGATCGATCCGGCTGCGCTGGCAAGCCACTTTGATTTGTGGCAATACGCCTTGACCCCGCCAGATCTTCTCAGCATCGGCAGGGCGATCTTCTTGGAAAAGGTGATGAATACAGCTCGTGCCTTGGAGCACAGGCCAATCACGATAGCATCTTTCATTATTAGATGTTATCATAAAATCATTGCCGATAGACTAGAGAGAAGACTCCCATTCAATGTCCGACAGAAAGGTTCTATGAAAGGTGATGGAGTGGCACAGAATGTGTGGTTATTGGGGTCCATTCTCAGTCAGTGCAAGGAAAAGTTGAAGCCAGTCTCACTGTGCTTCATCGATGTGAAGAAGGCTTTCGACTCTGTTAATCATCAGAAATTGTTTACAAACCCAGATGGATGCGTTGGTTTACAACTTGGAGAGGGGTGGTCTCAGGATCAGTGCCGGCGCTGATGGAAAGTCCGCCAGCATGAGAGTCGTTGTAGACGGTAAGGCAAAAAAGTGGTTGGTTGATCCAACTCCTTTCTTGCATGCCGGTGAGCAAGTTATTCCCTCTTTGTCTGTCACTGGGGAATACAAGTACCTTGGCATACAAGTGTCCGCTACGGGCAATAATATGAAAGTCAAGGAGGTGTTAGATCAGGGTCTGAGGAACTTAACGGAAGCGCCATTAAAGCCGCAGCAGCGGTTGTATTTACTGAATACCTTCTTATTGCCCAAATTCTATCACCAACTGGTGCTCGTCAGTCCGTCGGACAAGCTACTTCGGTGGCTTGACGTCTGCATACGATCTGCAGTGCGGAAATGGTTGAGACTCCCAAGAGATACTCCCAATGCCTACTTCCATGCCAATGACCAGGATGGTGGACTTAGAATCCAATCCCTTCAGTACAGCGTACCACTCATGAGAAAGCAGCGGCTCGAGAAACTGGTTACCAGCCAGGACCCTGCTGTCATTGCAATGAGAGGTACTGAACGCCACATGAAGATTCTCAGGAGGAGTGGAAAAATTCCTGTGATTGGCCAGGCTAGCGCTACGTCCAAAGTGGCGCAGCGAATCGCTTGGAGGAATCTTCTCATCTCGAGTGTTGATGGTAGAGGGCTGGCATCTCATCCAGAAGTGCCCAGGATCCATAATTGGGTTACTAGCGGTAGTGCACTTATGACTGGAAAGGAGTTCATTGGTTGTGTCCAGATCCGAGGTAACACCATGAGTACGGCAATGAGACGCAGCAGAGGTGTACGTCCAGACAGACAGATTGTGACTGCTGTAGAAGACCGGAAACGTTGGGTCACATTATGCAAGTGTGTCCACTTACATGGGGTCCTAGAATCTCACGGCATGACGATATATGTAACTTCCTCGCCATTAGCCTTAAGTCTAAAGGTGATGTTAGAGCAGAGCCTGTCATACCAATTGAAGGTGTTGTGGCGCAGTGGTGTAATCCTCTGACATTGCAGCCAGAATAGTCAGGCGGAGTGGGTTCGAGTCCCGGTAGGGCCCCACCACTTGAGCGTCATGACAAGGGGTCGCGGACTCGATTAGGTCTGCTCTATTTCTGTGATCCCAGCGCTTGGCGCTGAAAAACGCAACTTCACCTTCACCTTCACTTTCACCAATCGAAACTGGTACCCAAAAACCGGATCTTGTCGTATGGAAGGAGAAGGATGCATGGGTTGTTGATGTCACTATTGTTGCCGACAACGCAAACCTGAATGAGTGTTGTGACAGGAAGGCTAGGTATTATGACTCACCCGAAGTAACATCCTGGGTGAAGAATTTTACCAGCTCGGAAACAGTGGTATATGAAGGATTGGCAATCAACTGGAGGGGAGCAATGGCTCCCAAAGCCTTTGAGTTCCTGAGGGATGTTTTTCGCCTGTCACTGAATGATCTACAGTTATTGTCTGTAAAAACAGTGACAGGCAACTTTTACTCATACGTCGCTTTCAAGAAGAGCATGTACCAGGTCGGTGGCTCATGAAGCAGTTTGCCCAAACCCGGAAGCAATTTCAGGAGGCAACTGTGGAAAGGGCGAAGCCGAGGGTGCAGACTAGGTCAAGCTCAGCCATCCAGTGCATTTGCTAGCGGATAGTAGATAGCAGAAAAATGAGCGAATCTTGAGGCACGTTAGTCCATAATGATTAACCCCTCCTTATATTCTGATGCGGAGTTATCCGGGGGTGAAGAGTTCAAAGGGGATTACGCGATTAGAAGACGCCTGTAGCCTCAACCACGGTAGCCAAATGCCTCGTCATCTAATTAGTGACGCGCATGAATGGATTAACAAGATTCCCACTGTCCCTATCTACTATCTAGCGAAACCACAGCCAAGGGAACGGGCTTGGCTAAATCAGCGGGGAAAGAAGACCCTGTTGAGCTTGACTCTAATCTGATTCTGTGAAAAGACATGAGAGGTGTAGGATAAGTGGGAGCAGCAATGCAACAGTGAAATACCACTACTCTTTTGTTTTTTTACTTATTCGGTTGAGCGGAAGCGGGCCACATGGCTCACTTTCTGGCATTAAGGCCTCGTTGGCAGGTCGATCCGTGCCGAAGGCACTATCAGGTCGGGAGTTTGGCTGGGGCGGCAGATCTGTTAAATGATAACGCAGGTGTCCTAAGGTGAGCTCAATGAGAACGGAAATCTCATGTAGAACAAAAGGGTAGAAGCTCACTTGATTTTGATTTTCAGTATGAATACAAACTGTGAAAGCATGGCCTATCGATCCTTTAGTCTTTAGGAGTTTTAAGCTAGAGGTGTCAGAAAAGTTACGACAGGGATAACTGGCTTGTGGCTCGCTTCACTCCCTCCCGCCCTCCCTATTTTTCCTTGTAAGTGAGTGCAGATGTAGAAGTAACAACATAGACATAGTTGAAATGTAAAAGTAACAATTTCAAGATGATGATTAAGCATTGTTAACCCTATTTTGGTTGGGGGGCAAATTTGCCCCCCCCCCTAGTAGATTTTTTTAAATAACTCTGCGAGGAAGAATTTTATAGCCATGAAACTTCTTGACTTTTTGCAACTACTTATTGTGCAACTTCTCAAAAAGTTTCATTGAAATATTTTGAAAAATGAGGGGGCGGGAGACAATTTTCTGGGACTGACCCAGGAAAAATCGCAAATTCTCAAATCTCAATTATTGCGAAAAAAGGAGCAGAAGTGGAATATTTTGCAAATTTCTTTTTTAATGTTGTGTTATTTGATACATTCTATCATAAATACCATGTTTGGATGGAAAATATGCTCCAAATTTAATTTTATCTCGATTTTCCTGATTTTGGCCAATTTTGCCGCTTTTCTTGACCACACAAAGGAAAATGCTGACGTAAGCAAAAATGGTGGCTATTTTTAAGTTAATTTTTATGTTTACAGAAAGTACATGCCTGAGGCTTTTAGCACACCAAATTTGGTCGCTCTATCTATTACCAGTAAAGAGTTAGGTAGGGGGGGGCTTTTTTGCCCCCCCCCAACCAAAATAGTACTGTCAAATAGCCCAACCACTATAGGGTTAAGTGACAGCATAAAATTGTTTCCATGGGAGGGACACAGTTATTTCTTTTGTTTCTTCATCTTCTTCTTCTTTTTAAGAGCCACATGTTCTCCAGACATTGATGTAGTTGTTGCTGTTGCTGATGTCGATATGATTGTAGCTGTTGTACTAGACTGATTACATGTCATAGTTTCGCTCCTTGATAGGCTGATAATCGCTACAACTACGACTCATGATCAAGCTATTCAAAAAATCGGCCAGTTGAGGCTAGTTGAGGCCAGCCTCGAAATGATAATTCCGGTTCTGCGGAATACACATAGAGCGGGTGTTCATGGTCGGCAAATTATCAAGCTTGTCCTTTGATCTGTGCTATTGTTTTTTCTTTGCCAGATGACTCCCAAGTGCTCCCGTCTCTTGATGACAGTCTTTCATGCATTCCTTATGGGCTCGGAAAACAGAATCATTTTGTAGAATCAATTTTTCGTATAGCATAGGTCGCAACGCTGATCCTCTCTTGACCAATCAGATCACAAGTAGAAGGTCCTGCGATCTGATTGGTCGCGCCATTTTTGCGGCGATTTTGGCTGGATTTTCAGTTAGTTTGATTATCAGGCCCAGATGAAGCGCAGTGGTGGCATCCAATTCAATGAACGAAGCGGAAACTGGGACTGAGGTAGTTAGCCTAGCTCTTGTACTAGCTTTTGGTACATGATGATGTTGGCTTGTCTCATTTCTGTTCTTTTCCTGCTTCTTTTTCATTGGTGAAGGTGATGGTGTAGGTGCTGCAGTGCTAGGTGTGGCGATGGAAAATGATACATGGCGTTTGCGCACAGTGTGCCCAGATCACCAATTTTGAGAATAAATTCATAGCGCGAGAAAGAAAACCGATAAAAATATGGTCGAGGACTCGTTAGAAAGGTTTTTTAAAGGAGGATATGGTATTAGTGATATTTTACAATTTTCCAAAATTTGGGGGGCCTGGGGCCAATTTCCTTATTCGGACATTTTTGACAATATGGTACTGTACTAAATTCATTGCTGGGATTTTCCGAGAAGGTTGTAAGAGTGCATCAAGAGTCAGCAGCGGTAAAACAACAAGCTTTTGTCAAAATAACTTACATTTAAGAAACCTGCGACCGAACATCCCCATGGTAATGTGTTGGTGTTTCATGTCCTTCTTTCCATACTAGATAGCTTTATTTTCGAAAAATGTTTTCTTTATTATGTAAATTGTTCGAAGACAAGGGTGTTTCGATATTATCATTTCAAAATAATCACAATGAAGAAAGAAAAACTTGTGAACTGGTTTGTAAAAAACTGAGTTGTTTACTACCGAGAACTGAGCTGTTTACGATGAAGAAAGTGAAGTTTCATTTGTTTCCTACGAAGCAAGTAATTAATTGCAATATTTTTTAAACCTTTCTTTCAATGCAATTTTTGAATACAAAATTTGATATTAGTTGCAAAAAAATGCAGGCGGAGAAATAACTTCCTTGAGTTTCCACAGCTCTGGGGAGTGATTAACTCGTTGAACGCCAATAATTCCCTCACGAAGCAATTTTGATACATTGCAGATATTATTCATTCAGTTTTTTCAGTTCAAGAAATAAATTTGAGCAAAACGGACGCGATGGAAGTTTTGAATAAGGAAGCCTGTATCTAAAAGCAACTAACAGCCTTTTGAAAAGTTCTGCAAAGGGCAAAAAGTTTAATTTGGCTGCACAGCATATCAGAATGATCTCCCAGAAAGTGAAAATAGAAAGTACAGTGGAAAGTTCCCGTGACTTATCGAATCAAAGCTTAGTCGCAAGCTAATAGTGAAGAACAAGATATGTGGTAAAATAAAGTATTTTCTTGTCTAACACAAAGTAGCTGTAAGCGTCCTCCGACTGTTCATCAGATGCGTAAACATAGTTGAGAAATGCTTGATTGGAATGGTGGCAAATCAATTGCGAAATGGAGCGAGAATCATTTGGAAGGTTGGAACAAACATGCAGGGTCATATCAAAGTGGGCCATGTGCACGGGCAAGGCAAATCTCAGTAAAAAAGAATTTCCATGACATATTCCGGTATCAAAACGACCATGTCAATGGTGTTCAGTGTGGGGAACTAGGTCACATGGCTCGATCTGCTGAGAATAAAAACTTGCAGCACAATGTTGAAAAGTCCAACGGTAGAATTATTTATAGGTAGCTAAAGTTTCTTCTGAAATGCAGAGGTGTGTATGATACAATATTGATTGATAGCAGAATAAAATATCAAGATTCATAATAGAGCGATAATCTCCCATTTTTTATGTTTCAAACAACATTGCATTTGCCAACTGTCATTAGGCCCCCTCGCTCCTCTGACCCCCTGCCCATCAACCTGGTTTTTTGATTCAGATTAGAGATGAGTTAAGGCTGCTAGTCTATCAAGGAAAGCATCATCGTATCGAAAACAACCTTCCCACCAATAACTGCAAGATGAAAACAACATATAAGAGCAAAAACAGCAATTTTGATGCCCAGAACCACCCTCCTTAAAAACATTCCCCACCTCTTGCCCTTATCCCCCCTTAAGTGAAATTGCTATTTTCTACTCCCTCAAAGTGCATGAAATAGCAAAAAAAGGAACCTTACAGCTGCGCAATGACGCGCATCCTTTGAAATCCATAAACAGTAACGAGTCGTTACAGAAGATGGGAAGGATAAGAAAAACTTTCTGAATCACAAGTGTGCTCACAATATTCAAATTATTTCTGTGTCAGTATCTAATTTTTTTATGATAGTTGGAAAGCTTATTTCTTCAGCTTTTGAATAAGCCTATTGCCTTCGCTGTAACTTGAGGGGAAGTGATTCAGTGACAGAATTTTAGTTGTGCACTTTGTTTGGACAAAAAGCTTATGCAAGAAGTTGTTCAATTAAGTTTTGTGAGACTCGCAAATTTGAAATGCTGTATCTCCGGAATGCATGGATATTTTGACGTCTGGTTTTTTGCACCTCGTACTATAAGATATATGCAACTGAAAAACAACCTTTGCAAGTTCAAAATCAAAAACTCGAAAATCAGTTTTTTCCCACCTTGGGCACACTGCGTTGCGTGGTGATGATGTTATCGACAAAGAGGGTAATGCAGGTGTGTTTGGAACGGTCTGTGGATTGTTTGTCGATGTGACATCAAACGACCTATCAGGAGTTGTACTTATGGTCTGATGTGATATAGCAGATGCAGGAAGGTTCAAAGTTGAATATTCGACAGGTGTAGGTATGGGTGGTGAAATAGAAATGGGCGTGGTATGTTGACGTAGTGTGGCTGAATGAGAAGGAATGGATGAGCGTTGTGGGTATGAGTATGAGTGAGCTGCAGGATGGTGTTGTTGGTTGTGTGGTGATGCATGAGGTTCTGTACTAGTGGCTATGGGCAGCAATGTACTGTGAAATGAATGTCGCATCTCCACATATGGAGGAATGTCGAGGAATCAGTATCTTGAACTGTGTTGTGGTGATGGTTGTGGAAACTGACATGGACTTGAAATTGGATGTGAGAATGATCCATATTCAGTTGAGTGAGGGTGTGAGTGTGTCTGTGTTGATGGTCTTGAGGAAGATGATGTATATCGGCCTTCCTGTAATAACCTGATGATGTCTGATGTATTACTTGATGCAATGATAGGTGTGGCTGTTGTAGTATTCTGGGCAGAATGTCTGTGGTGGTCTTCATGAATGAGTGGTTGTGGTTGTGGTGGTGCTGATGGTTGTCCTGGTTCATAAAAATCAATTGTGGCTTCTGGTGCTGGTGGTCGTGCAGGTGCTGATGGTACAGGTGCATGATGGTCTTGCCATTCTGGTGCTGCTACAGGTGCATACGGAGGTCGTTGATTCGGCAGAGTGAGAGCTGAAAAACTTTTTGATATCATAGTTCAAGCCATGTCTACTGACAAACAGTCTAATAGCAAGGAGAAACAAACTGAAAAGAAAGCAGTTGCCACCATATATATGCTAATTTTTGGACAGTCTCAGGAGGCAAACTGGCTTCAAAAGATTGTGGTGAATGAAGCTGTTAGCAAAGATATGTATCAACACCAACATTAAACTGCCATTTGCAATTTAGATTGAGTTGCTATGTTGCGATTTTTTTCTGTACATGGTCGGCAGTATCTTTTCTGGTTGCAAGTATCATTTTTAGACCATACCTTTTTTCAACCAACTTCTTCAGTTGGAAGTATCAATTTTTAGGTTAGGCCCATTTGCAACTGCAAAACCTAGCAGTGGTTGGCAGCATCATGCAAAAAACTGTTGGTTGGAACGACGTTGGAAGTATCTTTTAAGTGATTTCCCACAATGCTTTGTATCAAACTTCCCATCTTTTTTAAAAGCATGGCAAAATGGCTGACAACAGTCTGATTGCCCCTTGCCTACAGGAATGAGGATTGGAGTTTGTAGGTCCTTCCAACACTGAAGAGTTACTTGCCTGGTTACAAGAAACTATACCACTTGTGGATGCTGAATACAAAGTTATTTCATTTTGTTATATTTTATTCATTAAAAATATAACAACAAATCCTACATTTTACTATACAGCTCTAATTATTATTTAAACTATGGGGACGATACCATGGGGAGTGAAAGACAATGACTACCCCATGGCCAATATGAAAAGACATGCAATGTTAACCTAAATACAATACAATACCAGATCCCGTCCCACATCAGATATAAGGTCAGGGTTGCGAAGAAAATTACGTGTACAACTCATTACATTGTAATGAATTGTGATTTAATATAATTCAAGTACCTGACATCTGATGTGAGACGGAATTTACAAAACAAAAGAACACTTACATCGACGGGCGTGGCGGTTGCTTTGTGCATAGCTGAAATTTGGAAGATCTTAGTCAAAGTGACCAGTTTCGTGAATGAAACATAAGGTCAATGCGAGTATATTTTAGGTATTGTCAAGCCACCATACATTTCTGGCACAGAAACAAGGCAAGATGACAAAAGATGCAACATCGACTAGAGACCAACCATACCAGGTAGAGGCACAATCACAGACTCAGAGACTGCGGCGATAGGACTCATGTTTATTTGTTTGATTGTTTTCAGAAAAGGGGGATTCTTTGTCTCCTTCAATACAAACAGGCACCAAGCGTAAAAATGTGAACCGATTCATTTCAAAAACATCAAATAAGCTGAAAAATTGATTTGTATCACATTGTTGATGGCCAGGTGAATTCCGCGGACTTCACGGATGCCGCGGACGTACAAAAAAATCCACCAAATACAAAATCCACGGAATTCATTTTGACGTTAGGTGAAAATGAATTCCGCGGACTTCGCGGATTTCAAAGTGAAATGTTGTCTGTACAGTTTGTAACGCGGGGAAAGCAGCAATGTACTAGTTCCTTCTCTACTTACACTGCCGTAGAAAGGTTCTAAAACAATTTGGTCGTATATCTAAGTCACCAGCAGCTATTGAGTATTGTGTGTCAAGTTTTAGCTCAAAAACTATAGGGGCAAAAGCATTCTCCTTTAGGTATCAAATGTTAAAATAACTGTGCTTTATTTCGTAGTTCATCTTGTATAGTTGCCACAAAAGGTCAGCGAGTTTACCAATGCCAGAACTGGCCTACTTTCGCGAGTTTGAAAATATCCGCCAAATACAAAGTCAGCGGAGTTCACTTTGGTATTACTAGGAGAAAATGAATTCCACGGACTTGGCAGACTTCAACGCAAAACATTGTCTGGAGAATTTTGTATGTTGTGGAAGCAGTAATTTACAAGTTTCTGATGTCGAGAAAGCAGTGAAATACAATCGAAACATGTGCACATGCGGAAATAACAAGACAATTGACAACAAAAGTGCGTGTCGTATTTCATGAGAAGTTATCGGAAGCCCCCTGCCCCGTATCATGATTAAACCCAAAGAAATTACACTGAAGCTGTTATTTTCCATTATCAGTTGAATAATTTGAATTAAAAAAGTTGTTTTCAAATTATTTGAGAAACCAAAGCATATCAAGACTTCCATACAATCTGCTCAATGAGTCTTGGCATTGATAAGAAACACCCCCCCCCCCCAGTAACGACCCCATTGAAACGCTGCCCCGCCAAAGTAAAAGGATGACCCGCCAGAAAAATGTGTTTCCCCGCCAAGTTTGAGTTTTAAGCACTCTCCCCACCTCGTTTCGGTTGCTTCCCCGTTGAAATTTTTGTTTCCTCGTCGAGAATTATACAAGTTCCATCAAAAACAATAGCCAAAAGGTTTTATTCCCCGTCACGATATTTCCAATCCCGGCTGAAAATATATGGTTTCATAATTTCCCCGCTGTACTTTTAATTTCCGGATTAAAATAAGTTGACAAAACAAAAAACACTGGGTCGTTATTGGGGGGTGTTAACAACATGGCGGCCTCCTAAGAATCCTCGATTGGAGGCGCCACTGAGAAAATTTGAAGGCGTTCAACAACTAGCATCATCACCAGGAATGTATATGGTATGCTTTAAACCAAAAATTAAATTGCTTGCAAATTTTTCCACTGACTTGACTAAACATTTCGCCCTAAAATCCGCGAAATCCGCGGAATTCATTTGCACCTAATGTCAAAATGAATTCGGCGGATTTTGCATTTGGTGGATTTTTGTATGTCCGTGGCATCCGCGAAGTCCGCGAGATCCGCGGAATTCACCTGGCCCATTGTTGATTGCTAAATTGACAGCAGCTTTCAATGTTTCTAAGGGTAGGCAATAATTTTGTAGTGTTCCATAATGCCAGACAGGTGATGTAGAAATGTTTGTGACCCTGCGTTTCGTCAATTGATTGGTTCACTGGTTAGAATGTGACCATGTTCTTCGATCATTAGGACCACGGTCATTATTTGACCTTAGTTTGAGGCGTGCTAAATTGTCATCAGTGGACCCCAAGTAACTTTACAGTATGTAATTTGTCCTGCAACACCCAATCTGTGTAGAACAACTTAAAGCAGATATGTAGCCTCTGGTGTTTCACTGGGGTTTTCTTTTAACATTTCTTTGCAACTGTTTGTCTCTAATGTACAATGGAGTTGACCAATATCCTCTAGCATCTTTGGTGGACATATGAATGTCAGGTTTCAGCAACACAGACTTCTTTGCTGTAGAACGGTTCACGGAAGTTAGTTTCCCAGCATTTTCATACTTCAACTGGGAGAAGAGAGCCTCAACAGCGCTGCCATTCAATTTAAATTGTAAAACATAATATTCTGGGTACTCTAGTAGGAATCTTTCAACAAAGTTGAGAAAGCCTAGGAATTTTCTTTCTGTGGTGCTGGTGAAAATTATGTCCTTTGGATAGGTTGCTGTACCAGTCGATCAAATACTGTGTGCCAGCTCTTATATTGTTGAGCGCATCATGCTGGTTGTCATTGATTTGTGAATGGCTCGAAATCACCTTTCAAACAAATTACTGCACGCATGGAGTAATCTCTTGTGTTGATAGTAGAAACCCCGTCTTTTGGCCCATCTTTCTCATCTCTGGACAATGCACGGCTACCGTAATCTATGAGTCACCAGGTCATGTAATGGACATGTCACCATATCTGCAGTTGGTGGCTGAGTGGCTATTGCTGCGAGAATTCTTACACCTGCTGGTCTATGAGTTGTATGCATCAACTGAGCTAAGTGCCTTTGTTTGTTCTCCGATGCCCAGGCATGATAATCTTGTGATCATCTGTCCTTGTGATGCACTTCAAAAATGTAAAGAATTTATACAAGTCTTCATATAACCAATGATTGATACAAAGAGGCATTTTTGGTTGAGAAGATTTAATAAGACCAATGGAATTTGACCTTGAAACGTATTGTGCAAGGCAATCGAGTCAATGGACTTAATTGGCAAATGAATAGAGTTCATTGATGGTTTTACGTAATTCATCCGCATAATTTTCAATATCATTGTGTTCTTTTTGGAGGCAGCATACCAGCGCTTCAAACTCATGGATAACAAATGAAATTTAGCTTCACCTATTTTCCATAAGAAACTTAGCATTTGAGGAAGAAGTGAACGATTCTTGAAATTATCAGCTTTTGAGCACACGTAATACATTTTCTCTATGGTTTTCTATTCATACCAAAAACTGGTTTACAACAAACTGGTACAAAGATGTCTGAGAAGGCATAGGAAACGTTTAAAACGTAAATTCCAGTATATTATGCAAAATATGTCTCTAAACCCTTATTCTTGAGTAATACCAACTAGGATTTTTTAATGTGATCAAACACTGTTATCCTTAGGTATCTGATGTTTTAAACGTCAAAAATATGTATCGAGAAGCATTAGGGACCATAAGAGAATTAGTGCGCTCGAAATAAAAGAAACAGATTAAGAAAATTTTAGTACTAAGATGCGAAAATGTTTCTAGCTAAATTAAGAAACTTTCAGTGCTATGGTATGATCTAAGTTTCTAAAGAACGTGTACTCTTAAATTCGGTTTCTTAAGGACGTGAACTGTTTCTTAAGAACAAATGCTCAAAACTAGCCTAGAAGCTCGTTTCAAGTGGTCTGGAACACAGGGCAATTCGAACAAGTTTCTTTGCATGAGTTTCATAAAGGTTCAATAACAAAGCATATTTCCAACTTCCTACTGCTGCCTTCCTGAAAACTTCAAAATAGTTGTCTAAGCCTTTCCAGTGTTCGTTCCTCAAGTACACCCTAAGTAGTGTGATACAAGAAAAGTGAAAAAAAGTTTTGTAACATTATTTGAATTGGTTTTCAACATTTTAGGTATTAATTTTGTGATATATTTTGGGTATTGGTTTTTTCGATAGCTTCCTGATTGACAGAGATCTCAACAAGGAACATATTTGACGCTGAGTCACACTGTTGTTATATGCATGAACATGAACGAAATACCTCCTAGCGGGTAAACCATCACAACTTTGTCGTACACAAAAAGGCAGTGTTCCATTGACAGTCCACCAGCAGAAGCGATGACATTAGTTTCTACCATCTGTAAAGATACGCACTTTTTAGCATTTTTATGAGTTCATTCATTTGCATCTATTTTTCCTTTAGCTTTGGTTTATTCACTCAAGTTTTAATGATCTTCCTTTCAGATTATGACCAGGTATTGTTTCACATAGTTTCAGCATTGATTACGTATGAACCTCGCTTTCATTCCTTTTCGGCATTTACTTTTGGTATATGACTAGTTGTTTTATTACCTAGGTTGGTCCTTTAACGCAAATCTCATGTTAGTCATTTTCCTGTTATTCTTATATTTGATTGGTTAGTCTTAATTTGTATTTCCGCGTAGTTTCTAATGTATTCTGTAACGTTTGAGTTAATCTTTGATTCTACTTCACAATCGTTCTACGTCACATAGGAGTCACGTGAGAACGCATGCACTAGTCACCAAGCGCCAGTTGCATGTCGAGTTTCCAAGCGTCGCCACGTTGAAATTTTTACGAGAAAAAATTTGGAAGTCATATCAAGCCGCATCATGGAAAAGGATGCAACAGATGAAGAAATGTTACTCAGAGAAGAAGAAGACATCAGCGTTGAAAACCAAGGGGGTATCATTTCCCTTTTGACTGCAATGAATGAAAATATGAAAGCAATGGGCGAATCGCTCAAACGTTTTCATGAAGGGCCTAACCTTGGCGATGCAGAAGCTGCAAAAAAGCCTAAAATGTCTTCAGAGGCCAAGGCCTCAACCTCATCGAGTGATCCAACGGATCCAGCAAATTCACCTCCTGAAACAGGAGGGAATTCTGACAGTGAACAACTGTTGGGGAGGCCAAAAACCGATGAGAAGAAAGAGTGGCCCAAAGCAAGTTGACAGAAAAGCTAGAGAAATATCTCAAGCCGGAAAATTGCAAAAAACTTGCAGCCCCGAGGGTCAACAAAACCATCTGGATGAAACTGAGCAGAGAGGTCAAAAGCAGGGACATAAAATACTCCCAACCACAGCAAACGCTCGCAACTGCAGGCAGGGCTATTGCTCAGTCAACTGTTATGCTTTTGGAAGCTAGAGCACAAAATGTGCAGCCAAAAGTCAGCGATCTTATAACAATAAATACGGACATTTTGGCTTTGTTGGGTCATGCAAGTGCAGACCTTGCACAACTCAGACGTGATAACATACGCCTATCACTGAGCGAGGACTATGTCTCCCTCTGCTCACAACAAATCCCTGTGACAGAGTATCTCTTTGGGAATGAAGAGGACTTTCAACAGAGGGTTAATGATATTACAGCCTCTAACAAAATAAGCAAAACAACCACAAAGAAAGACTTGAACCCTAAACAACCTCAAGGCCAGAACCAGTACAAGCAGTCAGGAAATAAGTCTTTTTTAGGACAGGGCTATCCAGAACGGAACCACAATCCACAGAGGCAAAAATTTTGGAAGAAACAGTCCCCAAAGGGAAGAGGGGGAAGGATGATGAACAACAACTCACCACAGCAGTCATGGAAGCCCAACACAAAATGCTAACAAACTTGCAAGTAAGTAACTTTGAACAACAATTTACAGATCTATTAAAATGCTTGGAGGCTAGACAAACAAAATTTGAGGGTGGATGCATCTCCTCTTTTTTGCCTTCTTGGGAAAATCTCACCAATGACCCAGAGATACTGCAGATGGTGTCAGGGTTACATATTGAATTTAAGGAAACTCCTTTTCAAATGGAAAGATTTCCAACTAATGCCCTACTCAAAAACCAAGTTGTGGTTGATGAGGAAATTGAGTCATTGATCAAAAAGAAAGTCATTAAACTTGACTCAAAAGAACAAGGTGATTTCATTTCGCCAATTTTTTTGAGACCTAAGAAAGATGGCACATTTAGAATGGTACTTAATCTGAAGACTCTGAATACTTTTGTGAAATACCAACATTTCAAAATGGATACAGTTTGGACGGCAATAAACATGATGAAGCCAAATTGTTTTATGGCATCTATAGATTTAAAGGATGCATATTACTCAGTTCCAATTTGTCAAAACCACCAAAAATACTTAAAGTTCTTCTGGAAGGGAAAATTCTACACCTTCCAGGTGTTCCCGAATGGCCTCGCCCTTTGCCCTAGGAAATTCACCAAACTACTGAAGCCAGTGTACACTTTTCTACGTAGTTTGGGACACTTATCAGTAGCATACATAGATGACTCATATTTACAAGGAGCTACATATGACGAATGTCTTCAAAATTTGATAGACACTATAAAGATATTTGACAGTCTTGGATTTATTGTTCATCCATCCAAGTCTGTGTTCAAACCAGAGCAAAGAGTCACTTTCCTTGGCTTTGTTCTTGACTCTCTTAAAATGCGAGTATATTTAACTACAGAAAGAGCAACTAGCATCTGCAATGCATGTACCAGTTTATTGAACAATCCAAAACCTTCTATAAGGGATCTTGCAAGAGTAATTGGGTTGATCACAGCTAGCTTCCCAGGAGTTATGTACGGGCCATTGCATTATCGTGCCTTAGATGTAAACAAAACCAGGGCATTGAAAAATTCAAAAGGGGATTTTGAGGAAACTGTAATTTTGTCAGAAAATGCCATCCAAGAGCTTCATTGGTGGACTCAAAATGTTTTAGATTCATATAATGAAATCTCACATGGAAACCCGCAAATTGTCATCACTAGTGATGCCTCAAAAATTGGCTGGGGATGTACATGTGGAGACATGAAAACGGGGGGAAACTGGACTCCCCAAGAAGCTTTGTCCCATATTGATGTCTTAGAAATTTGTGCTGCATACTTTGCACTTAAAACATTCTCTGAAACAATATCAAACAAACATGTAAAACTCATGGTAGATAACACTACAGCAGTATCTTGCCTGAACCAAATGGGTACCAGTCACTCACATGAGTGCAATGAATTCACACAAAAAATTTGGCAATTTTGTATCAGCCACAATGTGTGGATTACCACTGTTCATATTCCAGGCAAAGATAATACAGGTGCAGATGCAGAATCAAGGAAAAATAGGAGAGAAACAGAATGGGCACTAAACACTGATATCTTTAACAATGCTACCCATATGGTTAATGTGTACCCAGATATTGATTTGTTTGCATCCAGGATCAATCATAAGGTAAAACCTTATGTTGCATTTAGGCCTGACCCATGTGCATTTGCAGTTAATGCTTTTTCATTGTCATGGCATGAATACAATTTTTATGCCTTTCCACCGTTTTGTATCATATTAAAAACCTTGCAGAAAATTGCCCAAGGCAAGGCAACGGGTTTGATGGTTGTGCCTTTCTGGCCAACACAACCATGGTGGCCATATTTTACAAACATGTTAATTGATCATCCAATATGTTTACCTAGGAAAAAGCAGACACTGTGGCTGCCTGCAGAACCTCAAAGGATACATCCTCTTCACAAACAGTTGAAACTACTACTATGCCATTTGTCAGGGGACTGCTGCAAGGTAGAGGACTTTCAGAAAACGCTTCAAACATCATTCAACAATCATGGAGACCTGGTACCACAAAGCAATACAAATCATACTTACTTAGATGGGAAAACTATTGTCAAGAAAAGAAAATTAATTCACTTGCTGGAACTGTGATTGATGGCATCAATTTCTTGAGTGAGTTATATCAAGAAGGATTATCCTATAGCTCAATAAACACTGCACGTTCAGCACTTTCTGCAGTAATATCAATTTCAGGAAATGTAAATTTTGGCAACAATGCCATGGTTACTCGATTTATGAGGGGGGTATTCTGCTCAAGACCCTCTCTGCCACGGTATAAGGAAATATGGGATGTTTCATTGGTACTCAATTACATAAAGAAGTGGCAACCATTAGCAGATATTGACCTGAAAACACTGACATTAAAAACGGTTACGTTGATGGCCTTAACATCTGGACAGAGATGTCAGACTTTGCATGCATTAGATATTGATCATATGACAGTTGCTCCAGGTTACTGCAGTTTTGAAATCACACAGTACTAGGAAATGTCCTGGGGCACACACAGTACTGAATGGACAAAGTTCTAACTGGGGAGATATTTCGGCAGGTGTGCCCCAGGGTTCTATTCTAGGACCCTTGTTTTTCCTTGTGTATATAAATGATCTATCTGTAGGCTTGAAGTGCAATGTTAAGCTATTTGCCGATGATACATCACTATTCACAGTGGTTGAAGATTCAAATACAGCTGCCAGTGATATGAACCATGACTTGGACTTGATAAGTCAATGGGCTCACGCTTGGAGAATGACCTTTAATCCTGATCCACAAAAACAAGCTGTTGAATTGACATTTTCAAGGAAGAAAATTGAAACTGATCATCCAATGATCCTTTTTAACGACATACCTGTGAAAAAGGTAAGTGAACATAAACATTTAGGAATTATCCTAGACTCTAAGCTTTCTTTCTCTGTTCATATCAAATCTGCTATTTCTAAAACAAGAAAGGGCATTGGTTTGCTGAAATATCTCTCCAGTTATCTGCCAAGGCATACCCTGAATGAGTTGTATAAACTCTATGTTCGACCCCACCTGGACTATGGTGATGTTATTTATCACATTCCTGCTAAATTGTGTAATTTCAGTCAAAATATCATTCTACCAAACTTAATGGAAAAACTTGAGTCTGTTCAGTATTCTGCTGCTTTGGCTGTTACCGGCACATGGAGAGGAACATCTCGGGAGAAGTTGTACACAGAGCTTGGTTGGGAGTCCCTGAGTTCCAGAAGATGGAGTAGACGTCTTACCTTGTTTTACAAGTTTGTAAACAATCTTAGTCCTGGGTATACAGTAGATCCAATTCCCCCTCTTCACCAGTCACAGTACTGCCTTCGCAACCAGGATGTCATTGGGCGTTTGAATGCAAGGACAGAAAAATTCAAGTCGACTTTCTATCCAAATTGTTTATCCGAATGGAATAAGCTTGAGCCTGAACTGAGAAGTGCACCTTCTATTGCTGTTTTTAAGAAGAAACCCTTGTCAATAATCCGTCCTCCTGCAAAATCTGTTTATGGAATTCACGATCCTAAAGGATTGTCCCATCTTACTCAACTTAGGGTTGGTCTTAGCAAGTTAAGTTTCCACAAATTCAAGCATAATTTTAGAGATACCATAAACCCGATGTGCCCAACAAGCGATGGTATTGAGGATACGGAGCACTTTTTGTTGTTCTGCCCCTCTTTTGATGCTCAACGACAAGATCTTCTTGCTGGAATGGTTGGATTATTACGACCATTTGTGCAAATCACCGATCTCTCAAATGACGCTTTGACACAGCTTTTATTATATGGTGATCAAGACCTTTCTTATGACCTGAATAAAAATATACTCGAATTGACCTTACGTTTCATTCGCGAAACTGGTCGCTTTGACTAAAATCATTCAACCCTCAGCTATGCACAAAGCAACCACCACGTCGTTAACGTAAGTGTCCTTTTACTTTGTAAATTCTGTTTCACATCAGATGTCAGGAATTTGAAATTACTTCAAAGAACGTAAACTTATCGCAACCCTGACTTTACATCTGATGTGGAACCGAATCTAGTTTAGTAGATATTAAATTGTCCGTAGTGTTTGTTGTATTTAGGTTAGCATTGCGTGTCGTTTCATATTGGCCATGGGGTAGTCATTGTCGTTCGCTCCCCATGGTATCGTCCCCGTAGTATTGTACAGTAATTAGATCCGTATAGTAGAATGTAAGATTTGTTGTATTACTTTTAATGAATAAAAAAAAAAAAAAAAAAAATCACACAACTTTTGAAAACATCAAAACCAAATAATCATTTTGGTCAATTGAAGCTGATTACTTATGCCCCTGATGAGAACTTGTGTGTTGTCACATGTCTTAAAGAATACTTAAAAAGAACAGAACCTCTTCGTTCAGGTTGCAAAAGCCTGCTTATTAGCTATGTTAAGCCACATTACAAAGTATCTACTAATACTATTAGCAGATGGTTAAAGGAAGTTCTGAAACTTTCAGGCATAGACACATCTATCTTTACAGCACATAGCTTCAGATCTGCAGCCTCATCAGCAGCAAAATCATCTAATGTTCCAATTGATAAGATCATGGCTACAGCGGGATGGAAAAGTTCAGAAACATTCAGAAAGTTTTATGACAAACCTATAATTATTGACAACAGTGAATTTGCTAATAATATTTTTTGATACATTATGGAGGTGCTCACTTTAAGCAAATTGTTTTGCTCCATGTCCACCTGCTTTAAAATCTCACGTGACTCCTATGTGACGTAGAACAATTGTGAAGTAGAATGAGCAAATTGAACGAGACTTACCTGAAAGGGGAGTTGAAGTTCGATTGTGATTCTACGAACAATTGTTCAGGAACATAGGAGTCACCCACCCATTGCTGGTAAGTGCTAATATCCCACCCTGTACTGACATTATGGTGGACATTCCGTTCTTTAAAGACTGGCGCTTGGTGACTAGTGCATGCGTTCTCACGTGACTCCTATGTTCCTGAACAATTGTTCGTAGAATCACAATCGAACTTCAACTCCCCTTTCAGGTAAGTCTCGTTCAATTTGCTCATTATCGTTTATGCCACCAGCTACACGTTAATTCCGGATCTCACTGGAGAGCCGTTAACCATGTACATATCGTTTGTATATAATCATATGACCGAAGTTGTGTGATTTATCCGCTTGTGCGTTTACTGCAAGTGAATCAGCGTCAGATCAGATCAACGGAAGAAACGTATACAGATTGCATCATAACAATATGGTGACAAAAAAAGATCATACTTTCACATGTAGATTTATGTTGTTTGTATTATATTTTCAACTAAGAACCAACAATACCTGCGTCATTCACAGAGGGAAAAAACATAAAGTCATATACTTCCTCCAGCAAATGGTGCTAACAGTTATACAAAGTACAACACTTGTATAAAACAAAAGCAAATAAAGAAAATAAAGGAAAATGTGTGGTAACTTGCAGTATAAGTGCCTCTGCAGCAAAAGCCCCAACCCCACTGTTGCCAAAGCCCAGGCTTCTTCAGTATTGTTGACTACTTGCAAATGATGGTGAAGAATCCAAAAAATTACCACCACCCCCACAGAAAGCAATCCACATGCAGGCAACCAAAATTCCCACAGCAGGGGTCATTTGATGTGAAGTAAATGCAGTCAACAAGAGTATGTTGCAACAAAATAATTAGAGGTTTGATGTAGTAGTTCTGTTTATTGTTGACTTTATTCATTGCTGTGCTGGCATGTTCATTGTTGACATGCCATTCATTTTAATTTGTGAAAATGAATAGCCTATTGATCTTATTCTGTAAATTTCAGGTGTCAAAATTGGTTGGCAAAGAAAATGAGAAGCTGATATTGCTTATCTACAAGCTTGGCAATAAGATGTATTTTGAAGGTACAAAGAGATTTATGTATGCCCATTTCACACCTTTTATGCTCAAATACAAGGTGGATGCATAAATTACAGAGACTTGCTTTCTTTGGAGAGAAATTTTTCCCTGTAAAACGTTTGATTTGCTTTGCGTAAATAACATGGTTTTCTTGACAATGGATTCTGAAGAATTGGTAACTTAAATGCAAGGTGTCTCAAAGAAAACTTCACAAGCTGCAGAACAGTAGGTCATTAACTAGCTCTTTGAAAGTTATTGACACATGCTTTCTATAGCCATTATACTAGAGGCCTTGCTATCTTTTGAGATGGTAATGATTACCTACTGAAAAAGCAGATTCAGAGAAATTTTGAATCCTATGTTTCTTATTTTAGTGAAATAATCAACATCCTTTTCCAGTCAACATTTTGTGAAAACTTAACATATACGATGGATTTGTATTGAAATGTCTGTATTTGACATGTCTGTATGCTGAAATTCTTTGCCAGACTGCAATTACTGAATGTCTCTGAGCCACATCGACTTGCCTGTAAATCCTTTCGCTTCCTTTGTGATGCTGCCTACTTAGGTTTTGTAAACTGGGTATCAAGGGTCCGTGAATTGCAAGCAAGATATGATATTCTACCAAGTGACAACGTCTCTGCTATCAAGTCGAAAGTTAGGCGCTTCTTTGAAAATCACACCCTGTCTAATCTCAATGAACAACTAGTGCAGGATAAAAAGCTGTGTACTTATGCGCAGATAAAGTCAGTTTTCAAATTCGAAACATATTTGGATGTAATAAATGACTTTAAGAAGAGACAATGCTTCTCAAAGTTACGAATGAGTGCACATAACCTTGAAATAGAAGCTGGGCGGTTTGGTAAAAATAAAACCCCAAGATCTGATAGACACTGTAAATACTGTCTGTCTCTTGGAACACAAGTTCTTGGTGATGAAGTTCACTTTGTCATGATGTGCCCACAGTTTCACGAGGACAGGAAACGTCTCGAAACCAGAATAGTAAATTTGTTCCCAAATGTAATCCAACTCAGTGTGTGGAATAAATTTATCTGGTTACTGAGCCAAGAGGACAAAAGCTGCCTGAATTTGGTAGCAAATTTCTTATTAAAATGTTTCAGACTGAAATCAGAATCTTCCTTGCAATAAACGCACACCACTTAATGTTTGCTATGCATTATTTACACCATGTAGATCATCGTTATCTTTATCAGGATAATTGATATTTTCTTTGTTACTAATTTCACACTATTGTAACTTAGTTGATCTTGTAGTTATGTTCGTTGTTATTAGGTTAGAGGCCGTCTTGGCCTAGATACCTTCTAATAAAAAAAAAAAAAAGAAATAGTTTAAAACTGTTGTATTTTGAATGATTGACTTGTGTCCTTATTCAAATGATCTGGCAAAGCTGCCTTGAATTTCTTTTGATTTTGAATGGTCATGTGTCCACACTCTTTGCAGCTCTTTCGCTGATTGTGAATGATCTTAAATGCATTACTTTGCAATTGTTCAAATTTATTGGCCATCGTGTCCGAGAATTTGAGAACAGGAGTTGACCAATATGATATTTTAGTAAGAACAATAGCTTTGTAGACTGATTCAGCTGCAAAATTTGATACTTAATTGATATTCAAGATAGGATATATTTTTTGAGGACATCTAGAGTATGCGGTTTAGATGTTTTTGGAGTTCATAACTCATTCATAGACCTATTTTTAACACCGTTGTAGTATTATACAATGCCTCTTTTTTAAAAGGAAACTCAAAGTTGGTAAATTAATTTAAAACCAAGAGAGAAATTGACGCAGCTTTGGTTGGTGTTGATGTTGGAAGAAAAAAAGCAAATGAGAACTCTATGTAGACAGAGATGTGCTGAGAACTTTGATTGGTAAGGATGCAACTTGATTTAGATTCATCTAAATTCTTCAACAATGGGATGGTCGTGATTATTGTGTGGTGTTGACAGAAATGAACATTTATTAAACTTTGATAGACTTTTCATTTATTTGTCAAATGTAATTGTTACCAATGTTATCCCTTGGCAGCAATTTTTCTGCAGTCTGAAGGCCTGTCTCATCGTGATTTCAGTTCTGAAGACTATGTTCCCATCATTTGCACCATCAGCATCCAAAGCAGGATTTCGGTCATATTACTCTTAAATTTGGTATTATTCTTTGATATGCCTTTCTGCTACAAACCGATCAGTAGTTTGGTATCTTCCTATACAAAACTCATCTTCCTATGTTTTGTAGAGCATGCATTTCATGAGAAATTGAATTGCAACTTTGAAAAGGAAATACTGGAGGTTTCCAAGTAACATGTACAATTTCAAATGACAAAGTTGCGAGAATTCCCATTGGACAGGGTCCCCTTTTCTCAGTTCAAAAGCAAAAGCGTTCTTAAAATTCAAAATCAGTTCTACAACATTGAGCATAATTTTATTATGCAATCTTTGTTTTAAACAAGGGTCAAGGTCGTTAAGAGGCCAAGTGCTTGCAGTATTGAAACAAATGTCTCAGTTTTAAGATTGCACAGTTGTGGATTGTAGCAAATACTACTGACTGTTGTCATTTTAGTTTCTAACTGAGTTTATTGGAGTGATTGCTGTATCTTCAATAAGTACATAGAACTTTTTACAACCTCCTTAGACATAATTTCAGGGACTTCCTAACAAATGATATGGTCATAACAAGTGTGACAGTTTATTTTACAAAGAAGTGTTGAGTTTAAAGAAATTTGGTGATCCAACAACCCTACATTAACACATAACATCTCCAGCATGTTATGAGATGAACTAAGTTCTTTGGTAACTGGATATGTGACTTGCAGGAGAAGGGTGTACAACTTTTGGAGAATCTCAAACACTGATGCACATAGACATGGATGGTGGCCTGATGATATTCCTTTTTATTCACCGAATGTAAGGAAAAGGGGTGCATCTGAGGGTGAGTATATTCTACTGAGTGGGTCATTTATCCTGCAATGAGCACAACACAGCCCTGTCACTGCTATGCACACCCAAATCAATTTCTTTAATCCAATGGAAATAACACTTTCACATTTTAAATTCTATATAAGACAACAAACATCTTTTCTTGTAGAGCGAGTTACCAAAAGAATGCCTTGGTGAGGATGCAGCAAGCATTGAAATTCACATTAGAGCAACACAGAATTAAACCAGCAAGAAGGCACCCCAATGTTACCTTACTGATAGAAAGAATAAAAATGACGATTAATTATCAACAGAAAGAACTGAAAGGAAAAATGACTATGGAAATTTTGGAAGAGTTTCCCTGCCTCCAAATGTCCTAATTTGTAGGTTACATCTTACACAGGATTCAGTCAATTCATCCATGAACAGTCAATTTTTAGCATTTAATAATGTGGCATGCTGCATCTGAAAGGCTTGTGGCATGCTCCGTTTTTTTTTCCAATTTTAACCTGTGGTCCAATGGTGTGGTAGATACAGCAAAGCTATGCAATAATTTTTGCAATACTAGTTGTGCCAAAATAAACTATAGGCAATTTTAACAGGCCACAAAGGACTTAATTCTATTTTAACGATAGACCATCAACGATGAAAACTTTGACTTTTCTAGTATACAAGGAGACACTGGCCCTGAAAACCTTTCAGATCAAGATTTTGTCCATAATGGAAAAATACAGCCTCAAACATGCTTCATGTTGTTGAAAATGGGTGGCAGTCTTTGTTCAATGAACCATCTCCAAGTTTTGCTGAGAAGATCTGATCTTGGCCATCTCCAACATGGCCTGCAAGTTTCAGACGTAGATAGAGCAGATTGTATGAACTGGGAGAGCTCTCAAAGAATTATGTTTCCCCAAGTAAGAGAATGCAGAAAATGAACAAAGGAGAATCAAACCCAAGAGGCAACATTCTAGGGACAAGGTTTCTATTCTAATTTCTATTCTCTTGACGCAACGTTGCTTACCAGGATTAAACATGCAAGATGTTGTAAACTTTCTACGAATTTGGAGATCTTGGATAAAGAGGGACAGTCTTATGACACTCAAGCCTAACTTCGTCTCCAGAGAGACTTTTCAAGGTATAACCCTGTCCTGTGAGTATAAAATATCACGGGTCTTTGGGCTTCCGGGTCTTTGTGCCCTGCTGGCCCTCAAATGTCACAGGTTTCCTGGCCCCACGGGCCCTACAGGCCTTTAAATATCACGGTTTTTGGGGGTCCCAGGGGCCTTCAGATGAAATGCCCGCAATGATCCCATAAGATTCGGGCCCTGTCAAAAATGTAATATTTTTGTATGTCATGCAATCAAAAATTTCAAAATATTCCAGGAAAGACTTTCATCAGTCATGATACTTAGCTTCTTTCCAACGATCTAAAGGGCCGTGGTGTTGAGAAATTTTCCCCAATGTGAATTTCGTTTTGACTGGACTGTAATCTGCAGGGCCGATACCAGCCTTGACTGCGTATGGGGCGAGAAACCAGGATTTTCCAACAAAAAGGACATCAACAACAACTGAAACAACAACAGTTGTACGAACATCCGTTATATTTATGCATTATACCGGGTGTCTCAAAAAAGTACCCCCTTTTGACTGGAAATAGGAACGAAACAATGAGACATTATAACTTATAGAGTGAACAGCTAAATTTATCAATCTTCAACTTAGATCCATATACCTTGCATTTCAAAATCGTCTGCCAAACACCGGAGATACAAGCTTGCAAAGTCAAAATTTACAGTGCACCCGAAACCAGAGGTTTGGTAAAAGGGCCTAGCCCTGATATGATATCACAGCCATATTGCAAACGAATTTGAACTTTGACCTGTAGCCTTTTCTTTTGAAAAGAATTATACCTTGAAATGCTTCAATTGTTCTACAGAAAATTATTCCTTCGAGGAATCAATCTGTGCATTGCATTCCATCCCAAGTGTCAAAGAAGAAGAAAAGAGCAAGACAAGATTCGAGACAAGCTGTTGTCCAAATTTAAGAGGACAAAAAGTCATATAGACCATGTCAATTTCAAAAAATCTCGAAATAACGTTTTGTCTCTCATAAGGAAGAAAAAGAAAACTTGTGTTGTTGGAAAACTAAATGAAAATGTTGGCAAGCCTAAAGAACTATGGAAAAGCCTAAAATCACTGGGACTCCCTTCCAAACAAGACAAACCGTCAAAGATCTGCCTAAAAAAAGATGGTGAGCATTGTTTCGATGACAAAATCAATTCGAACATCTTTAAAGATTTCTTTTCAAATTTGGCTAAAGAATTAGTAAATAAGTTACCAAATCCGCCCTGTAAATTTGGAGCAAAAAGTATCAAAAGATATTACAAGCACTTCAACCTTGGAAAGCAGAAATTTACACTACACCATGCAACTGAGGAAAGTGTTCTCAAACTTTTGGAGGGAATAAATCCCACAAAAGCAGCGGGGCTTGACAATCTAGCAGGCAAGTTCCTTAAGGACGGTGCACAAATACTTGCCAAACCAGTTTCAGAGCTATGCAATCTTTCCATCTCCCTATCACTTTTTCCAGAGGATTGCAAGCAAGCTAAATTGAAGCCACTCTTTAAAAAGGGTAGCAGAGATGAACCAAAAAATTATAGGCCAATCTCACTCTTGCCGCAGATTTCCAAGGTAATTGAAAAAATTGTCCATGAGCAGGTCCTAGAATACCTCGATACAAACAAAATTCTTTATCGATATCAGTCTGGCTTTCGCCCTCACCACTCAACGGACACATGTTTATCATACCTAAGTGACAAAATCACACAGGCGTTCGAAAAAGGGATGTTTACTGGCATGATTTTAATTGATCTTCAGAAAGCGTTTGACACCATCGACCATGAAATTTTCCTTGAGAAATTAAAACACCTTGCCTTTTCCGATCCAGCCATATATTGGTTTAGGTCTTATCTAACAAGCCGAACTTTCTTTGTAAACATAGGAAAAGAGACCTCATCACCTGGGGAATTATCATGTGGAGTTCCGCAAGGCTCTATTCTTGGCCCACTCATTTTTCTCCTTTATGTCAATGATATGCCTCAGGCAGTTGACTGTGATCTACTTTTATATGCAGATGACTCCTGTCTTGTTTTCAGAGATAATAACATCAATGAGATAGAAAAGCAACTAAATAAAAATTTTAACTCCCTTTGTGACTGGTTTGTTGATAACAAATTAAGCATTCACTTCGGAGAGGACAAGACAAAGTCTATACTCTTTGGCAGGAAAAATAAACGATCTGGCAGCAAGGAACTGGATATCAGAAGAGGTGACATCAAGATTAAACAATACACCTCAGTGACGTATCTGGGCTGTGTTCTTGATGAGAACCTGTCTGGTGAGTCGATGGCAGCCAGGACCCTGAGTAAAATCAATGGCAGACTAAGGTTCCTCTACAGAAAGCAAAACTTTCTTGACTTCTCTCTCCGTAGGTTACTTGCAAATGCACTGATTCAGCCACACTTTGACTATGCATGCAGTGCTTGGTTTCCAATGCTTACTAAAAGATTAACCAAAAAGATTCAAACAGCGCAAAATAAATGTATCAGGTTCTGCTTGAATCTGAATAATAGAGCACACGTAGGAATCAAAGAATTCAAAGATATAAATTGGCTCCCCACAAAAGAGAGATTTGAGCAATGCACTGCTACAAATGTTTTCAAGTTTTTTAATAATTCAGCCCCTTCCTATATGTCAGAGATGTTCTCACCAGTTGGCCAGGGCAGGATCACTCGCAGATCTAAAAACAAACTAAATCTACCGTTCCGAAAGACTAACATGGGGCAAAATGGTCTCTCTTATATAGGACCCAAAATTTGGAACAGCCTACAGTCGGACCTCAAATCTTCAAACAATGTCAACAGCTTCAAGCATAAGATCAAGGACAAATTCTTTAATGATCTTCAGAAGCGAGAAAATAGTCCTTATATATATTATTGAATTCCTAAAAGCTGTAACAGAAATTATCCTTCAACAATAACAAAAATGCTTTTCTTTCATTTTCCTTTTGAATAGCACTCCTGGAGGGACCATTATGGAAACAAGGTTGCATTGACCTTTTAATGCTATCCCTGCCATCTTTTACCATGGGGTGTTTTTAAATTAGGTTATTAATAAGATATGTAATTTTTGCATGTAATTATTTCAAATTGTAGACATTGTAATTAGATTTCTTTTCTTTTATTAATAGTTATATATTTACTTTGATGGCAAAATTATACAAACATACATACATACATACGAGCACATGCACGTTCATTTTGGAGATGTGGCACGTCTCTTCAGGGCAAGATGCAGGGTTTTGAGTCCTTTGTCTTTTGGGCTTTCTGCACGATCTTAACGACCCTAAAGACCTAGTGTGAATTAGGCCTTTCCGCATCTTTATTATATTTGTTTAATCAGGGCGATGTCTACGAGTCTTTTATTCTTTTCAAAGGAAAGTTAATATGCATGATACAAATCATGGCTAGGCCCTTTCTCAAAACCTCTGGCTTCAGGGGCACTGTAAAATTTGACTTTGCAAGCTTGTATCTCCGGTGTTTGGTGGACGATTTCTAAATGCAAGGTATGTGAATCTAAGTTGAAGACTGATGAACTTACCTGTCGACTCTTAGAGTAATAATATCTCATCGTTACGTTCCTATTTCCAGCCAAAAGGGGGTACTTTTTTTGAGACACCCGGTATGACTGATCTAACTTGTCAGTAAATAAAACTTGGCCAAATTTCGCAATCCAACCCTGAAATCACCACAATTATTGCACATAAATAAAAACTTTGCCATAAATTCAATGATTTCAGCTGGAATTTATGTTTTAGCACCATTGAATACATATTTTTAAGCATGGTTTCTCCTCAAAAATCCACCAAAACTAGTCAATAAAATTCTACTCATAACTGCTTTCTATAGTACCCAATATCTTTCTTCTTACATTTTAGGATGTCAACACCAAACAAAACTGAGAGAATCGGATATTTCTACTGTTTCCCAAAGAAATTCCTCCGGCCGTATGGAGTGGCGGAGGAGGTTCCCAATGAGGACAGTGTTTTCAAGAGGACTAGTGTCAAGTATTGCAAGTGGCTCATGAGACCGCATTATGCGGTCTCCGAGCTATCATCCACAATTACAGTGAGAGGAAAAACACAATTTTATATTGATTTTCAGTACTACTCATAGTCATGGTGACAATTTACAAGGTTTTATAGTCCAAGAGACTAACGATCGGGGTGATTAAGGAACGCAAAAACTTGAAGAAATGAAAAAATTGGACAGGAAAACTTTCGCGACTCAAGAATTTTCTCCAATTTTGGAAGCAAAAACTTTCGCGAATTTTGACTTTAGATCATGCCTTTGCAGAAACTTTCACGAAAAAGGCCAAAAAAATGCAAAAACTTTCTGCCCGCGAAACTGTCTGCCCCTAAAGTAGAAGTTGAATGATTCAAATCCGTTAAGTTGCCTTGGTGTTATGAATTTTCAAAAGTGTGAACATTTTTCTGGTTCACCCGGTGAGTTTATTCATTTTTGATGATGTCAGCAATTTTAAACTTAATGACATCATCAATGTTTATAACTTCATATAAATAATAAAAATTATACTTGAACTGAAGAAGATTTTATCTTGAAACGTATTTTATAAACAGTTGTGTTTTTATATTCTTTTTTCTGTTTATTTTTGATGGTGGTTTTTGTTAACATAATAAAAATTATATTAGTAAAAATCTTTATGACCAAAAGTTGTTCTCTTAAGGTGGTACTATGGCATTAGAATGATTTGGCTATAAATGGCCCCTAGATGTCCCAAAGTGTCTATTTTGGCCAAAAATCAATGATTTGTGACCAAAACTTGAAATGCAAGCTTTGTTCCACATGACTGGTTTTGCATAAATTAGCATAATTACGGGAAACCCAATGAAAGGAATTACAAGATTTCTCCTATGTTATTGTAGATATTGGCACCAAATCTTCAATTTAGGTCCTCAATGCATAGATCTAGTGCAAAGACCTATTTTAGTTTTTATTTTTTGGCTAATTGCTGTTTCAATAGCAAATTTCTAAAATGGCGGCAAAAAATCAATGGACGACAAATAGCTTTCACTGCATAATTAGTTTTTTGAAACAAATTTTCAATAAAAAATAGGTGTTTGCATTAGGCCTATGTATGTAGCAAAACTTCTGAAAATTTCAGACCTTTATCCCAAGGCATTCAAGAGATATTTTGTAACTCCTTCACTGAAAACGCCAAAATAGTAAACTTGTGAAAATTGCATTTAAAGTTCAGGCACAATTTTAACTTATAATATCATCATCAAATGTCAGCTAAAAGTTCCCTTCTTGGTATGATTCTCCTCCTTCCAGTTCCTTTTCATTGTCCTGAAACCCTTTTCTTTGTGATCTGATTTTCTTTCTTTGCTTTTTGACTTTATCTGTTGCTTTTCTGTTGGATTGTTTTATTCGCTGGCAACCCTTGAGCCTAGCTCCTGCATGAAAATGCTTGCTGACTGGTAATTTTAGACTTTCAAAAACATCTTTGATCCTGCCAAACCCCTCATTGTACTTAATAACAGCAGAATCAGTTGCCATCTTGAGGGTATTCCTTCCAACAAAAACCTCCTTTGGGCATTTGGTCCATAAAACTCCATTAAAAGCTTCATTGCTATTCTGTGTTTTACCATGAAGACATCTGTTTAAAAGACTATCAGAACTTAGATCACGGAAAATAGGCTCAATGAGCCTCTTTATCACTGTTGGCATGACAACTTTCTTTTTATATGTTTTGGTTTTGTTCAATTGATCATTCTGCCATTTACACCATCCATCTCCATTCTTTGGGCAAAACTGATGACGGATGTTTTCATCCAAGATATCACTGCAGTGATACAAAACTGTAGACACTAGATGTGTTTTGCCTTATAGCCATGCCAAAGTAATTTTGGAGGGTGTTAATACATTTGTCTGTAAGTCTGCCTTTTCCCATGATTCCTTTCCCATCAGCCAATTTTTTCCCTTTGTAATTTTGACGCAATTTTCTAAGCCGTGTTCCAAGTCGCTTTTGGACATGTCCAACGCATTCAAGTTTGATAGGCAACAGATCTCCATAAGGTCTGGCCTTAACTACTTTTCCAAATGATTCAGTGTCTCCGTCACCAATATATTTCATATACCTTAGTCTATACTTATCAACTGATTGATGGAAAATGTTAACTGCACCAACAGCCTCCATTGCTCCTGCAGACTTTTGGTGGTTGATCTTACATTGATGTTCTTCTTTCCATCTGTCATACTCTGGTGTGCCTTTCCTTGAACTCCATATCTGGCAACCCTTGCAAGTTTTGGACAAAACTTGATAATCAAGGACTTTTCCTTCTACAGAAGTTGCAACAATTACTCCATTTAGGGAGGCATATCCTCTCTTCTGCCAAGTACCATCAATGGCCACTTGACAGTCCTCAATTTCAGCATCTTCAGTTGTCAGGGGAGCCTTTCTCACTTCCTCGGCGGCTCTTCGCATGCATCCTTTTGCAACCTCTTCGTAAGCAACAGAGAGTTTCTCATTTATTGCTGAAAAACCCCTTACTGTCATTGGTTGTGGCATATTCATACAACTGTTAAACGTTTTCAGTGGTTCATGACCCTTTCCAATCTCACGAAGAGCAAGAACTGTCTGCACATTAATGCAAAAGCTGTTCAATCCTGGTGTATTATCATTATCAATAGTTGGAGAAGTATATGATTCATGTTTCCAGTGGCATTTGCTACAATAAAGTTGAAAATTCAAAGCATAGCCCATTCGCTTTCTCTCATTATGGCTGATGTTCAACCCTCTTGAAATGCAGTTTGGACATCTTCCAATTAGTTCCAACAAATCCTTCAAAATGTCAAAATGCAAGAAAAACCAGAAAAAGTCATTTTCTTGCAGCATTTCCTCGTTTCCAAGCTTTAATTTCTTTGCACTCCTTGATAAAGGGGTAGACTCACTGAGGACTTTGCCTCCTCCTGATTGTGGTGTATTGGACAAGCTAGGCCTAGTTGAACCTTCATCCTTGATCCTAGTTCCTTCTTTCTTCTTGGCAAATTGGGTCCCAAGGAACTTCCTCTTTGACCTTGGTGCCCTATTTCTTTTACTTGCCATGATTTTCGCAATAAAGTACTGAAAAGTTTCTGCAAAAATGGAAAACTCTTTCAGGGTTACTCCAGATGTTGTTTAGCCCAACAGAAGCCGGCTGCAAGGCAATAAGAGTCTCTTGGTCCCCTGTCGGTCTCTTGCAAACGAGGCCTTTTAATGATGGCATCCAAGAAAGTCAGCAGCACCTAAAAATCGTTTTCTTACGAGTATTGGGGGACTTTTGGGGTACATTTCCTCCTATTTTAGCTTCGTTTTGCGTTGCTAAGTGGTTGCTAGGGTAAACTAGCGTTTGTTACCTTGCGTAAATGATAATTTATCTAGTTTATCACTTATGGAACATAAAAGCCAACTTCATGTCTGAATCTATGGTAGTTAATTGACCAAAATTGAAATTTTTAAAAAATTGAAAAATTTTCCAATCTAATGCCATAGTAGCACCTTAAAGAAAAGAAAAAGAAATTTTGGTTGGCACGATACAATTCTTCTAGTGTCAAGTGCCATATACAGCACACACAAACAAGACAGAGCCCATATCCCAAGATAAAGTTGTCTCAGAAAATTCTCCAGCTGCAAAGGAGGCATTAAAGGCATTTAAAAAATTGAACAACAAAGGGTATGATATTTGATCATGGTGGCATTCCCTTAAAATTTACGTAGCGGTTTTATTCAGTTTTGGTCCCTCTTTCTTAGACATAAAAAAGGAATTTCACATGTTATGATGATTTATATGTATATACACTAAGTGTTATGGTCTGCTCAATCGTGCTGTCAGCCACGGTAGAAGAAATCCTTTTTTATGTCTTGAAACACAAGTGATGGTAGAAAATGAATGTCTTGCATGCCTGCAAGGTAAGAATCCCTTTAAAGTACTTGCTACAAACAACAGATATTCCAGTTTGTGCCTATGGGAACCTATTTCCTTTGGTTTCCCGGATTTTCTTTGTACTGTCCTCAATTGCTACACATATGCATACCGATTAATGAAATTTAAGGTGATCACCTCAGTTGGCAAGGTGAAGAGTTGATACGAGTATGGAATAGAAGCTAGAATTCTTTGATTACAAGTCTGTAGGCTAATCCCTGAAAAATCAAGGTTCTACTTCAATTTGTTCCCCATGATAAAGCAAGATCTGTGCATTCTTGCATTTATTTTGGTTCATGTGAATTGTTACACACTAAAGATGAACCCTTCTTTCACAGGTCTACACACGAGAACCAGACAAGCTCCGACAAAACTCATCAAAGCTCATCATCCATTCCAACAGAGCCCAAAACGAAAGATACAGACTTGAGTATAAAGTTAGTACCTCTGAATTGAAATTTACAAGTTGGAAGTACGTAGAATCATTTGTTGCCTTGTGTATATCAATGAACTGCTGATGAACCTGTACAGCATAGACCGCATTGTTTGGCAAAAGTTTTAAGACACACAACAGGAACATGCAAAATTAGCTCTTGTTTTTTATGTGTCAAATAAATGCCAATTCACGGAGCATCTTAAAGATTTACTTCAAGTACCGGGTGAGTCAGAAAAAACATTGAATGTTTGGAGTACTGTCATGTCGCGTTTAGACGTCCGATCATCATAAACTAAAGTTTGCCATGCAGGTAAAAGTGCAACTTAGATCATTGAAATCAGTCACTTGATGCATTAGTTCAAAAGTTTTTTGTAAGATCTTATATGGGAATCTTGAAAACTGATTGAATCTTTAACCAAGCCCCTTCAGCATTTTACCCTGCCAACGTTGTAGGTATATACACATAATATTAGCAGGGAAGAAAGAAATGGTAGGGAAGGAGTGTCAGCAGGCAGGCAGCCCCATTGTGATTTACAGCATGTTGTGTTAGTTGAAAAACTCTCTCCACAAAATAAAGAAGCATATTCTTTTTAATGCTTTTCAAACATATTCCCTTTGCAGGGCAAGCTTATGACATTGCATCCCAAGGGAGGAAATACTATTTCCTAACTATTTCAATCTCCCCTGATGATACCACATGTACAGGTAACTTTGGCAGGGTTAAAATGCTAAAGGGGCTTGGCTAAAGATTTCATCAGTTTTCAAGACTCCTTACAAGGGCTTACAAAGAAAATGTTTTTTACTAATGGATCAAGTGACCAATTTCAATGTTAGAAAGGGTATGATCTAAGTTAGACTTCAAGCTGCACGGAAAAATTTAGTTCACACTGATCGGATCATTAATTGCGATGTCACATTACTCCAAATGTCCCATATTTTTTCTGATCGTAGATGTTCAATCATATTCATAAATTCACATTCATAGGTCGACTGCAATGATCAACAATAAGCCCCAAGAAGATCTGTCAAGGTCACATCCAGTGGAGACACCTACTGTGGATGCTTTGTAAGCTAAATTCTATTATTCTAGAACAACTAGCATCTTTCTTTATAAAGTGCATTTCAGTATAACCACAATTTTTAAAAAATGTATTTATTTCTAAATGTTTTGTCTTTCTAGAAATGCTTGCTGAAGTGAACATGTATTTAAAGCTTTACTACTTCAACTTTAAAAGTCAGCATTGCTTGAGAATCTTATGGACAGTTGAAAAGACATGATATGTATCCCAATGACAAAGGTGCATTGCGATACCCACAAGTCTAAAGCTCAGAGTTTATTGTTTCAGTAAATTAGTTGACTAAAATTTCCTTTTTTATTCTCAGATTGACAAAGCCAGTGAGTCAACCAAAGAACATGTATCAGAGCTCAATTTTTGGTCAGCAGCCAGAGGACGCCAATATTCCATTTGATATGAGTGAGTTTGCTGAAAAGGTTGCGAAAAAAGTAGTCAAACTGACAAGTGCTCAGTCTTCAAGTGATAAGCAGTCAAAAGAGATCCCACAAGTGACGTCAAATGCAGCAAATCTGACAGAGTTTGTCGAGCAATATCCTGACTTTGAAATCTTGGGTGAAAGTCCATGCAAAATTTTAAGACGTAGAGCATGCTTTCTGTTTTTAAATTCAGCTTCTTCAGCTGCTACGAAGCCTTCTGGTAGTGCAAATGGATGCTTGAGTCTTGGTTTGCAATTGAGTGATGAAAAAATGGTAAAATTAGTGTCAGGCAACTGTGATTTGTGGTGGCACCAAAAAGCAAAGCTTCTGGAGCATCTTTCTGGGGATACTCATCAAAAAGCCATGCTCCATGCCAAGTCACTGGAAAACATCTTGAAACGTGAAGTCAAAGTAGTGAAAAATCAGTTGCGCACAGCATTGGGTATTGGGAAATCCAAAACTGCAGCTGTACACTATGGAGAGAGAATTGCTGAGCTGTTTTTGGCGGGTGGAGATGTTGGTGATTATAGTCACTCACGGAAGCTTTTTCCAGATATGTTATCAGTAATGACATCCTACATCGACCAGAAAACAGCAGAATTCCTAGCTACACCTCTTCCAAATACTGGATTGAAGCCGAACTTCTATGTCACGGCAGATAAGTCAACAAATCTACGGAGACAAAATCAAGTATCACTGCTGTGCCCAGTTGTGGATGGAAAGCGTCAAGGGTTACCACTAGATATGCATCAGGTTTACAAGACCACTGATGGTGTTGGTGGAGGAAATGATATTCTTGCTGAAGTAATTTTAAAGGATCTTGAAACTTTTGCCAACATAAAAGAAGCTTCGCTCTTGCAGATGCAAGGCAAAGTTGTTGATGGGCAGTATGTCAACAATAAGTTCATTGATGCCATGAACAAACCAATCTTTGATATGCTGCAGGATGTGCCTTCACCGGAAGCATTGGAACATGGTCTTACAGATGCATTTTGGTGGCTGTGTCAGTGGGATCCAGCACATTGGTTGGATAAAGTCTTTTCTAAAATGAAAAATGATGCATTTGTAACCAGACTATTGAGAAGGACTGCACTGTACCACCAGATATTTGGAAGAGGAAGATGCACAGCATAGCTGTTGAAACATCCAAAGAGCTTAGTCTCCCTTTCCGAGTTACAAATGCCTTTGCCCATCAAAGGTTTCTTAGCTCAAGTTATTTATCACTGAAGAACTTGGAAGAAAGTTTGGAAGTCTACATAGAGGCATTCAAAGATCATGATAATCGGGAGGACATCGGCTACCAATTGTATGGGCAGGACTTTGTCATTGATATCCTTGGCACCTTAGATCTGCTTTGGCCACTGGTTGTTCTGATGCTACAAGTGCAAGCACAATGGTGTCCTGGTTGGAAGCTTGAAAGATACATACCAAAGGTGAGAGAGCAAATGCAAACTTTCTGCGACTCTATTGAAGATAACATCCCATCGGCTGAAGCATCCCCAAGGCTGAATAAACATATGGAATCAATCAAACAGTTCACGTACGGCAGCTGTGATCTAGAGGAAGGTTGGTTCATTGTAAATGCCCCAGATAATGGAAAGCCAGTGGAATGGATTGCACGAGAACCCGATGACTGCAAACAAGATTTGAAGTCATTGGCTGAAAGAATGATTTCTGAACTAGATGAACGTTTCCAAAATTACTGTCCACCTCTCAATCAACAACTGTCAGCTTGCCTTGACTTTGGAAGGCTCTTCACTGGCTTGTGCGGAACACGTAATGCAGTGGGACATCCAGTCAATAAACGAGAATATGGATCACTTGGAGCCAAGGAATTTCAACAATGTGCTGAATTTGTTTCAGCATTGCCATCTGTTTCTGAACACAACCTCGAGCTTGGGCCAGAACTCAATGCTGCCGTGTTTTGGAAACTGAAATCTGCTCTTCTGGAAGTTGTTTGGGGAAAGTTATATAGGAAAGACATACGGTGCATGGTTTGAAGAGGCATCATGTCCCAATCTATTCTAGCAGAAGAAATCAAATAAAGAAGATAAATGATCTATCAAAAGTTCTGACACGACTAAAAGATGATGAAGTTAAACTATCCTTCCTGCTTTGACTGTCACAGCATCTATTGCTTGAGTTGGACAAATATTTGTATTGGAAACTCTATCCAGTGAACTGATTCTGTTTTTTACGTATGTCATCTTATTTACAAAAAATCTAGTTCATTTAAATTGGTTGTATCCTTCTCAAGTTGCAAAGAGTTATAATCGATTTTGTGGAACTAGTTCATATCAAAAACCTCAAAGCAGGACTGAAATCTAATATGATCAAATTTACTTACGATCCAACATCATGAAAATAGTTCATAAATACAAAGTATTTGTTTCACGGTCCTAAGCCTAGACAATTGCGCAGCAATCACTTAATAGACAGATTGACGTTGATTATGAAAACTGGAGAGCTGAATTGTTAATAGATTATTAAGTCGAGAGGAACCTTGTTTATAGAATCATTTGTAATTTCGGAAAGTGCGACTGATTCTGACAAATTAAGTTTCTTCAACTAAGTTGCACCCTTGTCTGGTTTATATCCGGTATACACCTATGCAATTATCAAATGTGAATGTTGTAAGACAGTGGCATGGATAACGAAATATTGTTATTTGTGAGCTATCGCTTCCAAAAACTGGCACGTTTAGAACAACATTAAACAATGCGTTTTCACAATGTTAACATGTTTTACTCCAGCGTGCACCAAACAGGGTTGTATTTTACTCGTACCATACATAGACGTAGGAATCATGGGGCACTGGGGGACGTGCCCCCCAAGATTTTGCAATAGACAAAAAAGTGCCCTTTTTATTTCTAGAAAATGCCCCTTTTTCTTAAGGGAAAAGTGCCCTTGAATTGTCGTGCCCCCCAAGTTTGAGATGCTTCCTGCTTCCCTGACTCGTATTGTTCGTAAGTTGTGCTGCAATTAACTCCACTCCAGCAAACTTCCATTCACCCTTGCAGGGGATTTAATCGTCCATTGTCCTTTGTTGAAGAAGAATGCAGAGGTTGCGCGCCGACAAGGCGGTTTTAGGCAATGGCTGGAATTTTGCGAAAGTGATCAAATCTTCAACGCTTCTCCCTTACTTAAACATTAATAACTTTGGCTTCGCTCGAGCTATCTTGACAAATTTTGTCTCATTCTGCTGTGCAGGATAAGCTTTATTAGCTTACAATCAATCTTTGCTGTAATATTTCATGAAGTACAATTTTTCACGGATCTCCATCAATTTCATAAGAAACTTATCCGGAATTTTTTATTTTAAGTATTTTATTTTTGGAGAACCATTGGATTTTGCCCTTCCAGGCGATTTATACCTGTTTTTTTGCATGAGTAGGAATACTTTGATGTTCCAATCTGGAATCAAACGAATTTACCGAAAAAGCGTAACTTATCCCAAAATTATGGGGCGTTTTCTGTGGAGTGCCGTTGGGAGAACCGAGGAATTCACAAGAAACCGGACCTCAGACAATGCCCAAAAGCTTTTTTTGCAACAATTACTCACATTCAAACGAGCAGCAGACTATGCAATCCAATGACAGTGGAAAAACGCTCAGAACCTTAATGCTTCTCACATTTCATAAAGGAATCTGTAAGTTTGTGTAAAGTGCAACAATTTTGCCACGCCCACATTTAAGATAGTGCTCAGCGAGTTTAGCCAACAACACCTATTTCGGCATAAATGGCTGAGAACTTACTTCTTGCGTCAGGGATGATGGTGGAAAAATTTCATGCAAAAATCTTGATAGGTTCTCAAGTTATGAGTCTTTATTTGTTAAGAACCATTTTGAGGCAATTGGGACACTGGCAAATTTATGTGTTTTTGTCGTGTCTCCTAAAATATTGAGGTGAAAATATACGTTCAGGACCTTCTCATGCCCCTTCCCCTCTAATTCAATGTTGGGATGGTCAAATGGCGTTTGATTCAACCAACATTGAAACGGGGGGAGCGGGGGGCACTGAATCAAACACTGAAGTAGTGCAATTTTGTGACTTGTCCCAAGAATTTTGACCAAGATTGTAGATGAATTGCACTCAAATTGCAAATCTATAATGGTTCTATCGGAATTTGACGTAAGAATGCAGTGCATTTCATTTCATTTCGTTTCATTTTATAATATTTATGCAGGGTACGTATTCAAGTTATGCTAACATTGATTTACAAACTGCCCTGTTACAAAAGAAAAGCTACAAAATTACAGTAAAGATAAAAACTACTTAAAATACGTAAAAGTAAAGGAAAGGTGAGACAATGCTCAGGATTTGTTATTTTTCAGTGACGATTTGAAGTGGGTAAAAGTATTGGCCGTCTTACTTTCTCTTTTTAAATCATTCCAAAGTTTTGCTCCTCTATACGAGAAGCATTTTTGGCCACATGCGGTTTTTAGAAGAGGTACATAGAGGTCAGTGCTGGTGTTACGAAGCTGTCTAACACAGGTTTCAGATAACCTTTGGAACAGTCCTGTAAGATACTTGGGCGCTTCATGGTTTATGGACCTATAGACCATTTTCACTGTTTCTGTTTCTATGAGCTCTTTGACCGTTTGCCACCCCAACTGCCTGATGATAGGTAGTGCAGACATTCTGTAGGGGCTGTTTGTCACGATTCTAGCTGCACGATTTTGGAGCTTCTGAAGCTTGTTGAGTGCTGTAGTGCCACAAACACCCCAAACGGGGCAACAGAAACGGAAATAAGGCTCAACCATACTTCTGTACATAGTCTGCAGTATGCTTAATGGGAGGTACTGTTTCGCATGGCGTATCATACCTAACGCCCTTGATATCTTTTTTATCACTTCTGCAATGTGAACATCCCAATTCAGGTATTGTTAGTGAAAACTTCCTCACAACCATCTTAAATTTAATCATCTCACAGCAAGAAATATCTAAATTTCCCTATAGTTTTTTCATGGAAATTTAGGGGAAACGGACAGTTTTCTCTTGGAAATTGAAGGGAAACGGAAATTTCCATTTCCCTCTCAGGAAACTGTTAGGAAAGTGTCCGTTTCCCCAAAATTTCCAATGAAACAACATGGGGAAATTTCACAATTTTTTGCAGTGTCTATTAATGGTGTACAGTATTTCATACCTTTTTGGTTTATATGTAATTTAAGCAAGTTCCTACCAATGACGTATGATTTTAAAGGCATCATAGATGAACTACTGTGTGCAGGACAAGAAATTTCTCAGAGAGATTATAGATAAATTATATGGATTTTGTGTTCTTACAGTCAAGGCAAGAGTAGTGTGACCAATTGAAATGGATTATGCGAATATTAATCATATAATAATCAAATATTGATTTGCAAGAATAAAAAAATAATAACATTTTCATTTAACTGACCACCTCAACATTGTGTAAGTTAGACGATAGTTCAGTGGATGTGTGTGCTTGAAGAAGAAAGACAAAACAAGCCATTCCATGTATTTAGCAGTACAAGGGCCTTACACCACATGTCATATCATTCTTTGAATTATTATTTGAATAATAATCCATTGACAATTTGGAAAAATCAAATATTTTGGGATTATACTGGTCACACTTCTCTTGCTTTGATTATAATTGTACAGTAGCCTGAATTGCTGAAGTGGTTTGGTATGCATTGTTGTTAACAGATAAACCAGTTCCAGAAATAAATATATGCCAAGTGTGCACATTTATAGTTACAACTGATGAATGCATAAATCATTTAAATTCCCATTTAAGTAAAGTCTGCAAGAATCCTGATTGTGGTGTCATCAACCCCATGCAATCTTGCAGAGCACGCGGAGCTGTCTTTGAGAAAACACAGAAAAGAAAATCAACCCTTAACAAAACGACAACTTCATTGTGCAGGCCAGCAGGTGGCTGAAGTAAAACACAGGTCATGCAGGTCAACACTGATGGTAAAACATCCGTGGCCCCTGCTGGAGATAAGTCTTTCAGACTTTCGCAGGCTAGCCACGTTAAATATAATACCTACCTACCTATGCATCCTTTGACACTTCTTACACATATACTTTCTAACTTGTTTCTTAACAAGGTCTACTTTGTTAGATAAAATACGATAACTTCTGGAAGTATATTTTCCCTTACCTTAATGTTATGGATACGAACATATCAACCTGTATGTCAGAAAAATCTTGCTACACATAAGGCATAATGATCGTATTTTTATCATTCAGATATCTTTGTGCTGTTGCATACAGATGGCTGGTCAGGTGGATCTTTGGTTATCTTGGCTGGGATAACACACGCCCACTGCCAGCCTGTATTTACAATTTTGTGAGGAAACTCTACCAAACTAATAATCAGAAAACTGGCTACAAAGGTTCAGATGAACGACATTGAACAATAATGCTTAATTTTTGTCAGGTACATCCAAATGAGATACACAGTAATCGAGAAAATCAAATTCACTGATATAGGGTCCACTGTGGACTTGCCCAAGTCCTCCTGTAAGAAAGAAATGGATGACTTGTCCCGAACTGCTCCTCATTAATTATTCATAATGATGTGTGTGATGTGACTCGATCCAATGCTAATAATAGGACCTAACCACAAGGAATTTGAAAACCAGGGGGTCAGTTGTAGCTGTCAACACAGGTGGGCTGTTGCGGAAATGGTGGTGCCAGTATATACTGTAAGCACCCATTAGTTTGACATATGGCCATTTACGTTTCTACCTTGGTTTGCCCCTATCAATTTCTTTCAGGGAAGGGCAGTACAGTATCTTGTCTACTATTTGTCAAACATCATCAACAAAGGTACTGCCTGCTGTACCAAAACCCATCCGGCTATCCAGCTGTGTTGTCCAGCTGTGAACTGTTCAAGAAAGGTCATCCCTTTCTTTCTTACAGGACAACTTGGGCAAGTCAAGGTCTACTGGGGGTAAAGTTAATAAATTTGGGGTAAAATGAGTAAGGCAATAAATGTGAATAATTGTTGTAAAAATCTAAATGGACAGTTAATATTTTTTAAGGAGACGGCAGGAAAACACGCGCACACACGGGTTGGAGGTGTGAAGACAGTGCAAGGCGACGCGAAAACCGAACTGAACTGAAGGAGACGATATTACATGACCAAAACGAGAAATACGACCTCGAATACGACATGGCAGAAGGGAAAGATGAAAGTACCGGTAAGTGAAATTGTTCCTCTCATTTATTAATGCATTGGGCCTTTTTATTGTCAGGCATTCTGCTGCTTCTCTGCCCCGAGCGGGAAGGTTAAGGTAGGCCTATGGGCCTCATGCCTACAAATCAAAATCTCTTTGTCTTTTCCCCTGCAGTGGTTTAAGTGGGTTGTGGTTTCTGAAGCTGACCTTATGCTTTTCAGAAAATAGCAACGCAATCTGGTTGACTGACAATGGCAGATTTTGAGTATGCTGTTGTGTATTCCATTTTCCCAACGATTGTTGGGATACAAGCCGATTTTGATGAGGGGTTCAAAATGATCTTGTACCCAAAGACGAAAGCCGTGGTGGCAAATAGCGGCGTTCTTTCTTTGTCTTCAATCAATCAAACAGAAATGTTTGCATACGATAGTGCTATCTATCAACGTTCCTCAGCACATGTCTGCTTACATTTCGACACTACAGCCTCTCCCTATTTATGATCATGAAAGTAGCCTTGCCAGGGACTGGGGGGCTATGGCCCCCAATGTTTGGAAAATTTGCAAAAATGAGCCATGATGGGGCAGAAAATGGGCCTTTGTCAGGTAAATTTCCATAAACAATTCATTTCTTATCAGGCTATGCCTCTAAGTTTACATTTTGTGTGCCAATATAAAGCCTTGCTTTATTCCACAGGTGAATTATCAGAGTCATTGCTTTCGTCAAAAAGTGAGCAAGGATTGATTGAGAATTTGAGAGAAGAATTAAAGACTCTGAAGGTAAGTAATGTCTACTGCAGGTAAAGAATGAATGGAAATGTTAAAGACTCTGCGCTAACTGGCATCCTCTGCATGATGAAGCTATACCACAATTCAGTTTGTTCAATCCCATATTGCAATCCTAGAACGTCCACCTGTTTACAAATTTATTTCGAGTCTTCACCTTGTGGAGCTAATGTTATTAAGCCATAAATCCTGATTGTTTTTCAATGCCGAGTTTTCGCTCAACAAAACTTTCAACAAAGACAAATACGTAGGGTCCAAAACTTGATGTTCCCTTTCTCCAATTTTCAAAGGGCCTTTGAAACCTTCATAAACAATGTTGTGAATTTTGTTTTGCAAAGAATGTGAGCAATGGTTGTCGATTAGCGCAGAGTCTTTATGCTAAGTTTATAGCAAAATATTTCTGTAGGTATATTTGCCGCGTAGCTTTCTTTTGGTGGCAATGTATGTGGAAATATACCATAGCAGTGTAGTCACACAATCATGAACTCATCACAGGCAGAGTCTCTTATTCTACTGAATACAACTGAATGCGTATTTGTCTTTCAAAAGACTATCGTCTGATTTGGTCATTGTCTTGAAACGTGGGTGGGGAGGCGGCATTGCTTTTATGATGTAATGCCAACAGAATGAACTGACTGCAAGAATGAGCGGTCATGAGATGGATGGGGGCAGGTTGAGGGGGCAAATGCATCGTGTAATGTCAGAAGAACCAGAAATGCCTAGTATTTACTTTCATTCCATTCTATGTTGGTGCAGTTTATTTTCACTTACTAAAACGTGGCACTCACTAATTGATGTTATTGCTAGATCTTTATGTTCAATAGAGGCAAAATCTAAAGTGCTGAATTTTTTGCACATGACCTTGAAATGAATATGGAATTAAAATCAATGGAATCATAATTCAGATAACCCTGTCATCTGCAAACGCTGTCACATTTTCTGGATTGGTTCTTTGTGTGGTTTTAATGGCCTAATTTGCTCTTTGTTTTTACTTGCAGCAACAACCTCGTCCTGAGGATAACCCCATTCCAGAGACCCCGTGGAATATGTTCCCTCAAAAAGGTCACTACCTCAGAAACATCATGAGGTTCAGTGGATATGAAACAATTGATTCCATCCCAAAGCTTCGATCAAAGGAAGAGCGGGGAAAGCTGTTTGAATTTGTCAAGTCAGTGAGTGAAATAATTGAAAGTAAAGATAAAGTACTTTTGAAGGCCGTCCTGCAGGAAAAGAATGTCGAGAAGGGAAGCTAAATACTGCGTGAGCATATTCATAAGTGATGGAAATGTGAGAATGCAAACCAATCTTAAGGATTTTGTATGTCTATGAGTAGCTTTCTAGGAAGGAAACACATGCATGGTTTGGATGCTCCAAAGCACTTACAAGCATTTGCGTTTTGACAGATGTCTGCGTCTTGCTGCTAAAACAGCCTATTGTAGTACCATGGGCATCTTCAGATCCTGGATGATCTGCAAGCATAAGGCATTGAATGAAATTTGCAACAGAGCTGCTAAAGATTTGAGCTCCAACTTTAACATTCATTTCTGTCATTGGAATTCAATGTGCCCTTGACCTTAAGTCACTTGGATATCTTCCAGTGTGATGAACTTATCAAAACTACTTACTTGCCAAAAAATTTTCCTCCCCGTGGCAAACAATATGCCAAAGCCCATTCATCCATTTTCACCAAGCTATGATTTTTCTTGTGACACATACTTAAAGTCAGGTCAAGGAAGTCAGGTTAAACTACTCACACCAATGATCAGTTTTATTCCAACACTTTTCCGTGAAAGAGCCCAGCTACTTGACTTTCAATTGAAATTAGAATGTGCACTCCAAGAGATAATTTTTTCATCTCTAGGATTTTCCCCTTGAAATGATAGCTGACTTTAAAAAATGATACTTGGGAAGGAGTGCACACCCCAACAGCAGAATAATACCCACCTCCCCTGCCCCAAGGAAAGGGCTTCTGAGCTGCTCAAGTTCAGCGCACAGAGCACTTTGTTTCTGTAAGTTTTCGTTGTTTCATTGGCACAAACAAAACTTTAATGATCCACAAAGGAGTGCATTGGAGTCAGAAACACAAGAAGACAACTTCATTAAACCAACAAGATTTCTGCTTGATAGCAAGCTTCCCATAATTTTCCATGCAAAAACTACTATCAACCTCAGGAACAATAATCTTTCGCTTTCAAATGCCCTGGCCTTGTTTCTTTCACTCGTCAGATGATCCTCAATATATAAATTTCTTCACACAGAGATGTGTCCCTTGTTAGCTCAAAGTAAACTGCTGCCACTTCCAACAAGTACAAGTTCCTACATATACAGTAAATGATCTTTCCATACATTATGACAGCAAACCAATGGAAACATCTCATTATTGCTGTATCTTCAGCAGCACCTGAAATTGAAAAATTGAAATGTAGAACTAAGCATGGATGAGAAAAGGCACTGTATCCAAGAACTGCACACCTTTACTAGGGCTTTGGCAGAGTTTGGGTCAAGAACAGTATAGGCACTAATGGATAACTATCTACAGTAGTAGAGATACCATCATAAATATCCTTGATAAAAATTAGATGATGTGGGACTTTGTTTGCCTTGTTTTCACAACATCCATGCATTTTAGGGGTGAACTGCAATGAAATTATTGATCTTGGGTAGGGAAGTAGGAGGCATCTCAAACTTGGGGGGAGGCACAGCACTTTAAGGGCACTTTTTCCTTAAGATAACAGGGCATTCTAAAAAGAAATAAAAAGGGGACTTCTTTGTTTATAGCAAAATCTTGGGGGGGCACATGCCCCCAGCATCCCCCCAGCACTTATGTCTATGATCTATGGGGCCAAGACAACACACACACACTGAAAATGCATTTGAAATGAAGTGACAGAAGTAGAGCTAGCCCCCTCTCCGTCTACCTTTAAATGTAGACTCAAATGTGAATTTTTCATGATTTTACACGGTAAATATTCTTTTTTATTTATTTTTGTAGTATTGTGTAAGCAGGTTTTGCGAAGGTTCCCTGAGAAGCAGCCACTCTAGGCTGATGGGTACACCTTGTTTAAAGAATTTAAAATGAAAATGAAGAACTTAAAATGAAATGAGAGGTTGCTGGTAGGTAGGCCCCTCGAAGCCCCCTACTGCAAAGAATGAAAGCCATCTGATTGACAGAATGTGTTTATTTACTGCAAAATAGTATCAAATAGTAAAACAATACTTAACATATTTCAACACAACTTGGCCAGAAAAATCCATAAAACAAGTTTGATAGACGATACAGCGGCCGCCTCCAAAGATGCCTCCCTTAGCCTTGTCTCAATGAATCTAGGAGAACAGCATTTGGCTTGGCGCCTTCATCGCTTCAAAATCTTTGGCTTGACTGAGTTCAAGCAGCCCTCCTGACGAGCTTGTCATAGCTGTGACGTCGCAACCATGGCTTTATTCCAAATAAGGTCATTTCAGATGAATGCGCCTCTTGCAAAATTCAGACAAAGAAGCGAACAGCATTTCATTCCCATCTAATTTTCTAGTTTTTTCCCGCCGCTGAATCACAAAACCGCACACGAGGGCAGCCTCGCTTTTGCAGAGAAAGAGACTTTGGCCATTACGAACTTGAAGCAATGAATTGAGCTGAGGCAGGGAAGCAAAGGAAAGGCAAGAAAGGCAGAAGAAACCACGATAAAGACACAGGTATGTTTGCGTTTACATTTTTAACTATTGCTTCGTTTCCTGCGACCCATGGTATGTGGTATGACAATGTATCTGTTGTGTTGATTCATTGTGTTGCATTTGTCATAGCTTTCCGTACTTTAATGCATGATTTGTTGCAAACATTGATGCGTTGTACAAGTTTTTTTCATAAGACATTGGTTTATTAGAGACTAGTGCTAAGATGGCCAAAGTTTTAAGAAACCCTAGTACTATGTCTGAGAACTACTAAGAAACTTTTCAAAGTTAAAAGCATGGATATCATAGCGAATAGATTGTTGAACCTTCATTCTTGAGCTATTTTATTTAACCATGTGTGTTTTCAACATTACAGAACACTGTCAAGAAACATCTCTGCAACATATCATGCGAATTCTGCATTCAAAAAATAAGAAACCAATTAAGAAACTTTTAGTACTAAAATGGACAAATTTTCATGTCATACTAAGAAACTTGTAGTACTATGGCCTGATCCAAGTTTCTTATTAAAAAACGTGTACTTTATCTTATGAAACAAAACTATCTTTGACTTAATCATTCATCATTACAGACTAAGTCCAGTTGAATTGGCCAATGTAACTTTTTCAAACGTAGATGTAGAAAAGCAAGAACTTGTAGATAAACTAATTAAACTTTATTCACTTACTAATGTACAGCACAGCTGAGACCATGCAGTTATACCTAAAAAATTTGGGGATAAGTGCAGAAATTACGATCTTTGGAAAGCTTCATGACAGTTTCATAATTCGTTGCTGTACCAAGAAGGTAAGTTATACATTGAGAAATAACAACAAAGGCCTCATAAGTGGCCTTTGGAAGATCTTTGGAAAGCTTCATGACAGTTTTGTAATTCGTTGCTGTACCAAGAAGGTAAGTTATACATTGAGAAATAACAACCAGATGACACAGACATGAGTAAAGGAAAGGCAGCATAAATACATGCCAACAATTTGTCATGTCTAATGCAGTTACATTTAAATATCTTAAAAGTTTTGTGATTATTGTTTTAGTAACATGAACCATGGATTAGTAATGATTGGAGCTCTCTTTGAGTGGTATGAGCGTTCTTAACAAATAATTACAGTAGCCTATGGAACCCTCTTTGAAAACTGACTTTGAACCCGAAACGCTAAACCCGAGACCTAAACCCGAAGCCCGGAAAAAGTCCGACCATCATCCACCAACTGCCAACAAATCTCATCGTAAATCCATGTGGTTTTGAAAAAAAGCAAAGTACACCATAAGAGCCCATTTGAAAGAGTGAGAAGCAGTGAGTGTGAGGTATCGTTTAAATGTGATAGGAATATGAGAAGAAACGAAAAGTGAATGGGCGAATGGAGCAATATGTCAAGAATGTAAATCATTTTTCCATGTGTAAAGCAAATTAGTACAAGAAATGTAAGTGATAGCATTGTCAAGTGGCGCCAAAAGTCTTCATCAAACTTTGGAATATCAAAGCTCATCATGGCATCAAGAATATTTCTAACAGAAAGATCTTTTGCTTGGACAAATCCATTTATGAAAATCAATTAAATTCTGTTCTGTAAGTCACCTTTGTCATCTCTATGTATGTATGTATGTATATTTTTGCCATACAAATGAAATTACAATTTATGATAAAAAAGAAAAAAAACCAAAGCGAAATCTATTTACAATAATACTAAGGCCACGTTCACATTACTCCGTTTTCATTTAGATCCGTTTTTGCTGCTAAGAACGGAGCTATTTTTCCTCCCTGTTCACATTACTCCGTTTTTAAAAACAAAAACGGATATCTTTCGAGTGGTGTTCACACTTGTCCTCAACAACGGATCTGATTACCCTTTGTTTGTCTTTGCTCTCTGTTCTTTGTTTTATTTGTTTCCTGATTATGTTTCGGTCTTTGTTTGTTATCAGCGTTTCTAAATTCCTCTGTTTTTGGGTGGTCACATTACAGTCATGCGTTTTTGTTTAGCTCAGTTTTTCTTTGGCTCCGTTTTTGCCAGCGTTTTCATTTAGCTCCGTTTTTGGGGTGGACTAATGTGAACGTAAAGCCAAAAACAGAGCTAAACAACTCAGTTTTTATCCAAAAAGGGAGTAATGTGAACGGGGCCTAAGTTTACAGGCAAAAAAAGCTAAATGATTAAATTTAAAAAATACCCCAGGCTAAAAATGGCAGGGATAGCATTAAAAAGGTCAATCCAACCTTGTTTCCATAAGGGTCCCTCCTGTGGTATAACCAAAGAAATGTGATCTGAAAAAAGGCTTTTGTCTGCAAAAAATGAGAAATTCCAAAAAAACGGTCCTTAGTAAGAGACATATATGGGTCATTCCAAATAAGCACAACAGATTTCGTTTTCAATCAAACAGAAATGTTTGCATACGATAGTGCTATCTATCAACATTCCTCAGCGCATGTCTGCTTACATTTCGACAGTACAGCCTCTCCCTATTTATGATCATGAAAGTAGCTTTGCCAGGGACTGGGGGGCTATGGCCCCCAATGTTTGGAAAATTTGCAAAAATGAGCCATGATGGGGCAGAAAATGGGCCTTTGTCAGGTAAATTTCCATAAAGATGACGTTATCAAAAGTCCTTCTTACTTTAACCACAGGTACCCATGCATCTGAGAACCTCAGAAAAAAAATTCAGCAAGTAATCTCATTTGGTTCAGGTTTTATGATGAATTGAATATTTAGCCAATTGATTCAAAAATGTGTTTTTTCTTATAAGATGGCAAATTCAAGTTCAGATGTATGAAAAACGAAATTTCCTATTCAACCTCAATCTGCATTCAATTATAGTACTCTATGAATGGTTTTAGAAATTCAAAGTTATGGATAATTGCAGACCAAAGTATTCATAGAATATTGCTTCAAAGTTTGAACCACATATGATTTTGGCCTCAAAATGTGCCTGGGGAAGGGATTTTGGTGTTGGCTTTCTGATCGATAAATACCGTGGCACTTTTCAGTTTTATGGAATAGAATATTGATCTATCCCAGATGCTATATTACAAACAATCAAACGCATTTCACAAAATTCCTTCATCCAGGGGGGGGGGGTTGCAAAGTCTCTCAATTTTTGCCTAAATGTCTAATTTTTCATACTTTCAGACGGCATCTTGCAAAAATCCTGAAAAAGTGCCAAAACAAGGGAAATTTCTTGCTGACATGACAACAATAGCTCTGTCAAGATGGATGCACGCTCAAAATGGTCAAATTTGGCCAACTTCAACCGGCTAGAAATGTTGTGTCCCAAGGAGGTACATTCCTGCAATTTTTTACATTGGCTCCTACACATTAGAATTTATTTTCTTGCAAACATGAAAGCGAAACAGAGTCTGGAAGGGTGTCAAGTAGCAACATTAGCCAACACAGGGGGTAACGTGATGACTGAAGAATTTTGGAACACATAATTTCATCGTGAAATTATTTACGGTTTTTATTCCAAAGAAGCCCCTTTTAGAATAGTTCATAATGAATGGGTTGTATCCCCAGGGGGGGGGGACTTCGTAGTTCAAGGTGACGTATCCGTTGCAAAACGTTGCAACTTTTGGCCTAAGGTGGTAGTATCTTGTAGTACTGGAGGTAGTAACACCCAGTGCTAATAGGGTTAATAGAGGATCTTGTTTTGAAATCAGATGTTAATGTCAAGTGCCAGGAGTTTCTTGCCATTGTGCCAAATAATAAAGTCCCTGAACCGAACAATGTTTTGTTTACATTTATTATCGTTCTTTGGGTTACATTACATCATCACTGCAATATGACCACAGCTGTATAATTCCTTTTATTCATTCATACTGCCTGTTTTGTTATGTTAATTTGAAATACAGTCATCTGAAAGGCAAACATGGCCTTATCTTTTCTGTTGTGATCTAAATGTCGTATTTAGCCATGTTTTAACCGTAAGGAACACAAAGAACGACATGAAATAATCCACACAATTCACCATCTAACATTTGAACATTGTACCAGGATCCATTGCCCTTGGCATGCGGCAAATATGTAATAAATTAAGTTCTAGGCCTGCTTCCTTTCCTGTCCCAGAAACAAACAAAAAATGCTTAACTAGTTCTGTGAATAGTTAGAGAAAATTGAAAAAATCAACAATGCAAGAGACGCCACGGACAGTATAAAGTCCATCTCATAATTGCACGTAAACAAAACAACTGATGCAATACTTCATTGAGAAATTCCTGAGAAAGTATCTTAACATCACCTGTATAGAACAGAGAGGGTTTCAATCTGTGCAAATGGGAATCTGTCATCAAGGATATTTATTAGCTTCAGGCAGGAAATTTTAGTATCCCATAAAAAAGAGGAATTAGAAACAATTCAGAAGTTTAGCATAAAGTAGAAGGAAATGACTCAGTTCCATTGAAAAGCTCATTTTCTGAAAACAGTAGCATGAAAAGGTGCTACTGCTCCTATTGTAAGATCAAAATGTGATATATCCTTCTTCTACAAAACAGTGATGCCTTTTGCATAGAGGAGGTATACAATGCTATATGGAATCATTTTTTATCATCTTAGCTAATTGTTATTCTCCCAACAATTTGTATGAAAAATGGACAAACGATCGTTCTGTGCTTAGTTTCCAGCCTCACCTTGTGACTTTGATCTATCTGTTACCTCCTGATGCTCACAACTGCAAATATGAGTTAAAAGGCAGCCATTTGAACAATTTTTTGTCATGAAAGCTTTCAAAATTGGACTGTAACTCTCTATGGTAACTTTAAAACATTTTCTGGTTGTTGGCGAAAAATGTCCAATTTTTGATTTTGCATGCATCTTGAACTACATAATGGCAACTGATGAGCTTTACATTTTCTGATTCCTTGATATGTACTTTTTCAGAAATTAGCACACAGAAATTCATAGGTTGCCATAGACATTCTGATTTTGATGAATTAATCTGTAGTGGTTTTTGCAATTTGCGGAAATATAATTTTTATTTTAGTATAGGAAAAAGAAGCACTTATAGACAAGATATTACAATTCTGATTGCAGATTCTAGATCCTCTACCTTCAAAACCCCAGAGTACCAAATTTCAGATACACAAGGCATATGCCAACAGTTTTACTCTCATTCAAAACTGGACATCCGTGAAAAGCTGAGCAGTCACGGTTGACTGATTTCAGCGAAACATGGTAAAATTTAAACAGTGAAATTTCTGAAACTGTTAGTCATATTGAGCTGAAATTTTGTCTCAGCTCATATCATAAGTGTACCTACATGTGGAGAAAAAATCAGTACAGTCTGAAATAGTGGGTTACAAAAAGTGAAAAAAATTGATGACTTGACATGGATTGACCCACATTGTATTTAGAAAAATTACAGAAGAAACAAGGGACTTACGCCATTCGAAACTAGATATCCTCCCATGAATATCAGCATCAAAAGACAGCTGACTGTTCGTTGCACATATCCCACATTTGATTTTCCATGGCCATGAAATTAATTTTCCAGAACATCTTATTTCTTTATGTGTTTCACATTGAATTATCTTGATATTTTCATATTTTTCCAACTCTACAGAAAAGATGAAATAACACAGAAAATTATCGCATGTATGGATGGTTGTATCATCCGCATAGTTACAAATGTTTGTTTTTTTTAATCGATAACAAAAGATCATTGACATGGATATTGAAAAATAGAGGTCCAAGGACAGATCCTTGAGGAACGCCAGACCTTAGATGTTTATGTTTGCTGAAAGACCTACTGATTTTTACTTTTTGTTGCCGATTTTCCAAATAGCTGTAAACAAGCAATAAAGCTTCACGGCTGAAACCATAAGCATGCAACTTAGCAATCAGTAAGTCATGTCGAATACAGTCAAAGGCCTTTGAAAGGTCCATAAAGATAGCCCCTATTTTCCCACCGTTGTCCAGGCAAGCTTTCCATTTTTCTATAGCGTGCATCAATGCATGTTGGGCATTGTAGCCCTTGCAAAACCCACAAAGCAGCCGTGATAAATACGGAGACATGTGTGCAAAAATCTGGGTATCCATGAGCCTTTCAAATACCTTTGATACTGCAGGGAGAACACTAATTGGTCTGTAATTACCCTTGAAAGTTTTGACTTCTTTCTTAAAAAGTGAGCACACATCTGCTAACTTCAATTCATCCGAAAAGGAAGATTGTTCAATTGAGTCATTAAATATGATTTGCAAAGGTGTAGAGACTAGATCGCACTCACTTTTCAACAGTTTTGGAGGAATACTCTTGAAAGTGGTTGACTTGGAGGTGTTTAGTCTATCAAGTTCATTTTTCATATTTTCAACTGACACCTTTTCAAATGAGAAAGAACCAATGTTTCCATTAAAGGATCGGATTTTTTGGATACTCGGGTGTCTTGAAAACCCAAATAATATTTGATGGATGGGATCGCTAATATCTTCAGAAGGAAGAACAATATCTTCATTTTCAACAATTCCAAGAGAATCGGTGATAGTGACAAAAAAGTTATTAAAAGTTTCAGCTACTTCTGACTCGTTCGACACAATTTTCCCTTCTTCGATCAATGTTATGCGCGATTTTGCTGAGTTCTTATCCGAAATAAAAGGTTTGACAGTCTTCCAAAATCTTTTGTTGTCTGTAACTTCTGAAATGTCAAGTTGATTATGAAAATCTCCCTTTGCCTTACAGGATAATTTAACGCAAAAATTACGCTGTCTACGGAAAGCATCCCAGTTACTAGCTGTTCTATTCTTATTATATCTGTTTTTCAGCCTTGTGCGTAGCATGAACGCCTTGCTGAGAGTTCAGTTCATAAATGGACTGTCATTGGCACGAATGTACCTCTTTTTCATTGGCGCATGTTTATCTAGAACATGTAGAAAGGTATCCTGAAAGGATGCATAAGTTATCAATTGTACATCAAGGTCAGCAAGTTCCGTTTGAAGCTCCTGTCGAAATGTTTCTTCTCAAAAGTTTTTATAGTCCCTGTAGTTAACAATATTTTGTTTTTGTTTGTCAAAGGAAGCTTTCAAAACTGTAACGACCATTTTGTGAAAATCAGATAGCCCAGTTTCAATCGCCGTCGTATGTTGAAAGTTCCTTCCGCTATTTGTCAATATCAAATCAATGCACCTAGGGTTACCAGACTTAAAGCATGTAGGCTCTTTTACCAAGTTCTTAAAAGCAAAAAGATCCATGAAGTCACCTGTCTCCTGTTCCATTTCCATGGCATTGAAATCACCGACAACAATGAAGCTTTCATATTTGTCACTATAATGATCTATTGATGCACTAAGTTGGCCGAAAAAGTAAGGCTGTGACTGTGTTGGCGGACCGTATATGCTAAAAAATGCCCACTTTCTTTTTCGCAAGTTAATTTCAAACCCAAACTATATCATCCTCAAACTTGAAAGACTTTAGCAGTTTGGAAGGGATATCCTCTTTAATATAAACTAGTAGACCACCACCATTGCTATTCCGATCTAATCGAAATGGTTCCAAGTAGCCCTGGATGAAAAATTGACCTTCGGGGAGTGAGTTATCAATTTTAGTCTCAGCAACCATCAGAACATCAATGTGATCGTTAACAAAGTCTTTGAGTCCCTCAAACTCGTTCCTTACTGAGTTGAAATTAACGTATCCAATTACCAGAAGCCCAATGTTTTTTAGCCTCAGGTTTTTCAATTCAGGATTTCTGATCTTATCATCATTGCCTCCCAAGTTTGAGGAACGCTCTTGAGTGGCATCATCAATAGCAAGAGGGGAATCGTCAGACAAAATAAAAGAGGAGGGTACATGCTCTGCTGTGTCTACAGCGGGCGATTCACTAACCGGGGAGGGCATGTTATCCGCAGATATATCGTAACAATTTCCTTCTAGTCAATACCCCATTTCCCTTATGAAATTATTAGCTAATATCAAGGTCCCTTCATAATTCAGATGCAAGCCACTCCTATTTAGATGTAACTTTGGATCAATGTTACAGTTATCAATGTATTTCAATTTCATTCGGTCACATTCCCTTTCCAGTGCTTTGTTAACTTCAAGTGCTTTACCATTCAGTTTGTCTGCTCTCTGAACAATTCCTGATACTACGACCTCAGTTTCTCTATTTTCCATTTGTTTTGCAAGTTCCATGGTGTGTTCTGCAATGATCCATGGAGACAGTTTTGATCTAAGATCGTTAGTGCCACGATGCAGTATGATTCGGTTAGGCCTTTTTTGATGGTGGGACAAACGTAACTGTTCATCGCGTCGGTGTTGGCCGCTGCGAAGGATCTAACAAATACATTTTCACTATGTTTGATTGCTTCCTTCATCTTGTGGCCTTGAATGCCCTTGATAATTGAATCCCCTAAAATTTCTGTTGTTGTTGGTCTTTTCTGGGCTGAAGTTCTGCAAAGGCGATTGTTTTCTTCATTTGACCTTTCGTTTTCATTCAATTGTTTGGTGGTTGTTTCAAGATTGCCAAAACTGTTCATCAGGGCGGGAAATTCTTTTGTAGAGAGAAACAATGAGTTATCTACTGTATTTCATTTATTTCAGATGTATTTCAGATCGTTTGTTTTGCAATGCTTCTCTTACGTCTCTTCTCCTGGGACTACATTTCTGTTTGCGTGGTCTGCCCTGGACTTTTGTTCCATTGCTGAATTTGTTCTCCTGGGACGTACAACTTCCCATTCATAGGCATTGTCTCTGGTCTTTTCTTTTTTCGCATTTTGAGAGGAGTCAAAACAGGCATTTTTCCTGCTATCATGGGAGATCTGATCAACAAGCCTAGAATTTTTCTCTTCCATGTTCTTTAATTTCAGTTTAAGATCCTGATTTTCTTGCAATAATCCTTTGGAATATGCCCTTTCCTGGTCCAAAAGCTGGTTGGTACTTTCAAGAGATTTTGCCAACAATTCCAAGGCTGAACACAAGGGGCGCAGTTATTTATCCACTTTGGAGACACTGAGAGAATTGGGGGCCAGGACGTTTTTGGAAGAGTTTCCACGTGACCATCACTCTTGGAGGTAAGTTCTGAGTACTCATGATTTGATTTGTATGATGGTGCTCCTTGATTTGAATCTTTGGCTGCTTCCTTCTCCATCTGAGCGACAATGATATCAACAGCCTCATCGTCATTCTGTGTATTGCAAGTTTTGGAACTGCTTGCCTCGCCTGGCAAAGTCATGCTGCCTAGGCCCTCAGCCTCCAGAAGCCTTGCTGCCAAATCATCTTTCTTCCCTTTCGTGGACAGACCTTTCGTTGACAATTCAGCTTTTATTTGAGCAACAGTTAATGCGTTGACTGCAGCAGCAGTTATTTCTTTCATATTGACACCAAATGAGGGAAAAACACTGTGAAAATCGGACGTAGAAAGTTCCCACGTCTGACTTGCACAAGAAACAACAACAACATCTCCCCCAAACAAGTTTGAGTTGGATATTCAACTTGCAAAGGGAGATGATACAGGAATTTGATTTGTTTTGCCAGAATGGGAAACTGTAGAGCAGAAGAAGAGACAGCATACTCAGCATAATTAAAAAACCAAATTGAAAATTTTCAATCTTCAACTTCATTGGAATAAAACTGTTTATACATTTATACACATTTTTATGGTTTCTTTTCTCATGGAGCCCATATGTAAAGCGTTTATTTCAATCTTTCTCTTGTGCATTTGCACTCGCTTGCCTTGCCACCATTTCGTTATAATAAAATCAGCTGTTCCCGTTGATGTCGTATGGCCTAACATACGCCTGTCAAAAATGAGAGATCTATGCACATTGCATATTGTTGATCTCCTCTGAATTAGCTCAAGTTATCTGCAGATTTGTTGTATTTTTTCAAAACACATTTTTTATTGTGTTTCCTTGAATTTCCAGGCCTACGAAAACACTCACTTTAGTAGGACCATCATTGTTGGCTTCAAGTTCACAACAAGCTCAGGCTGCTTTGGGGATTCTGGACTTAGATGCTGACATTGAAGGAAGCAACAGTGCTGAAGGGAGTGGAGTTCTTGATCAAGCAGTTGATGATGCTGAATTGATGGATGATGACAACGGGGATGGATTGCGTGATAAAGGTGCTCATGCAAGATCAGGGTGTTTATAAAACAAAGACCTCAGCTCATATTAAATCTGCTATCTCAAACACGAGAAGGGGAATTGGTCTGCTAAAATATCTCTCCAAGTATCTGCCAAGGCATCCTCTAAATGAATTATATAAGCTTTATGTGCGATCCCACCTGGACTACGGGGATGTTATGTATCATATTCCAGCTAAAGTGTGTGAATTTAGTCAAAATATCGTTTTACCAAATTGAATGGAAAAAACAGAGTCTGTTCAGTATTCAGCTGCTCTTGCAGTGACAGGGACATGGAGGGGAACATCACGCGCAAAACTGTATGCCGAGCTTGGCTGCGAATCACTAAGTTCTCCTAGGTGGAGTAGACGACTCACTTTGTTCTATGAGCTCTTATGCCCATCCTATTCCCGGGAGAGCTTGTAACCAAGGCAGCAACACAATTACACACTGCATTTTCTTGGTTCACAGGAGGTATCTGAAGAAGAGAAGGGTACAACTAGGCGAGAGATATGGAGAAGAGGTAACCCTACCATCTGGGACACCACAGGGCTAGAGCCAGTTCTCATCAGGGGAGAAGGAGGTAGGATAACAGATGACTTTTCTGCCATTCCTCCTGAAAACTGTTGTTGATTTGCTACTGAAACTGGCAGAGGTGGAGCAGACATGTAGTGGTACCCCTCTCTGCATGCTTGTTGCTGACAAAGATTTTGACAAAGCTGGCCTTACAAAATGCTTATCTGTGCACAATGATAAGAAGATTCGAAATGAGGTGTAGAAGGAGGATACATGGGTGCAGCAAGTTTCTGAAAATGTGTAAAGACCCGTCCGAGCACAAGCAATAGATCTCCAAATTGTCAACAGTTTTTTTACGAATGATTCAGGATAAGCCTATGACCCATGACTGGCACAGCACAAATCTTCTTGTTTCTGACATGACATGCCTGGTTGGGCGTCGCTGGATAAGTAACAGCATTATAAACAGAATAGCTCAAATCATCAATGAAACTGCTAAGGACATTCATGCTATTCATTTGAATCTATTACCTCAAATTGATAGCCCAGCAAAGGAAATTCCAGCATTGAAGGTGTTGTGGCGCCGTTGTGTAATCCTGTGACACTGCAGCCAGAATAGTCAGGCGGAGTGGGTCCAAGTCCCGGTAGAGCCCCACCACTTGAGCATCATGACAAGGGGTCGCGGACTCGATTAGGTCTGCTCTGTTTCTGTGATCCCAGCTCTTGGCGCTGAAAAACGCAACTTCACCTTCACCTTCACCTAGCAAAGGAAATTTGAGAGAGTCTGTAACTGCTACCTCATTTCTCTTCACAGCGAGAATGCTTGTCATCATCATCATCATCTTCGCGTGTCATCATCTTCTTTAAGTTGCTTCATTAATAAATCTAATCTTAAATCCCCTATTAATTTACAATTAGCTTTACAATATTTACAATGATTGAAAAATAAATTTAAACTATCTACAGATTCTACACTATCTACAGTAACCCAAACTATACCAAAATTTTTAAAATGTTTACATAAATTAAAGTTAACTAAAATAAGATCAAGGGAAACATCACAAAATTTGTCCAATAAGTCTGAGAAGCATTAATCTACCAAGGATATAAAAGCACATTTTCGTAACGCAACCAGTTCCTTATATTTACCTTCCTCATTGCCAAAAAGTATAAAACTTTAAAGAAAAATTTCCTAAGCAGTGCCCAAAAGGATGCATGCCCTGACAGCCAATTCATCAGCTTGCTTTGTAGGGTTGGTGGTTCCTCTGATTGACTGTAGCCTTTTCTTTTTCTTTGTAAATGGAAGACCACACTCCTTACAAACTGCCTTTTTGGTGGGTTTTCAGCAATGCAAATTTCACATTTCTGAAACAAACTTTGACATACAGAACAATACTTGTGCATGTTACTGTCAAAACAACTTGTGCGTTGAGTGTGGTCCCCATGACCACAAAATGGTACTTCAAATCTAAATCTGCTTCTTTTTGTGGCTTCATTTACTTTTCTTTAGCTTTGTTGACTATAGACAAAGAAGGATTTAGAAAAGACAACTTTGGATGGCCACTAAAATTTGACTTTGGCATCAGATGTTGAATTTAAGACACTCACTTTAGTCTACCGGGTGAGCCAGAAAAAAGTTCCCACTTACGAAAATTCATACCATCAAGAGTACTTCACAGATCTGAATGATTCAAACTCTAGTTAAGAGCCAAAGATCGAAGTATTTTTGTGATTTTTCTGGCAATCTTAAGGGTACTAGAAATGTAGGTAACTTTGACTTTGAAAAAATGTTGTGGTTGCAAAATGACTGAAAAAGGGCCTAAAACATTGATCAAATCATAAAGGAATCTTCACACAGAGCAATGGAGAAAATGCAATTTCTCATGGTTGAGGGCGATCCTCAGTACATTTATTGTCATGGGATTGAAAATCTATAGTATTTGCTTGAAAACCTATGTCTTATAACTCTTGAGAATGGTGAAAGGCCCATTGCCTATTGTCCTGAATGAATAGAGTCCTCACAATTTGATCAATGTTTTAGGCCATTTTTCAGTCATTTTGCAACCATGAAATTCTTATAAAGTTAAATCTACCGATACTTCTAGTGCTGGTAAGACACCGAAAAGAATCACAAAAATACTTCATTCTCTCAGCTGTTAACTGATATTTGAATCATTCAAATCTGTGATGTACCCATGGTGGTATGAATTTTGTAAAGTGGGAACATTTTTCCGGCTCATCTGGTAGGGTGTACGGTACCATGGCCAAACCCAGCTCGAATCAAGTTGATGGGTTACATTGCCAGGTGCAAACTACACATGGGAGCATAAGACGGAGAATACTTTTGTTACACGAACAGAGGCCTTCAAACACGGAAATCTCAGAAGGTACCAGAGTAACACGTGCAGGCGTGTGGAAAACTTTGAACCATTTTGCCGACCATGGTACTTTGGAACCATTCAAAAAGGGGTCAGAGGGCCAGCAAAGATGACTGACAACATTTTGCTGGCATGTGAAATTTATAAATTGAAGACACCAACTATTTATGAACACAAAATACAAGAAACACTACTGACAGAAGGTATTTGCAATGCTGTTTCACTGCCAGGACAGAATACGGCTCAGGGCTACAGCTCTTGTACTTGCTATAGGATGTCATTTCTTAAGTCTTGCAAGACAGCAAGACAGTTTTCAAAATTGTACTTTGATATCGAGGGAGTGGAGATTGTCACCCAATAGTTTTGCAACCACTATTGCATTCACAGTTGGAACTTTTCAGTTATTTTGACTCTCTAGAAGGGCACTTTGGTCATATTAACAATGTTGTTAACAATCGTATCTCTTGTAGCAAAGCCTTACTTTTAGTGGAGCTCATAGTGCCGAGCGGTGGCGTATCGGAGGCAGTCGGGGCCCTTAGGGATTTTTCGGCTCGGAGCCCCCCAGCTAAAAGCATAGTGTAAAATAATATGACAGACATATTAGATTAAGATAAGATTGTGTCCAGTTATAAAAGTTGATTCTAATGATTCGCTGCCTTGTGATTTGCCTAAGCCAGTAGCATGGACTGGGCGAATCAATATGGGCAGTTGAGTAGGGGTCTAGGGGCCAAGCCCCTAGGAAATTTTTTGACACCAAATCTGCTACTTTGGCTTTAAAAAACCTCCCGAAAGGGAGAAATGTCCCATCCCCTCACTTGGTAACTCCCCTGGTAAAAGCTTCTGTTTATGAAAAAGTACAAAAATCTGCGATAAAAGTGACACATCCATTTTCGATTACAATTGAGAGTTAATCAACAAACTTTCTGTTCATTTAGAGTGAGAAAGCATGCAGCATGCATGGAGCCCCGTGGCCATAATTTTATCATAGCTACAGAATCAGCTTTACGGTAAAATAACAAGTGAATCCTTGTTGCTGGGGGCCCCTTCGGGGTCCTTAGAGGTCAAGGGCCCTTAGCTTTTGAACTAAAGGTAACTTTAGTCTGTTACGCCACTAGGGCCGAGTATGAATGTTTGAGTTGTGTAACATTGTGGAATGTTGCTCCTGTATTGGTGGGTATCACTTTGTCAAATCCCATACGCCTTTTGCAAAAACCTTGACTTGCCACAAGTCTTTGTTTCCTTGTGGCAAGTCAAACAAAAAACCCTTTTTTTGCATATAAAGATCCGTAAAAAAGTTGCTAAGTTTCCACATATTGTTTCAAAAAATTTTGTATGCCTTTTTTAGAAGAGTGTTTTACATCGCTTGACCTGCATCTTGGCATGTCAATCATCTCAGGGAGTTGTTTACTTGATCGTTTTGCATTGGGTATGCTTCTCATTAGTTAAAAACGTAATTGATATTGCTTCTTATCTAATGTATGTATGCAAATTATCACTTTCATTTCTCTTATACGAACTGGTTTTTCAGCCCCTGATGTTGCAGCTTAAGAATTCCGTGATGACTATTGCACTGCATTCTAATGAACAAAGTTACGGACTTTTAAGAGATCTTTGGGGTTTATGGATGTCAAAATGTAAGCTGTCTTGGCATAAAGGAAAGGAAATAAAGAGAGTGCTAGGACGAGGTGGGTAGCAACTGAGGTAAGACGCGGTGACCCACTCTGCCACCTGTTATGGCTCTCAGGTAGGGAGGTCAAAGGCAGCTGATACGCCTTTAGAAATATGACCGCATAAGGAAAATTTTCCGCAAACTCTGTTGACATCGTAAATGGCTCGAAATTATGAAATGTTCTAGATTTTTAATTTCAATAAACTACATACGAAAATGTAGCTGAAAGTGTAAGGAATCTATTTCCGTTAAAATTACGGCAAATAATCTAACAAATAAACTTTTACCAATGCGTTTTGTTGCCCAGCTCTTACCTCGCGATAGCGATCGCGGCCATGGTACGCGAGTTCTCCTGGACCACTCAACCTTCAGTCGCGATTCGCATTGGAGCATCATTATGGATCTGCCTCGTTTGGACATTTAATTGAAGAAGAGGCCATGACGATTCTCCTGGTGTGCTTTTCTCAAAAATCGGCCGAGGAGCAGTCCTTCAGAACTCAACTCAAAGATTTTGAACGCGATTTTCACAGCGAAAAGGTAAGTTTTCTTTGAAGAAAAGATCGTAATGTTATTAAACAGTTATTAAACATTCATTTTATTCCATTTCCCTCGACATAACTTACTATGCTCCAATACGAAATGAAGTTTTCTGTACCCATGTTTAGCATTTTTCGACATTTTTGATTCCCGCACTTCTGAGCTAACGCGTGCCTTTTCCCTTTGTTTTAGAACAAAGAAATTCATGATGGCGGCTACTTGTAACACAAGTAAGAACAGTTCTATTACCAAAACTGAAGTGGATGCAATCTTGAGTGATGGGGTTTTGCCACAAAATTGGATACCCACATCATCTAAAATCCGGCAAGTGTAAAACGCAGGTTTGCAGGTTGGTAAAACACAGGCTTGCAGGTTGGTAAAACGCAGGTTTCAGGCCAAAGGGCCCTGGCTAGAGGTTAGGGGCCGGCTATTCAAAAACCACTAGCGTCATGGCTCCTCGTCATACATCTGGTGTACTGCAATGGTGGGAACAAAGGATCAGCTTTTGAGCGATCGATCGTATCTTATTGTTCTGTAGCTTACTTAACAAGACATGGTAAAAGATTTGAATCTTTTACCATTTCTTATTGTTCTATATGAATAAGAAAAAACATTGATAACGACATTTGCGTTCTTTCTTTCCTTGTGCTCCGTTCCTTGGAAGGTACTTGGGTGTGTCGAAAGTAGCATTGCCTCAAGAAACGTCGCTGTAAACAATTCTAAAAGGGCATAGTTGTAAACACTAAGAATCTTATAAAAACCCTATGAAATTCTTTTGAAGGTTTGAGAACTCAAAAAACGAGACTCGACAAACTTCAGCACAGAGTCAAGCGAGGGGCATTTCATTCATTCAAAAACATGTGTAAGATTACTTTAGGACAAAACACTCTTTATGGTGTTTTGATGGATCTCTCTTGAAAGAAAAAGTATTTTTGTGGATCCTTGGCAAAGTGTGCACAAGATTTTTGGAAGTGAATTGCCCTCGGAGTCAAGTTTTCAGCTTCTTAGAAACAGAAACAGAGAATGCTTTTTCTTTCTAGGGATTATGTCGGAAAGAATCAGTTGTCTGCTCTCGACTCTGAGGGGCATGTCACTCATTTGCAAAAGCGTACCAGATTTTTTAGAACAATAGGATTTTTATGGATCTTTGATGGATTTTTCTTGAAAACAAAGACTTTTGCCAAAAGCGTACGAGCTCCTTTGGGAGTAAAATGCTCCTTGCTTGACCATTTATTTTTAGTTTGCACATCAATTTATCACTGAAGTGAAATTGCAGTTTTGATGAGTTATGTCTCCTTGATATATGATGATGAGTGAAAATGGATTGATAAAGAAATATAGCTACGCACGTAACGCATTTTGCCATGCCATAGTTGCGAAGGGGAAGAACTGGTATTTTCTTTTCACCCAGAGACAGTGCATTATTCACATACAAATTTTGACAATGGTTGGTATAATATTTTTCCAAACTGAGTCACATTCTCGTAAAAAGTTATTTCTGTCAAAGAATTGTTGTTTCCAACATTCCTCAATGTGTCACATAAGAAGCCGTCAGAATTTTGCAAGGCTAGAATCTAACTAGATTTCTCTTAAAACACACGTTCTTCAATACCCACAATTAGCAAGGCACCACTGCAGTTCCGCAAGCCTGGAAAAGCTGAAGGAAAAGAAATGTCATGAGCCATTGCATAAAATTCCATGAACTGATACCTTAAAGTGGCCGCTGCAAGCAAGTGCTCCTTCAATCGAAGATATACATATGTTTTATAATTCTTATTAAAGCCTGTACTGAAAGTTGCTAAGAATTATCAGGTTTGAGTACTCAGGGTTTCTTACGAGTCTCTTAAAGGTCCCCTAACAATTTTCATGTTCATTACCTGGGGGTTTGATGTTCATTACCTGTGCCCTCGTTAACATTTAAAAGCACTTTTTTTTGAAGCCTTTCCTAAGTTCAGACATTGAAGCACTTTCCGAACACCTAACCTTTGTCAAAATAGTTTCTTAGTTCATATTTTCCCAGTACTAGAGTTTCTTAATTGTTTGACGATGTGAGAGTTGAATTTCTTAGTTTCTTATAAGCAGTTTCTTGAAAGTACGTGAAAATCGTGCTCGGAAAGTAGGACATTGCACCACTTTAACTTTATGTAGCAATGGACTTAGAAAATAACACCTACTACCCAAATTTGGGATTAGCAGCGATTCCTCCAAAGTGTTGCAGTGTTTCTTTGTTGCTAGGACAAATTTGTTCTGGACTCCAGATCTGTGTTCTTGACTCGGCAATAGATTTTTGTTTCTCTGCCTGAATTTTTTCCTCCAGATTTATCAGATAACATGCAGTGGTGTGGCGAGGGGGCAATTGCCCTCCCCACTTTTCAAAGATCGGCAAAAATCATAATTGAAAAATGCACTAAAAATGGCTGGATGTACCCCTTTGCCCCCCCCAGTCTGCAAATTTTCAAGTTTTACCCTCCCACTAATTTTGTCTGGCCACGCGGCTGATAACATGGTCCAGTTTCGTCAATTTTTGTGCAAGATATGCACTAATTTCTATCTAAATTTAACTTTACAATGAATGCTGTGTCTAACACTTCGCTTATCTGCTAAATCCCTTTCTGCCCTACGTTTGGAGCATGGGGTGTATCACTCTTCCGAAACTTTTGAAAACAATAGGAATTTTAGGGACTTTGTACACAGATCTTGTTAGAAAACAACAGGATATTCACAGAGATATTCGCTCCTCCTTTTAGAATCCGAATAGACATCAGCTTGCAACTCCTCATCTGGTCTTCTACAAATCTCATGTGCACGGGGGTTATAAGGGTCGGCCCCTTGCCTCTAGCCAGAGCCCTTTGGCCTGAAACCTGCTTTTTACCAACCTGCAAGCCTGCGTTTTACCAACCTGCAAACCTGCGTTTTACATTTGCCGTCCAAAATCACTCACCGCATCCTCAAGGATTGCTTTGACGCTTTAGACACCTTAGGTTTGCCCCAGTCCAGAATTATTGATATCTGTACTATCTTACTTGATTCTTCAGATAATAATGTTTCAAGTTTGATTAAGAAACCAAGCAATCTTAGGAAATCTGTGGAGAGATCTTTGATGAAAAATGAAGCAAATAGAAATTTGGTGTTTGATACATTTTATCCAGATCCTGAATTGGTTCAGCCATTGGAGGTGGTTGGTGTGTCCTTAGCAAGGAGGGGTGTATCTTTTGACTTGTTAAGGTTGATTCTTGAAGGTAAAACCTTGCCGATTGATTTTAATCATTTTAATTTTAATAATGCTGATATTCTTGATTTGTTGGCTGCCAAAGAAAAATTAGCTGTTGACTGGAATGATTTCAGACAATGGATTATTGACCTAAGTTTGACTGATAAAAAGGACCAGGTCTTAGGTAACAAGGATTTGAGACTCAATGCTTTGCAATGCAAGAAAAACTATCTTGAATTAAAACAGCACCAGAAAACATATGAAATGTCCACTTTTTTAGAAAAACAATTTGAATTATACAACAAGAGGCCTACACCTGAAAATATCCCAGAATTACAAATCTCACATGAAGAATCACAAAGCCCAAATCACGAATCTATGATTCAAGAGCAAGAAAATTACATCCAAGATCTTTTACTAAAGTTATCTAACTTTGAAAAAAGCTTGGAATATCTCGTTGATGAAATTAGAAGCATCAAAGAGGAAAATTTAAAGATGACAGTGGAAAATAAGAATTTAAAGGATAAATTTCATGCTGCAAAAGAAGAAATGAAAGCAAATAGTTTAAAATTAAATAATGCAATTTCAACAATATCAGAATTTAAGGTTAAAAATGTTAGAAGAAGAATTCATAGATTAAACAAGAAAGTAAAGGATGCAGAAACTACCAAAGAACAGCAAAGTCAAGTCATCAAGGAGTAAGAGGAAATTATTGCAAGTTTAACATATCATACTTTAGAAAATTTAGAAGAAAATGAACAGTATGAAAAACAGATTGCAGATTTGAATAATTCTTTAGATAAGGCCCTTACAAATAAGTTAAGAGAACAAAAGATGAAATGGTACTACAAAGATAGAAAAGTTAAAGAACATAGTCAAGGAAAAAGCTTTATTGGATGAAGAAGCACATTGCTCAAAGATAAAGGAATTAAATGCAACAATAAGGGAGTTGGAAAATGAGAAAGAAGAAATCTTAGAAAAATTAAATGTTTTTATGGAGGGGGAAGATGTATGGTTGTTTAAAAATGGAAAATATGTAAATGAGATTCGGATGGTGTATGAGGATTTACTTTGCATGGGTGTTAGTTCTAGAAATGTTGAAAATGTTATCAGAAAGGTGTTAAAGGTTGTTGGAGTTGGTGTTGATAGACTCCCAAAGGCCACTATGGCTAAATGTATGCTCCTTGAGGCTCGATCCTTTTCTCATATGCAAGTGGCGGATGAATTGATGGAGAACTGGGATCAAGAAAACAGAACCTTGCACAGTGATGGTACATCAAAGCAAGGAAGATCATTTATAACATACGATATAGTGAAGGATGATGGTAATTGTTTGATTGCTGGGTTGAGGGAGGTATCTGGTGGTGATTCTGAGACTCAGCTTAAAGTTTTGGAGGATGTTCTTAATGATGTTTCAGAAATGTTTGATTCTTGTGGTTTTGAAAACAATTTGAATGAAGGTGGAAATACTAAGAAAAAGATCACAAAAAGTATAAAAAATGCCACGTCTGACAAAAGAAGTTCAATAACTTTTTTAGTTGCTACAGGAAAGAAATCTTACCATCGATTGTTCAAGAGTGGCAAAACCTGTCAGAAGATGAGAAAGAAAAGATGGCAAATGTCAACGAATTTTTTTGTGGTTTACATTTTCTTGTTGGGCTTGCTGATCAGGCAGAAGCTTGCTGCAAAATTTGGGATAATCTTTGTTGGGGGAATTCAAAAGTTGGTTCACTTGCCAATGGTGGTTACAGTAAAGGAGAATCTGGGGTTTATCGTTTGATCAAAACAGTGTGCAAGTTGGTTCAAGAGAGGGGATGTGAGAAGTCAGGAAGGATGGTAGACTTCGCTACATTTCTAAAGACAGAGAGAGGTTTGGATCATGTCCCACTGGCTCCTTTCTTTGGAAATAGATTCAATATTCTCTTTTATAATGCTGCAGGTACTTATTTTTTGGAAGATCATTTGAAAGTTTTTTTTGAGAGAGTTGGGAATGAAAATAAATTATTGTCAGCTGTTTATTATGATTTAGAGGTTCCTTCATTCATGGCTGCATGCAGAGCTTTAGGCATGATTGATAAGCTAATCACTGGTCCTCTCTGGAGATGTATTGCAGATAAGGGGCACATTCTTGATATGAGTAGTCAGTACCAAAGATTATATGATTGTTTTCTTTTGTGGAGTGCTGATGCATCTCAGTTTATTAATGGTGAGGTAAATATTTTTGGAAATGAAGTCAAAGTACATAAAGATGAAGTTTTTGAATATTTATTTTTGTCTAGATCTGAAGAGTTTGACGAGTTGACCAAACAATGTCTGGAACTTATTTTCAATGGATTTTTATCAGTTACCAAAAGGCTTTTGAAAGATCACCTTAAAGAAGAGGATGGCATGTTATGGGAAAAGCAAAGCAATGAAGAATTTAGAGAAGAAACAAAGAGTATGAAGAAAACTAATGTTTGTGCAGAGAGAGATTTTGGAATGCTGGATTACCAGATGAAATTAAAGCCCAAGGCCACTGATTTTGCTATTGAAGGTCTTATTATGTTTAAAGCCAATAACACAGCCAGATGGATTAGGGAATTAAGTGAAGAAACAAGAAATTTATTAATGGATGTTGCCAGAAAATCAAAGAAAATTCAAAATGAAAAGTATATCCAAACAAAGAATAAGATTTTAAATGAAAGAGCCAAGAAAAATGCAGAGAAGCTTGAGGAGAAGAAAAAGAAGGAGACATCACAGCGAATTTTAAAGGAAAGTCTTCACAATGAAATTGAGAAAGTAGGGTTATGGAAAACAGAGGAAGAAGTAAGAAATAATTTGAAAGAAATATCTGGAAATAATAAAAAGATTGAAGGTCTGTGGTTGCAAATAAGGTTCCGAAGCAAGGTTATAGGGAATACACACAATGACAAGAAAGTTTTTCAGTTAACTAGTGGGGGGGAAGGCATTTTCAGTTGAAAAGATGATGCAAAATCTTTTAAAAATCATCAAGACTGCTAATGAAGACAGAGATGGGATCCAGAGAGATGATGAGCCATTTGTTGATAGTTCAAAAGTTTTGGTTTTGGATAAGGAAAGGTTTTTGATTGAAAAAGACAAGCTGTTCCAGAAAGCTTCAAATCCAACAAAACATAAAGCTTCAAATCCAACGAAGCGCAAGGAGAGCAAGAAACGCAAAAAGAATGTACCAGCTGAGACAGGGAAGAAAAGAAAATTAAACAAAGAAGCTGACATCCATGTGCCTGTTGTCTCCTGTGCAGAAGATTTGATTGGTAAAAGGATCTGTCACAGATTTGAAAATGAAAATGGAGAGGAACGGTGGTATTATGGGAGTGTCTTGTCTGGTGGCCCTGGAAGTAACCCTTATTTTAAAATTTTTTATGATGATAGTGATGAAATTGTTAAGTACAGGTTGATGGAAGACTGGAAAAATAATGATTTAAGATTGGTCCCACTGACTGAAGATGATTTGTGTGATACAACTATTTTACATTTATATTCTGATGAAATTAGTGAAAAGGATTGTTGGTACAAGGCTAAGGTTGAAGGAATTGATGTGGAAAGTGATGATATGGAGAATCCAGATTTTTTTGTTTGATATTATAATAATGATAATGAGGTTGATAGTGAGTATTACTTGTGCCAGCTTTATGAGGATTACGCAAATGGATGGGTGCGAATAACTTCTTGATATGGTAATGGATTTATGTTAACTTTCTGTGCCACATCTTCTCCACAATAATTTGAGGTTGTTGAATGAAATGTATATACAATATGGCTTTTGAAGTTTGCTGTGTTTCGGTTTGGAATAAATTTATCATATATATACATATTTATTATTAGTTAATTAATTTATATATTACACTTTAGGAAGGATTCGGAAGGTAGTGGGTAGTTTAAAATTGGGCTACACAGGGGTGTAAGCAACCCTGCCTCCACAGCTTCAGGTCTGCTCTGGCCCGGAGTGGTAGCACCTGTTAGGGTCAGAGAAGGGAACTCTGTAAAAAATCCATTCTTTGTCTGTGTTCTGCTGTTTGTTGATAAGTTCTGTACTTCAAAAGCAAAGTTGTTCTTGTATGTTGCCCAATCAATCTAATGTATTGCATTCACCTGAACTTGCTGAACTTTCCTCTTCTTCTTCTGGGGCAAACCGGTCTGCAGCTGACTCAGAGAAGTACAGTACTCTGTCACAGTCTAGCTGCACTGATGAGCCCTGATATTGGGCGAAACCGGCCAGTTGCAATGAATATCTTTTTGTAAATATTGAATGAAAATTTACTCATTATCCAGTTATTGTCCATTTTATTTAGCAGTTCTCACATTCAAAATAGCTCATCATAGTCCCCAGACACTCTCCTGTACTCATCAAGTAACGGCTGGCTGGTGACAAATTCTCTGTCTTTCGGTGCGCCTAATTTACGACAACATGCTCCCATAGCGTCTGCTTTCAAATGGCGCAGAATAGACGACACAATCAACTATATAGACAGTTGGCATGGCTCATGAAACTAAAAAACAGTATTATTGATCTGAGCTCCCGCCATCTGACGCCCTATTCCCGTTCGGTATATAGTGTAGCCGTTAACACCACACACCTGGTTTCAATTCCCCTGGGTTTCAGGGCCACCCGGTTCCTTGTCCACGCGGTTTCTGGTCCACCCGGCCGCCTGTTCCCTGGATCCTTTGGTCGGGGGTTGGCGGTCCTTCTGGGTTCCTTGGTTCCGAAAATTGAATATTTTGGTTTAAATTTGCCGCCAAAATAACGGAAACCAAATCCCAAAAATCTTCAGATTCCGGAAATGCCACACCCAGTTTCGGAAGTGCCATGCCCAATCCGGATGTGACGTCATATCCGTTTCCGGCTAGCCAGAAGCACATTTTGGCAAGCCATTTTAAGTGCGAAGGGACTTTTGGCAAGCCATTTTCAAAATTTAAAATGTTTAAAAAAAATGAAATTTGGGTTTTTGACGCAAAATCAAGCCAATTTTATGCCAGCGGGCTTCAGGAGGATGGCGAGTGGATCCGCCGATTTCCCTCAAATTCGGCTTCCCCAGTATTTATGGGTGGCGGATGGCTGGACCTCAGATCCAATAATACCCTTTTTTCTTTTACCCCCGGTCACGCACACTGGCTCGTCCAATCCCCACGGCTAGCCAGACATCATTGTCTGGCTGGTATGTCTGGAATGTTGTTTACCTACTTGTATAAATACCTCTGCACGGCTGGATCCCAAGCTGTCAAGCGCCAGCGCCAGTTGTCTTCTTATGCTGCTAATCCAGTTGCCGCCCTTGATCCTTCTTGTCCGCAGCCATCCACTCTCCCCACCTTACAACGCCAATATCCTGAGCTCTACGCGATCATCGACTACCTTGAATACACCACACTGCCCATTGAAGACAGCCATGCACACTCCATTCTGTTGTCGATTGATTCATTTTATCTCAACGAAGGCGGGATTCTTTGCCATTTGTGGACCCCAGGGAAACGGCACGTTAAGTCATTAATGAGCAAAGTCGTCATCCCTGCATCGTTACGACACAAAATCTCGGTAGCGTGTCATGATGACCCCACTGCTGGACATCTCGGAACATATGAAAAAGTGTGCAGCCGCCAAAGAACATTGGTGCAAATCGTGCATAGGCTGCGCGATGAAGAAGATCCCACGTGGAAAGCACAAGGCACCGTTACTTCCCATACCAGTAGACGGAGCATTTGATCGAGTTGCAATGGACATTCTTGGTCCGTTTCCTGTTTCCCACAAGGGAAATCGTTACATCATAGTCTTCTCGGACCATTACATGAGATGGCCAAAGGCCTTTGCTTTGCCCCCGCAGAAGCACCAAGAATTGCTGAATTAATCGTTAATGAGATCGTCCCCCGTCTGTCAGATTGTGGCCCGAATTTCCTCGCCTCCATCGTTAAAGAAGTCAGCAAGATTATGAATATACGTCAAACACATACTACGGCCTATCATCGCCAGACGGACGGCCTGGTAGAGCGTTTCGATGGTAACCTGGCGGAAGGCTTGTCAATTTACGTCAGCACTCATCAGAAAGACTGGGACAGACATTTGCCGATGATTCTCTTCGCTTATCGCGTCTCGCCCAGTGCAAATACAGGAGAATCGCCATTTTATTTGCTTTATGGCAGAGAACCACGCCTACCGATTGACACGGTGTTGCTGTTACCAGAGGTTAACCTTTCATCATCTGTCCGAGAGCTATGTGCATGTATCGTAAGAAACTTGGAAGAGGGAGAGCAAATCATGAAGTCTAATACCGAGCTAGCCCAACAAAGAATGAAACATCATTACGATCAGGGAAGTGCAGAAGCACCGTACGATATTGGAGTGAAAGTCTGGGTCTATACGCCAAAGACACGAAAGGGATTGTCGAAAAAACTGACTCATCATTATCATGGCCCTTACCGCATTGTCTCGAAGTTGTCGCCAGCGCCAGTTGTCGCCAATTTGCGAACTCTTGACAATAGGCCCGTTTCTGTTCCGGTTCACGCCAACCGCCTCAAGCCATGTTGTGATTCAACCGATCGCCCAATCGTTCCGCCAGCCTCAGAAATCGACAAGCTGCACTTGAACGATGTAGATCTTTTAGAAGAGAGTTTCGTAGAATAGAATGAGAATTTGACTGATGAGCAGCCGCAAGAACAAGGACACAATGATGAGACACCGTTTAATGAACCTATGATTACTCGCCCTGAGGATCGTTTTCAGCCACAGGAGATAAAGTCCAAGAACTAGTTACTGGATCAAGCCAGGAGGCTTGTCTTAAAGTGTCTATGACACCAAAAATTTTTTTCAGCTCTTTCTACTAAAACGATATGCCTGAATTGATTGGCAAAGTTTTTTTGGAATTTGGGGCGTTTTTCCCCATGTTTTTGCGTCTCAAAAGGTCCGATTTTGGGGTTCAGCTGAAAAAAGTCGCGTCCGCCGAAGAGGAATGGGACTAGCGGGCCGTGACGTACAATCCGGGAGGACATGCGAGACTGAGTTGCTACTCACTGTGAGTTTGTTGTCTGCTTCGATATTCTCCGCTTTGGCCGGGTTTTCACAGCACGATCACAATCTGTCTCTGGCTATGGAAATAAAAGTTACTACGCAAGTTGATTTGAAGGAATATCACTTAACCAACTGCCATATTGGAGAGATGGAAGAGCTGTTTGGTGAAGAAGAAAGCTGTAGTTTGCAGATAGGAACACAACGGGCCTACTTTACTGAATCAATTCGTCAAACTAGTCCTCAATCTTTTCGGACCCCTTGGAGCATTTTCTACAGAGGAAGATTTTCAGAGGAGGGGTGAAAACTCAAGCTGCCCAGAAGCATGATAACTGCTATGTTGTTGCTTGTCCGCCGGTTCATGGAGCGACCAAACGAAGGACATTGTGTGCTTGGCCTATTATCAGGCAGTGTAAGTCTCGCCTAGTCTACAGTGTGTTATGGTAGTCAGAGTCGGAGAGATACCATGCCAGGTGAGCATAAAACTATTTTGTTTGTGGAATGTCATTTCTGTCCTAGGCTTTTTGACATGTTTGGAAGGGCAAGAGAAAACAGAGCCTTTCTGGTACAGACCTGATGATACACCTGCTGCTTTTTGGATTTGAGGAATTGGTGTCAATCTTCAGGAGTAGCAGCACTCACTTTTTATGAAAAAGCTTTGGATCAGCGGAATGTTTATTGAATTGTAGGAAACTTTTTCCACTGAAAGGTTCCTTGTGACTTTTTACAGGGACAGTAGTTAAATCTGCAAGTTAAAAAGTTTCTTAGTTTTTTCAATCCATGTAGCAAAGGACAAGTTCTTGATTTGGAGAAATTGAACCTAAAGATTCTTGAAAGGAGCTTCTTGTGAAAATAAGTTTCTCATATTTTGCTATCAATTCCACCTCCCTCAATTGCCATTAATGTACAAGGGTTTGCTTATGAGCCCACACTCCCTGCTATGGCTTAGCCTTGATCCCATTTCTTTAGTGGATGAGGATAGAAATATCAAACATACACCTGGACTGCTGGATTGAGCACCCCATATTTCTCATAATTCTAATATTATAATATCATAAGAGCCATATAATTAATAAATACCATTTGTATATAATGATTCAATGTGGTTACTGACAATCCTGTGTTGTACACAAGCCATTTTCTGGTTCCATTTGCACCTTAAGGAAATCTAAGCATATATAAGTCGTTGATCAAAATAGTTGTGCAAAAACGAAATGCCATCACATGTGTCACACCATATTTGGGTAACTGATCTATGTGAAAAAGAAATGCTGATATCTGCTTGGCAAGAATTTTACCGCAAGTGGCTTGAGCCACTATGCTTACTTTCCCTTGGTGTAAATGGCATCAGACCCTCATTGTATTTGAGTCAGAATCTTTATGCCAGAAGAGCTTTCTTGCCATCAGCCAAATGTTGGAAACAAAATAAAATGATAAGTGTATTCACTAGAATTATCAAGCTTTTTATATGTTTATACTTTCAGTGGGAGCTCAGCAGCAACCAGGATTTCCTGTATGCAAGAACAAGAAAAAATGCCCATATTTGTGGATGGACTAACAAACAGTTGCTAAAGTTCATTCATTGGTCTGTGCAACCCACCAAATTATCTTGTGATGGTTCTTTTTGTACAAGTAGTCACATATGATCCAGCTTTTTGATTCAAGACATGTTGCAGCTTGTAAGAATCTCAAAGGAGGTAGAGAGAAAATTAATCCTTGTTCAGTTATCATTGGAGATCAGTGGTAGATGAAGGATTGGATTCCCCTTGAAATGTAGGAAATAAGGACGTGTTTTAGTTTCAAATGAACCTGGTTTATGAGAAACTAGAACTTGGATGGCAGACAATGTAAGAAACCATTACTGTTGAAAAGTGTGAAGAAACTTTTGAGAGTCAAATAAAGAAAATTATGTGAAATTATCATAAAGGCCTTGCTTTTGAGTAATATGTGTAATGATTTTATGGTTTTAGCCCAAAAGAACTTGCTTTCTTGCCAAAAATTAAAACTGCCATTTCAATGTGAAGTTTGGACAATTACAGTAGTAAGATCTGATCAAAATTTCTTATGAGGGGAGGCAACATGTAAATTCTGTTTAACCCTCATTTTCACATGACAAAAAGGTTTACTGAATGTGAAATGAAATTTCAAATTATCTATGAGTCTGTGTATGCTGATTCCATATTTTTATTTAAGATATTTTGTTGGTTATCTATCATTGGTTTGGAAGGTTGACCCTGGTGTGTACCTATATTTTTCATAGGAAACTAATAATTTGGGCCAATACTGAAAGTTTCTTGAAATTATCAGATTTTGAGTACTCAGAGTTTCTCGGGGGGGGGGGGGTGCACTCAACCAGATTTTGGTCGGGGATGTGCCATCGAGGCTTCAAGAATATACTCGTCCTCTCGTCCTTATACCAATTTTTTGAAAAAGTATACCTGACCTTATACCAATTTTTTCGAAAAAGTATATCCGACACTTTATTTCATAGAAAAATCTTGAAAATCGGTACCGTTCCTTATACCAAAATTGTGAAAATTGATACCGTTCTTTATACCAATCTCTGGAAAATAGATACCCATCCCGATGGGATGTCCCTGAACCCAAAATATTTGTAGTGCACCCCTGTGGGACCTGCTTCCTCCTGAACATTTCAAAACAATGTTTATTGAAGCCTTTCCAATTTCTAGACCTCACTCAAGAAATGTGTAATGACATTGTCAAGGATTTCCTTTATCAAAACAAAGAGTTTCTGAAGTTAAATTTTCCCAGTACTGATGGGTTTCATTCTTATCACGCATGGCCTCATATGTTTTCAACTTGCATATTTCCCAGAAGCATCTCCACTACCCAACAAAACATTTAGAATTGTGGTGATCTGTAACAGGCTTCTAGCCTACATTACAGTGTTTGTTATGTTATGTTATGTTATGCTATTTTAGTACTGGAGTTTCTTAATTTTTGGTGATCTGAGAGTTGCATTTCTTAGAAAATTTGTGTGCATACCTGTAAATTTGCCTTTGATTTGGGTAATGTACACTTTGGCTGGATCAGAATTTCCGTAAATGATAAAGTCTGCAATTTGTGCAGTTAAGTGCCTTAAATTTAGTCACTTCCTCCTGACTCAACCTGCCCCTCTTGTGGTAAATCCAGTGGGGCACCACTCACAATACCATACTGTATGAAATATTCACGGAAATTTTTAGCTGGCCTAACTCAGAATCACACTTGATGATAGAAAAAGCATCCTTGGAAAGTGCGGCACTGCCAACTTGGCTGCTGTTTGAAAAAACGCAAATAACGCGATGACCAGTCGTAGTAGTAGAAAAGAGATAGGCCTTGGCCTGGGTCATGCGGTTGGATAACCAAAGGCATATGCGACTATGAAATGAAACAGACTTACCTGGAGAAGACTGCTACAGTTCATTCCAACTGGCTGGGAGTTGAAGAATGCATCTTTTGTCTTGGCTCTCGTGGCTGTCGTCTAGTTGCATTTCGAGACATTCGTGATGATCAGAAGCGAGGGGTTGAGCCGAACAGGCCTACTGGTTCAGCGACACATGAGAGCAGCGCGTCCAATCGCTCCACGAAAGCTATCCCTTTCTTCTTGGTTTCTCACAAGCAATTATCGTATTCCATATCAAAGTCAGCTTCCTCGTTGTAGGTCTTGTTTTAAGAGGAGCTACGAACTGAACTTGGGCTCACTTCGAAGCTTTTTGCGTTCTCTCTCTCCGCGATTCAGATTGATTGTTTACAATATTCAACACAAGTCTCGGAAGCCCTCCAGGATTGTACGTCACGATAGCTCTCAGTACCAGACCCCAAACTCCGCGTCTTTTTTACACTTTGAGCCCCCACAATTCAAAATGGAAGGCAGATATTCAAATTTGGACTTGAAATATGAATTCAGCGCATCAAACATGTTGTGATACAGGGCCTCCCACTGAAAGAAGTACATTCAGTTAACAATTTTGCTGATTATTTGCGCTGAATATTCTAGAACATTTGATAAAGCATTACGTTGCAGTTTTTCACCGAACGTTGCAGAACTTTCTACGGAGATGATGCAAGGACTGGTACGTGGCAAAAAGTGATGCAATGCGAACTATGATTTTACAATGTTATTGGGACAAACTTTTGATTGGTTAATGTAAAATTGTTATCCTTATTAGGTTTTGCTTTGTTGAAGTTTGATACAAAAATTAGGTTGGTGGCTTCGTGAAAAGAGTTGAGAATTGAAGAGATTTTGAAGTGTTGAAACAGTCAAAAATTGAAAGAAGTCAAAAGAAGTCATTACGTCAAAAAAGTCGTGAACGTCTAAGAAACAAGTCAAAAGAACAGTCGTGAAGTTTGCCGTTAGCCGTTAAAGTCGTTAAAGCCGGTAGAGTCTGTCGTTGCCATAGCTGAAGCCGAGAAAGACTCCAGAAAGACTCGAGAAAGGTTTTGTCGTTATAGCGTCTGATGTAAAGTTGTGAAGTGGAAAAGTGAAGCTGCCGCCAAAGTCTGCGTCTTCAATTCAGAGTCCTGTCTTTGAAGGTCGTAAGTTTGTCCTGTTTTCATCATGTTATTGTTCTACTTTCTTAGTTGTATCCCAGTCGTATTTACTCACACACTTTAGTTAAATCACGCCAATACAATTGATTTAACAGTTCTATCAGCATTTCAAGTCATTACATGATTTTCCATATAAAAATTGCTAATTCATTAGAAGTATGACATCATGAAGATTTATGACGTCATAGAAATTATAAATTGCTGATGTCAGCAAATATAGATAAATTACATATCAAATGAAAGTACTCATCGACGCAAATCGAATGGTATATGTACATTGATGAGATTCAACACAAAATGAAGGAACTAGAGCAGTTTTCACGATTTTCTTTGTGACCACTCCCCAAATATGGGCATCTGGTGGTCACGTGGTCTACCAATAGGCATTGAAATTTTCATTTTCTGATTGCCAGTTAAATTTTAGGAAAAGTCAAGGAGTTTCAGTGCCATAGCTATCATCGTTTAGGAGCTAGTAAAGAAAGTTTGGGAGGGGGCGAAAAAGGCCCCCCCCCCCGGTTAAAATAGGGTTAAATTAGGCTGTGTAAACTTGGCTTGAATGTCCACGCCACTTTTATCAAAGCATTTGCCTATCTCGGTTGATAGGCAAATGCTTTGATAAAAGTGGTGTGGACATTATTCGATTGGCAGATAACAAGAATTTGTATCATGCTGTGACAGCCAATGTCAGAATCTGACAAGGCACTATACGAAGACGACGAAGCTTGGCTTTCGTCGCACAATTTGCACAGGCGAGACCATGATTCTTTGCAGGGCTCTTTTATTGCTCATTTCTTGTCATTTACTTGCATTACGAAAAACCACTCAGTTTCTCAGCCACAAGCCATAAAAGGATGCAACAAATGTAAAAAAATTAGCAGAGAGAGAAGTAGACGATCCGGAAGAAAAAAACTTGAAGGATGTCTTATTTGTTCACAAAATGATCAATTTGTAGAAAGGAGGGTCGAGACGGTCATGCTCCAGTCCAGAGAGTATAGATCGGCAGCCAATAAAACTGAAGCCAAGAGAATTGCAATGGCAAATGGCGTGCAGCTATCATCTGAGCTATCTTGTGAGCTGCATCGTCTGCCCTATTTCAACCTGATAAATATGTGCATTGAAAGCCCAATACATACTTTGCTACTTGTCTTGGTGAAGAAAGAAATGGAAATGCTTCTTGAGCAGGACACAAGTGCTCCAAACTATAATTTGGCGGTTCCCTTGAATCAGAGAATGGAGTTTCAAAGGCGTTTAAAATCAATCCAAGTACCTTCTGATTGTGGCAGGCTACCACTTGGTTTAGAGGAGAAGAAAGGTCTCTAAGGTTTCACGGCTCAGCAATGGCTGTTGTTTGCATTGATATACGCACAACCTGCCTTCTACGGACTCATACCACAATGGGCAGAGCCGATATACAGAAATTAGCAACACTTACAATGGATCACCATAAAAGGTTTTGTGCACTGTATGGAAAATGGAAGATCTTGATAAACAACCACATGATTTGTCATTTGCCTATAACGCTCAAAAGCCTGTCATGTCTTTTGGTGTTTCGCATTTGAGAGAATGAATGGAATATTGACTGATTTGACTTCAAGTGGTAGAGCACCCGAGAAAGAATTATTAAAGAGGTTCCTTGCCTATCAGTGACTGGCTTTACAGGATTCAAATGTGTACGAGGAGATAAGGCAAATATTTTGTCAGGATGTTGAATCACTGAAGAGAGTATTTGGCCAAGTTAGCGAGGGCGAAGAAGGAGTAGGACATTTTAAAGTGGGCAATCAAATCCAAAGAATCAATACAGAAAAGTTTCTCCCCATGCAAGATACAGGTATATGTACCTCAGAACATACAAAGAATTTACTTTTGACATGGATCTTACAGTAGATGTATTTTTTCAAAATTTTTGTTTCATTGCATGCTTCTTGATCGTACAATTTCTTCCCAAGGGGTTTAAGTGTTGTAAGATAAGATATCCTGCTGTAGCTCATTGTTGAATTTTCTGGCCTTTTTTAACATGTACCTCAAAACATGCAATGACATATTCACCAATGATTTGGAATCCGTAACTCCTACAGCCCTAATGTTTTTTTGTGTTTTGTTACACACTAAATTGCCTCGGTAGCATTACATGAAATGTAAACTTATGTAAGGTTTACCCCTACTGAGCTGCCACAATATGTACCTCAATATAAAACATAGAGAAACTTTCAGTTGAATAGATACAGCAGGGATAGAAATTTTTTTCATGGACACATCCCCATCATTTTAGCACTCATGAAGCCCTCTTCCCCCCTATGGACCTGAAGCTGTGAACCTGGTTGACTTCATGTTAAAATCCATCATATGCAAGCAAGTTTTCTCTTTTGTGTTCCTCAAAACGTACACATTCAGCAACCTGTTTCGTACCTGTTTGCTGCTTAATTACTTAGAAATTTAGGTTCTATGTGGATTTCCTGTTTTAAGTGACAAGTAGGAGATATTTATGAGATATTCATTACTGAATTTGCGAACTTAAATTCATGTTCACAGTATCTTAGGAGCTATTCATTGAAAATTTGTGGTTTTAACTGCCATCAGGAATCAGCAATTCTACCCCCTGGCTTCAAGAGAAAATCATAATGATGCAATTGTGAGCAATTTTCCTAAACGTATGAACATTGTGAATACAAAATAATAACCAGCTTTAGATTTGATGTTGTTTTCGAAAAATCATTGAACAATATGCGTCATTGTATGTTTTGAGGTACCATGTTTTTTGAGGTACATATACCTGTACTACAGGTTGCCCATTTGACAATCAATGTAATGCAGAGGCATTGGAGAGCAGTTTCCCATCTAGAAACATTTTGAACGGCCTAGTCCAAAAAGGAAAGTTGAGGTTTTTAAGTAACTGGAATTACTTTTCAAAGGGAGGTCCATTCATGTTTCCCCGAGAATTGATAAGTACGGTGTTTGTGAGGTTAATGGCTTTAGGTTTCATTTGGAACATAACAGAAAGGTCAAGCTATGCAATGTGCTTCTGTGCAGAGGAGAGAAATCCTAAAGCAAGAAAATTTTATTGCAATGATTCCGAGAGGAAAACAGAAAATTAGAGCTACCATTTGCTTACGTCGATTGGTAGAGACCAATGTCTGAGGATAGGAGTCAGGACTGGAAAGGGTAAGAAAGCTGTTCTACAAAGAAGACCATCTGGCAGGTGTACATAAATTGGCTCAGCGAGTAGTGATATACCAGCACAATTCATTTAATGATGTTCTTTCGCTTCTCTTGTAAGACATACCATGTATTTTGAGGTATGAAAGTGGTCAGAATCTCATTTTTAACGACTAGTGAATCTATAGGTTAACCATGTGATGTCTCTTCTGTGATTTGACACAGGGAACCAATGGATTTTGAAGTAGTTTGGAATGGCGGCATTTACGTTGAAGCTTCGATAACAAATCACAACGAAGAAAATTGAGTTCATCAACACTAGCAAGGTAGAAAGGTTTAACCATAGCTCCAAGAAACGCAAGAAGAAATTGCTGGAAGTTGAGAGCGATGAAGGAATGACATTTCAACTGGACAGTCCCATTCATCTTGGCAACAGTGCCAGTGGTAATGATGCCGCATCATCTGCCTCTGCTGCTGCTGCAGAACTGATTACATTTGTTGGAACCTCAACAGCAGCTCATGAAAGCGAACAGCATCACAGAAGTGAAATTTCTATGCAGCGATGAAGAGTATCACAACAAGGGCCTGGTGAGACTACATCAAGAGCTGACCATCCTCAACCAACACCTACTAGACAAATACCTACTAGGCCCAAAGAACCAGCTGTACCCAGCATTGCCATTGACCCAGAAGTTCGTTCAGACCATGGTGATGAATCTGATGATGATGTTGCTGCTGGAGACTTTGCAGAACCGGAACATGGATATTATAGTTTTTGTAAGTGAAAATGATAAAATGCAACAAACAATTTTCTGATGCTATAAATGATATAAATCAACCTGTCAACTAAACCACCATCAAAAATAAACAGAAAAAAAGATATAAAAACACAACTGCTTATAAAAAGATGTGTTGATATTAAAATCTTCTTCAGTTAAACTAAACCAGAGGACAGCCAAGTATGGCTAATGGTATTTGGTGAAATAACAAAGTACCGAAATAATGAAAATAATAAAAAAACCGAATAGCAAATAAGTGGCCTAACAAAAATATCATCACTGTGAAACAGCAAAATACAACAAATATAGGCCAAACAGGAAAATTTTGCAAGATGTTGCAGACATTGCAGTTCTTTCAGATCAGTCAATCTCTGTCATTTAAACGTTCAGGTATTTCTCATAAGAAACCCCCTAAGATCACCAAAATATTGTATTGCTGAGTATTGGAAAACTTGTTTATTTTGTCTAGGTACACAAGGGTACTTCCACTTGCTTGCTGGTTTTGCTTCATGATGCATTTAATTTGATATGGGGCAAACAAAGGCATAGCTTCATGAAATTCTTTGAAGAATATGAATGAGGATTATTACCCTACCAATGCTCTTAACCCTATTTCACATGGGGTATTTTTTCGATATTTTGGCATGGGGGGGGCGTTTTTCGCCCCCCCCTCTTTTTCTCTGAAACTACAAAAGATATAACAATGAAACTTTCCTCCATTGTTCTTTGGACAATAAGCTTTCCAAATATAACAATGGTAATTGATTATTCACGTGATTTGTTGCTAGGCAACCAAAAAACAAAGGAAAACTGGCCAATTTATAGCTGCTTCGCAAGAAAAATTCTATTTAAATGAATACTCAACGGATTTTAATGAGAGTAGTCTTAAATGATAGGAAATACATTGTACAATTAAAATATGTACTTTGAAGCAATTTAAAGTGTCTAATTATAGACCAATTAGCGCTTAATTAGCTCTTTGTTCCTTTCTACTTACTGTCACTGCAGTTTTCCGTAGTTTTCTTGCTATTTCTGACATAGATCGACTTAATATGCATGAAACAAACAAGATTAAGCTAAATTGCAACAAAAATCGTAATTAATACATTAATTTATTCGAAAAATGACGTCATAAATATAAATGACGTCATAGATATTAAATTTTGCTGATGTCAGCAAATTAGCAAAAATTACATATCAAATGATAGCTCTCATCAAGAGCAATCAAATGATACATGTTGCAAGTAATTCGGACGAGAAACAAGAAACTTATGGATGTTCAAAGCCGTTTTTTGTCAACTACTCTCCAAACATGGAGAAATTTTGAAATGCAATCGAAAGGCAAAAATGCAACACTCGCAAAGGATGCTGGTTGATTGGCGTTCTTTAATAGAGCTTTTACTTTATGTGAGTACTAGATGAAGTAAGAAAATTTGCATACCAGATGAGGGCCTTCAAGGGGAGTGTTCAAAATAGGGGATAATTGCGATTTTCATAGGAGACATTCATTCCCAATTTCAAATCTTGAAATATGAAATACTGAAATTTTATTGTTTTGGAGGTTTTGGAATGAAAAATAGTGGTTAGGGTTAGGGTTAGGGTGTATGAAATAATGTCAATCCCCCTGAAAGGGCCTCCCAAATATGGCAAGCCACAAAAGAGTTATCTATATTTAGAAATATACTCAACATTTCAAGTGCGTTTTAATAAAAACCAACTAACAGGGACTAAAATTCAAAACAGTTATGTTTACGACAGTTATCAGTTATAATGTTCTGCAATATGTTCGATCACGTTGTTGAACGTCTCGGCTGTCTGCAGCCCGAAGCGTTCCCACCACAGGAATTCATCAAGGTATGACGGCACCATGTTCAAATTTGACCCATACACGGCCTTTATCTTTTGTTTTGCCCTGGACCAGTACTCTTCTACACCATTGGTGTGCACACCAGTGACAGGGTCCACAAGATTGTCAGCATGAATAACTTGCTTGTGCCCATACCCCAAGTTTCCTAAGTTGTTGTAGGCAGCCCAACCGTCTGAATAGATCATGCTACCGGGACATACGTATCGTTGGATTATTGGTAGTAGTGTCGGTGCGTCCTGGCTGTCAACAAATTGAATCCAACCAATTTTCCTCTCACAATCGTACATCCCAAACACCCATCAGTCATGCTGCTCTCGGTGCTGGCCACGATTATATGTTCTCCTTATCATCAATGACTGGTCAATCTCAACAATTTCACCTGCTCCACCGATGAGTTTGTCTTGCATAGTTATCCTGAGTAATTTTGCTGTGCATTCTTCCTGCAAGAAATTGAACCAATCGACAACAGTTTTCTCCGCCAATCCAATGACAATCGTTGTCGTTGACATAGACATCCCTACACACCAGCAGTATATCAAAGATACAATCTGCTGGAGTGTAAGGATAGATTGCACGAAGAAACTGCCGTCTCTGATGCTTTTGCTGGATCGGCACCTTGCAAAAGGGCATCTCCACCGGTACCCATCATGGCCATCTCTTTGCTGTAACTCCATCTGACGTCTGCAGTTTCTAAAGGCACACCTCATTTGTGGTTTTATCAGGTTGCGTGCTTGCATCCATTGGATTAGTTGAAGATTGCCTTGATAAAGTATCTGGTACAAGTCAAACATATTCATGGTTATTCTTCAGTTGTTAGTCTTTGTACCAATGCAACGATTAAAGTTTACTTGATTCCTATAAAGAATGCAGCTACCTTTATAGCAGCAGTTATGGCCCAATGCATCCCACACGGAAAATATCAGATTTGAATTACACAGAAATGATGTTGTGTTGTTGCATCATCTTCAATAGCACAGAAATAGACTCGTGTGTTCCGAAAATGCTATCAGCTTTAGACATTTCACAATAGCACCCATTCATTCTCAATTTTCCCTTCCTTCTATTTCCCCATTCATCACTTCCATATTTCATGCCTTTGAGTTTAAGCCGCTTTTTCCGTCTCAGCTCTTGACCAACCCTCATTACATCGCGTCAGTTCCACTTACGTCTTTGCTTGACTCTTAATATTGTTCGATATTTAATTTTGGTAACTGACTAGTTGCTTTCCTTGCTTGATCAGAATACACCCATGTTATTCCCACGTTATTCATTTTCCTGTTTTTTTATTTCTTAGAGAGCGCTCATTATGTACATGCAAATGGGCGGAGGCTTCTTGGGAGGGGTATTTGTGTCATGTTTTAATGTAAAGGCATAGCTACCTAACTCCAACGTAAAACTCAATTTATGCATAATATGTTGCAAAAAGGTGGGATATTGTTTCACAGTTTTCAGACCGAGTCACGCTTTATCGCAATGTGCTAAGTGCATAAACAGTTGCTCATATAAAATTACAGTGGACAAATAGCACAATGAACCTTTCTTCAGCAGTATAGGGAAAATATAACATAAGAAACTATATGTTTTGATAAAGGATATCCCGAGCCTAATTTCAGTTTTTCTTTTACTTATTTCCTGTATCATATAACTCTGGAGGTAGATCGATAATGTCAAAATATTGGACGGGATTAAGAAAACATTTAATTTTGAAATGTTAACAAGTGAAGACTGTTAAGGAACCTTTAAGAAATACGTAAGAATCTCTCAATACTGTCAATTCGACAATCACAGAATTGAACGGTAACAAGAAATGGCTTGTCCTGTGCTCGATGGACCCCTTCGAAGAATCCATCGAGCTAGCAATGACCGATGATGATTCTAAAGAAGAGCAAAGTGCACAAAGTATGGTCAAAAATATAAAGAACTGGTAGTATGTATAAAATACCAAATAATGCAACAATGACTTGGTCCACTCTTCCACGGTAAACAAGCAAAACTTTATATACTTTGAATACTTTCTACTATAACCGAACGTACAATTTACGACAACAAACGCGCTGTGTCACTTAAGGACGCACACACATTTTTTTTTAAGAAACGGTTTATAACAAACGCTAGGCTCAATTTTTGGAAAGTGAAGAGAATTTGAACATGTAAGAAACTTCTGTAATACGCAGTTTTAATTCGGTAAAAGAGACGTTAAAATTTGTTGTTCTGTTGAATAAATGTGTTCTGATGCTGCTGTATTTGATTTTTATTGTTACAAAGTTAGTTTATCTCTGAGTTCCAATTTTGTTAATACTTGCGTTATTATCTAACTATTTACTATACCTTGAAAACACGTTTCAAAAATAAATTATCCACGAAAATTAAGAAACACGTGAGAAAGCTTTGGTCGCAAAATGAACCAAAATCCCAAAATATAAGAAACTGCCTACAAGCCCGGGACCTTACTTTCCTATAAAAACAAACGTGTACTTGGAAAAAAGAGGAGGTATTATCTTTTTGTGTATATTTGAGTTAATGCCTTGCCAGCATATGCTTTGGACATTTCCGTCATTTTGCGTAACCCACAGGTGTCGTCTATTACGTGCATCTAGATTGAATGAGGCACTCCCATTTGCGTCAGAGAGATATTTAGCATACTGCGTGTAATCCCCTGCCTCCATTCATGGTAAGCCATGTTGCTTCCTCGCATAATGTTACAGTCACTTGTGAAACGTTTGGGAGATTCTAGAATATCTTTTTTTAATCATGGGCCCATCTTTAGTTTCAAATATGCATGAACCATTTTCCATAAAAGAATACCCTTATTCAGTTTACAAATTATAAATAGTGTTATTGCAGGGCCACATTTAAGTCCGTTGGGGCCCTGGGCCTGAAACTGATTGGGGCCCCTAACCCTAACCCTAAGAATTTGTGTGTCACGTGCATAGTACTCGGCACTCAGTTAGCATGAAGTTTATGGATAAGGGCGGGCATTCAGTCACCAAACAAGTTAATATCAACAAAATAGTTTGATACTGCAAAACTCGAAAAATTGAATACACCGATACAAGAATATGTACATCTTGGTACAATCCCAATGAAAGTATCCTTTTCCAAATTGGCAAAGTTCATAGGTTTTTCAAAATTTTGCTCGGGGCCCCTAACTTTAAGATTTTTAGGGGACCCTTGGGCCCGGGCCCAGTTGGCCCATGGGTAAATGCGTCACTGTGTTATTGTCATACGGTCCTGTCCATCAAAGCGCATAGCAAGTTTACCTGAGCGTGTAAGAAGGCTGACGTTTGAAAGAAAATGTTTGATGATCGTTAATTAGATGCCACACATTGATAAAGTTACCATTCATTCTTTCATTCATTCATTTTCAGTTATTCATTTAATTCAGTTATTCAGTTGTTCGGTTATTTTGTTTCCATTGATGACGTTATGTTCCTCTGAAGAATGTCTTAATGTTGTGCCCTCGTTAAACTAATCTTCTGTTCTTATTTGAACAAATGGAGTTGACATTCGTTCTGTTTTGGGCTTTTTCATCCTCCATGTGGTGTCTGTACTCTATGACGACATATATATCAACGTCATCCCCCTTTCATTGTAGCTTATTAACAAACATTCTTTGTTCATTACATAATCTGCATTCAACTCAATCATGAATATGGATTTTCCCCAAAAATCGACAAATAATTCAGTAGTCACCAGAGGGAAAACTTCCGTTACCGCTAAACAGTGAAATAGAATGGCAGCTTTATACTCGATGGACCTTTTCGAAGAATCTGTCACACCAACAAATAAAGAAGATGATTCGAAGAAAGAACCAACAGTACACAGTACTACAAAGGATTTGGTGTACTGGTATGTAAGCATTTGATAACGGAGCCAGACGCGATATTTTTTTTATCAAGCAAAAGTAACCGATGATTCGCTGTTTGCTGTCATATCTCTCTGGGGGGAGGGAGTTGTCAAAAGCAATCTTTACAGCTTTTCATGATTTCCTGAAAATGTAAATCACATCCCAACATTTCCTTCAAGCCTGCTCCACACTCTGCTCCTGCCATATGTTTGCTTTTCATTGGGGAAACTCGTGCCTAACTTAATACCTTTAAGTAATTTCATGCCAGCTATTTGTAGATCCATGCCGCTCATACAGTGATATACTTGTATTCTGTTCAAGGTTGACAGAGAACTTTGAATATAACAATTCCAAAGTAGGACGAACATCATCATACGAAGTTCCTGTAAGTGAATTGCTGAAAATGGCCATGGAAAATTTCAATGACAGAGATATTTCGACAAAACATCTAGGAATGGCAATGAAGAAAGCTTTTCCACAAGTGAAACGGCAGCATACAGGAAAAGAGCCGTACAGCTATCATGGATTGAAGCCCAAGCAGACAGCCGAAATTGTTGCCTCTGAAACAGCAGCAATCGCCGTACAACATATCGCTTGTCAAGCTGCTCCACTGCTTGGGAATATGAAATCCCTTGGGTGTCAGGCAGCAGAGACATCTGCATACAATTTCCCAACCTCTGTCTTCAGCGACATGTCGTTAAATCGCAAAAGTGCTGCGGCTTCCCATTGGTTGATAAAGCAATAACATTATATTAGGCAAGCATGCGCAGAGTCAAAAAGCTGGACTTAACAAAATTTTTCAAGGCTCCTAGGCCCCTTCTTCACAAGTAGCATTTGCCCTTTATCTTGCAAATTAAAGACCCTTTTGTAAACAATGCTTTTTTAATCAACAGCGAGTGGAGACTCTTTGTAAATCTAAAGGACACAGATCTTTGTGTAACTTACACAAGCACAATTGGTGGTTCCACCAGTTTGAACATGAACAACTGAACGATTGCTACTAAAAAGCTGTCATGTTCTTTCTCTTTCGGATATCATGAGTACCATAGACTTGAAAACATAATTGCTTGGATAAAGACAGTTTGATTGAAAGGATTCCTGGATTCGAGAGAATAACTTTCTCATTGTTTTTATTTCTATGGTATTCATCACACGAGGAAGTAAAGACACAATCCAGCGTTTTTGATTTTGTTGATAGTCAGACAGGTGAAACCAATCTATTTGTATATTTGTACATTTAGTAATTTCCATTATACTTGATTTCTCAGAAACTGTGAAACTCACAAAAATCAAAATTCCCTCAATTCTTGTCTCTATGAGCATTTTCTTCTAGCCTTTGGTCTAAAACTACATTGTTTATAAAAAGGTATGTTATTGACAAATCAAAAGGGCAAATGTTAGCTGTGACTGATCATTGAACTGAAAATAAATGGCTGTGATTCAATTGTGCGACCTTGAAAAAATAAGTCCAGCTTTGTGGCTCTGCGCGTGCTTGCCTCGATTTTGATATGTCGGCCTCGATTCCAAATATAGTGAGCATAATGCTATTGTTTTATCAACCAATGGGAAGCCGGAGCACTTTTGCGATTTAACGACTTGTAAGCAAAGAATATTGCTGCAGAAGAAAAAGAGATCCAGGGTGCAGGGTAGCATTTGGGCAAGCTGAGCAGTGGTGGAGAAATATGATAGGAGGGATGGTGCCTGAGGAGAACTGGAGAAAAACTTTCCGAATGACACAAGAAATGTTCTATGAACTTATGGAAGAACTGAGGCCATACATCGACTCCTGATAAAAAAATGCAATCACACTTTATCATTTGAAGGACACACGATTTTTGATAGTGACAGCAAATTTGTTTGGAATTGCTGGTAGCACTGTATCTTGTGTCATTTTACAAGTTTGCAGAACCATTTGAACAGTTCAAGGGCCGAAGTATTTGAAGCTTCAAGAAAACGAACATAAAATGAGGTAAAAACTTTCAGAGTTTGAAACAAAGTTTAGAATTTGTTCGGGATACTGCAAATTCCCCCTTTTGTGAATCACAAAGGAAGAGACGTTAACCCTGATTGGCTCACCAATCAATGGGACGAGCGAAGCATTTTGCATTATGTGGTCTCAAGTTGCAAAGAAGGTGTTTATTTTTTGAATTGGCTTGTAAATCACATCAAAATTGAAAAAGAAAAATCCCTCAAAGTGATGATCTTTTGCAGAAGTGTTGAGACAGTTGGATTGATCTATGATTTTTGTACATTTTGGTCTTGGAATTGATCAGTTCATTGGTCATGTGAATTCTGTAAAGAACCAAATGATCGCAATGTACTCTCGGGTGCCTAATACAAGGAGGGGTCTTGATAAACGGGGGAGGGGGTGGGAACCCCTCAAAGAAACTATCAAACGGGGGGTCTTAATAATTGGGGGGTCAGAAATTCGCAAAAAGCGGGGTTTTACGTTATCTACTGGAGACAAGTGCATTTTATATGCTTAGAACTGTATATGCTGTATATGCTTTATATGCTTTATCTTTCAAACAAGATATCGTATAAAAATCACATTGAGCTTTGGACGTTGTTTTGCCAGAATTAATAAACTAAATTAATTGGGGGGGGGGTGTCTTAATAAGGGCCGGGGGGTGGATAAAATTTTTGAAAATTAATAAGCGCCCCCCGCTGTATTAGGCACCCAAGAGTACCATTGTTCAACAGTAGATTTTACAAAGAATTGGGTCCTTGAAGAATTCAAGAAGACTGATTCTGTGATTCGAGTTGCCATTGCAACTTCATCCTTTGAAATGGGATTAGATTTTCCTGACGTGGCGTTGGTTGTGAATGTCCCCGCTCCATGTAGTCTTGAGTTGTTTGCTCAGCAGAGTGGTCTTGGAGGTAGGGGCATTAGCCAGGCTTTCTCTTTGGTGTTTTGGAAGGGTTCATCAGGAAGAGAGGGAGTACAGATGAGATGAAGAAGAATGCTCTTTCCTCCAACATCTGTCATTGACTTTTGTTGAAGAAGCACTTCAATCTTAACTTGGATGGAAAAAGGGATGTACGTTTTGAAACTGGTCATGGTCCAACATGTCATTGTTGTGACATATGTAGCCGGAAGTGTCAACGTGGTAACTGCTTAATTCCACTGTGGAAAGTCCCTGCCACAAATGTAGAAATGCAAATGGACATTGATTTCAATCCCGAATTTACAAAAGAAGAGCTGCATTTTCTGAAATGCAATTTAGAAGAGTACTTTGAGGTGGAGTCTGCTGCAAACAACTCAAACACAATGACTCCAAATGCTTGGAAGGATCTTGTTGACCAAATCATGCTTTCACCTTCAGACATCTTTGAAATGGACAATTTTCTAACTGAAATTGGATCAGATGACATTTCTTTAGCCCATGATATTGTTACAATCATCAACGATATTAGGTCATGTATCGTCCAAAGACTGTTTTATCACTTTTGTCACTGTTTTTACCGTGAACTATGCCCCCCTGGGGACTGTTATTGCGTTTAAACTTTGATTTTTCTATTGGCGTTAAAAGAACACTTATTAGTGTCTGGGAATCTTGAACTTTGATTCATCCGTGGCTATTGTGCCCCTCTTTAGAATAATTTGTTGTTGAATATGGTATGGGTTTGTAGCAGGTCGAGAAATAGGATCAAGTTTATCATTGTCGAGGTGGAGTTCAGAGAAAAAGCTGTGATGGCTGTGTAGGCCAACAAGAACATCAAGACATGGACACCAAACTGAGTATTTACAAGGACAAATAGTTTGTAAGTTTAGAATTTGACTATTTCTGTTTGTTCCTCACTCGTTACATGCTGTTTACTTATTTCGTTTAGGACTTCATTAAGCCATACTTTGTGTTGTTATTCGAGAGTTCAAGAGTTTCTTGTCGCTATTTATTGAGTTTAATCATTGGTTTGTTTACTGTTTATTGTAGCAAACCGTACTGAATATACCTCGCTACCTTCAAGACCAGTCGTATTATTTCTGCTGTGTTTTCTGGTGTTGGGGTGCTTGGTAAAAACTTCATGGTGCGTGTTGAACTACTACCCCTTGTAGCCGAGAGCTTTAGACTTGAGTGGTTATAACAGTTTGAAACCAGTCGTACGTGTTTTGGTGATATGGAAACAGATGAGCCCCAATCACTTGGTAAAAATCCTGCATTTAACAGTGGAAACCCCTTGGCCTTTGGTGAAGACTTGTTAGGGTCACGTGAGAACACAAGGAGAAGCCAACGGGGCATTGATTGGGAACTTGTGGATATAGAAAATAGACTTTGTGCTTTCTCAAGATTGTTAAATGGTGTTTCTAGTGTATTGGTGAAGGATAGATCAGTTGCTTTGACTTCGCTGAAAGATTGTGAAGAGAACCTATGTGCCATTTTTGAAGTTTTCAAAAGGGCCTGTTATTCGTACAAGGACGTATTGCATGATGAAGCTGACCTTGAAGCGTGTGCTGTGTATTTTAGTGAATTGGAGACAAGATGGTTAAGCATAAGGGAAAGAGTGAAGCTGCGCTTGGAGTTAGACAAGAGAATTCATCCTGATTTCTCCCGAGTATAACACCGGAAGACTCGATAAGCCAATTGGCTTCAAATTCAAGCCTTTCTTCTAATGTTTCCAAATCTTCTAGGAAATCAAGTTACAAAGCAATTTTGATTGAAAGATGACTGGAAAATGCAACTCGCAGAGCATCTTTGGTGGCTGAAGGATGATTACTTGTTGGGAAACACAGTCTTGCATATCAGGAATTGAGGTTAAACCAGCTGAAAGAAGAACTGCAGTTACATACGGAAATCACAAAGCTAGACACAGAAGAGAAGGCATGCAATGAGATGAGTAGTTTGTGTGTTCAGGCAGGCAATCTCAAGTCAAATACAGTCCAGAATTTCATTTGGTTGGAAAGATCACGTGGCAGTTCCCCTTGTATCATACCCAGACACCATCCTAGCACATATACCACACCAAAACCTCCTTCTTTTCCAAGACCTAAGTCCAGCTCCAATCCCCTGTTTGTTGCTCATCTCAAACTGATTTCCCCTGCCCAAGAAAAAGACGAGACCAGCACATTGCAGAACAAATCAGATTCACATCCGGACAGATACCTTCCCCAAGTGGACATATTGCTTTCTCAGCCGGACAGATTGCCTTCCCATTCAGCCAGATCAGATTCACATCCAGACAGATTGCTTCCCCAAGTGGACCGATTGCCTTCCCAGCTGGACACAGTCCCTTCCCATTCGGCGAGATCAGATTCACATCCGGACATATTGCTTTTCCAGCTGGACAGATTGCCTTCCCATTCGGACAGAGTGACTTCCCATTCGGCCAGTAAAATTCATTGTTTACGTAATGAACAACCTATCTGCCAAATTTGGTTGCCATATCTCAAGCAACAACAGAGATAAACAGGGGGGCGGAATCCACCCCCAAAAATTCAGTGTTTCAAATACATTGAAGTCAAAAACTTTCGGACGATCAAACTTTCAGACAAAATTTTGTTTGAAAGTTTATTTGTCCGAACCCTGGTGATGTTCGAAAGTATTTTTGTCCGAAAGTTTTAAATTCATTGAATGTAGAAAAGAACAAAGAAGCGTAACATAAAATGTTAATTAAACAATGTTTTTTTGCCAGTAGCGCTTAAGTTTCTTGAATATTTCATCTAAAAGTTTGGTTCCTTGAAGCGTTTGTTGTAAATAGTTCATGGATAGCAACACCTTTAAATGTTATTTATAGCTGGTTTACCATTGTTCAATCTAACAAAAATTACATTCAAATGTCCTTGTAGATGTAATGATCACCAGGTACCTTCTAAAAATTGATATTTATGATAGAATCACAATCAGTTTTAACATCTTTTTGACATTGTGTTTGCTTTTAATGTCGTGTTGACCGAAAGTTTTTTGTCCGAAATTCCCGAAAAAGAGTCAAAAAGCTTTTTGTCCAAAGTTTTTTGCCGAAACTTTTCGGTCCGAAACTTTTCGATTTTAATGTAACCCAGGCCAGATAGCGCTAAAAACAACACAATCCGCCTTCCTACCAGTGCCTACCATGTCATGTGAAAGAAATTTCTAGCCACCTATGATGCTGCAAGGGGGGTTTCAAAATGATGAAAACAATGAACCATGAAGGAACAACTACAGAACTTAAATTACAGTAAATTAACAATGTTTGCTCTGTTTCCAAAATGAGATGTTTCTATCAAGTCATAATCCTTTTTGTTTTTTGGCACTCAACTACAAATTCATGTCAATTTGTTGGTCTCTTACAAACTGAGAGTTTGAATAGTACGACTTTTTGCGAATTACTATAATTTGGTAACCCAGACAAAGATGTGGTTTTAATTTCAAGTAACCTAGATCTTATCACAAGTTTCTTCCTAGATCTATACAGGCATGTTTGCATCCAGCATCCACATGTAGGATGGATAGACCATATGAAGCTCCCTGTGCCCAGTGATGAAGCAATTCTTGAGGCAAATAACAGGCCTTACATGAAATACAGAAGGGAAGGATTTTGCAAAGTTGACGCTTGTTTTTAAAAGAAATCTGTTTTAAAAGACTTGACAATGCACCTGAAAACAGTTCACAAATGAACAAGAAAAGAGTAGATGTGATGATCTAAGGTTTGCTCTTTGAATTACAGCAGATGCTGATTCTTGTCCAAAGGAAATACTGCTTAAAATATTACTGCCATTTGATAATTTTGGTGTCAATGTTTCATAACGAACATGAATTCAAGACGTTATCATTTCTATTCACAAGGGATTCCCTTCCCATTGAAAAACAACTTCTATCTTTAGAGAATAGCTAGCAACCATTTCCCTTTCCATGGTGTGATGGAATGACAAACATTGAGAGATATTCTTTAGGGATCAAGTATATTTGAAAAATATTCACAAAAGACTCTTTTTCAAACGAAACTATTGCAGTTTTAAAGGCACTGATAGCTACCATGCCTCATGGTTCTAACTCACGTGCAAACAAACAAGCCTAGGAGATACTTTTGGGGAATACCATAGCAAACAACTAGACGTATTACACCAACCCCCAATATTCAAATATACTTGATCCCATATTCTTTAGGGATCAAGTATATTTGAAAAATATTCACAAAAGACTCTTTTTCAAACAAAACTATTGCAGTTTTAAAGGTACTGATAGCTACCATGCCTCATGGTTCTAACTCACGTGCAAACAAACAAGCCTATGTTTTGTCTTTGTTGGGGACGACGATATCCTGCTTACTAAATTTGACGAAGGGGCAGTGGCAAACATGAGTGTTAAGCATAGAGAAACAGAGAGACCATCCACGATCAAAAGACCCTGGAAAGCTGTGACTCGGCCATCATTTGGAAGCCATTTGTTACCTTCACATACCTTGGCATTTACCTAAGAAAGATGAGATCAAGGACAGTGGGGATAAGCAGCAATGCTAATGAAGACAAGGTTTTTTGTCAGTAACACTGACCTGCCTACATCATCTTCAGCACTCACTGGGCAAATTAGCTCCTTTTTGAGAGCTGCAATAGGGAAACACATTTATGTCTAGCTTTTACACAAGTCATGGGTGACACATGTCTATGAGTGCCACCCAGAGATGAAAGGGAGTCTAACATATCACACGCATCATGCAGTGAAAACAGGCAAGAGCAATTACTTCATACATGATAAGAGAAAAAAAACATGTGCACACTTCAGAATTTATGGTAGCCTCCTGGCAAGTTCAAACAATTTTGACGAGCAAGAAGTGAAGCCTGCCAATGACAATGAATATGAGACCCTCCAAAGGATCTTCTCGGATAACATTGAAAAGCAAGAGATTTCAACCAATGATGTGAGGGAAGCTGATAAGGAGCACACACTTTTGAGAGAAAATGTGCAATCAGTGTATCTCAAATTGCGATACATGATCAGCAAACTTGAGCCCCCACCATTGCCAAGCGAGTGGATTCTCCAAATGATTAAACAACTGAATGAAAGATTTCAGATTTTCATATCTCAAAATAGCCTGATACAACTTACAAATAGTATGGATTACCAGCTACTTTAAAAATACCGTAAAATGAACAACAAACATAACATTAAAAACTAAACAAAGAACAAAAAGGGGGAGAACTAACTAAGGATGTTTGAAGTGATGGAATGCTGTGGATCATGGATTGATAGCACTGCGATTCTTTTCATACAACGACATGAAACATGAATTAATATACTCATATATGACAGATGATACATTTGGATCACGTGTTGTCATTAAGTATGGTCCATGTAACTGAAAGATGGTTTATAAGTTTATATCTTGAAATGTTACTGAACGCTGTCACTCTTGTTTTTTTTCATTAATGCAACAATTTAAAAGACAGTGTTTTTTGTCTTTGAGAAAATTGCATGTCTGGCATTTTCTGTCCTCCAGTTTTTTCTAGGCCTATGATATCTTCCACTTTCCACCTCTAAACGATGATCAGAAGCTCTAACTTTACTGACCAATACTTGTAACGGCAATGAATTTATTTCAGATAAGTACGGTTCCATGATAAAGTCACTTTTGAATTGGCGATGCACTGTGATCCAGCAAATGTAATAAATGCCAAAAATTGAATGTTCTCAAAATTAATCAAACTATAGCTCTTTTGAAAGAGCAATGATTGACAATCAACATAAAAGAAGAATTATCAAAATCGGACCAGTGAGAGCCAAGAAACTGATTTTTGAAGTTTCAAGATATCACAAGTTTATAAATTTCATATCAAAAAGACAATGAACACTCCATTTACGCTAACTTCAAAATTCAATTTCTCTGCCTACACTAATCCGATTCTTGAAATTCTTGTTTTATTTTGATCGTATACATCTCAGCATCATTTCTAACTCATATAATCGAGAAGAAAATTGAGAAATTTCACGGATTTCGCGAATTACGAGATAGTACTATACTAGAGTATAAAAAGCTATGTTTTGATAAAAACAGTTAAAAATCTAAATGACGGGGTCAAACGGTGTCTTAGCAAAAAATATAATAATTAACTAGAACATATCTAGAGTGCATCTGCCAAAGGATATGTTCAGGAACCTTCTGCGAAAAATTTTATGAAAGTTTCAGAATGTGAGGTCATTTTCTTAAAAACGACATGTGGTCGCATGTTAAATCAGCATCGCTTTATGTTGATTGAATTACTGTTTAAATAATGCCCTAAACTCATTTCAAATCAAAGCAAAGTCAATCAACTGAGTTGTAAAAATTCGCAATAGTCACAAAAATTGAAAATCAAGATACTTTAGCGTACAGTGGATTGAAGGAACAACACTTCTTCTCGTTATGATGTCTGAACTGAATATTACATCAAGTCGTATCAACAAATTCTTTTTTATAGCACAACGTTCTGTCTTATCACCATTAAGACCATAAAGCTTGACTTAATTCTTCCCCTTGAGTTCCAGTGTCATTATCGTCCGACTTCGATGGTACTTTTTCAGAATGTGGCTCGCTTTTACTACAGCTAGGCAGACACTATGAGCATTCTGACGAAGAGTCACATAAGTCAAGCTGCACAGACGTTTGTCTTGCTCTTCATCCTAGGCCTGCTCCAAACATGTTTGTTTAAGGCGTCTGGCCTGCTTTCAAACCGATCAGCTATCAGAGAGCCTTTTTTGAGAACTTAATGAGAACTTCAAACAGCTCCTAGTTATGGGCAAGCATTTGTTGTACAGACGAAAATCTTTACGCCGGGAAAACTGATTACTAAGTGCAGCATCATAAAACATGTGAAATGCTTCAGTTCATCAACGTTGATAGTCAAGTATTGTGTACGTTTTCGGAACTGTGAGGCAAACATCAAAGTAGTACAACAGAATAAAAGATTTTTGCCTTCTTCTTAAAATCATCAATCAGATCAATGACCATCTGTACTTGTACTATAGAGAGTACGGCCAACAACAGTCAACTAGGATACTAAAGCTCAAGAGCAAGCAATAAGTCAAATTTTCACACTCTAAATAGTGACGAGAAAGAACTTTGTGGTACGAAACAGAACTTGATATTATTTGATGTAATATTCAGTTCAGACATTATAACGAGAAAGAAGAAGTGTCGTTCCTTCAATCCACTGTACGCTAAAGTATCTTGATTTTCAATTTTTGCGACTATTGCAAATTTTTACAACTCAGTTGATTGACTTTGCTTTGATTTGAAATGAGTTTAGGGCATTATTTAAACAGTAATTCAATCAACATAAAATGATACTGACTTAACATGCGACCACATGCCGTTTTTAAGAAAATGACCTCACATTCTGAAACTTTCATAAAATTTTTCGCAGAAGGTTCCTGAACATATCCTTTGGCAGATGCACTCGAGACATGTTCTAGTTAATTATTACATTTTTGCTAAGACACCGTTTGACCCCGTCTTTTAGATTTTTAACTGTTTTTATCAAAATATAGCTTTTTATACTCTAGTATAGTACTATCTCGTAATTCGCGAAATCCGTGAAATTTCTCAATTTTCTTCTCGATTATATGAGTCAGAAATGATGCTGAGATGTATACGATCAAAATAAAACAAGAATTTCAAGAATCGGATTAGTGTAGGCAGAGAAATTGAATTTTGAAGTTAGCATAAATGGAGTGATCACTGTCTTTTTGATGTGAAATTTGTAAACTTGTGATATCTTGAAACTTCAAAAATCAGTTTCTTGGCTCTCACTGGTCCGATTTTGATAATTCTTCTTTTACGTTGATTGTCAATCATTGCTCTTTCAAAAGAGCTATAGTTTGATTAATTTTGAGAACATTCATTTTTTGGCATTTATTACATTATTTTGCCATTCTGGATCACTGTGCGATGGTGAATTGTATTGGTGAATTGTATTAACTAAGCTCTAGTACCTTTTCCAATTAATGTAAACAGCAGGGAAGAGTTTTTCCTGCAAAGCATTGGGGATATTCACTTATGAATATCGACAGAGCAGTGCACAGTATATGAATATTGACAGAACAGTGCACAATCTATAATTTTTTGTTTCAGAAGATACTGTCAAATTCATGACCCCCCGCCCCAGCCTCACCGATTTTACCCCAACTGGCGATAAAAAGAATGGGTGCATGGCTTTTTATGGTAGTAGGCAGACTAACAATTGCAAGCAATTTGTATACTTACTGCTTGTTGTAGTCTCTCTGCTGAGGCTTGCAAAGATTATAGCTTGAGGTCTTTCTCATTGGATATGTGTTATCACTAGCTGCATTCTGTCACAAAAATTTTTGAACTGTTCATTGTTTTGGCTTGGACTATGGAAAAATTGCGACTTAGGTGAAGTTTACACTTCACCTTACAAGCTATGATATATTTTGTTATATTATATAGTTTACACTTCACCTTACAAGCTATCACCTTACAACTATGATATATTTTGTTAGGCTATGTTGTTGATCATTTGTGACACAGATTTAAGAATTCAATTTCAACCAAACAAGGATTGGATGATAGTGGCTCAAGGTCTTTGTTACCAGTACATAGATATATATCAGTTGTGATGACAGAGATACCACAATACTTACAGCCATTCACAAAGGAACTTTGGTTTGAAGGGAGTGTTGTTGTATTTTTCCAAAGATTTCTTAAATGAAGAACATAATAGTGACAAGATACTACCTTCCTTGTAATGTATGTACTGTATTCATAACTAAGGATCATTAGTCACACTAAATTTCAAATGTCTTTGATATGATTTTACTTGTTCAGCTTTTTATTTCAGATTTACATCAGAGATCTATGAAATAAAACTGTGAATTTTGGCACATATGTCTTTGGGAATCACAAGTAGAAATTTAGTATGGATCTGATAAGGAGTAAGGGAAGTCCATACTCAAAGTTCACACCTAAATATCAAACTTTCAACCGTTTTTTAAATGTGTAGCAATGTTAGCCTGAAGTCCTATTTGTAAATGTTTACACTAAAACCTAGAACATTAGATTTGCTAATGGAAGATGGCTCTATGAATGGCTGGTTTCAGTCATGTTTTATGCTCTAAAGTATCTAGAATGTCTGAATGTTTCATATGCTTTGCTTTTGTAGGTGCTTGCCATACTTATTTCATATCAATGAGGAAAGTGCATCTTCTTCAGATGAACAACCTGGATAAAGTCAGGATGATGCTAAACAAAAGACAGTGCATTATCATCGTCAAAGGGTAAGCTCTCCTTTACATTAATGGTAATGGAATTTGATTGTGAACTTGATGAATACACTCAATTGATCCAATGAAGATTTATCGTGGATGTTTAACCCTATTAGTACTAGGGGGCGTTTTTGGCCCCCCTACCACATTTTTCTACATTGCAAGGAAACAGTCTGTAATTTAACCAGCAAACATTGTGAATTTTAGTCAAATTTTATTGGCAATTAATTTTTTAACATTCCCTTGCTGTGGTCTGATCAGGTGACCACAGCAATACCATATCTGGACAGTAGTCAACAAAAAATTCTTTAAACCTCAATAGATTTTGTCTCGTTTGTTCAATTAATCACAAACATGCACCATTCGATTGCTTTCGATGAGTACTTTCATTTGATACACATACATATATTTCATATTTGCAGACATCAGCAAAATTTTGACACCTATGACATTGGTCATCGATCATTATCATTGACATTTATGACATCATTAATCTAATGAATAAATGTAAGATCTTAAAAATTGTTGTCTTTCTGCTTCAACTTATTTATTTGATTACTTCTGAGTCCATATTTACTAGATAAAAGGACAAGACTTAACTGCAAAGAAAATCGGTACATGGAACAAAAAGCTAATTAGAAGGTAATTGTGCTAAAAATAGAAACTGAAGATATCTCGAATGTCTTTTAAATCTACAGCATGTTTCCTACAATTTCAGACAAATTGGATTACAGGTAAATTGACTCGAATTTTTCTTGTTAAAAGGATAGAAAATTGCCAATTTTCCTTGGTTTTCTGTTGCCTACCAACAAAACACGTGACTAATTAATTGTCATTCTTACATTTTAATAGCAAGTTGTCTAAATATCAATAGGAGTAAGTCTTATTGTTATATCCCTGGTGGTTTCGGAGAAAGAAGAGGGGGCGAGAAACGCCCCCCCCCAGTACAAAGTAAGTAAAAAAATCAACCAGTGCTAGTAGGGTTAAGACATTCACATTCATCTCATTGCTACAAGAATAATACAATTTGTCTCAAGGACGTCTCAAAGATCCACCAACATCTATGTAATTTTGATAAACTGCACAAAAGGAATTCCTTTCTAGGGAATCAACATAGTTAGAAGCTAGTGGCAAGTTTAACCCTATCTGACCTGGGTTATTTTTAACACTCAAATGCCTGGAGGGCGGATTCCGCCTGTTATCATTTACAACAAAAATTGTTGCTGCTTACAACAGGTTCCTCATAGCTTGTGACATTGAAAGTGTTGTAGATGCTACTAATTTGTTATAGAACAATCAACAAACGAAAACTAAGTTTCAACACAACCGATGTTTAGTAGGTGATAAGCAGGGGCCGCTCAGAGGAGGGACAGCCCTCGCCCTGCTGTAAAGCCTTTGTCATGTTGAACAAGACGTTTGGTTGATGAAGCCGATGGGTGATTTCACCAGCTTGATGGCCTGAACAGAGCAATACCTTCTTTGATTAGGTGGACATACTGGGATCTGTAGCAATTTAACCCTATAGTGGTTGGGCTATTTGATAGTACTATTTTGGTTGGGGGGGCAAAAAAGCCCCCTACCTAACTCTTGACTGGTAATAGGTAGACCGACTAAATTTGGTGTCCTAAAAGCCTCAGGCATGTACTTTCTGTAAATATAAAAATCAACCTAAAAATAGCCACCATTTTTGCTTACATCAGCATTTTTCTTTGTGTGGTCAAGAAAAGCCACAAAATTGGCCAAAATTAGGAAAATCAAGATAAAATTAAATTTGGAGCATAGTTTCCATCCAAACATGATATTTATGATAGAATGCATCAAAATAACACAACCTTACAAAAGAAATTTGCAAAATATTCCACTTCTCCTCCTTTTTTCGCGATGATTGAGGTTTGAGAATTTGTGATTTTTCCTGGGTCAGTCCCAGAAAATTGTCTCCCGCCCCCTCATTTTTCAAAATATTTCAATGAAACTTTTTGAGAAGTTGCACAATAAGTAGTTGCAAAAAGTCAAGGAGTTTCATGGCGTTTAAATTCTTCCTCGCAAAGTTGTTCAAAAAAATCTACTAGGGGGGGGGCAAATTAGCCCCCCCCCAACCAAAATAGGGTTAAACAAGTCAGGCTGGAGATACCACCAGAGATTGAGAACCTGTAAGCCAGGATTCGTGCCAATATGGTGAAAATTTTGATTGGTTGTAGTTCAAGCGTCAATGTTACGCCTCTAGCAAATGCAGATGATAACGCACATGGCTACTCCAGTGACACCCGATTGGCAAAAAATGACTTCCCATGATTGGTGCACCCATAGTCTGCATGTTCCCATGCAATCTGCAAAGGCGGATCCGTGGCATGCAATGATGTTATCATCACTTGTTACATTCGGTGACTTCTCTCTTGCCTCCTTGTGCTGAAGCTGAGGTCGGTAATCATCGGTATTGTTCCGGCTGCGAGGGCTCCATGTGTATGTCTCTATGCTCGATAGATGGTTGACAGGGGCAGCAATGTTTGTAGGGCTAACCCCTCTTCCTTCCTAATAATCGGGTTACTACAAATAGGAGAAATGGGATTGGAGCTGCCTCCGCGGCTCCTCCAGATACCTCAAATGTGCCCGAGGACACTCCTGTTGCTGACTTTGATTGTGCGCTTTGCAGAACAGCATACAAGGGTAAAAATGGGTTAAGCTTGCATGAGCGCCGAGCACACCCAGAGAGTTATCACTCTAAAAACATTCCAAAGGTTCGCATAAAGGGCAGATATCCACGCGAAACCCTGCTGTTGATTGCAAGAGAAGAAGTGCGAATAAAGCCACTAATTGCAACTCCGTCTAACTTGTATCAGTTGTTTCGAACTGCATTCCCTCACTTTTTGGTAGACCAATTGAAATACGTCAGGAACAAGCAGAAGCTTTACAAGGAACTGCTTGCTGAAGTACGAGCATCACAGTCAACCTCAATCACAACTCCGACTGTCGCCAACGATGTCGTACAGCCTGATGTCACACCGAATGACTGCGCGCAACAATTGCAATCCTCAATTGTCGAAGATCAGCTGCACTGCAAATGCACTGGGAGAAAGTAAAGCCCGAAAAACCAACCGAGCAGTCCCGCAAAATCATCGACAAGGAATTTGAGGAATGGGTTCATTCGTTGGCCATTCCTGCCCCAAGGAACAGGCCGGCACCCCAACGCCAAACCCAATGTTCCCAAGACAGGCAAAGTGTTGTGTAGACATCGATTTGCACGCGTGCAAGGGTTGTACAAGAAAGATCGAAAGCGGTGCGCACAAGAGGTGCTGTCTGGGAATTGGCGAACAGAGAAAACTGCATCTGTGCCACTTGATGAGATGGAGCCAGCTTGGCGTGAGATCATGGAAACTCCTTCATTGGAGGATGACAGGGCTCCACCAGCTGCATGACCAATTTTATGGGACTTGGTAGCTCCGGTTACAAGTGATGGTGTGAGTAAGGTGCTCAAGGTGATGAGGAAAAGCTGGACCCGACAGATTGCCCTATCGGGTATTTAAGAAAATTTATCCGGTTGCGCTGGCAAGTATGGAGTGAGGTGTGGGACAAAAATCCGTTATGCCTTTCGTTGTGGCGTTTTTGATTTCGTTGTGGTGCTCTACTGTGTCGTGGAGTGGTTTCAGTGTATCGTGGAGTGGTTTTAGGATGCCATGTTGTGGTCTTGTCATATCATGGTGTGGTCTGAGTCGTTGAGTGGTTTCCACGTATCGTGGAGTGGTTTCAGTCAGTCATGTAGTGGTTTCAGTGTACCATGGTGATATGTACAAAAGAGCACGTCGTTGAGTGGTTTCCACGTATCGTGGAGTGGTTTCAGTGTATCATGGAGTGGTTTCAGTCGGTCATGTGGCGGTTTCAGTCCGTCATGGAGCTATTCAGAAAATACGTAGCCGTTGAGTGGTTTTGGTGTATCGTCGAGTCGTGTTGTTCTCTCGAGTCGTCGCAAAATCATCAACCCTGTCAGGCCGCAAAATCATCCACACTGTCATGCCGTCTCTGAAATTTGCCGTTGTTGTATTGTACAACCCTGAGAGCAGCTGAAGGTAAGTACGGCCTAAATTTTTACTGTGATCTTTTGCTTTTTCATATTCAAATTTTGTCCAATTGCCAATTGTTTGCCAATGTTTAAACCAATTTTACTGTTTTTGTAGATCCACTGCAGTGCGCTGCAACGGCAGCATGAAATGCACGCAGTTCCTAACTTTACTGTTCACAATTGACCAGAAGTGTACATCTGTACATATGCACTGCATCTGTTTTTGAGTTACTTGTAAACATTGATAGATATTTTCACAAATATTTGATATAGCCATGGGGAAAAGTGGAGCATTTGCGAAGTAGCTTAGCAATTGGAAAATTTTACCTGCCAGAAAAATGATTTATAGCCCTGTTCTAGAATAATGTTCTGAAAAGATAATATCTGTCGTGGAATATGACTCTAGAAAACTGATGGTTCTCTTTAGAATAGTTACAGTAGCTTTAATGCACATACGTGTCGCGAAATATGGAGGCAAAAGGTAGCTATATTCCTATAACCCGGAGCTTGGAGAGATTCAAAACTTTTGCGTGTTATCGTGATGCAGTCAAAGAAAATACTGTATGTTCTATCACATGAAAATATGCTGTAAAACGTGTCAACAAAGGAAAATCAATTAATCACCTCAATTCTATAAGCAAAATTCTGGACACCCAATGTGCCCCACCCACTGCTCAACGATTGAAGTGTTCAGTGTTATTGCTACATAGTTTATATTTGTTCTTGCAGATCATGGCGGCAAATTCTGATGAATTTGTTGCTGCTGAGCCATCACAAAATTATAGAGCCTTTTTGGAGCAATCTTTGCATAGAATCATTCAAATTCTACAACAGCCTCCTGAAAGTAATAACCAAGACTACGCTTTGTATAGGATAGAGCTCCTAACAAACACCGTTCTGCGAATAATGGAAACAGATCCAGCAGGCGAACATGATCAGATCTTAACAGCGTTAACAAGATCACTTGATTTGTTGATGACGGACGTTAAAGAGAAAGAAAACTGTAACGTTTTGAACTATTCTGGTAAGCCTGGGCGCCCAGTCCTAGAGATTCCAAAAGAAACATTGGAATTTTACCTAAGCTGTGGGTTTTCAAAAACAAAAATTGCATTGATGTTTAGAGTCAGCACAAAAACGATTGGAAGGCGCATTGAGGCATTTAACCTGAAGGATAACTATCAACGGCATACTCCCATCGATGACGGGAGCTTAGATGATCACATTAAAGATATCATAAAGGACTTTCCTAATTGTGGCATAAAACGAATGCGCGGTTTCCTGTCTGCCAGAGGTCTTTCAATCCAGTGGGACAGGATTAGATCTTCTATGTGGCGTGTGGATCCAGACGGGATACTACTGCGATCTATCCAGCTAAACACCATCAGTCGACGTCGTTATTCAGTTTCTGGACCATTGGCATTATGGCATTATGGCATATAGATGGAAACCATAAACTAATAAGATGGGGATTCGTAATTCACGGGGGTATAGATGGGTACAGCAGGCGAATAATGTTCTTACGCTGCAGTACAAATAATCGCGCAAACACAGTTTTTCAATGTTTTGAGGAATCAGTGTTGGAATTTGGCCTTCCATCCCGCGTACAAGGTGACCATGGAGGAGAAAACGTCGATGTTGCGATGTTCATGTTCACTCATCCGCTCCGTGGTCCAGACAGAGGAAGCTTCATAGCCGGAAAAAGTTGCCATAATCAACGTATCGAAAGATTTTGGCGCGATCTTTTCCACGGGTGCACATTCATATTTTATTATGTATTTTCCTACCTGGAGGAAAACGACCTTCTCGATACATCAGACTTTGTTCAGTTATTCTGTTTGCAATACGTTTATCTGCCTCGAATAAACAAGCACATGGAAATGTTCAGGGCAGGCTGGGATTTTCATCCTCTACGAACCGAGTTTAATATGACACCGGTGCAGCTATGGTTGTATGGACAGAGAGATTTCTATCCAACTCAAGAGATCATGAATGATGCAGATGCAATGCAGTTTGGAATTGACTGGGATGGACCATTGCCATCGTCCTATTACTCGGGTCCTGCATGGGAAGATTCAAGCGTTCAGGTTCCACAAGTGCAAACGCCGCTTATCCACGAACAGTTGGCAACGCTTCAGATGGCAGTCGATCCGCAAGCAGAGAGTGATAGTTTTGGAATTGATATTTATTTAAATTGCATCAATTTCTACTTTCAATTAAACCAAATTATTGGACATACTGTACTACTGCGCCTACTACAAACCAAAAACTTAGAAAACATGAAGGGCAAGTCACTCAAAATGAATCTCGAACGCCTTTATCCAAAATCTTTTAGTTTTAGAGAAGAGTCAATCGAAAGTCAGTCCAATCATTTGGTCTACGAAGGGCTCCTTGCGTCCGAAAAGATCTCGAATACTTTTGCTAAAATCTGAGGACGAACTTTTGCTAATAATAAAAGATATGTGTTCAGCTAAGATAACAACTATTTTCAATTTCTGCAAGCACACCCGCTCCCCCCAATTATTGTTATATCGAGCCATTTCCAACCCCCCTCCTACGATTATTCTCAGCCTCCCCCGTTTATTCGGCACTCGAGAGCATGCGATTTAAAGTCATTGCGCTCCTCCGAATGGCAATATCGTCATCATTGCAGCAATAGCTAATCATCAATTAATTTGGAGGTTTATTGCTTTGTTTACAATAGAAAATTATGCAAAACTGCAGAAAATTTTCATTATTACGTGTATAGGGGTTTCTGTAAAAAGATACTACCATTTGAGTGCATTTCTCAGAATCTTTGCATATATTTACCTGAACCCTGCCTGTACCCCCTGTTAGGTCATAATGGGAGTTCACACCCCGGGATGTTATGGCTGCTAATACTGTACATCTTTCGCATTCCCACTAAGAGTAGCCTGCCTGCAGACCACTGATTCCCTGTGGGGAAGTGAGGTTCCTCCTTCAGTAGAGTCTGTCCATCAGCAACAAAAAGCCTGTCTAAAGTCGGGCCTATTTTGAATTGGTCATACTCAAAGAATATCGTATTGTTGCCAATAACAGAATGAAAAACAAGCACTAAAAATCCACATTCTATCTGGTCTGTCCGACAGACGAGGAAAACCTGGAATTTTGCAGGATTGGGAGGGTATAATGCAGACCTATATGGTTTATTTTGCAGTCTACCAGATACCTTAAACAGGTTTACAGCTCTGGCAGCCATGTCATTAAGGTTTGGGCAGTCCGCAGCTCCAAAGTATCAAGTATCAAATGTCCATCCGACAGATTTTTTAATTAAATATACCAGTCAAGTGTGGTTCCCAGGCTTGAGGAACCAAGCCTCATTGGTGGAATGAGATCTCTATTAGTGTTCTCTGTTAGTTTGATTGATCGATAAACATCTTCAAGGAATTCCTGTACCTATTCTTGATGAATACCTATTCTCAATGAATTAGATCCAATGGGCGGCCATAAGTAGATTTAAGTAAGACAATTAAAACACCCCCCCCCCCTCACACAGCACAAAGGGATTTGTTTGGCCAGGTTTATTTACGCACACGCCAGTAAAATCAAAATATATTATGCTGATATCAGCAGACTCGCTTTGTGTTGCTGATTCGCAGACTCAAGACCAGACTTGCTCCAAATCTATTTCTTTCCTTCATCAGTATCTTCAGAGGAATAATTTTTACCAAATGATATGCGACAGGAAAAAAAATTATACCTCTGAAGATACTGATGAAGAAAAGAAATAGACTTGGAGCAAGTTTAACTCAAGACTGGCGGAGAAACCTCTTTGAAAAGAAACCAGTTGAGTCTGCACGTGGGCTACGCTAAAAGCAAGTAAGATACTTTTATGCCACATGTGTTTATATCTACTCACGCCGTCAGTGCTTGGCTGTAGTTCTAAGGTTATGAGAAATTCCTACCGAAATACACTTCCATCGTCATGTTGTCTTCAGTAATGATAGACTTTATTCTAGGTGCTTAAATCTGTAGCAATAGATGCGTGTTAAATGTAAATATATTTGTAGCCGGGTAAACTTTTGCCAGTTGCAGTCATATGCTTGGAAATCCTTCGCATTCGTGCTTTAAGGCTATCTTTATTGCTTGCAAGAACTTGTTTTCTGATGAGTGGACAATAGGTAAGTGCAGAATGAACAAACATGCTGATACCGTTGGCAGGGAGTATTGGTCGTCGTCAGGATGAAACCTTACCGATATTTCGCTTCTCAGTCCTCCGAATGGAATTCTCTTCAATCCTGTGCAAAAAGAAAGCATTGCTGTGCATGCTGAACCACCTGGATATTCTTCTGACTTTTCATTCGCGTTTAGAAAGGCAACAAACCATTCCCATGCTTGCTTCTTTGCAAAATCATCTGATTCTTTCTCCAAGTGCATCATCTTTAGAAGATCCGAACCATCAAACTTTTGTTCCTCATCAGCAACAAACATTGGTCTCAAAACATCCGGGAAACGTTTGACAACGTCATGGAAGTTTAATACATTCAGGCCTTTCTTTATATCATCCATCTCCATTCGTCGTGACTCGATGAGCTCATTGAAAATGAGATGATTGCAGAGAGCATCTTTCGTTCTCTTCGTTATGAGACAGTCTTTGGCCCAATGGGATGCATTGATGGTGGCCCAGAACTGGTCACATTTCGGATTGCCGTCAAGCACTGATTGTACTTGTTCGTTATCTTCGCAATTTTCAAGGCTGGATAGAAGCTCAATCAGGATTTCAGTCGCAGCATTTCTGGGAATCAGGTCATTGTTGATTGATGACATTATCATATCTTCATCCAATTCTGCAATGTAGTAGTACACACATGGGGCTAAAAAGGCCAAGCCAATGGCACATCCCTGTAGCACAGAATGAACACACAAGGCACCGGCTATTCTGAAAAGGATGCCTTTGCTAGAATCTTTGACCGGAAGCATGTTTGCATCCTGTCCTTCAAACAGTCTCTGTTTGATTTCGTTTAAAGCCAAGGTAAAAAATTCCCTTTTGATCGCCCCACCGTCTACACCATCTTCACCATCAAAGCGCACAACGAGCTCTTTCTTTAATTCATCTGGGTCGTAAAGTGCTCTCTTGTAAAATCTCAAAATGCAAAGCCACAGTGATTCTCGGTCAACAACCAACTCTTTCTCTTGAGATTTGATGTTTTTGTTTTTGAAATCTGCAAGCAACTCTTTCAAAGTTGGTGTACCCTCATTCACCACAGTTTGAGCCTGATTTGCCTCATCCATGATTGAGTTTGCAGCTTCCTCTTTCGAAGCAGCTGAAGCAACCGTTGCCGAAATCTTGCTATCGTCTACATTCGGAAATATTGACTGCAATTCTTCGAACCATGAATCGTCATTCATTGACGAACTGCAGGGCATCACATCATCAAAAAGACAATCTAGTGGATACTCATTCTTGTCTTCCATATCAGGTTTGGCTGTAGCTGCTTTCTCTTCGTCGACGTCAGCTAAGCAACCTTTTCTATGTTCGCGCATGGTAAGAAATGGTACTTTTGAATGACAGTTGGTGCATTCTGCCAGAGGACTTGCTGCTACATCGCAATCTGACTCTGCCTGCATTGACAAATCTGTTTGCGTTGGCCTTATGTAGATAACGGTTGCATTGCTCACAATATCTTTCAGAAACGGTATAGTGTAGCCATCTTTGCAGGGGGGTATGATATTTAGTGGACGGCAACTACCCCCGCTTCCGGAACGAAAAAGCTCAAAAGCGCCATTCTGCGAAGCCAATTTGGGAAAGGCCTTTTCGAGTTCCTTTCGAAATTCTTCGTGGCCAGCCTTTTTGTTAGGAAATACTATCTTTTCCTTTCCCATTCCTTCATCTCTGAGGCTAGATGACAGTTTCACTGACGGTGTTGTCTGTTGGTCAGTCCTTGCTACCAAGCAGAATTCATGTGTCCATGTATCCTTGGGAACGAAGAAAAAATTGTTCTCCTTCTTTGGTCGTTTCGCTTTTCCCAGGCTGGCGCTGCTCAACCTGTTGCCACCACCAGAAAGACTTGGAAATGCATTTCTGTTGAGGGAATTAAATAAATAAAGACTTGAATTCTATTGCACGTACCATTGCTCTGTATCAAGCTCAGCAAATGCTTAATAAAAACCAGAGGGGGGCATCGTTTTAGTCTTTTTGGTTCCCTGTGACCCGGATTATGGAAAACAACAATTGTGTAATTCGATACAGATTGCAACATCACTGCTGTCGGCCCGCTGTTATAATTTGACTATTGAATGTTTATACATGACTGCCTACTAGGCGAAGGATTTGAAAAATTCGGGAGTTCAAACCGCAGCTCTTGCATAACAAAATCCCGGGGGAGGGTACATAACATGTTGAGGATACGTGTATGTGCCGTCCATATGGGTTGGTTTTTGGACCCCAAATTCTCTGAATAAGGGTCCCTTCTTTGGCAGATTGTCCTTCATCCTTAAACAAGGGTTGGTTATCTTGAAATTGGCGAAAAATAGTCAAAAATGGATAGCCTTCTGCCAAAATTCATCAGAAGAGTGGGTATGACCGCAAGTTTTGGTAATTAGAAAAGGGTACCTTTAGAAAACCGGGCGGCAGACCCCCATCCATCCGCAAGTCATGTACCCCGGAAACAAAATATTTTTCTACTGTAACAATAGATGGCCAACCCCAGAAATGATGTAATCTGTGTCTGCATCGAATTACACAGTTGTCGTTTTCCATATCCGGATCACAGGTAAGCAAAGAAACCAAAACTACCGTCTTTACAAACCACTTGTAACCCTATTCAGCCTGGGGGACCATTATGACCCCCCCCCCTATGAAACGTTTTTAGATAGCATCTCTGCCATGAAAAATGTGACTTTGAAGCTTCTTGACTTCTAATGAAATTTAATAGACTACATAATTATCCATACTTCGTTGTTCATTGTTGTGTCACGTGACCTCCACATGCCTTTGTTGGGGACTAGTCACAAAGAAAATCGTAAATCCTCTGTTATTTTCTTTCCAGTAGCATTAAATGTAAAGATATATGTACCATTGGCATTGTCTTGAAGAGAGCTTTCATTTCATATGTAGTTTATCAATATTTGGTTATATCAGCAAACATTAATATCTATGATGTCACAACCTCGTCCCCAGGGCCGTGACAAAAGGCCCTGGGGATGAGGTTGATAATGTCATACAACTTTATGACATCATATTTTGAATGAAATAGTAAATCATTCATGAAAATTTGATTGAAATGGCGTGATAATGAGCTGATGTGTCTAATTTCATTGATTAGAGGTCAAAATGTATCATAAATAACTGCAACAATAATTTTAATTATCTGAAGTGTCTGTTAATTAGACTTAAATGGCAATAACTAACAAAGGCAATTCTCAAAATTCAAATAATCAATTGAAATATCTTCGTAGACTTCTAACCATCACCTTTGCACCATAGTTAGCTACATAACCAAAACAAATCACTAAATATCTGATACTTAAGAACAATCACTACTTTCTTCTTCATTTGCAGTTGTTTTTGGTTGCCTAGCAATGAGTCACATGACAAAGTACTAATTACTGCCATTTTTGGATTCTTCCCAGGTCTCTAATTGCCCCGGAGGTGGGGGGTTACTCCCATTGTGGCCTAACAGGGGGGTCCAGTCAGTTTGAGGGTCTTACCAATTAGGGGTATTCTAAGATTTGAAGCCATTTATATGTTTCAACCCGGTACGCTCCTCCGCACACCAATTTAGTCATTACAGCATCAATAATAAATGAATTCTGAAAAATTTCTTGCTGTGTTCCATCAGTTTTGCAGTAAAACATCTTGAAAAACTGTAGAAAATTTTCATCTCTAAATGCTACCAAATGACCCAGTTTTCAGGTTCATGAACTACCATATGAGGGTTTTTGTAAAAAGAATACTACCATTTGAGGGTATTTTTCAAAATGTTTGCTTTGGCCCTCTTTAGCCCTGACGTGACCCCCTGTTGGGCCACAATGGGAGCACCCCCCGGGCTAATTGCATGTGCAAAGTGTCATCTTCATAAAATTTCTTGCTTCTTAAATAAACAGGGGGCCAAAATAGCCCCCGCCAGACCAAAATACCAAAATTTTTACCCTCGTCCTTGTTCTAGCCACAGCTGGAACATCCCGAGACTGGGAAAAAATTGTTTTGGGTGGCCACACCCCTTTACGTGTTTTTGTAAAGAACCCTTGCCCTGAACACCTCCTGAGACCCTTTTGTGCAAATCTTCAGTGATGACCAAATTATTTTGCTATTCTGCTTGCGTAAGCATTCAGCAAGTGTTACATGTGTTATTGTGTGGACCAGATGTTCACAAAAACGCAAATAATTGCTGACAAAAACGAACTGTGTTTTTTCCCAGTCCTATTTTCGTCGAGAAGTACACAGAGTGGTTACTGACCTGTTAATCTGCAGAGTCATGTGTAACAAATGGAGCTTACTCTCAGATCTCCAAAAAATTAAGGACCTCAGTACTGGGAAAATAGAACTGAAGAAACTATTGAATTTTGACAAACAAAATCCTTCAAAAAGGTTTTACTGTCTATTTTCCATTGTTTCCTGTATCATATTACTTGGAAGGTTCTTGAGTAATGTCCAAACCATTGAAGTTGGAGGGCTATGAAGACCACTATTGAATCTGAAACAACGCTTTCAAATTGAAAGAAAAGTCCCTATCTTACAATCTGATTATTGTCAAGTTCTCTTTGAATTCTGTTTGTTGAAGTTTTACTTTTTTTGGCCATCTGATGCATCATTTGAACTGATTTGAATGTAATTGGTCACAGCAAATGATTTGAGTCACACTGCAGAAAGTTATTTGTTCTCCTCTTTGTTTCAATTCGCAAAATTACGTCAAAGATAATGTGTTGCACAGTCTTTTCAGTCATACTTTTGAAAGAGTTTGCTGTTGCATCATGCCATGTTACCAAGGGTAATTCAAAGCATGGACTTTGATCTTCCCTTTCCCAGAATATGGAGAAAGTTTTGGGCAAGAGGAATCTGCGACGAAACTCGTAAAAGACGGCAGTCTTGAAAGTAAGTCTCAAAATTAGAGACTTTCTTTGTGGTCAGCTACACATATTTTTGGATATGAAACTAAGAATTTGGGCCATTACTGGGAGTTTCTTACCCTGGATCAGAGTATTTTTAGTACTGAAACAAAAAAAAAAGAAAAAAATAAAAAAAGAAGGCAGGAAGGAAAACTTCCTCTCTTCTTTTTTCTTTCTTTCTTTCTTTTTAATTTCAGATTTTTTTCAAAAAAGTACCAAAAAATACTCTGATCCAGGGTAGGAGTTTCTCAAATCACGATCGGATCTGCATAGACCAAAAGTCGTCATAAATCATATCAAAATACCACATCGTACCTGAAGTTCTGTTGTGCTCGTTGCATCCAGCCATCGTGGGGGCGAACACTTTCACTTGATGAGTGTGGTTGATGTGCAGAGGGGCCAGGCTGTCTTCCTGAAGGCTGTTGCTGCACTGGTGGCACTCCTCCTCGCCTTGCCTGTAGTGCATGCAAAGCATCTTTAAGAATTCTTTCAGCTTCTTCTGCCATGATGTTTTGGTTCACGCAAGGTTGCAATGATTCAAGTGTCAATGATTTTGCCCGGGGGAGGTACATAACATGCCGAGGGTACGGCGGGTATGGGTATTTTGGGTCCAAAATTCTCTAAAGAATGATTCTTTTTGGCAAACCTCCCTCAGATATCAGTGGGTTTCGTCTGAAATTCGCAAAACATAGTTTTAAAATGTGTAGATTAATCAGAATTAGAAGAAAAAAGGGTACGTTAATTAATTAGAGGAGGGTACGTTTCTGAAGATCGGGTGGCAGACCCCCGTCCATCCATAAGTCACAGATCTCCCAGTTGATTCTGCGCCTTGATAGTGTGGATGATTTTGCGGCCTGACAGGGTTGATGATTTTGCGACGACTCGAGAGAACAACACGACTCGACGATACACCAAAACCACTCAACGGCTACGTATTTTCTGAATAGCTCCATGACGGACTGAAACCGCCACATGACCGACTGAAACCACTCCATGATACACTGAAACCACTCCACTCAACGACGTGCTCTTTTGTACATATCACCATGGTACACTGAAACCACTACATGACTGACTGAAACCACTCCACGATACGTGGAAACCACTCAACGACTCAGACCACACCATGATATGACAAGACCACAACATGGCATCCTAAAACCACTCCACGATACACTGAAACCACTCCACGACACAGTAGAGCACCACAACGAAATCAAAAACGCCACGACGAAAGGCATAACGGATTTTTGTCCCACACCTCACTCCATAGGCAAGCCACTTTAACCTATGGCAATATGTCTCGACCCCACCAGATCTTCTCTGCATTGGCAGAACCATCTTCTTGGAAAAGGTGATGAATACAGCTTGCGCCTTGGAGCACAGGCCAATCATGATAGCATCCTTTATCATTAGATGCTATCACAAAGTTGTTGCCGATAAACTAGATCAAAGACTCCCATTCAATGTCCGACAGAAAGGCTCCATGAAAGGGGATGGAGTGGCGCAGAATGTGTGGTTACTGGGATCCACTGTCAGTCGGTGTAAGGAACAGTTGAAGCCAGTTTCACTGTGCTTCATCGATGTGAAGAAGGCTTTCGACTCTGTAAGTCATCAGACATTGTTGATAGCAGCTCGGCGCTTGGGTATCCCTCTACCTATGTTAGAGTACCTTCGAGAATGCTACGGTAAATCTCGAACAGTATATGAGATTAACGGTGACCGAAGTAGTACCGTAACAGTGGCCAGAGGAGTGAAGCAAGGAGACCCTCTATTGAGCTATTTATTGAACTCGGTATTGGATATGGCCCTCGCTGATCTCGATGATGGAATAGGCATGGAGATTAACTGCTGCAGGATTAACAATTTGGCTAATGCCAATTACGTTATCCTTCTAGCCAGCACTCCTGAAGTTGAAGGTTTACAAAGCCAGATGGATGCGTTGGTTAACAACTTGGAGAGGGGCGGTCTCATGATCAGTGCCAGCGCTGATGGAAAATCCGCAAGCATGAGAGTCGTTGTAGACGGAAAGGCAAAAACGTGGTTGGTTGATCCAACTCCTTTCTTGCATGCTGGCGAGCAAGTTATTCCCTCTTTGTCTGTCACTGGGGAATACAAATACCTTGGCATACAAGTGTCTGCGTCGGGAAATGATTTGAAAGTCAAGGAGGTATTAGACCAGGGTCGAGAAATTTAACGGAGGCACCGTCAAAACTGCAGCAGCGGTTGTATTTACTGAATACGTTCTTATTGCCCAAGTTCTATCACTAACTAGTGCTTGTTGGCCCGTCGGACAAGCTACTTCGGTGGCTTGACGTCTGCATTCGATCTGCAGTGCGGAGATGGTTGAGACCCCAAAAAGACACTCCCAATGCCTACTTCTACGCTCATGACCAGGATGGAGGACTTAGAATCCAATCCCTTCGGTATAGCGTACCACTCATGAGAAAGCAGAGGCTCAAGAAACTGGTTACCAGCCAGGACCCTGCTGTCACCGCAATAAGAGGTACTGAACGCCACATGAAGATTCTCAGGAGGAGTGGTAAAATCCCCATGATTGGTCAAGCTAGCGCTACGTCCAAAGTGGCACAGCGAATCGCTTGGAGGAGTCTTCTAATCTTGAGTGTTGATGGTAGAGGGCTGGCATCTCACCCAGAAGTGCCCAGGATGCATAATTGGGTTACTAGCGGTAGTGCGGTTATGACTAGAAACAGGGCCGTACGAGCGTTTTTCAGATTGGAGGGGAACCAATTCATGGCAAATGTAGGAAGCTGTTGGGGGTCTGGGGGCGGAGCCCCCGGAAAAATTTTCTGGGCGTCATGCCCTGTTTTCTTTTGGAAACTCCCTTCTGTGAATGTTGAAAAGTAATTTCATATGGTCGGAGGTCCGCAGGTGAAATAGGAAATTTATAAATTCAACTGTGTTTCAAACAGGCTGGCTGAAACTAAACTGCAACACAAGAATACTTGGTCAAAAGGATCGCAAGTTTTCCTAGTTTAGATGCGTGTGATTTAGATTTTTAGGGTCTTGGTACTTTTTGTGCCACTTGACAAAGGCTTCTGATGTCAACTGAGCTGAACTTCCTAAGTTATATTTTGTTGCATTGGAGTCTAAAACAAATTCCTTTGTTGTTGTTATAGGTCTTGACTCGCAATACACACTTCACAAGCCCCTTGGTGATTGCTTGAACTGTTTAATTAGGAAAGGAAGGTGGACAGAAGCTCCCATTTCTATTTTCCCAGTTAGAGTGGCTTATGCTTATCTTCCTATCTCACCTAGGGGTCGTTGACAGTGCTGAAAGAGGGAGGGCACGAGGGAACACTTTTTGGAGAGTAATTTCATCGTTGGTTCAATCAGTTTTCTACATTACATATGATGAATGAAGAAATGCAACCTTTGGAAATCATTGGGGGCGCCCGGGCCCAACCGGCCCCAATAGCTGCTACGGGCCTGCTGGAAAGGAGTTCATCGGTTGTGTCCAGATCCGAGGTAACACCATGAGTACGGCAATGAGATGCATCAGAGGTGTACGTCCAAACATACAGAGGACAGAATGTGACTGCTGCAGAAGACCGGAAACGTTGGGTCACATTATGCAGGTGTGCCCACATACATGGGGTCCTAGGATCTCACGGCATGACCATTTATGTAGTTTTGTGTTGGGGCCTCATTGGCCTCAACACTCCTATTCTAGCCCCAAAAAGGGCAAGGTAATCAGAAGTACATTTGATTACCTTGGTCTGTCAGATGTCGTTGCGAAGATGTCAAGTGACTGCAGATCACCATTTTTGATCAATTTTCTCTCAAAATGATGCAACAGATGCCTATGGGACATCAGAATGATCTATGCTGTACTTGCAGTCTTTTTCGGTATATTTCTGTCACATATACACGGTAAATACATACTCTCGTTCTCCCAGCATACTTTATTCTTCGACATGGCCTTCTATCCTTTTCAAGGACATCGTTGCTCATGAGTTAAATTATCATTTGATCTGAACGAAGTGGATAAGTCTTCCCGGAAACCCATCTGCTGCCTCTGCAAGTTTTGTTACCCAAAACTTGATCCATAACGAAATACCCTGGTTGGACTATCAGCAGCAACGGAGCTCCAGGTAATCAGATTGCGGAATGACTAAGTTACTGCAAGACGCTCTTGTTTCAGTAATAGAAATTTGATACAGATTTATGTCACGGCACCCTCCGAAATCAATGGCAAGGTAATCTGGAAAGGCCACAATTACCTGGCGGCCGACATAATCCTCAAATTCAATAGCTATCATATTCAACAAAAGGATAAGGTATCACAATACACAAGGATTAACAAGTAATAAAGCAACTATCTGTGAAACCAGCAGAGAAAGCAGAGCACCTTCAGAGGGCTCCGCCAACATACGCTGCACGATTCAAGCCAGTTGGAGCATAATGTTTCTATTTTGGATTATTTTTGGAGAAATATAAAACTTCAAAAACTCTTGAAGAAAATAGGTAATCACTGATTATCTTGATTACCCCTCTGCGCCACCCCTGGTGATAAGGCCTCTGAAGTGAGGCAAAAGCTTTGGCAATGAAAACAATGTAAATGCAAGTGCTTTGAAATACATAGCAAATGAACAAAGTCATAAGCACAGTCTTGGATTCAACACTCAGGATCAAAATAAAGCTTTAGCAGGTTCTGCTAAAAGAAGAAATACAATTTTAAAATGTGTGAAGTTATTTTATTTTTCCCCTTACTTTCGCAGTTTTATCATGAAGTGTATGATCTAAATATCCTTCTTGACTCATGAACATTAGTTACCTTTAAAGGGCATGTGCAAGATAGAGCTTATGCGGGCGTACATAGAATCAAAACAAACATTTGGCTATTCGGTACGGTGAACACAATGCAATTTTGTTCCGTTAAGCTGAGCAAAATTAAACGGATTTCGATAATTGTTATGCATATTGTTGTTATTGATTCAATCTGAGAAATTTACACAATCACTGATGAAAATATTGCTGAATATTTCAATGCGGATTAACCAACATGGCTTAGACCCTTTGTGTACAAAAAGTGTTGTGTTGCATTCATATAGAATCCAAATAAAGTACTAACAAGACAAACATGGCCTGATTTTCTGTCATGAATGAAACTTGGAAGTTATACTTTATGATATGAGCAACATGTCCGCAGATCTAGAGATTATGCCATTTTCTAGACTATCAACATTACCAAAATCTGGGGTTCCTGGGCAATGGCAAAGCTCCTATCGTCCAATCATACATAAGCACCAAAGGTTTGGATTTGAACTTACTGATTTGCTTTAATCCAGCTTATGTCAAATTGGAAAAGTACACAACATGTCCATCTTCCCCCCTTTTATCTTCAAGCTTATTGCAAGGGCCATACATCTTTTTTTGATAGACAAAACACTCAAAGCATGAAAGTTGCTGCTCTGTGGCAGCCATATTACTTTCTGATAATCAGAAAGTTGAAAGTTTGCGCACAAACGCTCTATCCAACACAGGCCCCTTTAACATCTCACCGTAATTTATTTGTTTTTCAGATTGTTTTATGGATAGCAATTACACCAAATGAAAAAATATTGTCAAAAGTGGGACAAAATAGATTTGAAGATCTCACAAATGAAGCAATAAAGATACTTCAAGAATTTGAAACTGCAGTAATGGTGGCAAGCGGCATTCCTTTACCCAATAAATAGGATTTGTAATAAAGAATGTGTGATCTTACAACAACAGGAGAACAGCAAAAAAAATTAAAAGTGACAAATAAATGAGAAGTTACAGAAAAAGAAAGAAGCTTCATGGCAAAAATAATGTAAGTTGTTGCAGGAATTAAAATCTCCAGTTGTGCTCAGGAATCTGAAACAAGGATCAAATCAATATGATCTCTTGTTCAACCAGAGTTCATCTGCTGATGTGACACTGCTAGTTGATTTTGACTTCCCTTTCGCAGCAAAAGAGCCTCTTGCAAAGGACCAAGGACTACAAACCATCTCAATCACCCTTGGTTCATGAAACCGGTGGAAAAGGTCTCAGTGGTGGCAACCCTGACATTTGCAGACATTGAACCAAAACTAGTCACATAAAAAGCATGCAAAAAGAGTCAAAGAAGACTGCATGCTTGAGGATCCAACTGGACTGGCAGTTGTGCACATCTGGGACCCTGACATATCCAAGCTTCAACCTTAAGTCATGGAAAGTTATGATGGGATGGTATTGGTGGCCCAATGAAATGCCTTACAACACACACAAGCTTCAGCATCCACTGGATAGCTAAATTCTTTCAGCTGATGCTGTGTTTCAATTTTGCAAGACTAACATTCCAGTTATCTATTTTGACATGATAAAGAGGGAAGAGATGGTAGCTGTTTGAAAAGTGCAAGAAAAAAGATTTGAGGAAAGCACAACAATTCCAGGAACTAGGAGCTACCGTGTCATTGAACCATTGCCTGAAAGCATTGCCTTTGATTGAAGAGGACAAATTATGATCCTGAATTCGTGGATACTGTCATTTTCATGCCCCTGCTAAGGAAAAGATTAAAGTTGGTGATTTGTGTTTGATGCAGTTTTTTGCTTGCGGATATGACAACTTTTGGTGTATAGGACTGATACAGAAGATTGATGCAGAGCTTAAGGACATCAACATAAAATTCATGCAACCACACGGCCCCACAAAATCTTTTCATTGGCCACACCATGATGACATTTGTTTTGTCCCACTTAATAAAGTCTTATGTACCATTGAAGCACTGGAAACCAATTCTTGGAGAATGTACAATTCAAAGGACAATGACTATATGAAGATTTGTAGTTGCTTAATTTAAGAGTATCTGATTATTACATCTGGATCTTACGCCCTGAAGCACACATTGTTCTATCATGAACATTAGAACACAACTTTAATGTTACAAGACAATATGCTTTTAATTCAGCTTTAAATTGTATGCTTTAAGATGGCTCGATAACAATGGACTTGTAATAAATCTTCAGAAAGGGAAAACTAAGGCCATGTTATTTGGGACAGCTAAACGTTGCTCAATGATGTGTTTTTTGGGCTTGAACATAACAACTTGCAAATTAATGTTGATTGAATGTGAGACCACAGAACATGTTGTCAATTTTAGCACCTATGGAATTGGGGACAAAGCTAAAACAGAATAATTGGAAGAAACAGGGTGGCTACTATTTAACACAAGATGAGCATGTACATCCTCTCCTAGAAACACGTGCAACACTGATCTTGCAGAATGATATTCCAGATACAGCTAACCACAATGATCATATGGTTCCAATGAGGCATTCTGTAGCACATTGCGCAACAATGCAGATTTCTGTTCATAAACCTGCTGAATCAAATCTTCATTATAATAGCTTACCAAGGATCGGTGATGACAGCTGTATCATATACTTATGTCACTTTCATATACCTAGATCGCCTTCTTCGCCATGAAAGTCTTAGGTATGTTGAAAGGTAAGTTGCCCTTGTTGAAGAATATCATAAGTGAAAGGGAGTAAAGGATATGAAAAAACATAATGGCTACTTTGGCCTAAAGAAACAGGAATATTGGGAAAGGATTTACCAGGAACTGAAAAGTAAGAGGAAGGATTATGTAAAATAGAAGCCAGATTGGTAAACATTTTTCGATGGTAGCTTTCATGAACAAGATATTGTGAAATCATTTTGAAATTGAGAATTTAAGAAGTGGAATGCATCAGTGTGGAAATTGTTGCAAATGGCCAAGGGTAGGGGCCTCTCTCCCTGATTAGTTCGCCAACTGAGATCCTACAAACTCTTGAGATTGAATTTTTGGAACAAACTCAGTTCAACTAATTTGCCATGTAAAATTTATCCCAGTCCCATACATTGCATTAATTTTCAATATCAATGTATTAATTTTATGTGATAATATTCATTGTAGATCAGTTAACTGTTAGTATAGTTATTTGAATATGAATTTCATGAAGTCAATTTTCAACGTAAGAAACTGAAACTGTACATCTTTGATCCACCCACCCACTTGTCAGGAAACAAATGGTTTGCTAATCAGGGTTGGCAGATCCCCGGACTCCCCCAAAGCCAAATCGAGGTCGGAAAAAAGCCAGAAAAAGCCAAACCTTTCAAAACAATAGATCAATTGTTTCGCCGCCTATTGTTCTATTGTTATTTTAAACAATGGAGACTTCCATTCAATTGTTTTCACATCCTATGTTGCGTAGCTCCGGCTGAACACCCTTTGTCTTTGATGTAGTCTTGCAAAGCAAATGCCCTAGATTGTGATTGTCCCACAACGTTTTAGGTCTCCAAAAAAGCCAAAATTAAGCCAAAAAGCCAAACTTAATTTTTGAAGCCAACAAGAAGAGGAAAGAGCCAAATTTCCAAAATTTGGCTTAAAAAAAGCCAAGTTACCAATCCTGGTGCTAATCGATAAGTGATTTTAAATGCATTGTGGTCTTAGCACAAACAAATCAAGGTAATGGTTTCAAAATGTGGAGGAATTATCAGTGAATGTGACTAAGGGCCAGCATACAGCTCAAGTCCTTACTTGTTGCTGAAAGCACGCGGGAATCATCCAATTTCACGGCAGTCAGCAAATCAAATAGCCTCTTTCTAACCACATGATACCAAATTGGCCGTTGGAAATGAATTCATGAAAGTTGAAATGGCTACTAAGTTACAATAATTACATGGAAGTTTCTTTGATAAATCAGTTGGAGGGATTCTCCTCTACAGTTTGTAGCGTGCTTGGAAAAATATCTCATTTGGAGCCAGAATTACAGTCATTTTTCGGTCAAAGAATATTGACATTCGTTCAAACATCGATAAAAGTCGCTGCAAACGAGATATAAAAATAAAAATCTCAGCGATTAAGGTTATTGCCCTAAGCAATGACCCAAGCACCGTCCCTTTAATTACATCTCAAAATCCCAGGTGATTTTCAACAATTTCTGCCAGAAATGTGATCTGGGCCAAAACTTCTTGCCGATTAAAACTTATTTGTTGACCCCAAGAGGGCTTAGTTTGCATTCTTGAGCTAAAAAATTCACTTACCAACGACTCAATGATCTATTTGGCTTCATTTTCCATTTAGATGTCTCCAAATTTTGTTTAAAGGATCCTGTCTTGAGCAACTTCTTGCAAATTTGTTGCGTTTCATATTTTCTCTGCAAGCGCCAGTAATCTCTTCAAAGACATCGCATCGATAGGCTTTGTGCTAGGGATAATGCGATTCAATACAGTTCATGCACTCGTAAATAGATATGGCACACCTGATTTTGCTGGATTCATTCAAATGGAAACAAAAAGGATAAAACATTTTTGGCTGTTTGGTTCACCAATGAATAGATCTTACACAAAACAATAAAGTAAATGCTTTGTTGTGTTGAAAGTTTACCGCTATTAACCTTTTTTTTAACTTTATTGACCCATGAATTGATTTGACACACTTCTTGCACAAACTTTTTGTTGCTTTGTTGTTTTGTGTAAGATCAATTCATTGATGAGCCAAACAGCCAAAAATGTTTTATCCTTTTTGTTTACATTTGAATGAATTGAGCAAAATCAGGCATGCCATATCTATTTACGAGTGTATGAACTGTATCAAATCGCATTATCTCTAGCACAAAGCCTATCGATGTGATGTTTTTGAAGAGATCACTGGGGCTTGCAGAGAAAATATGGAACGAGACAAATTTGCAAGAAGTTGCTCAAGACTGTATGTTTTAAACGAAGTTTGAAGACATCTAAATGGAAAATGAAGCCAAATAGATCATTGAGTCGTTGGTAAGTGAATCGTTTACCTCAAGAATACAAACTAAGCCCTTTCGGGGTCAACAAATAAGTTTTATTCGGTAAGAAGTTTAGGCCCAGATCACAATTCTGGCAAAAATCGTTAAAAATCACCTGCGATTTTGAGATGTAATTGAAGGGACAGTGCCTGGGTTATTGCTTAGGGCAATATCTATAATCGCGGATATTTTTATCTTTATATCTCATTTGCAGCGGCTTTTATCGGTGTTTGAACGAATGTCAATATCCCTCGACCGGAAAATGACTGTAATTTAGGCTCCAAACGAGATATTTTTCTTAACAATTCTTAACTGTTTCTTCTGTGCTCTTCAATATCATATCTGTGGCAGCTGTAGAGATACCATTACTAACATTTTGAATACTATTCTGGAAAATTGAGCAGCATCGCACAGAAATTGAATTTTTGTCAAGGAGCTAATTTGCAAAATGCTTTCATGTTCTTTTTTGCCAAGTTTGCAATTACAGCATTGCTTAACCCTATTAGTACTGGGGGGGGCGGCCTTTTTCGGCCCCCCCTACCACACTTTTCTACATTGCACTAAAAGGGCCTGTAATTTAACCACCAAACTTTGTGACTTTTAGTCAAAATTAATTGGCAATTAAATTTTTGACATTTCATTGTTCTAACTATGATCATGTGACCACAGCAATACCATATTTGGAGAGCAGTCAACAAAAAAATTCTTAAAACCTCCATAGATTCTGCCTCGTTTGTCCGATTGATCTCAAACATGCATTATTCGATTGCATTTGATGAGTAGTTTCATTTGATATGTAAACATTTCATTTTTGCTGACATCAGCAAAATTTAATATCTATGACATCATTGAAATTTATGACGTCATTGCTCTAATGAATGAATGTAAGGTATGAAAAATCGTTGTCTTTTTTGCTTCAACTTATTCATTTTATTACTTCTGAGTCCATGTTTACAAGATAAAAGGACGAGACTTAGAAATAACTGCAAAGAAAATCTGTACATGGAACAAAAAGCTAATTAAAAACTAATTGTGCTAAAAATAGAAACTGGAAATATCTCATAAGTATGCATTTTAACTCTGCAACATGTTTCCTACAATTTGAGACAAACCTGGAGAAAATTGGATGAGAAATAAATTAAAAAGAGTTTTTCTTACTAAGAAGGTAAAAAATTGCCAATTTTCCTTTGTTTTTTGGTTGCCTAGCAAAGAAACACGTGACTAATGAATTGTCATTGTTACATTTTAATAGCCAATTGTCTAAAGAACAATAGGAGTAAGTCTTATTGTTATATCTCTTGTAGCTTCGGAGAAAAAGAGGGGGGGGGCGAAAAACGCCCCCCCCCCAGTACAAAGTTAGTAAAAATCGCCCAGTACTAATAGGGTTAATTTACTAGATTTGCGGTTCCATTCCATTCACAGAAATATCAGATCCACTAGGAGTGTTGGGGTATCTTCACTGGGGGCACTAAATTATTAATACATAGCCCCCATGGGTTTACCATCAGAAAGTTTTTCTTTTCCAAGTCTCTTTTTGAGGGACTGCAACCTCAAGCCCATTCTATTCTGAATATGTCTAACGGGACTTGCTATTTTGACATACATTGACTGCGGTCAAAGTCCACATAGGTTTTTGGTGATTTCTTCCGAAAATGCTTCGTAATCCGCGCGAGGCACGTACCAGATGATGAGCTTGCAATTCATAAGCGTACGAGGCAGGAGGGGCACAAAAATCATCGAAAATGAAACCCACTCTGGCAAAATTTTGTCCTTAGTCGGGCAAAAATGTTAGTAAACAATGGGCTTTGTGTCGAGCATTCCCCCTAGATTTTTTCTTCCTGTACACTTATGTTGCAATTCTTATCAAAATGGCAGAGGAGTTTGGCCACTTTATGTTATTGGCAATTGTCTTGCAGAAAGTAACTTTTGTGCCCCCTCTTGACAAACTTTTGTTTAATATTCATAATGGGGCTTTTTTACAATGAAAATGATTCAATTTTTTCATGGATTAAATTTCATTGTGAGGGGCGGAAATGTGCACTGTTGTTGTTGCACGAAATCTGATAGACCATTCTTTTTCTTTATGAGGGTGTGTCAGTTTTCAATCAATCAATTGTCCATATGCATGTCCCAAAAAATATTGCGTATTGTGTCATTGTTCACAAACGTATCAACACTGTATCATCCGCTTGAGTGACTAACGTTCGTTGTTTGTCTATGCGGAAGTTGTCTTTCTCTTTCAAGCTCAGCACACTTACTGGATGAATGCAGACTGGTTTTCAGCAAAAGAAAATGACATACCTTGCACTCCTTTGCCAATTAAAACAATTATGTTAGCATCACTTTATGAACATGAGGAATAGCTTATTGATTTATTGCCAAAGGAACGCAGATTAAACATTACCATTACAATACATTACAACAGGACATAAAATCGCTAAGAAAGACTTGCCCCCACTTGAGGAAGTCCACCTTAGCCCTTGTCCTTGCTTCCACCCAAATATTCTCGCAGTCAAGTACAGTGTGGTACAGTGGTCTGAAAGCAGACCGGACTGCAAAAAATGGTGAAATTTCCCCATGTTTTTTTGTTGGAAATTTTGGGGAAACGGACAATTTCCTAACGGTTTCCTAAAAGGGAAATGGAAATTTCCGTTTCCCTTCAATTTCCCAGAGAAAACCGTCCGTTTCCCCTAAATTTCCATGAAAAAACTATAGGGAAATTTACATATTTAAAAGACAAATGTGTATGATTGTTGGGTATTTTGTGATAAAAGTTATATTTGTAAAACTGCATAATTGCAGCGAATAAAATCATCAATTAAGATAATCCCTAACCTACCAAAGAACAGAACCAACAAACGAAGGGCTGAAAAAGTTTGGTGTGTTCTTTGAATTTTGCTCGTCTTTGAAGTTTGTGAAGTCTTAATTCATGCTTCTACGCATGCCTCTGCTGACATACATGGAGCAAACCATTGTTTATAACAAATCCCGAACGTCTGCTTGCGCTCGCTCATGCTAGTCTTCGCATTTACGAAGAAGGCGAGAATTTGGCGTGGACTTTGACCGAGATCAATGTATGTCAGAATAGCAAGTCCCAAAAACTTAGCCCCCTCTGTCATTTCTTGCACCGCGTCAGCTACTTTTCCTGCAAACACTTTTCCATTGGAGGGACCTTGTTCAACAATGTTCCAGTAGCCCTCAGAAATTTTGGCTTTTACTTTGTGATGCCGAAAGCTATGAATATCGAGGAAAGCGTTCCCAAGAATCGGGATAGCTGTCATGATTTGTTCGTTTATAGAGGCTAGAAACCCTGTTTAAGGCTTGGGTGTTGACTCTTGAGTGACAAGAGCCTCTTTTACGCGAAGAGCTGCCACTATGGCCTTCGCAACTTTTGACTGAGCAGCCTAAAGAGTAATGTCTCCATGACGCTGATCACGCGACATTGCCCTCCAAACCTCCCTGTCCATCAATGGGGCTTTGAGGGATGGACAGTTGCCAGGTGCGGGGAAGCGTTATAAGTACACTTCCATATCGTCCTTCTTTATCTTTTTCATCACACAGCCTTCGACATATTTAGCAAGCGATGCAGAAACATTGGGGCCAGTGGCCTTATCACCTTTGTATGCAATTTAAGGGATGTCTTCCTCTTGTTCTTTTGATGTTTCTGGTTCTTTAAGTCAGCCAACACCGGCTGCTGGCAACTGAGGCACCACATTAATGACAGGGTCGCAGTACACAGGATTGAAACCCGTGTCCATGGCTTCTGCTGAAAGCAGGCTTTCGTGGCCAGGAGAAGCAAAAGGCACAAAATCTGGAGCCTGCTTGTTTTGGTGCGACTGAAGCGCAAATGATGGAAACAAATTATTGAGACCAGCACCAGACTGAGCTGTAGCTAAAGAGGGTTGGTCTCCCACAAAAGTAGCAGCATGAGCTGCAGATAAAACCGACGGTGTGGAGTAAGGTGCAGACTGAGCCGCTAAAAATTTGTTATCGTAGCGTGGTTTTTTCTCACTACCCGTAAATGATTTAAGTATGTTGCCAAAGTTATTGATGGCTGTTGTGACAGAGCTCACCTGGACTTGAAGGGACTCAAATTCCAAGCGAGTTACCTCTTTTCGTTTCCTTGTGCAAAGGTTGGGCATGTCGCTAGGCTTCTGTGTGGTGGATTTGTCTTCCTCTTCTTCCTCAACCGTCTCTAAAAGGTGATTTTCTTCTTCTGCGCTCATTGTGGATGTGTAAAGCGGATGGACACATGCGCCCAGAAATACCGAGGTGGAACACGGGCGTTGGCACTTATGTACCGTCATAGGACCATTGTTGTTTGTCTCTTTAAATTGCGATTGGATCATGTGATATGAAGCGATCTCCTATCAGAAAGCAACAAACTGTGCAAGCACAGTGCGCCTCAATGCGGAGAGGGGACAAAGAAGAAATGCATGCCTTTTACATCTTTTGGAATCTCCCCAATCTTTTCCGCATGTTTTGGATCAGATAAACATGCTCATTTGTGGCATCAATGCATGCTTCAATAAACGCATCCTCCATAATCGTCTTGATGATACTATGAGGCTTAGTGCCATCTTCAAAATTCAATTTAGACATTTTGTATTCTACAATTCTTCCATCTTGTTCTATATCATTGACTATGGCTTGGACATGCTTAGACCAGTGACAACAGCCGCCTTCATCGTCATCGCTGTCTATTCCATCAGGAGTGTAAGACAATGCGGATTCTTCTGTATCATTTGCAGAATACTTGCTGAGCTCATCTTCGGAAGCAGAATTAAACAAAAAGATCACTTGAAATATTGTCATCAGATTCGGATTTGGTGTCCATACTCGACAAGTTTTAATATCATTTGAGGTAACTTTGCTTTGTTTGAAGTTACTAATGATACATCCAAAGATACAAAAGTTGAAATAATCTTGTTTGTGATGACCCCATCACAATATTTTTTCCACCATTTCCAGTCCCCCAATTTACCATAAGCCTCTTCTTGGGAAGCAGACACATTATAATGCTGTACAAGATTGATTTCGCACATATCAAAAGTTTTATGGACCAGACTTTGAAATATTTGTTATGAACAGTCTTTTTTGCAAATACTTTTAAACTAAGACTGCTAAATTTCAAATGTCTTGCAATTGCTAGCATAAGATGGCCATTTGTAATTTTGAGTATAAGTTTTACTGAATGCAACAGTTTTCTCAAGATAGGTTCAGCATTCCTACTGCCAACCGGTTCCCCCTGTGTTGATTTTTTTTTCATGTGTGCGGTGGTGGACGGACGTGTGTACTTGTCCTCCGTTTTCTAGGCCTATGGCCTAAATTCTGCTAACACAATTTTAAGATTATGGTACGCTTCAGTTTTATTAAAAAGGATTCAGTTTAGTTCCAATACAGTTATTAATGATGCCAGAATACGTAACACTAGCAGTTTGCAAAGAACTGCTTGAAATGCAAGAAAAATCTTTTCGTTTACTGGTGACCACGTTGATGGGTGAAATGAAAGATGACATGAAGTCAATCAAATCTGATTTGGATGATGTTAAAGCTAGCCTTGAATTCACTGGGAAAGACATGAAGGTAGTTCAAGACAAAGTCAAAGATTTGGAATTTCATTTTGAGAATCTGGATGGGGCAATTGGCAGCCATGATGCTAATATTTCGGACGTGATGAGGAAGCAAGAATATTTGGAAAGTCAAAGCAGGCGCAACAACATAAAGATTTTTGGCATTCCTGAACAAGAAAAGGAAACATGGGCGGACACTGAGGCTCTTGTTAAGTCGAAAGTCAAGGACTTGCTTCAAATTAAAGACGAACTGTGTATCGAGAGGGCACACAGAGTTGCAAGAAGGCCTGGGCCAGGTAGAAGTGCTGCACGTGGACGTAGCAATCATGGTCAAGATGGACCAAAACCTATCGTCGCAAAGTTCCTTAACTGGAAAGAGAAGGAGCAAGTTTTGGCAGCTGCTAGAAAGATAAAACCACCTGATGTATTATTCCTGCAGGACTTCAGTCAGCAAACCCTAGAAAGAAGGAAGGAACAAATTCCAAAGATGCTGGCAGCTCGTGATCAAGGCAAGATTGCCTACTTTATTGGTGACAAATTGGTGGTGAAAGAGAAACCTCCTGATGCAAGAAAAAGATCTCCACTGCCCACTGCGGATCCAAATAGGAGCTCTCATGGAGCAGATGACAGTGAAATCTCATTTGGTGAATAACTCTGTGTCTATGTATCTTATCGGACAAGCAAACCCTGAACTTTTCAAAGTCAGTTGTGTTTCAATTGCCATTCTTGTGAGTATGGCTTACAATGTGTTAGATCTTACAATGTATTTTCCATTGTATCTGTTATTTATTTTTTCATTTCTGTTTCAGTTTAGAAATCATTGATTGTCCTTGATGACACAACTAGATAACTTTTTGTGTGGTATTTGCCACAAAAATATACTGAACCACCAAAAGGCTGTTCTTTGTAATAATTGCAATCATTATGTCCATATTAAGTGCAATGATATCTCTGCTTCTGAATTTAATGAATTGCAAAAAGAACCTGATGATATTGCATGGTTTTGTAAGCAGTGTACCACTGAGTTTTTTCCATTTAGTTCTCTCAAAAATGATGAGTTATTGGAGCTTCATCATATAGATTTACCTTCCTTTGTTGACTCCACACCTTCATTTGAAATTACTTCTGACCTCATCAACTTGCCTAACCTTAGTGACTATGATATTGATGAGCATATGCCACAAAATATTGATTCCCGCTACTTCACTTTATCTGAACTCTCTTCTCCAAAGTTTTCTCCTAGTGACTTTTCTGTTCTTCACACAAATATAAGGAGCTTATCCCTTCATCATGATGAACTAATTTCTTTAGCTGTTCACACAAATTTGGATCTTGATGTAATTGGAGTGTCTGAAACATGGGACTCTACTGACAATCCTATAATATCCAATGTTGATATTCCAGGTTATACTTTTTTTTAAGACTTCTTCACTTACTCAAAATGGTGGTGTTGGTTTGTATATCAAACAGTCTTTCATTTCTAATCCAAGAGTTGACTTAGACACCTGCACAATTGATTTTGAAACTGTCTGGGTTGAAATTGAAAACAAAAATGACAAAAATGTACTAATTTGCTGTGTTTATAGACATCCTAGTTCTGATGTTGATACCCTTACATCTCATTTTCAGAACCTCCTCTCAAATATATCTTCAAATAAACTAGTACTTATAATGGGTGATTTCAATGTTAATCTTCTAGATTATGCTTCTCATACACCAACAAGTGACTTTGTTAACAACCTTTTCTCTTACAGCCTTCTTCCTTGTATTCATCATCCTACTAGAGTTTCTGATCATAGAGCATCAATCATTGATAACATTTACACTAATGCTACCAATGCTAAAATAACGAGTGGTAATATATTAATGCAAGTCACAGACCATTTCCCCCAGTTTTTTATCTTACAAAATACTCTGATTAGTCATAATGAATCTGGATCTCTTAAACATGATTATTCCAAATTTAATGATGAAAAGTTTCTAGAAGAATTTAACCAGCTTGACTTCACCTATTTGGAAGACAGTGACAATGATATAAACAACAAATTTGATAGATTCTTAAATGATCTTACATCTTTGACCAAAAAGCATGCTCCAATTAAAAAGCGGAGTAGAAAGGAGATGAAGCTTAAAGATAAGCCATGGATAAACAATAGAATTCAAAAGATGATGAGAATCAGAGACAGAGTTTTGCTGAAATTGAAGAAAAAGGCATCTGATGATAACCGTAATTTGTATAAAAAATTTAGAAATCGTGTAACTAATGAAATAAAAGAAAGTAAAGCAAGATATTTTCATAATTATTTTTCAACAAACAGTCAAAATATGAAAAAGTTATGGTCAGGTATAAAGACAATTATTTCTCATAAATCTTCTAGTTCTTTTTCAGTCAACAAAATCCAAGATAAAAATGGAAACGTAACTTCTGATCACTGTAAAATTTCTAATATTTTTAACGATTTTTATGTTAACGTTGCAGATGATATAACCAAGAAAATCCCAAAAACTCCTAAATCTCCTCTTGCCTATTTGTCAAACAGGACTTCTAATTCACTTTTTCTTTCTCCCGCAACTCAGATAGAGGTCTTTGACCTGATTAACATTTTAAATCCCTCTAAATCTGTCGGTCCTAATGGTATACCTATAAAATTACTTAAAATCATTGGATTCTCAGTTTCCCCACTTCTTGCTCTTCTTGTGAATCAGTCCTTCCAGTCAGGTATTTTTCCTGATAAGCTCAAGATAGCCAAGGTGATTTCATTGTTCAAAAAGGGAAATCCTGAGCTACCTTCAAACTATAGGCCAATTTCTCTTTTATCGGTTTTTAGCAAGATATTTGAAAAATTAATGTACAGAAGACTCTATAGATTCCTTGAAATTCATAATGTTCTTTTCTCATTACAATTTGGTTTTCAAGAAAATCACTCAATTGATCATGCTCTAGTGAGTCTGACTGAAGCTATAAGGAATACACTTGATAATAAAAGAATTGGCTGTGGGATTTTTATTGATTTACAAAAAGCTTTTGATACAGTTAATCATAACATTTTGCTATCTAAATTGGAACATTATGGTGTTCGTGGATGTGCTCTCCAGTGGTTTAGGTCATATCTATCTGATAGGAAGCAATATGTTTCTGTTAATGGAAGTAATTCCAACTTACTGCAAATTAGTTGTGGTGTACCACAGGGTTCTGTACTGGGCCCTTTACTGTTTCTTCTCTACATTAATGATCTACCTAATGTGTGTAAGAAACTCAAGTTTTACCTTTTTGCTGATGATACTAACATCTACTGTGAATCCAGTGATTTGCCTAATTTGATCAAAATAGTAAACAGAGAGTTGAGATCAGTATAAAAATGGCTTGATGCTAATAAATTATCATTAAATATTGATAAGACCAACTACATCATCTTCCACTCTTCATCTGTAAGTATTCCTTCTGATGCTGTCATTAAAATAGGGAAAAAAACATATTAAAAGGGTCAAGTTTGTCAAATTCTTAGGACTCCTCTTAGATGAGCATCTAAGTTGGAAATATCATCTCAGTGAACTTTCAAAAAAGTTAGCAAGAACTTGTGGAATCTTTTTCAAAATAAGAAACTTACTTCCATTAGATGTTTTACTCTGCTTGTATAATGCTTTGTTTTTGTCCTTCTTACAATATGGTCTTATTGTTTGGGGCCAAACATTTACATTGTACGTTGATCCAATTTTTAAATTGCAGAAAAAGGCAGTCAGAGCTATCTCATTTCAGCCTCGCATGTCACCCTCTCTTCCAATCTTCAAAGATCTTAAACTTTTAAAGCTTTCTGAGCTTTTTGAACTCCGACTCTTAACTTTTGTTTTTGATTCTGTTAATAAAACCTCACCTAGCTGCTTTCATGACTTTTTCTTACTGAATTCATGTGTTCATCAATATTCCACTAGGCAGGCCAGTCAAGGTGATCTATATTTGTTTCGAAAAACAGTCTTCAATATGGTCTAAAGTCAATAAGATATCTTGGTGCTAAACTTTGGAATACTTTACCCATTGAACTCCGAAATTTTCCATCTAAAACATCCTTCAAAGTGAAACTGAAAATTTACTTGCTAAACAAGGTCAACCAGTAAGCTATTCTGTCTTACAAAATTTCTTTTCTATGTCATATAAAAAGCAAACGTGCCAATTTTTTTGGAAATTTTAATTATATAATCAATAGTCATTCACTTATTATCTTAGAATATTGGGGGGGGGTCTCTCCTCGATTAGTTTACCTATTGAGAGATCTCCTCCTTCAAATAATTCCCTTCATACAATTTATTTGTTCCTGTATTATTTGTTTATATATTGTATTAATTTTCTGTATCATTCTATTAATTCTGATGTTTACTGTATAGTTATTTGTTATATTTGTAGTTAGAACTTAAATTGTATGTTGTGGAATTTAAATTATTATCAAACTGAAACTGAAACTGACTATCTATGTTATGCAATTTTGACAAAAAGCTTCTTTGTTTGAAATCCTCACATCAAAATTGCACTATTCTGTGATTTTCATCAATTTCTAACATGTTTCGGTTTTTGTTTGATAGCCACACATTGCCCACCTTTGCCCCCATTTTTGGCTCCCAAAATTTCCAATTCTTGAAAAATGGATTTGTCGTTTGAATTCCTCACCATGGCATTGTACTTTTCAGTGATTTCTAGTGACCGATTCTGTTTTGTTTTTGATGTATGAAGCAGTTTTTCTTGCAGCAGGCTTTGTGAACCTGTCTACCCATTCAAACAGTTTAGCTGTACATGAATCATAACCACTGCAGATTGGACGCAGTAGAGAATTTTCAAAGATTTGTGAACCTTTGGTAGGCCACAAAAGCAAGCTGTTCTGTTATCTTCCCTTAACTTGGTATCTTCAACTTCACTGATATAACCTTTGTTTAGCATATCCGTGATTTTCCTGACCGAAGTCTCTTGATAATTCAGGTTTAGGTCAGAGGACATTTGTTCATAGACTGTTTCATTTTGAAGGGCCTCAAGACCAGCTGCATTGTAATCAGTTCTGTTCATCAACACCATTCCATTGCCTTTATCTGTGGGCTTGATGATAATTGAATCATCCATCTAAAGTGTTTTGAGTGCTTTTTGTTGTCCCTCTGTTATATTATTCCAATTTTTGTTTTTACATGAGTTAATGTGCTTGCTACTGTCGGCATTTGCTAATCCACGGCACCACGGCACTAAGGCATTACAGCACTACGACACTTCAGCACTAAGTATTTTATTAACATTCTACAGAATTAGAATTCTGTTTGAATATCTTCAAGCGAATGTTTTGTCAATAGTTTTATTTGACTCACAACAACCTATTACAGTGGGAAGCATAAGTGTAGGGGAAATAAAATTTGGGGGGCTGCCGGATAAAGATCCATTGTTTACGAAAATTTTACCCGACTTTAGGCTGATTTTCTCCCCGATTATGGCTGATTTTTGCAAACTTTCCAAATTTGGGAGGGCTGCAGCCACCCCAGCTCCCCTGTCTTGTACGCTTATGGTGGGAAGAGGCAGTGGAAAGGGCTTGGCAGATGCACAACTGCAATTTATATCAAAGCAGCACCACCAACGTCATACTTTGATGCAAAGCAACCCAAGTGAATTGAAGCAAATCTAACAGACTGACTTGACAATATTTATCATGCATTCATGTACAATTGTTTTGATAAGTATAAACCGACGCAGTTGTATGATAAAAGAAAAACTGACATCGATCTGTGCCAGGAAAGTTTGCCCCTGCTGATTAAAGGTACATGGTACACTTCCCATGGTGTTTCCTTGAAACCTCAAGTTTCCCCCAGTTCAGTAGAAATGAAGATTTCTACCTACCTCAGTTGCAACATCTTTATGCCTGCAATCTTCTGATAAATTGTTCTTGTGCTTCGTAGTTTCAGAATTCTCACACTCCATGACTTAAGTTCAGTTTTAACCCTTTCACGCCCGGCTAGAATTAAGCTGAAGAGGAAAACCTAATGTAGATCGTCATTTTCCAGGGGGTATCGTAATCAGTGATTGAGTAAGCAATAGATAAATGCAATGTGCATAACCTCTTAAATCACTTAAATTCTAAAAGCTTTCCCCCCCTGGAAAAATTCGCAGTTCTCAATGAATACTGCTGGGCCATATGGCCCTTCCGGGGGTGAAAGGGTTAAGATCTTCTATGTATAGAAATCAACTGAGACTGCAGTTTCACAGGTGGTACTTAAACGGAATTGTATAACAGCAAGACAAATTTTAGACCGATTACTGTTCTGTCATCAGTCTCTAAGGTCTTTGAGCGGCTCACGTATGAGCAAGTAATGCCTTTCGTCGAGTGCTTTCTGTCTGCTCTACCATGTGGTTTTCGGAAGGGCTATAATACGCAACATGCACTTCTAAAATTCCTAGAAACCTGCAAGATAACCATGGATAACGGAGGCTTTGCTGGTGCACTATTAATGGATCTCTCCAAAGCATTTGACTGTCTAAATCACGAGCTACTAATTGCGAAATTGCATGCATATGGTTTTAGTAGAAGTGCCCTCGCGCTTATTCACAGCTATCTTTCGAATAGAAGGCAAAGGGTCAAAATTAATGGTTCCTTTAGCACGTGGAAAAATACTAACTTAGGTGTGCCACAAGGTTCGGCGTTAGGGCCCCTTTTATTTAATATATACATCAACGATATATTTCTTCTGATGAACGGAACCGAGATATGTAACTATGCAGACGATACTACCTTGTACTCATGCGATTATGAGGTTAGAAATGTGATAACAAGACTAGAGCAAGATGCAAACTGACTAACAGCATGGTTTCCAGAAAACTATATGAAATTAAATGAAGATAAATGTCACTTCATTCTTTTTGGGGCTAGTAACGAAAGAGCTAATATTCACGTTGGAGAAGCCCAGATTGAAGAAAGCGGCGAAGAGAAGTTATTGGGCATTACTCTTGATAAGAAATTAAGTTTTGAAAACCATGTCAAAATGCTTTGTAAAAAAGCTAGTCAAAAGCTTCATGCTCTTGCGCGCATTTCAATCTACATGGAGCCCGAGAAACTAAAACTGTTGATGAAAACATTTGTCATGTCCCAGTTTAGCTATTGCTCGCTGATATGGATGTTTCACGATAGAAATTTGAATAATAAGATAAATAGGATACATGAAAGGGCCTTAAGAATCGCATACAAGGACAATGTTTCTACTTTTGAAAAACTGTTAGAAATGGATAATTTGGTAACCGTTCATCAGAGGAACCTGCAGTTGCTCATGGTAGAGATCTACAAAACAAAATATAACCTAAATCCTAGCTTTATGAAGCAAATTTTTGAGGAAAAAGAAATGCCATACAACTTAAGGTGTTCTGATAAACTGCGACTACCAAAGGCGAAAACAACCTGCCTTGGAATCGATACGGTCAGATTTATGGGGAAAAGGTATGGGAGACACTACCAGCAGAGCTGAAAAACTCGGATTCCCTTCAAGTTTTCAAAAGGGTTATCAAAGCCCATAAATGCCATGCCTGCAACTGCAGATTATGCAAAGTATTTTATCCAAATTTAGGCTTTTTATTGTAAATTATATCTTCACTTTAATCTTACATGTATTTTTTGTTTTCTTTGTTTTTTTGTAAATAGTTGGCCTTAATTAGCAATTTAGCTATAGCATTTAGCCAACTTTAAATGAAAGAATTAACAAAGTAATAATACTCATTGCCGCAGTGCCACAGTGCCACAGTGCCGTAGTGCCGTGGATTAGCAAATGCCTTAGGGAGGCTCAGATCCAGCAGAAGAACAACGTCAAGTTCATTTCTGGATCCTTGTACATCCTGATCCAATCCAATCTTTGATCTGCTCTACCAACCATTGCAACGTTACACCTTAAAATTGCCAGCAAAGAACAGATTAAGGAAGGTGAATTCAGATTTGATCAGCTTGAAGATTATTTGAAGATCTGCAATGCACCAAAGCATGTTTGTATTCATTTGGATGATACTAGGATCCTCTCAGAGTAGAATATGATCCAGTAACTTACAGGTTTGCTGGTTTACCTGCAGTGGATGGAATTCTATCTTGAAAAGAATATGTCATCAACACATTTGAGGAATTAGAGAATGTTCATAAAGCCAAAACAGTGAGCTCACGGTATTCGGCGAAATAACAAAATGCTTTGATTGCATTTTTGCTTGGCTTTAACAAGTCGATCTCAAAGAATCAAAGAATGAGAAAATGGCTTGAAAATCAAGGGAAAACACTTACCATACCAGAAAGCTTACATCTGAAAACAAAATGCTGAGATCAAAGGTACTTTACCATAACCCTCGAAGAATGAACCAATTGTTAAAAAGAAAAAATGAAAGAATTTCAAAATTATTAAAAGAAATAAGAGTTATTAAAGAAGAAGTTTCAAAGCTAAGAAAAGATGCCAAGAAAGGTGCAGTTTCCAAGGAAACACTAAAAAAAGTCATGCATCAGAAATCTTCAAATGCAAGTTATTGGAGGAATAAGAAGAGCACTACTATTCTCAAATTGAAAGATAAGATAAAAAAATTGCAAGAACTGTGCCGGGAATCAGAGCAGCGGACCATTGAACTAGAAGCATCCCAAATGGAACAACAAGATGCCAGTTCCCCCATTATTGAGACAAGAAAGGACAAGAAGACATATGATGACAACATTAGGAAATGCATATATTACTGCCTCCAAAGCCAAGTTCCAACTGACCAAGTGTCAAATGTTATTACCTACATTGTTAAAGAAATGACTGGAATGGAACTTTCTTTCACACCAAGTAAAAGCTGTGTAAGTCGTATTGCAAGAGAAATGGGAATAATAGCAGATATGCAAGGAGCAGACACACTCTTAACATCAAACAACTCTACTCTAAGCTGGTATGGCACCAGTTTGAAAGGTTTGCATCTCAATGAGGTACATGTAACAACAGAAGATCAGTCTGTTGTCCTTGGTATATCTAGCCTTCCTGGGGGAACAACAGAAGATTATACAAATGACATCCTGAAAACAGTAAATGATTTGATGGGGAATTATAGCAATAAGAAAGGGCTTGAAAAAGAGGCAACTACAAAGCAAGCAAAGGATTCAATAAGCAATACATTAACTGATCGAGTAGCTGTGAATCATTGTGCTGTAAAGGAATTAGAAAAGGACTTTGGAAAAAATCTAAATGAACTGAACTGCAATGTTCATCCCATTGATGGGCTTGCAAACAAAGCAAGGACTATTTTAAAGGAAAGAGAAGGTAGGAAAGAAATTGGCAGCAAATTGTTTGGAACTGACTGTATCAGTACTAAAATAGTTTTAAATGTGTCCAAGCTCAAGCATAAGCAAGGAGTTGGTGACCCAAGTTCTTTTGGAGCATTTCTCAAGATGAGCAATATATCTCCAACTCTTTTGACAAGATATGTTGGAAACAGGTTTAACATTCTATTTAAACTTGCAGGCTCGATCTTTCATCTCCGCAAAGAGATGATTGAATATCTTGATAAATGGTGTGTGTCATCAAAACTTGGACCAGCATTATTATCAGACATCGAGAGTCAAGAGGGTTTGCTACAGCTGCAGGCACTAGGATTGTTTGGCAAACTTCTGACTGGCACTTGGATGAGCAAGATCTATGGTGAAAAAGAAAATATTCATCATCTTGAGTTGAGATTTTTTTCAGGAGAGTTATTGATGCATTAAAGAGTTATGAGGAAAATCCTGAAATAGTATTAAGCACACAAATTGATTGTTTTGGTGAGCCTTTAGAGGTGACTGATGTTGTCTTGAAGTCATTGCAGGAATCACCAGTTCCTGTTGAAGAATTTAACGAAATCATAGGTGCACTTGCAAAAGGATTCAGAGAAGTCCTTGAAAGGCAACTTGAGCCACATTTACATGGTAGGCTTGCAAATCCTACAGATGAACTCATGGAGCAAACAAAATCTGCACCAAAGCACAACATTCATTCTGAGAGAACCCTGGCCATGGCAGACTCTCAATGCAGACGGGCCCCAAATGCAATGATTGATTTTATATCCTCCAAAGTAAGATTTCGAATGAACCATGCTATTGAATGGCTAGATGAACAAGAAGATGCAAGTTCTGTTTTGCGATCAATAAAGGGCGCGAATCTATCAACGAGAGGAAAGCACATGATGAGGAAGTTATTGGTGAGAAAATCAAACAAATGAAGATGAAATTTCAAAAGAAAGATTCAAATCTGAGACGTAAAATTCAGAGAAAAGCAAAACAACTGATGAAAAACAAGAGTCTAACAATGCAATGTGTGAGTCATTTGAATGACAATATGGACACCATGACAAAGGAAACTTGCTATGAATTCATAACAAACATCAATGAATTCACAGGAAGGGTGTTGCATCATATGTGGTTTGATGAAGAAACTGGCAGAGAGGAGAAGTACAAAGGAAAAATAACCAAAGTTGCCAGAGGAGGACAGTCTCTTACTATAGAATATGACATACCTGGGGATGATGATCCAGCATGTAATATGAAGACAATTGAAATCATTGCGGACATTGTCCTTGGGGACCTTGTATTCAAAGATTCTTAAGCAGGTGATCTTTGTCTTTCAGGCCTTGTACACATTAACATGGTTTTTCTGCCTAAAAATTCTCATGAAATGTTCTAGTTTCTGAAGAATTCATGTTTATAGGAATTTCCAGTACTTTGTATGGCTCAAGAATTTTCATCATAAGATGAACGACTCTCAAAAAATGCTCAAGTTCAAGTATTCCAGGACCTCTTAAAAATTCTTGTCTTGTTAATGTGCACAAGTCCTATTTTGTTCCAAATGTGTAGTAAACTCAAGTATACAGTGCCCCAAAAATTTGAAGTCTCCCAAAACTTCAAAGAGAGATATTCAAAGAGATAAAGTTTTTTGCTCAATTTCCAAAAACATGTTTTGAATTTGCGATTTCAAAGCCTGACTTGCGGGTAATTTGAAGGATGTGCCCCCATGAAACTCAAGAGCGCCCACAGTGCCCCCTGCACGCATATGTAATTGCAGCACCATAGAGGCATTTGGATAGGGGAATTTTTCTTTCAAGTTGTGGCAGAATCTGACGTAAATTGTTGACATGAGACAGATGATTGTTATGATGTTTAACTGCTGCGTCAGCATATCCGCCATTTTGAAAAACTCCCATATTTGGAATTCTGGAGGAAAAAACAGTCAAAAGTAAAAATTTTACAATAAGGAGGGTCTAACTTCCTAATTTGAATGAAATAAATCATGAGATCAGTGTTTATGAAATCACCCTTACTTCTTGGTCAGGCCTTTTTGCCACAACTTTTAACATAAATTCCCATTGCGAAATTCTTTCGGTTAAAAAATCCATAACTTTTTATAACATTGACATAAAAAGTTGGGACATATGTCAATTTGAATGATTTTTTTAGCTCTTTCAGGCTGTGTATGAATCAGCACTCTGGGATGAGTCTGAAATATTTTTGCAAGTACCTACTTCATACAACTCCTGAAAGAGAATATTAACAATTAGATCTTCCATGCATTGCCAAAAATCGAAAAAGCTGAATATCTTCGTAAGAGACCATTGAGAATATGACTATCAGGGATTCACAAGTCTTGAACCCCTACAGAACGCTACTGAGGAGACGTGACCAAATTTAAGATTGACAGGGTGCCTAATCATAAACTCAGGGGCCTAACAATATTCCTCCTTCACTAAACAAAATAAACTAATGAAAATAATATCAATCACCCTCGGGGGGGGGGGGGGGTAACTCAGCCTATTATGTGATGGGGACGTGCCATTTTGCCCGAAAAATTGGTACCCATAATTTCGTTAATTCTTGTGGATTTTAGGGCCATAATTCCACAAATCGAATAAATATCTGGGCCATTATTCTGGAAATTATGAAAAATCCACTGAAAAGGACACCCATAATTCCGTGAAATGTCAAAAAATTGTGAAAATGATACCCATAATTCCGTAATGGTTTGAAAAAAGTACCCCTAAAAATGGCACGTCCCCGTACCATGAACAGTACTAAGGTACCCCCCCCCCCGAGCAATCAACGATGCTAGTGCATGAGAAAATTTTGTTATTTTCACTAATAAAATCATCATAGTGAGTGCCTACCAGCAAGAATACTTTTATGACAGGATGGTTCTTCTTCTGTCCATTCAACTGAACGAAGAAACTGAGATAGTTATTCATAAACCACAGAATCAATTATTTCTACATGTCTTCCACTGGAAGGGATCAAAACCGATCTTGCGCGCCTAGCTCCTACAATTTCTTTTACAGTTTCAGTTTCAGTTTCATTTCATCATCAATCTATACTACATACAATACTACACAATTACATTACAAATAATACAATACCAAATTAATAACATCTAATACAAAACTATAACTAAGCAAAAGGGAAGGACATTACATGATTGTATATAGTATAGATTGATTAAGGAGGAGCTCTCTAAGTAGGTATACTAATCGAGAGAGAGCCCCCCCCCCCCATAAAAACAAAGAAACTAAAGAAAAAACATTATTTAAATAAAAGAAAAAACAAAGAATCAGATGTGCCCCAAGGAAACGACGGATCTCAGCAATGCGGAGGAAGAGAGACAGACAGACTAGACATAGGAGTCAATATAATACGCTTTCAACTTAGACCGAAAAAGTGAAAATGAGCTAGCTACTCGAATGAAAAGTGGAAGAGTATTCCATAATTTAGAGCCAAAATATTGAACAGTTTGGAGTCTGTAAAGGGTGGTCCTTTTTAGGGAAAGAAATAGATCACCTCTGGTGGACTGACGAGTTCCAATCCTATGGACAGAAGAGTTTGGAGTAAAGTAGTTGTGAAAGCAGATGGGTGAGAGTTTGTAAATGGCTTTATAAGCAAAAGTTGATATATTTAAATGAAGCATGTCCTGAAGTTTAATTACCTTTAATGAATGAAATAAAGGTGCAGATGGAGCAGTAAATGGCTGGAAATTTATGCATCTTAGGATTTTCTTCTGTAGAAGGAACAACTGGTTTAAGTAAGAGTCATAGGTGAGACCCCAAACTATAATACCATAATTGAGAAAAGATGAAAAAAGGGAATTATAGAGACAGATTAGGGTCTGCAGAGGAACATAGTGCCTGATTTTATAGAAGATTCCAGTAGTTCTAGAAAGTTTTTTACAGAGTTCATTTATGTGGAATTTCCAAGATAGATGCTCATCAACAAGAACACCTAAAAACTTAACATACTTAACCTTTTTGATACTTTTCTTGCCAAATTTAAGGTTTATCGTGTCTGGTAATTGCTTTCTGGGGGAATGAAAAAGGACAAAGTTTGTTTTGTCAATATTAAGAGCAAGTTTGTTACAATCAAGCCAGGATTTTACTTTGTTAAAGGCAATATGTCCCCTCAGTGATTGGTTGAAATAACAATAGAAATAACAATAGGACTTGTCGAACTTTGCGCGCTAAATATTTTTATCTTCCCGCCACGTCTATCTTTGGTTGGAGAGTTGTGTTACGAATATGGCGAGAAGAAGGTTTGCAATACCCGATGAAGAGCTGGAAAGTGATCAACCAACAACAGACAGGCTTTTAGTATTTAGAAGAGTAAGACCTGTGGTCCCAAATCAATACCAGGCACTTGAAGTTCCGCCGATCATGCCAATGGAGGAGGAACAGCAAGCAGCTGCAGTAGGCCTAGGCCCATCGTCCACCGCAACTGTTGACAACACCGTTAAAAGTGGTAAGTGGAGATAAAATTGGAAAAAGATTTTGCAAGCAGGGATCACGTTACTGTTACGAAAAGCTAGGGTCGTCATTTAGTCGTTTTCAGAAGTATTTTTAGCAATAGTAGAAGGCCTAGCTTTGGTTCAGGCCATGTTGCTCCGTTTCCTGACCAGCTGTACAACTACGTTTTGTTTTAGCTTCTTGTGACTGTCGCACACTTTGTCTTCGAAAGGGCTGCCCTTGCAAGAGTGCAAAGGAGTTTTGTAGCAGTGAGTGCACCTGCACAGGAAACAAAAAAAAGCCGTGCCAAAACAGAAAGAAGGACACAATTGTACACAATCAGAATGATAATGAAACAAGTACGGGAACTGAAGAATTATTAAATGTACAAGTAAGAGTTTCATTTCATGATGCACAATTCTCTAGTGATGCTAGAAACCATAGTGATAAGCAGCTAGGAGGAGTCCAGAATGGAATTGTGTTGAACCATCTGGTAGTTTGAGCCATTGACGAATTTGCACAATCAAAGGTTAATAAAATTAAATTAACTTGTGAAACAAATTTTGCAATATCCATTCGCAAAAACTGTAATGAAGTTATCAAATAGCTCCTCTCACCAGGCTATTTTATAGCAAAAAAATACATTCATGGCTCTTGAGTCCCAAGCACAGGGCCCGTAAAGATAGCTCAATATTTCAATAGATAGCCCCAGGGGGCACTGAGCACATACACACACAGGGAGGGTAGTCCAAGAAATTTTCATGCAACCCAAAAATATCACTTCATCTCCATTGCAAGCCAAAAATATCAGCTAGGTCAGGATTGCCTCTACCAATCCCAGAATTATCAGTTCAACAATATTTGATGCCAAAAAATATCATAAAACATAATTTCAGTTTTATTTGGACCTAAAAATATCACTTTTGGCAATATTCTAACCCAAAAATATCAGACTTACCTCCCTGTATGTGCATGTGCTGAGTGCCCCCCCCCCCCTTGGAAGCTAGCTATGCTAAATACAGTATACAATAACAATTCTGAATCAAATATTTACATGAAGAAGTTACAATATATATATATATATGTAAATGAGGGAATGAGTATAATCACAGGGATGGGTATAATCGCATAGGTGAGGGCATTTTGTGTGCAGTTTATTCAGAACTTGTGTATGCTTGAACATAGGGTTAGGGTTATATTAATATATGCATGTTATTCAAGATAGGCACATAGGGTCAGTTCATGTACAGGAAAGGTCACTTGGAAAGTTAAACTTTTTTCCTTGTTCTCCAAAGTTATTACACAAGAATGTTGAACAGTATATTATGGAACCTTTTTTTCAGGAAGTACTTGCAAATCTTGAACAAGCAAAGCTTCTGGAGCTGGCGGTAAAGGTGTTCGCAGACAGAAAAGCCTTGCTGTTAGAATACTTAAATGAAGGCTCTGATGAAACAGCACACGAAATGCCCTCGCCTGCGATTATACCCATTCCTATTTGGTGCATTTGTGGCAAATGTCGAGAAATGCCTGGTTCCAAGGAAAGAAAATGCTGTAAAAGGAATCGGTGTACATCCTTAGAGAACAATTTCTATGACATTTGCCTAAATGGCTTGATACTTGAAGTGGCAGTTAATTCACGGAGTGATATACGAGTTGAGGTTCCAAGAAAGGACACAAAATCTCTCAGACATGCAGCGTACAGGCAGTTCGTCATGTGGAGGCATGGTCCACTTGGTGCTGGCAACAGGGTTGTAATTCCCTCGTGTTGTGTCTGGGCTATACGGCAAAAGTATCCCTCCCCAAATGGAAATTACACAGGTTACAGAGACAGATAAAGCTTTTTAACAAGTTGAGTCCCTTCAAACAAAGAATACTGTCAAACCTTCTATTACATAGCCTTTGGAATGCTAAACTTCACTAAATCTACTGAAGTTTTTTAATGTTAAATCGTGACCTCTTCTCTGCAACTAAAGTTGTTGTTGGTCTTGCAGGCAGCTTAGCAATTGATTCAGCTCTATTTCTTGGGTCTTTCCTGCTATAAGGTAACTGCCGTTTGACACCACCTGTGTCTGCTTTGCGAGCTTTTATAATAAATGCTAAAAGGTATGGTATGTAATCATATTGTTTTGGCTCCTTAATGAGAACAGGAATCCACCTCCCAGCCTTTTTGCTCCAACGACGGGAATAAACAAGTTCACCCCTCCAGTTCTTCATCTGTGGTCTTTGGCAATGGTGATTGTGGTCAATGATTGATAACTGACTCCGCATGCAATAGGAGACAAATCTGGAAATTAATTTCAATTCAAAGGTTGCTTTGAAACGCGAGAACACAAGAATATCATGAATCAAAAGAGGTCTTCATGGGCCACAGTTATCATTGCTGATGTTCTAAGACTTATGACTTAATTTTCCAGTTTTTGTCAAAAGTGAACACAGAGAAAAAAGACAGTACATATTGCATTGGTTCAGCAAGTGTCAAGAATCTACTACAAATACAAAAAAAAAACTCACAAAGATATACACCAAATTTTCTCACCTTTCTGTTTATTGGATGTTTTATATGCAAAACAAAATAAGGAAATCAATTTTGTTAATGCTGACAGGGAAAAATTTTTTTGAAAGTCGGAATAGGACAACCTCAGCTTCAACAGCCTTTGCATAAGGCTTCGGGGTATTTAAAAATAAATACACAAACTCACTTGAAGAATACCCTCTTTGGTGTGTACATAAGCAGATGGTTGTGAAACACTTCTAGTTCCCCTGTATGCCTGAAAAAGAATTAAACGTAATTCAACTTGAATAACTACATGATTCCATTGTGGATAGGATCCTTCACTATGAAAGGAACTTCTTGTAAAGGTGGTAGCTGCCCCTAGGAAGAATTGCAAAATTTGCGGACAAATGCCCCAATTTTATAGCTCCCTGGAAAGAAAAATGCTTTGCAAAAAATAAAACAAAATCCAAGGAACCACATACTTCACAGCACCAAACATCTTAACTATTATTCCTCACACAAAATATTTTTACAGATAAAAGGTGTTTTTGCAGTGAATCTTAGCATAAAACGCAGAATTGTTGATGCCCCCTTTCTTCCTCATTGCGTGTGATCATTTGTCAATTTATGATGGAGTGCCATCAATCAATCTCCAAATGAATAATTTCCAATTCTTTTTTGTGGGCAACTTTATCCCTGCTTTTTCTTTCTCTCAGCTGTTAAGGCTCTTTCAGTCATGTGATAGTTACCAAACTGCTTACCTGAAATGCGTGTAGTACTGGAAACTTTTCAACAATTTTTTGTCAAGGACCAACTCCCGAACAACAGAAAAGTCTGTATCAGTTGGTTGAAACCAGTCATTCCGGTCCAAAGATTCTACTGGTCCATGACTGCAATCATAGTGCATGTTACACATATGCTTGAGCATTCCAATCCATTTGTCCTAAGAAGTGGATTTTCAGAATAAGGACACAGACAGCAAAAAGTTTAGTTCAATTTGAATTTCAGTTCATATCTATTTGACTTCAATCGCTTATGATATACAGTATTTACTTGAATGTGTCAACAAATCAGGGGTGTTATAGTTCAAACTTCAGCCACTATCAACCACATTAATCAATTGAAAACAACATACAGTATTGATGGTCTAATAATACAAGGAATTCTCAAGATAGTACTAAAATATAGTGTAGCTGATTAAATTTTATGACAAAGCAAAGTAAAAAAAAGGAAAAAGAACGTATCCAGAATTCATAGCACATGTGACCCTCTCTTATGAAGTAGAAACTAGTTTTGAGACATCTTTAGTTAGTTTTGTAAAGATCAAGACCAAATCATGTTTCCAATCACTATCAAGATCAAGATCAAATCATTGCAGCTTAAAGCAACAAAGATGAGCAGTCTCTGCCATCAGTTTTTTGTGGATTTTATACAGTCAGTTATTCTGGAAGCTATGCAGAGCAAGTCGCTTATCTGGCATGCTGGTCTTTCTACTCCCTTTAAACAGGTATAGTTTTGGCTAGATTCCATTATTAATTAAATCCTTGCATTGGCCTTCCATATAGATGTTTCAAGAGTGCATAATATTTTTAAATTTGTAACTATATGATTTTACCTTCATCAGAGCTAGATCTCCACCACAGCTTTCAGCACAGTGCCAAAAATGATTACGGACAGTTGGCACCCAGTCTAATATTTTGCTGTTTCCTTTTTCCTTTCCAGCCTTTTGCAGAGAAATAGAATTTGTTTAACAAAGTGTGCCAAAGAGTGAAACCCCAAAAATTATCTCCTATGTTGATCTTTTGGCAGCAATCATAAGTTTGAATGGGCATCTGAAATTTCAAGCATGGGGTGCTAAGCAATATGCACTTCAGTGCAGTTTTTTGTACCCCTCCCCGTTTGTACATAACAGAATGTGAATCATGCTATGCTATTCCATGCTGGCTAAAGAGCATATATACAATGAAAGTTCACTCAACCTGCAAATAGAATCTGATCGCTCATTCTACAAATACTGTAGAATATTCAGGTCAGTTATCCATTCCAGTTAACAGCTGTTTCATTTTCAGTTTCATTTAAAAACTTGTACTTGCAAGTTTAGTGATCAGAACCTCATCAGTGAGATGTCCCGCCTTACTGAGTATTTCCAATAGATAGATAGATCAATAGATAGAAAGAATAACAAAGGCCACTCAAAATCTTCATCAGGATCAGATCAGAAAACAATTAAAATGCACAAAAAGTGCAATACATACCAAGGAAAACTTTTTGGTTATCTTGGCTGATTTGTGCCAACAATCTTTTTGAAATTCTATACCTGAGTATTGAGCATCATGTGCTAAAAAGAATAAAATATCCCTTCTTCAATGTCCAAAGCAGGGAAGTTATGTTCTGTATTGTCTATGAAAAAAGCATTAGTCATGGAATGGAAGAATGACTCAAAATGTAGACCCAAATAAGGCGCATTTGTTTAACAACATGATACAATGATTGTACTTGTTTTTTGAATTGATGAAATACATTGCTTATTCTTACCCATCATTGCAGATATCTGATTGTGGTCATCAGTCACTAGTCCTGCAACCTTGATTTTGTTCTCCTTCAAATGATTAAGAGCTCTTTGACAGCCAAGTTTCTCCATATTAGGGCTCTTCCCATCTGCCTCTCTGACATCAACAATTTCTTGGTGGATTATCAAGGAAGACACAGGGTCCATAAGGGTATAGTTGCTGTATGTGGCACAATGTCCAGGTGAATCGTTTCGTCCATCACCAGCAAGGTAAAGCTCTTTACCTCTGAATTCGTTGAACAAATGTTCCTGCATCTTACTCCACCATAAACCAACCTGGGGTGCAGTGTATAGACGCAAGGTACGATAAAATGTGCTGTCTGATGGTATTGCAAGGTTTAAAAACTTGGCAAGCAATGAAAATTTGACGTAAAGGTTGCCAGAAAGAACAATTGAATTGATTAGTTGCATATTGATAACATAGATTTGATTGTAAAGAACTGAGGATGACCATGATTTAGTATGGTTATTGGCACAAGAAAGATCCATTTCTAATACACATCCAACAAAACGCTGCTTCTTAATCAACATCTTTTCACAACATACACTGCACTGTGCTATTTCCAGCAATTTCTCAACTTGTGATATAGAACAAATAAACTTTTTCTCCATCATCAGGTTGAGTTCTCTTTCAAGATCTTTGGTATCAAGAAAGTTTTTGTAATAATCTTTGGCAAGTGTGACTTTGTTTGATTTTCCGTAACCACAAAAGATAGTGTTGTCAGGGAGTGATTCCCATTCCATTGATGTCTCGTTTAGAAAAGTTTTTTCACAATCTGAGATTTCCGTTGTACTAGTGTTGATAGTCTCTGCTTCATGTTGACTTTGCTGATCAATGCTTCCATGGATATGGTGCAACAAGTGATCATCCCCAATTCTCAACCCATTGAAATCGTTCACCAGGTCACCATAATCTTCATCCTCACTTTCACTTGTATCTTCATCACTGTACCAGTCTGACAGTTCCACTTGTTCTTGCTTGATAAAGGAACTTGCAGCCTCCTTGTTTTCCTTTGGTTTTGTTGCTGAGGAATTTTGATTTGAAAAAGCCTCAACACCACTAACATTTGCCCCATCCACAGGGTGCATCCTGCAAAAAAATTAAAGATCAGTGAATAAAATCAAAACAAAATTAAACACTCAACAGACTAAAAACTGTGCCCATCCTGTAGTTAGCACCCAATTTAATCACAACACCAGGGCCGCCGAGAGCTTTTGGAGGCCCCGGGGCAAAACTGTGAAATGAGGCCAGCAAAAAGTGAGCGGAAAATTTTTTCAATCATGCTCTTTAGATTGGCTTAAAATGCATTTCAGAGCACTTTCTGCAGTGAAAATGTTAAAAATCTTCAATTATGAGGCCCCTAAGACCCTGAGACCTTGGGGCAAACTGCCCCTGCCCCCTCTCTCTGTGGCCCTGCACAACACTTTGTTTATATAATTGGGGTGGGGAGGGGCACTTTATCTAATCTGCCCAAAATACTGCAACATTTTTGCAGTCAGGAAGTTAGACAAAATCAAGGGGCTCATTAAATGATTTCAATGAGTGAAGGACTCACTCCATCAAAAATATTTCCATACACATTGCATAGAATGTAAAATTCTTCCTCACATGCTTTCCCAGTACAAGCTGAAAACACTGGATGATTTGACCACTTCAAGACGTTGTCAGAATCAGTAACATGCCTGCAGGTGTTTGTTGGAAAATATATCTATTATTTGATAATCAGGAAGAGTCAAATCAAAACTTACCACTGTTCCTGTGGTATGTCTGTAAGTAGCATTTGGTGAGCTGCTGTTTCCAACTCTTGACCTGGTGTGGTGGGTAGGCACTTTCCTTCTTTCCCAGCTTCTTTTGGGAGTGGAGTTGAAGCAACAAATTGTGAGCTACCAAATTGTTGACTGACTCCCAATTCAATGGGCCTAGTGTGGTGAATGTGGAAAAGAAATGTTACAAGACCAACAAACAAACGGTGGATTATTTCACTGGAAGTATCTACGACTCACGTAAGCAGGAGCAGGGCTAACAGCAAAAGGTAACAATAACATAAGTTATCTGTTGCCTCATGTATGTTGCCAAGCAAGCAAATAGTAGGCGGCCTGTGAACTCACCTTGACTTCGATGAATTTCCCTTCTCAAATGATGAGAGCAAAGCCATTGCCAACTCATTGTCTGTCTGGAAATCGTTGCAATTTCGAAGGCTCCGCCAGCGATGAAATGAGTCTTCATGCAGAGCAATTCTTATGAATTTTGTCCTTTCTGATGGGTGGAGAGGTTTCCTTCCCCTCCCCACCTTCCTCGCATCAGCCTGCATCGTCAAAGGTAACAGGATGACACTGATTTAGGCCGTCGTCTTGGCCTTCGGTGCCTCTTCGTGATTTCTCGCGGCGATTGTACGTCATTGGCTATTGTTTCATCGGCTTCCTGGACAATACGCTATTGTTTATGTTGACCAATGGTATTTTAGTGATCACAGAAATTAGAGCCAATCACTGAGGGGACGTATTGCCTTTAAGTTCCTTGTTAATTTTCTTAGTTAGTCTTGTCAGGTTATCAGATTCAAAATAGATGTTAGTATCATCAGCAAATAGAAAGAAAGTCAATATTTTAGATGAGTTTGGTAAATCATTTATGTAGATCAGGAACAACAAGGGACCTAGTACTGACCCCTGTGGAACACCACATGTAATGTCACTTGTCAATGATGAGATGCCATTAACTGAAACAAACTGTTTACTATCACTTAGGTAAGACTTAAACCAACTTAAGGCAGTTCCTCTGATTCCATAGTGTTCCAGTTTTTTTCAAAAGAATATCATGATTAACAGTGTCAAAGGCCTTTTGCAGGTCAATAAATATACCACATCCAACTCTATTTTTGTCTAGTGATGATTTTATACTCTCTGTTAAACTGACTAGCGCATGATCAGTTGAGTGACCACTACGAAACCCAAACTGCATGTTAAACAACAACTCATATGTATCAAGAAATTTATAAAGGCGTTGATACATTAATTTTTCAAATATTTTACTGAAAATGGAAAGCAGAGAAATTGGCCGATAGTTTGACGTTTTGGTAGGAAGACCTTTCTTAAAGACTGGAATCACCTTAGCAATTTTCAATTTGTCAGGGAAAATACCTCTTACAAAAGACTCATACATCAAGCACCTACAAATACGAAACTGCTTTTGGTCCAGCCCTGGTCGTAAGCTTCTAAAGCCTTAGGTGCATTTGCTAGCACACGATTTTAGGAGATTCTTAAATCTATGGCATGGTAAATGTACTAGGATTAATGTTTTTTTTTCGCAAAAACGGTGTCTCAAACTGTCTATCGATTCCATACAGTGTTGCAAGAGCCACGTATCAGAAACCATAGTAGCCTCCTCCAGAAAATCAAGAAGCCCTGCCGGAAAGGCTCCAAGGTCAGTTCCAAGTTATGACATTTCACTTCTTTAAACTTGCAGCGCATCTTTGAAAGAAAAAGTACATTTTTATTCAGAGGGAAAATGAAAGAAAAGTGTAATGCGATTTTTGTTTATAATTTGCTTCTTTCTTGTAAATCTTGCTGTTTTCGAATTCATTTAATTTTTACCTAAAATAACTACATTTATTTTCATATACTTGTAAGAGTCTTTCATGATAGTTGCCAGTCAGTTTCGAAGTATTCCGTTTCCAAAGGATCCTCTATGAACTTTATTGAGCAATTGAGGAACTCCACAAGGAAGTATGCTGGCGTATAAGAATTGGATCTTTGCTAAGAATCTCTTCTACCAAAAAAAGAACCATGCTTCACGTAAGAACAGAGGGTGACCAAGGAAAACAGAAGCTGCAAATAATGAAATTTCTTTTTTATTGCCTTGTTCGTTAGATAGTTACAAGATACCCCTTTTTGAAAAGAATATGAAATCTTCAGTAATTGTCCAACCCTCAGTTTCTTTATAAGAGAATGTATCTCGAATCGACGACCATATTCTATCTTCGCATCGTAAATATCACACTTTATTTTGACGTTGTACGGAAAGGGCCAAGGGGCATGTCACTCATTCGATAAAGCATACAAGATTTTGTCAGAACAAAGTGATTTTTATGGATTTTTGATCGATTCCTCTTGAAAACTAATAAATTTTTGCCAAAGGTGTACAAGGTTTTTTGGGAGTGAAGTGCCCCTCGGAAAGAGCTTTATAAACGACGTTTTCACTTGTCACAGAAGGGAAAGAACTATAGAGCAAACATACAACCAGTGACAGGATTTGTTTATTTGCAATTGTCTCTTCTGGTCAAAATTTAGAAAATTGTACTCTAAGCAATAAGGGTTTTTCCCGGAAAATGTTGCCCCGTATTTCTGTGGCTGCTGCAGAGGAGCTACAAATTCTATTGAGCTGTAAATTCTTCAAATTCTTCAACTTAGAGTTTGAGACCTTAGAGGCAACTGGAAAAGTTCATGGTGCAAGAAAAAGTCGAAAAACGATTGTCAGAATCAAGCAAACTTTGAAAGAAAAAGTCTTTGCAATGTAGAACATTATTTCTAAATTCGAAAATGGTAAAACGTTATTGTGTCATCGATAGAAGTGCTATGCTTCTCTCAGTATTTACTTCATTTCAGCATTTTCAGAAGAATAAAGAAAGTGCTGTTTTTGTCACAATTTTTGATTTCGTGTTCCATAAATCAGCCTCCACTTTTCTGACGGGTTAAACATGATCTCCAACTCTAAGTTACGACCTATCCTATGTAACTCCATCAAAAACAAGACAATAGAATGTACATATCCTCTGCAGCAGCCACTAGAATGTGCACATTTTGTTTGGTACACTTTGATTTGTACTTAAGGAGCAGAGAATCTACTTCTAGGGCTAGAATATATTTTATTTAAAAACATCACTCAGGTTTTATAGAAATTTATGTCATGGGAACTTTCGAGGGGGCACTTCACTCATTCGAAAAATCATATGAAACTTTCTGAGAACAGCGAGGATTTGTTTGGAGTTTTCCTTGAAAACAAAAGGATTTTTGCTAACTGTATACGTGATTTTTGGGAGTGAAGTGCCCCTCGGAAATTTTGGCACAGAAAGAGTAAGAAGAAAGGTCAAATGGCATTGTTGAGAAAATCTTCTGTTTGCATTAGATGTACTGGAGGTCATTAACCCTATTAGTACTGGGGGGGGGACGTTTTTCGCCCCCCCCCCCTAACACACTTTTCTACATTGCGCAAAAACAACCTTCAATTCAGCCATCAAACTTTGTGACTTTTAGTCAAATTTAATTGGCAATTAAATTTTTAACATTTCATTGTTCTAACTGTGATCACGTGACCACAGCAATACCATATTTGGAGAGTAGTCAACAAAAATATTCTTAAAACCTCAATAGACTTTGTCTCGTTTGTCCGATTGATCTCAAACATACACCATTCGATTGCATTTGATGAGTAGTTTCATTTGATATATATATATAATTCATATTTGCTGACATCAGCAAAATTTAATATCTATGATGTCATTGACATTTATGACGTCATTGCTCTAATGAAAAAATGTAAGATGTGAAAAATTGTTGTCTTTTTTGCTTTAACTTATTCATTGGATTACTTGTGAGTCCATATTTAGTAGATAAAAGGACAAGACTTAGAAATAACTGCAAAGAAAATCTGTATATCGAACAAAAAGCCAATTAGAAGCTAATTGTGCTAAAAATAGAAACTGAAAATGTCTAAAAAGTATGTATTTTAAATCTGCAACATGTTTCCTACAACTTGAGACAAATTTGGAGAAAATTGGATCACAGATAAATTAAATAGAATTTTTCTTGTTAAAAAGGTAAAAAATTCCCAATTTTCCTTTGTTTTTTGGTTGCCTAGCAATGAAACACGTGACTAATTAATTGTTATTGTTACATTTCAATAGCTAATTGTCCAAAGAACAATATGAGTAAGTCTTATCATCAAAGAAACTGCTAAGAAACTTCGAGAACTGAAAATCTGATAATGTTAAGGAACTTTCTGCAGGCTTAGTCCATTGCCTTTAGCTTCCACAGGGCACAACAGAAGGTATGTCACAAGCCATATCTAAAATTTAGTGTCCTTTTCATCTCGATAGAGCAATTTGGTCTTGAAGATATATAACAAGAGATATTATTATCTTAAGATTTGCGACCTTGATGTCTGCTTATATTTGAAGTTTGAACGTAAATGCTTTGGGCATGAAATCCCTTATCTGGGTGTCCTATCATCATTCACAGTCCGCCTTTTAAGCTGCGTCAGTTGATTTCAATACCAATTCAACTGACATTGTCGAACAATGGTCCAGCGCTTTGACAAACAATCAAACTGGAATGTTGTTTTGCAGCAGTTCTGCTTTGACTCGCGTAGTTGCAGTGCAGGGCCTAACAGATCGATTTTCTTCGATTTTCTGGAGAGGAGCGACCCGGCCATGATCTTGCATTTCCTTGCGGTAGGAGCGTACGAAGGTGAGTGTACTTGTAGGCCAAAATAAAATTTCAACTTTTGCACGGTTAGAAATCAACATTTTCCTTCACCAGTTCTTTAAACGGACACAGCAACTTTGTAGAGATGCTGCTGCCGTCCTTCCAAAACGTATCAAACTTAACAGTTGAAATTTCAGCATTAACTGTCACTCAAATTCGTTCGCTTCTACTTCGCTTGGCTTTCTGCCCTTGGGTGCTTCCACAATGATAGTAAGTCCTTTCGAGTTTGATGATCCTGGAAAGCTTGAAGTTTGCTTCATCAACCGAACTGCAAGCAAACTTCTTACAAAACAAAGAAAATGTTTATTCTGAACGTTGGAGATGTGCGCACGCAAATGAGACCGTGCCTTTTGCGTCGGCTGTGTCTGTTTTGCGTCCTTTGAACGTAAGCCAGCACTTTGCAGTTTACCCATTGTTTATCTATTGTTAAGCATTACCAATGTTCAGCCATCTGCGCTATAGGCCGAGTTTGCTTTCAGGGCATTTTAAAGATTTGCATGCTGCTCCGCAGCACAAATCAATTACTCCCACGCAGCTATTAAAGTGAAAATGAATCAAAATTTTTTTTGCCCTTTTCGACTAAATCAGTATCGTAGATTTCATTTTTCTTGGTTTCATTGTCATATTCCTTCTAGTTTTCTCGAAAATTGGAATTGAAAACGGCATTTTCATTCAAATTGTGGCGCCAAATGAACGCGGTCAGGACGCTTGGTACCAGACCTCTCTGACGTCAAGTGTTTTACAGCGAGATGAGTGAAGGAAGCATATAACTTGTTACTTCGTATTGAGCCCAGGGTTGCACAACTCAGAGCAAAGAAACTCAACGAAATAAACTAGTTTGTGAAGCATTCTGACCATTTCTATGATTCTGACGTACAATTCTGCAATTCCCAAATGCTGTTATTTTGATATTTCATTCAGAGGATTTCATTCACTGAAACTCTCAATGTCATGTAGTCATACTTCGTTGCAAGCAATTTTCTTTCTAAAGAGCACATAATGAGGATTAAGCAAGGTTTGTTGTTTGTTTATCAAATCTGTCAGGTGTTAAATCATCCAATTAGTGATGGTGCAATACTGTAAGATCAAGCACAGCATTATCCACAAATCTAGAGAGTTTTGCGATGGCAAGAAGAAATGCGACGGGTGAAGGTGCTGTTTGTGTTTGTGACTTGCGTTTACAGGGTAAATTTAGGCCAACCAGCAGTTAGAAGACTGTGAACGCAACTTGTATCAACCAGTATGGAGACATAGAATGAATTTTGGTTCAGCTCTCGGCAGCACCTGACCTTGCCTGTGCTCGTGCTCTCGGCATTTTGATGCAGCTGTTTACTCGATACATTTAACGTTAGAATTGGTCAATATCGACACCAGTAGTAACACAAAAGCTTTCCTAGTTCGTGACGCGATGCACTGAATTGTTGATGTCCCAAACGAACCAGAATAGAAAACACCTCGGAGTGAGATAAAGGTACGGTTACGTGATGGTATGTACATCTAAATAAAATATAAAATCAGGTTTGATCAGCTCACTATGATACTGAAAGCTTTTTCATTTTGCATGAAAATTGTCATTACTTTGTACAAAATGCTTCTCTTGATGAATCTTGATTTGTTGAAAATTATGATATGGGTGCATGTGCTATGAGGTTGATGAGTTTTCTGAAACATTTTGAAAGTTTTCAGTGACAGATGAATTTACCATACAACATTAGCTGAATTATTAGAGACGAGTTTATTCTATAAATGTTGCAATAGAGTATCGAAATTGAGACGGTCGTGTCGTGTATCAGCTTCGTCTTCGAGTCGATCCTCTGGTCCCTCATTCTCCCTTCGCCATGCCATATGGCCATACCGCCATACCCGGCCATTCCATCATCAGACTCCCTCAGGATAAGACGCAAGTGGGTCGTGTTGCCAGGATAAATACAACTCGTCGTCGTTCCTAGATGATGATTGTGCCCTCATCGAGGTATTGTCGCTGTTGTCAGACCAGTCAGACATTTCTGCACTGATTATTTGCTTGCTTCGTGCTTCGATTTTGGTGAACTTCCTACTACTCTTGCTTCAGTTCAATCTGTTTGTTTACAATATGTATGTAAAACACTTGACGTCACAAGATCTCAAAACCGCCACTCTCGCCCCAGACCACCGCGCCGCTTCGTAACAACTTTAATGCCCCCCAAAAGGGTGTTTCTTCCCAAAATTTTATATTTCTGATTGTATTTTTGGAACCAGGGCATTTTTCTACTGCGGATTAGTGCAAAACTCATTTCACTTCATTTTCACTTTAATTAGCAACCAAGCTATCACTAGATAAATTCTGACCTCTGACCCCTATGCATTTCTGGTTTCATGAGATCCCCACCCACTTTCGTTTTGAGAGAGACATGCGATGTGCTTCAACTGTACGGCTGCGTGTGCGCATTTGACTTACTCTGGGCGCACTTAGCGGAAGCTGAAAAAGAGGAGCAGCCAAACGCCGAAAGTGAATCAATGACTTTTCATATCTAAGGGTAGAGTAGACGTACCTTTCTGTTGGCGTAGCTTTTTTCTATTGATGCTTTTGATGATTGGGGAAAGTTTGTTTTCGTTGTCAGAAGGATGTTGGTTGAGCAACAGATCTACAAAACAAACGTTGCGTGCTTGAGGTTCATTTAGCTCATTTGTAGCTGTTACCGAAAGGCCCGGCCAACTACTCAACAAAGTTCAGTGAACAAAGTTTAGTCAAGAGTTGAGTGAAAAGTTCAGTCGTTTGGACGCCTTGTTGAGCGTTGTTGAGTGAGGTTTGATCTTGGTTAAAGATGTTGAGCAAACACAGTGGCGTATCCAAGGGGGGGGATGGGGGGTCCGGACCCCCCACTTTCAAAAAGTTGGTCCTCGAGATTCGCACAAAAATGTAATAAAATTGGTGGGGAGGGGGGGTCGGACAGATCTGTCAAGAAGTGGTCTCTGAGTCCCTTCAAAAGAAAGCAAAGAATGGTTTTTCAAGGGTTGGTAGCAAGGTTTTGGTTTCTAAGAAATGCTTGAACACTGCTGGCAGAGGCATTCTAAGCCAAAGTTGAATGCATATCTTCAAACATTTTCTTGGGGTCTTGCCCCCAAAACCCAATCATTTCCATATCCCTTTTTATCTCAACTTGAACATGCCACTGGCTATAGGGATTCTTGTTTGCTGCCATTGTTGACACAATCTCATCAAAACAATTTGAAGAGTCTGTGCCATAAGGTGCATGAAATGCAAAATATAACGAAAAAGGGCGCTGCGCCCCAAACCCCCTCAATTTTTCAGTGCTGCATACGCCTCTACTGCGAACAGGATTAAATTTCTGTTGTTCTGAAGTGTTGTTGAGTGATGTTGAGTCGTTTGGCCAGTCACTGAACGAAAATCAGTTCGTGCACGCGCAGAAACGCAATCTTGAACAAGGGACAATGAAGGAGAGCGAGTAATTTCTCCTTTTTGTTCCCCCATGTTAAAAAGTCCTCTGCGGAGCACTATGATCCTCAGTCAGTTAAGGAGGCAGTCAAAAGCAGCACACTGTACAAAATAGAGAGTTGATGACTTTAGGGCAAATTTTAGATTTTTTTGCGCATGGTATGTTATAACCACACTTCTCTTAGGCCCATAACCATAGTGGCAGACTTTTATTTTGATTTTCAAACTGAGTTCCAGACCCAACAACTTGGTTCCAAGCCCCTATTGCGTTTGCATTTCGAGATGTTGAGTCAAATGTTCCGAGGGGCACTTCATTCATTGGAAAAAGCGTACGAGAGTTTTTCAGAACAAAAGGATTTATCCGGATTTTTGATGGATTTTTCTTGAAAACAGAAGGATTCTTGCCAAAGGTGTACGAGATTTTTGAGAGTGAAATTCCCCTAGAAATGTTCAGTGAAAAGTTCAGTCGTTTGGCTGGCCACCCCCTTCTCAACAACGCTGAACAACACTGAACATGACTCAAGACTGTTTAATAAAATTTGAGTGAGAGTTCAGTCTTTTGACCAGCGCAATTTGCGCGTCTAAGCCCAACGAAAATTGCATAGGATTTACCTCATGTAACGTCTGAAAACAGTTGTGTTGTCTTGACGTGATGAGCTTTGGCAAGAGAGAAAAAGACATTGGTTAAAGGAAGTTACAGGATGTTATTTTAGCAAAATTAAACAAATGACTGACAGATTTGTTAGAACCACGGGAATGGGAATCTTCGGCCTCTTGTACGGATCGTGCATTGATTCTCGCAGATCCGCATCACATATAGCCCGCCATCGTTTGCCATATGCAGGCCTGAAGCGCCAAAACAGCAGACTAACAAATTCAAATCTAAAAAGAAGACTGAAGGGCAAGAAAGCATACTAACCCTTCTGCTGATGATCCCTGGATACTGTATTCTTGTAGCGACTTTCGAGTTGTGTTTTTACGTTCCTCTTCGCACTCTTCGTTCTTCATTTCAACGTCTTTCGTTGTGGCTCCTTTGGTGCCTCGAGATGCTGTTTTCTGGCTATTTTTAAAATACTTTTCTCTTTTTCCTTTGAGAAATATAGTGCGGTTGTGGAAGGTGTGATCTGTTTTCAGTTAGGTTTCACAATTTCCCACATGAGACCACGGCTGACTTTGATCATAAGACATGTGTGAAACATGGAGGCTGCTTTAAGAGAATGGAACAATCAAGAAGCAGAGCTAATGCATTGTCATAGCTTGCAACTTGGGACTGAGAAATCAATAAGCGATGTCGTCATGTGCATTAGAAATGAGAATTGTGGGGAAATCTAGCTTAAATCTTAAACAAGGAATTTCCGAGGACTCAAAAATTAGAAATCCATAGTTTCCACCTTAGAAAAATCCTTCGTTTCAAATAGCAAAACTGGGAGTGTTAATTTCCTTATTGGAAATCAGAGGGAAATAACACACTGCCAGTTTCCAATTGGGAAACTTTACATGAAAGAGAAACCCGAAAATTATCTTCTGAAAACTGTTGGGAAATGTGGGCATTTCATCTTCTAGGAAATTGGGTGAAACGAGCTCATTTCTTGCCGTGACCATTCTGTCACCACAGGCACCATTGCCTGCTGGATTAAAGAGATACTGAGCAATTCAGGTATAGATACTACCACTTTTACTGCACATTCTACTCTGGTAGCATCTACTTCTCTTGCAAAGTCAAAAGGACTTTCAATTACAGGAATCGCTAAAGCAGCAGGATGGTCAAACTGTAGCACTTTTGCTGAACATTAAGATAAACCTATAATGGACGAAGATTATAGCAGCACAATCACACATTGATGTACCAATTGTTATTTCTCAGTTATCTTCAATTGCAAGAAAAGTTTTGATAAACTCCTTGCTTTCTTTTCCCTTTAGTGTTTTCCATGTATTAAGACACACAGTCCATTTCAGGGCTGGCTTTAAAATCTCATATGGGTCCTGGTCAGGGGTCTGGAACGAGTGGATGTTAATTTCCAAATTAAACAAGCGTCAGTGACATTTGATTGAAATTATTTCCAGCTCATTCCCCCCTGAGCAGGAGCCATGTGCCCTCTCAGCCCATCTCATGATGCTTGAAATAGACCGTGGAATGTTGCTTTAAAGGAGGATTTTCGTGGGGCCTGGGTCTATCTCACATGAGTCCTGGTCAGGGGGGGGGCGAGCTGCAAATTATGCCAATCAAACATCACTGACGCTTGTCTAATTTGGAAATTGTTACAGTTTCATTGATGTATGATAGAGAGTTAAACTTGCTAAATGTCAGAGGCATTCAGCAGACATGGAAAAACATATAAATGAAGATGTACAAAGTGGGCAGAATCCCCCAGGTCAGATAGGGTTACTACAGTAAAGAAGTCTGAAGGCAAATTAAAGAGAAAGTATCAGAAGACCGTTCCACTTGCAGCCATTGATATGCATACACCAGATTTTGCTGTCTGTGCTAGGCCCAAGTCTGTGTGTTTGAAGAAAATGGAGTGTCTCCCCATCAATCCAGAAATAATGGAAGAGGAAGAAAAAAGCGATGACTCTGTTCCTAATTAGTTTTTCTTGCTTGTACAGATGATGGTCTAGACAACCTGGTAAACTGTTTGGGTAGTCCTAAGTGTCTGAACCTAGGAGACAAATTTGATATTAAAAAAGCAAAGGAAAAGGATTTCCCTTGTAGCGGACATTGTTTTGTGAAACATGCCAGGAAGTAGTGGTTGAAACTTACTTGAGTACAAAAATTGGTTAATCACAATCCAGCAAAGCACCATTTGAGGTCAATGCACAACGGCAGATGCATTCATTTGCAGGTAGGTAGGTAGGTACATATATTTAACATGGCTAGCCTGCGAAAGTCTGAGAGACTTATTTCCAGCAGGGGCCACGGATGTTTTACCATCGGTCCGCCGCAGCTACCCGCTACAGCTACCAGATTTCCCTCACATGGCTCTGGTCGACCCGGGCTAGAGTTACGGACAGCAACCAAACTGTCCAGCGCGGGATTTGAACCTACGGCCGTTCTGACCTTTGGCTTACGAGTCAGACGCCTTAACCACTCGGCCACGCGCTCTCTGCATTGGACATAGTAAAGTGCCATGTTGATTGGGCAACATTAATCATTTTGCCTGATTGCCTCACAAAAAATGCATTTCACAAATATAATATTCGATAAATTTGTATGTGAAGTAAGGAAACCTGCACAGAGATAACACAGAAATCAGTTGCAACAATCAAGCAGCTGCATTCAGAAATTTGTGCCTTTTGGAATGACAACGATGTGCTGGACATAAGAGGAATCAAATGTTTTATCCAAATTTTGCTTGTTTGGCAAATTTGGCTGGAAACCATCAAAATCTCATTTTCCAAACCAATCAGACAGCCAATAAGTGAAGAAGACAAAGGAAATGTATGAAGATATTTTTTAAATTTAACCTATAAATCATAAATTTAACCATAAATCACAACCAGGACAAAAACTGCTTGAAATTTCCGGAATTTTTTTGAAGAAATCTACTCTCCACGCTTTTGGGTATGCAAGTTTGGATGCCAGTCAACAACTCCAGATTCGGACAAAACATGTGATTCCTATCTTGCTGGACATAGCAACCTCATTTGATGGCACTTGGCTAAAATGAGACCATTCCTCTCACAATGGTGTGGTTATAGCCACATATTCATTCACACATTCATCCCATTGATTATGAAGTTTTGAGTCTTTTTGCCACCAATGTCTTGAAGCTCCAGATAAGGATGGCCCTATCTCAACTGGTTAGCCAGTCATAACGGCAAATGCAACATAACTTATGCAGGTTCATCAAAGGCGATGGAGCAGCAGGGTGCAAAAGCAGTTTGGGAAAGGTCTGTGGAGAAACATGGGCTAAGATATGCCACAATGCTTTCAGATGGAGACAGTAAATTATTTAGCCATCTGACTGAGAGCTACATTTATGGGCATGACTGTGATTGAGAAGGAGGAATGTGTAAACCATGTGTCCAAATGTATGGGAAATGCACTGAGCCATTTGAAAGATAGTGCATAGGTATGAGGGCAATCTATCCACGGAGAAGAAAAACTGACAAACCAAATGATCATCAAAATCCAAAACTATTACGGTCGTACCACAAAAGATAATACATCAGATGTATCCTCAATGAAGAGGAAAATATAAGCCATCAGATCGATGGAGGGAAACTTTGAGTTAAAACTTAGGATTCAAGTTTTGGAGGCTGCAGTAAGCAACATGCCTGCACTCCTACGCAGGGAATATGTGACAGCGATGAGGCACCTGCACAGGAAGAGGCAAGTTTTCATTCCCAGTGGGACTCTGATGTCAGTAATTCTAAAAGGTGGTTCTTCAGCAATCACATCCAGAACCCAAGATCTTCACTCTGTGTCGCAGAGGCTTTTTGTTTGGAAACAAGCTTTCAAAGCGCCAAAGGCACAAAGAGTGCGCAGCGTGATGAGTGAGCGCAAGTTAATCCTCTGGCAAAAAATCCCTAACTGTTGTTGTTGCTGCTTTGGCATGCCTTAGTAATGCACGGTTTCAGCAATGGTGGAATGGCATAATAATGCCTGCATCGATAACAAAATTTTGTGTAAAGCTTGTTTTGAGAAGTTGTATGAAGTAAAGCCATACCTGAGGAACGATGGTTTGAAGCAGCATTTTAGAACCATACACCATGAGAGGTTTTGTGACACCCATAGTCTGCTCTCTGCTGACAAAATGTGGAGAGCTTCAAAATATTGCACAGAGATGTGTCAGATGAGACACAACAATTGATCCAAATTGCAAAACATAGTTACAAAAACGTATGTTATAATTACCTGTTGTAGGATATGGTATGACTGGACAAGGAAAGGTTGTCAAAATTTTTTGTCAAGGAAAGGATTTAAGGAAGTTGAAAGTAACTTCCATAAATGAAAGCAATTTTTCTCATTTCAAATTATGGAAAATAAAAGATAAGATTTACACACAATGTTTCTGTACAGCATCAAGAATCAGTTAGCCGTGTTACTAGAGTTGAAAATACGCCACTGCTGTCACTTTGCTTATTTCCAAGGACTTTGTTTCCGAAGCGTATTTGCAACCAGGGTGCATCACGTTTTTTCGGTCGGCACTAGATCATAGTATGCTAACGTACATGACGTCACATAATTTTTGAAAGAGAGACTGGAATGAAAGTATGTCTAGATTTTGCAAATTCTACACATTCGTAAAAAATGATTTAAAGGATTTCAAACTAAAGTGAGCAGAAATGGTTCATGTGAACGAGCATGTGACAGACTTTACAACTTTCGAAACTTTCTCTCGCAGCTAGAGCTTTCTATTGAGGCAACATTCACATCAATATTGTTTGTTCCACCTAACTGAATTTGAACAATCAAAAACACTGCAATTGCTCAATATTTCAAAATGCTCCTTTACTTTCGTTTGTGATGCATACCAGAGAAGAAAATACACTTTTGTTTGTATGAATCGTTTGCATGAACAGCAATCGTCTGAAATGAATCATGCCAATTGTTTTCATTTCTATCGATTTCTATGGTGTCAAAAAGAAAGGCCCGAGAAATCTCAGCAAAATCTTCAAGTCCAGCTTTGTGACTCTGCGCATGGCACACACACCATTGTGCACAGTATCCCACAGTATCCCACAGTAAGTTTCACATGTGTTGATGATGAGGATTTGATGCAGTTTCAAGGATGAACAACTGTCTTTCACAGTTTATGAAAATAATGTACTGGCACTACCCAAATTCCCACACGATTTTATATTTCGTAAGTACAAAAGTTCCCCTTCCAGTCCTGGGCAGAAGTGAAGGGACTGATAGGAAGCTTTTGTCGTGTAAATAGCTAGACAATTCCTTGCCTTTTGTTCTTTTATCAAACATGATGCATGAATATCATATTCCCATAATAGAATATGGTTATTCTACCATTTTCTTGCACAACAAAGAGATGAAGCATCCATGAAAGCATCCACAGTGGATGGATAAGGAAAACAAAGCGGCAACATTCCAGTTGATTCAGACAAAAGAGAAAACAAGAACCGTCTGAATGGCAGTAATATCAAATCTTGTGAAGGAAACAGAAGCTTTCTGTTGTTACAATTGTTACTAGTAAATTAACTGTTTTGTCAAGATCAAAGTTTTTGACTGATCTCAAATATGGACAGGTATACACAGAGCCTAATATCATGGCGTTTTCTCAATGCTATTCAAATTCAAAGGCTCATAGCCTCTATCTGATCTCTAATCAATCTCAATTTCAAAAATTTTTGGTGATGTAATATTACGTCATGTACGTTAGCGTACTATGATCTAGTGCCGACCCGTTTTTTCCCAGTTCCTACAATCTTACCCAGTCCTGAAATCACTTCTTCATCATTTTTTCACAAACCAAATTTTTCAATTTTAGAATGAATTCTTTAAGATGTGCTGTTCTCTTTCTTTGTGCTCCTTCATTTTTCTTACAATTTTTGTGCTCTTTGAGCAGCAATTTGTTGTTTTCTTGACAAGTATTTTTCTCTTTGCATATTTTTCATTTCCTTGCAATTTCTAGGAATTTCATCCTTTTTCCATCAGTTAGTTTTCCTCTCCAGTCATCTGTCTTGTTTGCTTTGAACATAATTCTGCCTTCAATTGCAAAATAGGTTGCTTTTGGTTTCAATTTCATTTGGTAATCAAGCATTCCAAAATCTCTTTCTGCCTTACCATGACTTTTCTCAACATTCTTTGTTTCATTTCTAAAATCTTCATCTCTTTCTTTATCCAAAATTTCCCCCTTCCATATGATCCTCAAGGAATCTCTTTGTTTTTTTTTCATTTTAACATATTCATACACGGAAGATTCATTCAGTAAACAAACAGTATAACAAAAGTAATAGGCCTAATACATGAATTGGTTATCCAACGACAACATCAATCTAGTTTAGCTACTAACCCTAGATACTGCTCTTCCATGAATCCGTGTGTTTGAGTTCTTTCTTTTCTTTTTTCAGCTCAAAAAATGAGTTTTCAATCTTTTTTTGAATGTGACTACTGACCTAGCATCTTTGATGGATTGTGGAATACTGTTCCATGCTTGTGCCCAGTATAAAAGAAGCTCTTCTTTATGCATTCTAAGTTAAGCCTTTGAAAAGGCAGGTCTCTTTTGTTTCTTGTATTATATTTTGAAATTGAAGACCTTGCCTGAAATTTGTTCTACAGGATTTCGGGACAAAGGTTGTTCACTATTTTGTAAATCATAAGTGAACAATCAAAATTCATTACCTGATTTACATTTAGTGGCCTTCTTTCCCATAAACCCTTAAGTCTGGATGAGTCAAAGGCTCTGTTTTGTAGCCGCTGAAGTGCTTCTATTTTTGTATCGGACAAACTTCCCCAGACTACATTTGGATATCTCAAATGACTTTCTACTAGTGCGTAATAAACTTCCATAAGTTGTGACTGGGAGATTATGTTTCCCAAGTTTTTCAAGGATGCCAGGCCGCTGGCAATTTTTCCCTTCGCTGATCTGAACTGATCTCCTCAGTTTAGTTTGTCATCGACCATCACTCCATCGACCATCACACAAGGTATTTTGTTTTGTTAACCCTACCTATTTCATTTTTTCCAAGATGGCCAATAACCATGAACTCGGTCTTATATGGGTTTACACTTAATTTATTAACTCTCATCCAATCAGAAATATTTTCTAGCTCTGTTTGAAGACTGCGAATGAGATCTCCGATATCAGAGGATGAGATAGTTGTTTCTGTGTCGTCTGCATATAAGTTCGCTTTCAAGAATTTTTTCTTTCTTTTTTTTTGTTATTGATGTCATGGAAGACGGACGCATGTTTTTCAGCTCACGACTCAAGTTAGTTATCAAAGCAAATACTATCGTTTCTCTTGGCCAGCTCAACACTTTTACGGTATCCAGTGGTAAATCCAGTTGTTATTATTGTAACTCTACAGCATCCTTTCACGTGATAATTGCCTTGAGATTTGATATTGAGGAGAACCCTGGCCCAAAGGGACCTAGCCCCAAATGCAGTACGTGCAACAAAACCGTTCGATCGAATCAAAAACACCTTGTTTGCGAACACTGTTTTACGACAACATACGTAGCCTGTCTGAAACTAAATTCTTTAACGAAAGCTATATCTCGCCAGAATTTCTACACCTGTGTAAGCTGTCTCCATAGGACATTACCATTCTTCAGTTATGCTGGGGATCTTACTTGCGATGATAGTAACCTTAGTACTCCCGATCCTGATTTCTTTGATGAAACCTTTATCGATAGGCACCTGACCGCATTCGAAAACAAGCCAAAACTCATTAAAGTTATGCATCTCAACACACAGTCTCTTGTTTCTAACTTCAACTAATTTGAGCTGAAGCTGAGCAGGTATCATTTTGATGTTGTTGTCCTTTCGGAAACATGGCTTAAAGAAAATAAACTCCTTTTGGATTACATAAACATCCCCGGGTATGATCTTTTATATAACAACAGAGAAACGATACGAGGCGGTGGTGTTGGGCTCTACGTAAAACAGACCCCAACGCACAAAAGGCGAAAGGACATTGAAGAAAAATTTCAAGATCTCGAACATGTCTGGATGGAATTACCGGGACATAACAAAAATAGCCGCCTTTTAGTTGGTGTTATCTACCGATCAGAAAACATGCTATCCTTCAATGATTGGTTGAGTAAATTTGAAGAGTCATTGGGCTACATAACGGCAACATGGGATGGACCCATATACCTAACAGGTGACATAAATATTGACATACTTTGCCCTTCAAATTCAAACACTAAAAGGTATCTGAATGTGTTAAACCAATTCAACCTTAAGCAAATAGTGGATAAACCAACGAGAGTCACGAAAGATACAGCCTCACTAATCGATCATATCATTTACTGATATTTTACCATGTAACGACATCAGTGATCATGATGGACCATACGCTTTTCTTAACATCCGTATGCCACGCTATGAGCCTAGGTTTAAAATGATCAGAGACGAAAAATCACTGGACTCCAGGGCCTTTATAGAAGATGTTAATAGAATACCATTTAGCTTGGTATATGCAGTTTCGGATCCAAATGAAAAATTGAGCATTTTCAATGTGCTATGAGGTTGATGAGTTTTCTGAAACATTTTGAAAGTTTTCAGTGACAGATGAATTTACCATACAACATTAGCTGAATTATTACAGACGAGTTTATTCTATAAATATTGCAATAGAGTATCGAAATTGAGACGGTCGTGTCGTGTATCAGCTTCGTCTTCGAGTCGATCCTCTGGATCCCTCATTCTCCCTTCGCCATGCCATATGGCCATACCGCCATACCCGGCCATTCCATCATCAGACTCCCTCAGGATAAGACGCAAGTGGGTCGTGTTGCCAGGATAAATACAACTCGTCGTCGTTCCTAGATGATGATTGTGCCCTCATCGAGGTATTGTCGCTGTTGTCAGACCAGTCAGACATTTCTGCACTGATTATTTGCTTGCTTCGTGCTTCGATTTTGGTGAACTTCCTACTACTCTTGCTTCAGCTCAATCTGTTTGTTTACAATATGTATGTAAAACACTTGACGTCACAAGATCTCAAAACCGCCACTCTCGCCCCAGACCACCGCGCCGCTTCGTAACAACTTTAATGCCCCCCAAAAGGGTGTTTCTTCCCAAAATTTTATATTTCTGATTGTATTTTTGGAACCAGGGCATTTTTCTACTGCGGATTAGTGCAAAACTCATTTCACTTCATTTTCACTTTAATTAGCAACCAAGCTATCACTAGATAAATTCTGACCTCTGACCCCTATGCATTTCTGGTTTCATGAGATCCCCACCCACTTTCGTTTTGAGAGAGACATGCGATGTGCTTCAACTGTACGGCTGCGTGTGCGCATTTGACTTACCCTGGGCGCACTTAGCGGAAGCTGAAAAAGAGGACCAGCCAAACGCCGAAAGTGAATCAATGGCTTTTCATATCTAAGGGTAGAGTAGACGTACCTTTCTGTTGGCGTAGCTTTTTTCTATTGATGCTTTTGATGATTGGGGAAAGTTTGTTTTCGTTGTCAGAAGGATGTTGGTTAAGCAACAGATCTACAAAACAAACGTTGCGTGCTTGAGGTTCATTTAGCTCATTTGTAGCTGTTACCGAAAGGCCCGGCCAACTACTCAACAAAGTTCAGTGAACAAAGTTTAGTCAAGAGTTGAGTGAAAAGTTCAGTCGTCTGGACGCCTTGTTGAGCGTTGTTGAGTGAGGTTTGATCTTGGTTAAAAATGTTGAGCAAACACAGTGGCGTATCCAAGGGGGGGAATGGGGGTCCGGACCCCCCACTTTCAAAAAGTTGGTCCTCGAGATTCGCACAAAAATGTAATAAAATTGGTGGGGAGGGGGGGGGGGGTCGGACAGATCTGTCAAGAAGTGGTCTCTGAGTCTCTTCAAAAGAAAGCAAAGAATGGTTTTTCAAGGGTTGGTAGCAAGTTTTTGGTTTCTAAGAAATGCTTGAACACTGCTGGCAGAGGCATTCTAAGCCAAAGTTGAATGCATATCTTCAAACATTTTCTTGGGGTCTTGCCCCCAAAACCCAATCATTTCCATATCCCTTTTTATCTCAACTTGAACATGCCACTGGCTATAGGGATTCCTGTTTGCTGCCATTGTTGACACAATCTCATCAAAACAATTTGAAGAGTCTGTGCCATAAGGTGCATGAAATGCAAAATATAACTAAAAAGGGCGCTACGCCCCAAACCCCCTCAATTTTTCAGTGCTGCATACGCCTCTACTGCGAACAGGATTAAATTTCTGTTGTTCTGAAGTGTTGTTGAGTGATGTTGAGTCGTTTGGCCAGGCACTGAACGAAAATCAGTTCGTGCACGCGCAGAAACGCAATCTTGAACAAGGGACAACGAAGGAGAGCGAGTAATTTCTCCTTTTTGTTCCCCCATGTTAAAAAGTCCTCTGCGGAGCGCTATGATCCTCAGTCAGTTAAGGAGGCAGTCAAAAGCAGCACACTGTACAAAATAGAGAGTTGATGACTTTAGGGCAAATTTTAGATCTTTTTGCGCATGGTTATGTTATAACCACACTTCTCTTAGGCCCATAACCATAGTGGCAGACTCTCACTTTGATTTTCAAACTGAGTTCCAGACCCAACAACTTGGTTCCAAGCCCCTATTGCGTTCGCATTTCGAGATGTTGAGTCAAATGTTCCGAGGGGCACTTCATTCATTGGAAAAAGCGTATGAGTGTTCTTCAGAACAAAAGGATTTATCCGGATTTTTGATGGATTTTTCTTGAAAACAGAAGGATTCTTGCCAAAGGTGTACGAGATTTTTGAGAGTGAAATTCCCCTAGAAATGTTCAGTGAAAAGTTCAGTCGTTTGGCTGGCCACCCCCTTCCCAACAACGCTGAGCAACACTGAACATGACTCAACATTGTTTAATAAAATTTGAGTGAGAGTTCAGTCTTTTGACCAGCGCAATTTGCGCGCCTAAGCCCAACGAAAATTGCATAGGATTTACCTCATGTAACGTCTGAAAACAGTTGTGTTGTCTTGACGTGATGAGCTTTGGCAAGAGAGAAAAAGACATTGGTTAAAGGAAGTTACAGGATGTTATTTTAGCAAAATTAAACAAATGACTGACAGATTTGTTAGAACCACGGGAATGGGAATCTTCGGAATCCTCTTGTACGGATCGTGCATTGAATCACGCAGATCCGCATCACATATAGCCCGCCATCGTTTGCCATATGCAGGCCTGAAGCGCCAAAACAGCAGACTAACAAATTCAAATCTAAAAAGAAGACTGAAGGGCGAGAAAGCATACTAACCCTTCTGCTGAGGATCCCTGGATACTGTATTCTTGTAGTGACTTTCGAGTTGTGTTTTTACGTTCCTCTTCGCACTCTTCGTTCTTCGTTTCAACGTCTTTCGTTGTGGCTCCTTTGGTGCCTCGAGATGCTGTTTTCTGGCTATTTTTAAAATACTTTTCTCTTTTTCCTTCGAGAAATATAGTGCGGTTGTGGAAGGTGTGATCTGTTTTCAGTTAGGTTTCACAATTTCCCACATGAGACCACGGCTGTCTTTGATCATAAGACATGTGTGAAACATGGAGGCTGCTTTAAGAGAATGGAACAATCAAGAAGCAGAGCTAATGCATTGTCATAGCTTGCAACTTGGGACTGAGAAATCAATAAGCGATGTCGTCATGTGCATTAGAAATGAGAATTGTGGGGAAATCTAGCTTAAATCTTAAACAAGGAATTTCCGAGGACTCAAAAATTAGAAATCCATAGTTTCCACCTTAGAAAAATCCTTCGTTTCAAATAGCAAAACTGGGAGTGTTAATTTCCTTATTGGAAATCAGAGGGAAATAACACACTGCCAGTTTCCAATTGGGAAACTTTACATGAAAGAGAAACCCGAAAATTATCTTCTGAAAACTGTTGGGAAATGTGGGCATTTCATCTTCTAGGAAATTGGGTGAAACCAGCTCATTTCTTGCCGTGACCATTCTGTCACCACAGGCACCATTGCCCGCTGGATTAAAGAGATACTGAGCAATTCAGGTATAGATACTACCACTTTTACCGCACATTCTACTCTGGTAGCATCTACTTCTCTTGCAAAGTCAAAAAGGACTTTCAATTGCAGGAATCGCTAAAGCGGCAGGATGGTCAAACTGTAGCACTTTTGCTAAACATTAAGATAAACCTATAATGGACGAAGATTATAGCAGCACAATCACACATTGATGTACCAATTGTTATTTCTCAGTTATCTTCTATTGCAAGAAAAGTTTTGATAAACTCCTTGCTTTCTTTTCCCTTTAGTGTTTTCCATGTATTAAGACACACAGTCCATTTCAGGGCTGGCTTTAAAATCTCATATGGGTCCTGGTCAGGGGTCTGGAACGAGTGGATGTTAATTTCCAAATTAAACAAGCGTCAGTGACATTTGATTGAAATTATTTCCAGCTCATTCCCCCCTGATCAGGAGCCATGTGCCCTCTCAGCCCATCTCATGATGCTTGAAATAGACCGTGGAATGTTGCTTTAAAGGAGGATTTTCGTGGGGCCTGGGTCTATCTCACAGGAGTCCTGGTCAGGGGGGGGGGAGCTGCAAATTATGCCAATCAAACATCACTGACGCTTGTCTAATTTGGAAATTGTTACAGTTTCATTGATGTATGATAGAGAGTTAAACTTGCTAAATGTCAGAGGCATTCAGCAGACATGGAAAAACATATAAATGAAGATGTACAAAGTGGGCAGAATCCCCCAGGTCAGATAGGGTTACTACAGTAAAGAAGTCTGAAGGCAAATTAAAGAGAAAGTATCAGAAGACCGTTCCACTTGCAGCCATTGATATGCATACACCAGATTTTGCTGTCTGTGCTAGGCCCAAGTCTGTGTGTTTGAAGAAAATGGAGTGTCTCCCCATCAATCCAGGAATAATGGAAGAGGAAGAAAAAAGTGATGACTCTGTTCCTAATAAGTTTTTCTTGCTTGTACAGATGATGGTCTAGACAACCTGGTAAACTGTTTGGGTAGTCCTAAGTGTCTGAACCTAGGAGACAAATTTGATATTAAAAAAGCAAAGGAAAAGGATTTCCCTTGTAGCGGACATTGTTTTGTGAAACATGCCAGGAAGTAGTGGTTGAAACTTACTTGAGTACAAAAATTGGTTAATCACAATCCAGCAAAGCACCATTTGAGGTCAATGCACAACGGCAGATGCATTCATTTGCAGGTAGGTAGGTAGGTACATATATTTAACGTGGCTAGCCTGCGAAAGTCTGAGAGACTTATTTCCAGCAGGGGCCACGGATGTTTTATCATCGGTCCGCCGCAGCTACCGGCTACAGCTACCAGATTTCCCTCACATGGCTCTGGTCGACCCGGGCTAGAGTTACGGACAGCAACCAAACTGTCCAGCGCGGGATTTGAACCTACGGCCGTTCTGACCTTTGGCTTACGAGTCAGACGCCTTAACCACTCGGCCACGCGCTCTCTGCATTGGACATAGTAAAGTGCCATGTTGATTGGGCAACATTAATCATTTTGCCTGATTGCCTCACAAAAAATGCATTTCACAAATATAATATTTGATAAATTTGTATGTGAAGTAAGGAAACCTGCACAGAGATAACACAGAAATCAGTTGCAACAATCAAGCAGATGCATTCAGAAATTTGTGGCTTTTGGAATGACAACGATGTGCTGGACATAAGAGGAATCAAATGTTTTAGCCAAATTTTGCTTGTTTGGCAAATTTGGCTGGAAACCATCAAAATCTCATTTTCCAAACCAATCAGACAGCCAATAAGTGAAGAAGACAAAATGATTTCCATTCCTCATTTCTATCACCTTCGTTGCACCATTCAGCATGTATCGTTCCATTATCTCTTTGAAGTCATACTTCTTTCTCCTTATTAACAGTTCACCGTATACTTCATCTTCGATACCATCACCGTTGATCAATTCAGGAAACACATAGTTTCCAATTGAGCGACTGCATATTTCAAAGATGTGGCCTCTCCAACAATATGTGTCTCCTTTCCAATTGCTCAAACTCCTCCCATTGAACAACAATACAAAGTTCATCATGCAAGTCATTTCGCTTTGAAGTTTTACTCAAGTCAACGATGAATGATCCTCAAACGTTTGCGCGTGCTCTTTATGTAGACTTTCAAACTTTCGAATTAGAACTTTCGAACTCGAACTTTATTCTGTAGAACGATCGAACATCAACCTTAGAATGTAGCAGATCCCTCTCAACGAATCAGATACCATTTCCTTTGCACGCTTCATGTCCTGCGTCAGGTCGGGACTTAGTATCACAACCTCATCATTCCAAGATGAAGTGTCACGCACGGAGGTTGTGAGTATTATGTTTTTGTTCCATGAAGCAGGAGTCGTTCCACTTAGTAATATGTCTAGACGCATGATCTCATCCATCACGTATTCTTCGAGGATGGGTATCATGATCTTTTGAGCATTGTATATCCCCAGGACGTCTTCGAGGGTCGCCATCCTTCAATCGTCTGCAAAGGAATGATGAAATGTTAGGGATGATAATCGTTTAAGTCAAGGTTCGAATGTGGGATTCTAATGAATAGAGGGTAGGGGTAGATTCATCTTGAGTACTCTATGACGTTGAATTTCTTCAGATCCTCTTATCCTTGCAATCATCTCGTCGATGTCTTTGAACAAGAACGCGCGTCTACACGTATGACAATCAATGCAATCCTTGCAACGCTCTTCTCTAACTTGAACGCATTCAGCACAACTCTTGAAACAGTTTGTATAACCATACTCCTTACATTTAACGGTATGCCTACTACCATTTGAATCTCCATCGAAGCGCACGCTCCTATAACTTTCAATCGTGGATAAACGCCGATCCCAATTCCAATCCCTGGTTGGGGCTTTGACTAAGCAACCAATGTCTACTTTAAATTTAACCTGAGAATTTGCCTTACAGTTTGAACACTTGTGACAATCCTTTACTACGACCCTTTTCCTATCGTTGCATGATTCACACCCACAAACATTGAGGAATACTTTGCTCATTGATTCAAACAACTCTAATTTTCGTTGAAGGTCTTTTATCCATGCAACCTTTGAAACCCACTCCGCATTGAGTTCACTCCTCACCGTAGGGAATTTACGCAGTGTAAATCTCCACGATCGTGATGCGCGTGATGATGGACATGCATTGTTGAATTTGCATATGCTATGATGGTGCATTGCAAGCTGTAGGTTATCATGGACGTGGTAAGGGTCGATTGGATACTCCAGGTGAGGTTTTTGATATCTTAGCTTTCTTTTCAATTCCATATACTTTTCCCAGGCATCGCCTGTTGTATTGGCGGTAGCACTTTCGGGTTCTGTGGGTCCGTGTTTTTCTAAGGCCTCATCTAGTAGTTTATGCGTTTGCGCTTTGAATTCTCGATCGCTTATCCAATAACGGCTAGAGGCAGCGGGAATGCTATCATCTACGTGATTCACGTCGCTAGCGCTCATTTCCCTTTACAGAGCGGACGGTTATGACTGTAGGATTCTCTTTAGATGATGTGTAGATGTTTGCACCTTCTTCTGCGTAGATTGTAAACGTTGTGTTTCCCGTGATAGGCCTTCGATATGGATGTTTCCGGATTGAGTATTGCTTGGAATGTTTGACTTCAGGTTGTGGTTGGTTGCTGATTGTTAGCTTTACAAGTTTCCCACTTGATTGATTCACTAGGTGGTTTATTGGTGGAGCGTCTATGCTAAGTCTTTGAGGATCCTCTTCAACGCGCGATGTCATGACTGAACTGTTTGCAATCAAACTCTCCGCTTACATTAAACTTTCGAATTTTCGAACGTTCGAACTTTCGAACTTTCAAACTTCTCGACGGTATTGAGAAGTTTACGTGTGCGTTGTATGGAGAGAAGAGATTATCATCTGTTGATGATGTTCGACGGAAGATTTTTTGGAGAAATTTTTCGAGAGATCAAAAAATCACAGATCTTTCTTTGCTACCGCCATGCAAAGACAGCCTTGTAAGGCACATCAAACGATCAAATTACATCGCACGTATTTGGAGACAAGCTTCTCTACCTATGATAGAGCAGGGAGACCCAAGCAATCACGGTTGGAAAGCTGACTTTTCTGTCGATTGGATTTCCGAGCCATATCCAGAAGACATTTCAGAACTACTTGTTGACACTGACAAACTCATAGAAGGACAAGATTTAGGAAGGGACATTGATACATCTGATGATGAAGATGAGGACGATGATGAATAATCTTTAGGCAAATGAAATGGTATGTGAACATCTTTTATTACTAAACAGTGTGAAGGAATTTTTTAGTACTTGGCACTTCCCCTTAATAAGGCCCCTAAGCGTTCTGCTGCCCCCTGAATTCGGAATATGAACATTCACTTCTAGATAATAGTCAAGAATGATAAATATCATCAGAGATCTGATCTGTCGGTATTTCACTGACATTTAATGAAGAAAGCGAATTTATAGCAATTTGCCCCAAAATGGGACTTTAGACCCCCTGTACCTCGGAAAAGCCCCCTAAAACACGTGATCAACACCCAAATTCGGAATCTACGCAAAAAACTGATCTAGGAAAGCTTGGTCTCATAAATTCTCCGCTCTGGTGGTGGTGCTCCCCTTTCACCCTCTGGTCCATAACCAAGAAAAGACTGAATGCGATTGTGACTGTGTCAAAAGACTTGGGCACAAATAAATTAGGCCTTGCTTTTGCTGATGTGAACTGTCGTTTGTGTGCAAAAGTTGGAGATAAGTTTGTTTAGTTCAATGCAAATCACAATCTAGATGCATTTGTTAATAGATTTGAGACTGAAGATGACGGAGATGATGGAAATGAAGAGCAAAATGAAGAGCAAATTGAGAAGGAAAGTTCTGAATCTGAAAATAAAGCGAAGCATAGTTATCTTTAAGAACTGAGGCTTGTTTTTTGCACTTGTTGTCTTGCTAATCTTTTAACTATCTTGTCGCAGTTTGATAGGACATAGGGGCAAATCACTCCCTCAAAATCTTGCTCATTTCCTCTCAATAGAACCTCTTTAAATGTTTTCAATTGTTATTGCAATGTCCTGCACTTTTTTCAGGAGCCTGATGAGAGGTTTGAATGCAATTTTTTTTGGGGGGAGTGATAGGCTCCTAGGATAGGGTTTACGGAACAGGGTTTCTATTCAAGCTTTTTCGCGCAGTAGCAGCGATTTCACACAACAAATTTGCATTGTTTACACAGCTACTTTACAGTATCAGGTGATTATGAACCTCAATTTAGTCTTTGGTTTACTATGCAAAAGTCGCCACAGTTTGATGCCAATGACAACTGGAAAGTTTTTGTTTTCTTCTGGAACGATGACAGTTTTAATTTTTGAATCCCCTTAATCCAACTTCCATTGATAAGAAGAGTAAGATAATGACAAATTAAAAAAAATGCTCATTTTAAAGGCACATTTGGGCCATTTTTTGAATGGTTGAAACCAATTATCTTTATCCATCTGGAATTGTACTACGAAACTTGTTTGCAGGTAAATAAGACAATATTGAATAGTTACTCTCTCTTATGAGAATATGAGAAGAATGGAAAAGTCAAAACCAACAAGGCCCATGCATTCAAAGCAAGAATACCTTTGTAATTAGCGTTTCATTTAACTTGTATTTATCTTTATATTTGTCGTTCCCGTAAGTCATTTTTCTTAATTTAGGTATTTTTGTTGAGGCTTGCAAACATTGGTGGGGGTTGTATTGAAATGGTCAATAGCACATTTCGTTTCTTCCAGATTGGAGGATATTTCCCCGTAGGACGAGCGAGAGGGTTTCCTTGTGATGATGCAGGTTGAAAGAAAGCAATGGCGAGTAACAGTAGGCTTTTTCCACGTAACCGTTAACGGTTTATGTTCCAAATGCAAAACCTTTAGGCCATTTTCAATTATCTTGCGCGTCTTTTTCCTCTACCGGTTTTGTTGTTGTTTTATCGCAATTTCAATCTGCGTGCTACCATTCGTACTGATACCGCAGTCTTTTGCAATGCATTTTGCTGCAACGCAGTCGGGTTTCTTGCCTTTGTTTGCCCACACACATCAGTTTGTGAAGACAGTGCTGTACATTTATCGTGGAACTTGTCAAAGCGGATGGGAGTGCAGAATGACACGAGGTTCTACTTAGTAGATGTGGAAACTCGGGAAAGGCTGGGGGAAGTGAGGTTAGTAATGTTGTTTATCTAAAGATGATTTTAATCGTATAGGTAACATTTCAGCTAATCGTCCAACTTTGGTAAAGGGCACCATTCCTTGCAACAATGAAACCAAAGATTGCTTACATGGCTCACTAATTTGAATGAAAACCATGTCATCCTTAAATAAAGGAAGCATGCAGTTTATCGGTTTGGCTGCAGTGTAAGCAGAACGCAATACAGCAGTGCTGTAGATGTTTTTGCAATAACTGTGTACATGAGCTTTGAGCAAAGACTAGCGACTACCAACTTCTAAAGCTGCAAACAATCAATGCATCGATCAGCAGCCATTCAGCCCTTACTATGCATTACAATTTCCCCTATCATCCACTCAAATCAAATCATTGATATTGCCTCCAATTTGATAAATTTAGCCACATTCCTAACGATGAATATTTTTCATAGGGACAGAGATCTAGTCAAAATTGGCGAGAGTTGGAGAGAAAACGGGCGGAGGGAAAGAAGAGATCATTGGGAAAGAAGAAGAGAAGGATCGGACAGGAGACAATTGGACTTGCGGGCTGGGGTAAGGGTAGTGCTAGGTGATGAACCGTGCAGAAGCTTTTCATCAGACACAATGATCACACTGAACTTCCAATTGGTTTCTTTGCGTTCAGTGTTGGTGTGGGATTCAATTGTTGTTTGGTTGGTGTAGGGTAATGGTGGTTCTTGGTGGTTTTGGGTGGGTTGGGGGGGCATGAGCATGATCATATAGATGGTTACGGAAGTCCCTATCTTCAGGGGGGATTTAGGGGGCGTAGTAGGGCGTGTACTGTAATTAAATTCATGGCAAAATTATACACATGGATAAGTATAGTAATACATTACCCTTCCTATATATTTTCCTTAATAGACGAATGGCATGAAGTTACATCCATTGATTGAATGTAATAAATTAAAGAGCTTAGAGCAAAGGAGAACGGAAGAAGGAAGAGCGAACGATAAGATTTCTAACAACACAATATGGTAAGTACACATGTCAAAATACCTTCAACATTTTCCTCTATTGTATTTAGTTGCCCTGTGAGATATTTCAGAGTTCCACATAACCTTTGCAAGAAGATGCTGCAGTGGCACCTCATCTATGATATCTACATGCAGCATGAAGAATTCCATTGTTCCTGGTATTGGTTTGATATACACATTCCTTGTTGTTTGAGTTGCTCCAGCCCAAAATGCCATTATATTGATGGACCGCCTTGATTGTGAATGAATGGAGCCACAGTTCTCGGCCCAAGTAAACATGCTTCATCGTACTGTATGATACATGGGAATTTATGCTAGAATTAGGATACAGTACCTTGTACATTGCGGTAATGTTATGCAGCTCACGGGTTGAGAGACTTTTTGGCTTGGGACAAGGATTATATGTCATGTGATTTAAATTGCACCATTGGTCATCTTTTGGATCCAAGTTTTGAGAAGCAAGATGCAGAGTTTGATGAAGAGTCTCGTACCCTATTTGTGAAAGGGAACCACTGTCATTTGGATCAAGCAATATGTTCACCTTATGTAAGAGCTGGTCTTGATACTGCTCAGGGAAATTGGCATCATAGAGGAAACTATCCCGAATGAACCCTTGCATGAGCTGCTTTTCAATTAAACGCTTATTAGATGGTGTCTGGCCAAGAATACCATAGTCTCTTTCAAAGCTAAATAACCAGAATGAGTAGACTGGTCCATAGTCGAGCAAGCCCTCTTGAAGGTGACAGTGAAGATGTGTATTTGGTGTTACTGCATTGGACCCATAGAGTTGCTCAAATGACTTGCAAAACTTTGACAAGAGGGTATCTGCTAGTTTTATGTCATTCTTTGTAATGAGCCTTGAACAGAGATATCTGCAAGCAAGAACAAAGTTTCTCCAACGTTTCAAATGATTCTCAAGTATTATCCCTTTCAGGGCACATATAGAGAATAAAACAACCCAGTTTTTCCGTTCATCTGCTGTAAAAGTGCCATTGTTGCCAACTAGCTTTGTTGGTAGCTTGCCAATATCACTAGCTGCCTTGATATGTTGTGGTCTCTGATCTATTTGCTCAAATCTTTTGTCATCAATTATTGTCTGAGCTTTCCAGATATTTAGCATATGTTTCCCCAAAATTAAATTGTGCATTGGGTGAACAATTTCCATCCTTACAGGTGAAAAATATGGAAGTTCAATCAACACTGAATAACAAGTTCCATATTTTGACTGAAGTTGGTCTCGCTCATTTTTATTGGTACTCCCGTCTCCTGGCTTACCATTCCTAACAAAAGTTTTACGAGCATGATTCTTTTTCCTCAGGAATTTTTTAACATTGTGCGTTATCCAGGGAGCTTCACAAGGCCTGATCGTCTTAACTTGGTTTGGAATGTAATTAGAGTAAATGTTCAAAGTGACTTTGTTGAGTAATTTTACTTGTTCGTTAGGGCATGTCATTTCTCCAAGATGTTCCTGCCAATGAAACATTCCCATGCTTTTCATAATGGCAACAAAATCTGCTTATCATAATACCAGATTCTGCGGGTATGAGTGGGCAGTGTAACATTTGAGACAGGTAATTTCCCATAGACGATTTGATGATAACATTGCTCATGCAGTGATGGATGAACACCTGACTTGATAACGAGGTTTGGTTGATCACTAAAAATCAAATCAATGGAGGATTTTGAATCGCCCATTAAGTGAGTTGGTTCCGAGATCAGATAATGTAGGCCAAGGTCACATGTTATTCCCCCGAATAGCTTTCCTTCATTATTTACGACATCATTTATCCACCATTGGGATGAGCAACAGTTGAAATCACAGTTAATGATAACACAGAATGGATTTTCAGCATGCAGTTGTGAAAGCAACAACTCAAAATTCATTGTGAAGTTTTTAAGTCATAGTTGCACACCGAGTTGTATGTTTCAATAAGGGAAACTCTTAAAAAATCATATGTAGTAATACTATTCAAATTCCAAGAGCAAAAATCAAGTCATTCCGGACCAGGATAAGTTTCTACATCACCACTCAACAAAATGATTCTGAGAATCAACCATCCTATATGTAGTGCGTAACAAGCAACGCGGACCATGTGAAAGTAAGCAAAATGGGAGTGAAAGGACTTCTTCCGAACAGCAACACAAATAACTAGCAGATTTCGCTTGACAAGTTCCACAATAATGTACAGCACTGTCTTCACAAACTGATGTGTGTGGGCAAACAAATGCAATAAACCCGACTGTGTTACAGCAAAATGCATTGCAAAAGACTGCGGTATCAGTACGAATGGTATAGTCCGGGTTCTATTGTCAAGAATACGGATTCCGTTCTCACATTTTGTTAATTGTCCCATTCCACAATGGCCTAGATCAAAATTTTGTGTAGAATTCAAAAATTGATGTCTCCAGATCAAATTCTTAATGACGTCAGCGTGACATCACAGAACATCAGCGTGACGTCAGTCACTGTGATTCCTTCCAAGCAAGACTAAGCAAGGCAATGTTTTGAAGATTTATGGTGCAGTCTAAGCAGGAAAGTGATACGATATAATCTTAAAAGATTCTAGATGAAGATACTTGCAAACTGTTTCTTTGGTTACGTGACATCATAGTGACGTCAGATAGATAACGAAATAACAAGTATGAACTTTAACAACCAAACTTTAACAGTTATCAAGTCACAGCAAGAAATCAAGTATTACAAACTCAGTGGTTACTAGTTATCTTAATCATCAGTTTCATCTTCTTCCTCATCTTGATACTGTATTTCAGTGCAAAAATCAGTATTCTCACATTCAGTGCAGTGACACATTTTGGTGCAAGATAATCTCTTACTGTAGCAAGAACATTTACTTGTTTCACATTTGCCTTTGCAACCACACTTGACTAACTCCAATATTTCTTTTGGTGCTATTGGGCTTGAACTGGCTTTAGCAATGAATTTACCTGTCTTGTTGTCCCTTTGCCAACCAAACTCTTCCATGTTCGGCAGAATTTGACTTGCTTGATGGGTGGCTTCAGCAAGGTTATCAACTCTTGTTCCTGCACCACAGAAGACTTTGCATGCAAATTTCTCCAACGCACGTAAGTTATCCTTGCTTAAGTCGTCACAACCAAGAGCAATAAACGCAGCGATGGTATCATCTTCAGCATCCACGAATATTTTCCACCAAGATGCTTTCCCTTTCCCATGAAATTTTCCTGTCACATCACAACCAGTATATGCATGAAATCCCGTCAAGGCAACACACCTATTGAGTGAAATGGCATTTGGAATATCTTTCACTCGAACAAATCTGTTAGCTGCAAGGCAAATGTTATTTTGTGCAGGAAAACCATCAACAGATCCATGTGTTTCTCCGTCAGCAGACACTAGAAACGGAACATTGTTCTGGCGTAGGTGGTCAGCTGACTTCTTTGCTAAATATGTTACCAAGTCTTTCTTCGTCTGGTCGTGTGAGAGAAAGTTCTTAAGAGGAACTTTAATCTTTAATTTTTAATTAAAGTTTTGTCTAAAAGTAAAAGTTACAATAAGCCCCTCCAGGCAGGTAAGACCCTAGACACTAGTCCCCTGTCATAGCATGTTGAAACTCTTGCCCAATTCTCCCCTCCTCCTTGTGTTTTCAGGTTGGAAAGATTAGCCTAAGTTGCTTAGGTTTTTTTACATTATTTTTCTTCCCTCATTTGCTTGCAGACTCATCCATTGAAGTCATGTTTTTGAAACTGAAGAGTGTATCTAAGCAACCTGTATCCAGTCGTACCTTAACAGAATGGTGTGAGATGCAAAAGAACCAGTTGGTTGCTATTTGCAATCATTACAACCTGCCTTTGGTCAGCTCGAAGAAGGTCTTGGCACATTTCACAAACTGTTTCACAACTTTGAAGCTGCCATATCTGCTAAAGATGGTGAATGTGCAGGAGGAGCTCCTTCGACTGCAGCACAGAGTTTTGTTTGTCAAGAGCAATCCCAAATCACTATGCCAACACCATTTCCTGCCATTCATGCACAAAAATAAGACGAGCTGGTGTCAGCATCCGTAGCCACCACAAAGCCGCTGTTGATTGGTGTGAGCCTTAAAGAGCTTAACTCCCTGGTAAACAGTGCAGTTGCTGCAGCTAAAACAAGTTTATGATTAAAACAAGTTTATAATAATCATTATAATAATCAATTTCTTTATAGTTGGCTTGTACATAGGTAAGTATAGTAAAAAACACTAAAATGCTAATTAAGGCCAACTACCTAAATACATAAAGTTTAGAAAAAAAGTATGATAAAATTGTCTAATGCAAGAAATGACATAAAAAATATAGATAATAAAAAGCTCATTCATAAAATTCATAACAATCTGACGTTTGCAATAAAAGGTTGACGTAGTTGACCTTTTCTTGCAAGTTTCGGCAATAAAAGAGCAGCCCCTCCTCTCAGCTGCAGCTCAAGAGCCAGTCAGGCAAGTGCGCCATGATGGAGCCCAAACCACTAGCAAGGCCAACCTTCTGCAGGCAGCAGGTAATTTGATGGCCCTTGGGGATGGGGACAGTGGCATAAAAGGTATGTTGTTTTCATCAGGGAGATTTAGTAGGGAGAGGAAACGCCCATTGACATGTGTTGAGGAAGGTGTCATGGAGAGGTGGGCTCCATTTTGGATTGGATTGTGTCAAGGTTTATACCATTTTAAGTTAGGTAAAGTAATAATTCTTTTGTTAGTACTACATTTTGCTAATCCAACCAGTCCCAGATCTTATTCAAACTTTCATTGGTCTGTTTCAACTAAAATTCTTTGATGGTAACTTTGATAACAAGCATTGACTATCTTTCGTTGGGGAAGTACATATGCTTGAAGATTAGGCAAAGATTTTCTCATACTTTTTGATGGTTTAGAGATATAAGAAGCTCTCTGTGGGACACTCAGTTTTATTGCCTTCTTTGCCTTTTGCCTCGTTTCTTATGCTTCTGTGGTTGAAGGTGGGGATTCGAAAAAGCAAGAGACTTTTGTTGTATTGTTTACAACCGAAAAATTGTTATCATGGTCTATCATAGTTTTTGTGAAGTACGACATCTGATAAATCTGATTAAGTTGGCTGAGTTGGTCTTCAGCAGTTTCACACAAGAGCAGGCTGGCGGATTGTTTTCAGGAGGCATATCCAAGTGAAATGGAAGGAACTCTTGAAAATCTTTGTAGTGAAGACCAAGAAAAATTGATCAAATGGCATTTGGTAGATATTACAAATGCAATTCTTGTTAAGAAAAGACTTCTTGTTTTTGAAAGAGATGTTCAGGATGAGGGCACAAAAGTATTAATCTTGCCAGCCAAACATCAAATAATGTAACACACTTATTTTGCAAAGGAATACCTCTCCAACCTGAAGAGCTGTTGATCTATGTTTGCCTTAGACTGCTGCTTCATGAAACAGCGTGTGCCAAATGTTATTCCATGGAAAACTATGGTCCAATTGCAAATTTGGTTTCTAAGGTGTTCAATATTGAATTAACGAGCTTGGATCTTTACAATTACATCTATAGAGCAAAGAATGGTGCAGTGAAGAATCTAGGAAAGGCCGACAAAGGGGCACCAGAGATTGGTTGAATTTAAGGAACAAATAGAGATTTGTGAAGAGAAGCAGTTTGTAAACAGAAGTTTGAGAAGGAGGTGACAGTGTTTTTAGAGCTGAGTGGTGACATTGACCCAGAAATTGCAAAGACTCCAGAGAATGATTGTAACAAAATTTGGGCAAGTGTACTCTTCGAGCATGCCAAAAGTCACACAGATATCCAAACATTGCTCCAAGCTTAAGACATTATGGAGGTACGGTAAATGGAACAATTGTAACAAAAACTTACTTATAAGAGCTATTGGAAAACCATTTTGTACATCGCTCAGGAGATGCAAGGACAAATTTTTTTGAAATTTTATCAAATGATCAAGCTAAAGCCTTGAGCACTGAGTCTCGCCAGGTGCATTGGCATCCAGTTGTTATGAGATTGGTGGTGTAATCTGCATAACGTAGGTTGCATAATGCAGGTTGCGGGTTGTGCATTATTGCCAAAGGCAGTATGGTTGTAACGAGGGGCTTTCATCCACAGAAGGCTAACATTTCTGTGTAAGGGGGATTGCAAATTGCTGGTATGTTAGAACTAGCCAGGATTAGCAAATCAATATCATGAATTCCCTTGGTTGCAAACAAATGATTAACTGACTCATATTTTGACAACCACAAACCATTGTTATTAAATCAATGGAGAATCAATGAGTAACACCAGTTTATACCTAACATTCAACATGCATACTTAACATGATGCAATTGTAACAGCATCCTCAATAACCTTGTTCATCGTCAAGATTTTTTCAAAACAAATAATTTTTTATATTTTGATGGATTTTTCATGAAAGCAAAATGATTTTTGCCCCTAGTGGACCAACTCCCAATTTCAAGTGTAAGTAAATCTCTGAGAAAGGAGTTAAAATTCATCATAAATCTAGGACATAGAAATCAGAAAAAGGGGGTGTTTTTTGAAAATGACCAAAAACTCTAAGGAAGGGGTATTTTTAGGCTCAACTCATCACATTGAAAACAATACATGTTCAGCTATCTGATTGTAACGTATATTTGTGTACCGAAGGCATACATACACTTATCAACAAACAAACTTGTGCTGTGCAATATGTTGCAAGTCACAAATACTTATTAATATTTTGATGCACAAAAACTGCATTTGAATTTCAAAGGTACTGAAAAGCTAGCCTGTAATTTTGTAGATAAGCTGTGTTTTTAGCTGTGAATAAGCTGTGAATAGGCTAAAAAGGGTAGTTTTTGAATGTCGGTTATTGCTATCTGGTGGATCATATTCACTTACAGGATTATTTCTACATAGATATGACAATGTTGAAATGATATTCATAAACAAAATTTTTCTAACTGCTCTAGATTTAGGGAAACGCCCATTTTTTGACCACGCCCTTTTCCGTACATTGAAAAAGTCACTTTACACAAACAAAGATAATACTAGATGCAGTAAAGCTACACCAAAGAAATTTTGAGGGCTGTTTTAGCTAGCATACAACTGTGTTATGAACCAGTTTCAGCAAGATTGCACAATGTATTCCATGCTTGCCATTGAGACAAAAAAATTTGTGAAAATTTACTGATATGCTTGAAAAAAACATTCATAAACCTTGATCAACACAATCAAACTTGCTCAAAGTGGTCCATAACATAGCTCTAATACACATCTGCAAGATGTGAAAATTTGGTTGCAATATCTTTCTTGGTTCTGGAAATATCTTTGGACAGATGTTAATTTTTGGCAAAAACACAAAATTGTGGGAAATCGTATCTCAAGTTTACGTTGTTTTCATATGTAGATAGAATTAACTTTCTGAGTCTAGAATCCTCCTGGTTGGTATTGGGGTCCTTCTCTGTGTTCTAGGTGATCAGCATAACCTTTCCTTTTATTCCTAATTGCTCTCCTCCTTTTCCTTGCCATGTCAGTGCTCTTGCACAGTGCCATATAAACGTGATCTTTATCCTCCTTTTGGCAAAATGATTTGCAGTGTCTCCCAGGAGTGACTCCAGCTTCTTCTAAAATCCTAAGAATGGTTTTGTAGCCATCATTGAACTGTCCAATAGCAATGTTGGTAGCCAGTTGAACAGTTCTCAGGCTTGAGTGGCTAACTTTTGGGGCACGCTGCCAAATCATGCCATTGAATGCTTCATTTTGATTTTGAGTGCCACCGTGTAGACAAGCATCCAACAAAATATCACTTGACAGTGCATCAAAGATGCCTCTCACCACTTCAGCTACTGCTGAAGGGAGTGGATGTGAATGATGGTAGCTGTTTGTCCCCAAGGCAGCATCTCTCTGAAATCCACACCAAGACCCTTCACCAGTTGGGCAAAGGTGATGGAAAGGGTTTTCATCTCTTGACTGGCAGTGGTTTCAAATTGCCATCTCAGCATCTTTCATCTTTGAAATGCTTTCAGTATTTTCCCCCATTGCTTTGCTATAATACACTAGCAAACTATCAATAACTTTGTCAGTGAGCCTCCCAATACCTCCAATTGTTTTACCATCATCAAGTTTTGTCTTTCCCAGGCTCTTTTTCAATGATCGCAGACGACTCCCCATGCGCTTCTGGATATGTCCGACAAATTCCAGGTTTTTGATGACTTTCTCACCATACACCTTTTCTTCTTTCAACTGTTTGAATGCCTTGCTATCACCATCCCCCAAGAAGTGTGTATAGTGCAAACCAGATCTATCAACAGATCTCTTGAAAATTGAAACACATCCAGCAGGATCGATGGCACCAGATGACCCATGAAAGTTGATTTGACACAGCTTTGTGTCCTTCCCACCATTCTTCATACTCCTTAGTACCCTCCTTCCTTGTATTGATGAGGCATGTAAGACACTCTTTAGGCATGATTTGAGACATGTCCAATATCTTGCCAGAAAGCAATGAAATCACTGTCACAACTCCAACGGAAGACTTGAAGCCCCTTTTCCTCCAGGTGCCATCAGCTGACACCGCAACATCAAAAATCTCATCTTCATCAGCTTCATAGAATGGTTTGGTTTCTGCAGCACCAACAGTCGTACTCCCTTGTGCAACTTTTTCAGAAACCTCTTGTAGCTCGTTCACAGTGTCTCTGTAGGCATCTTTGTTCATTGGTGGTGGCATGTTTCGGACACCTGCCAGCTTCACCAAGCCTTTGTGACCAACACCAATGTTCCTCGTAGCAAGAACTGCCCTTCTGTTCACTTCAAAGGCCTGGCCTATTCTGGCTGAAGTGTAGAACTGCTTCGAAAATCCACAGAAACTGGAACAACTGATTTTGAATGAAGAAGCAAATCCCATTTTTTGCTTTTTTTCTCCTCATCTAACTTCACAGAAGATTTGCAATAAGGACATTGGAGTAGTTCAATCATTTCAGCAAGAATTGATACATCGATCAGTCTGAAGCCTGTTGGGCCAAGTTCCTCTGAGTCTGTATCAGAGTCATCTTCTGATGTTTCAGATTAGCTACTATCCTCATTGGGCACACCAAGTTTCCGAATTGAAGCAGGATCTCTTCTTGACTTTGGTGTCTCTAGCTCAGCAACCATTTCCGTACGATTTTCGCCGTTGTCGACATTGTCCTGATTTAGGCCTAAATCACCGCCTGCTACTGAAGTGTCTTCTTCTTCAGGTGATTTCTCCCTTCTTTGCTGCTTTATCGTGTATTGGTTATTTGTAAACCTCCATTTTTCTCCTACGAATCTTTTTTGGTGGCATATTCTTGACTAAAAATCGAAACAAAATTTTGAACAACACTCGATCAAATAGCTCAAATAGTTAGAGTAAAAAAAGAAACTGTTGTCCTGACGACAACAGCCTCTTTTACGTATTCAGCCTCCCCTTTTGCATGTAAAAGAAATGGAATCTGGAAGTAGAGCAGTTAGAGGAAAGCTGGGTGATATGTAAAGTGTATGATTTACACTTGGTTGCTATGGGAAATGGGCGTTGACAACCAAAGTGGGGCAACAAAATGTTGGTTTTTATTGAGTTTAGCACTGCAAATCACCAAAACCTTGAAAGCACAACAGGGTACAATGGTTGTAGATGCCTTTAGTCGAAAAAAAAATTTCAATTTTTCTTCAAAATTAGCCTATGCATCCACCTGGGGATTGAAGTGGTTGACATACTTCCATCCCAAATTTTAAGTAGGGAGGATGCCAGCACCACTGGTGCGGGTTGCAGCTGGTGTCATCAGCACCTTGGCTACAAGAAGGGCATGACAATTGCATCCCTGAACATCAATGGTCTTCGTAGTCACCTTGATGAAGTTAAATTGATGATCAAAGATCTTGGGATTCATATTTTTGCCCTTAATGAGAATAAGTTAGATCAGGGATACCCAAAAGAATTGACTGATGTTTCTGGCTTCCAGCAAGAACGCCTTGATAGAACAGGCCATGGGGGTGGTGTCTCTACTTACATTAGCAATTCTATTATATACAAACTATGTTCTAATGTTCCTACTGATGACTTAGAAATGATTTGTATTGAAGTAGAGCCACCCAAATGCAAGTCATTTCTTGTTCTTGCATGGTACAGACCACCTAGTGATCCAGTTGGTACTTTTGATAAGCTGGAAAAGGTTCTTTCTTTTCTGGACAAAGAGGGTAAAGAAACAATCCTCTTAGGAGACACAAACTGTGATCTCACTCCAAGGCTAGCTGAGCAGCATCTAGACAACGATTCCAAGCACATGCTTGGTCTCTATGAGTTGTTCAGTTTCAAGCAGCTTGTTGAGGAACCAAGTTGGGTCACATTAGCCACCTCTTCCATCATTGATCATGTTGCAACAACATGTGCCAGAAATATCTTAAAATCAGGTGTGCATAAAGTTTCTATGAGTGATCATCATATGGTTTACTGCATCCGCAAGTTTAATGGTGCAGTAGAAAAAGGCAATAAAATGATCAAAACCCGGAAAATGAAGAACTTCAGTGAGGAAGCTTTTCCTTGCTGATGTTTCTGGCATATGTTGGGAGCAAATGGTTAGTGGAACCGATGATATCAATCTGCTTGTCAACCGTTGGTCTAATGTGTTCTCTATGATCATAGAGAAGCATGCTCCAATAGTTGAAATGCGGGTTTCTGAAAAATATTGTCCCTGGATTGACAAGGATCTTAGGGATTTGATGCGTACAAGGGACGAACTGAAAAAATCTGCAGTCAAAAGTAAATTCCCAATCCTGATGGACTCTTATAGACAGATCCGTAATAAGGTCAATGCCCTAAATGTTCTGTGGAAGAAGCAGTATTATACCAATAGAATCTCTGCATGTAAAGGCAACATGAAAGAATCTTGAAAAGTGATCAATGAACTGCACAATAAGAGATCCAAGTCCAGTAACATTGATTGTCTCAAGGATTCTGGCACTGAATCTGTTCATAAACAAGATATTTCCAATGGTATGAATAACTCCTTTTGCTCTATAGGAAAGGAGCTTGCAAACAAAATTGATCCTGCCCCTAATCCCCTTTTATCAGGTGAATATGAAGTTAATAAAAATAAGGCTGTATTCAGCTTTAAAACTATTGAACTGAAAGGGATCAGGGATGCATTTGCCAGCATTAAAACAGCAAAGATCTTTGGGATAGACAACATCTCTAGCTACTTTATGAAGCTTGCTTTGCCTTTTATTGAAAATTCCCTGGCTGTATTGTTTAACACATCCATTGAAACCAGCCAGTTTCCAGATTCATGGAAGTTAGCTAGAGTAGCTCCAATTTTCAAAGATGGTGACAAGACTGAAAAGGCCAACTATCGTCCAATATCTGTCCTACCTGTCATCTCAAGGCTCTTTGAAAAACTTGTCTTTGAACAACTATATAACTTTATGGAAGAAAGTGGTCATTTTACCTCTGACCAATCTGGCTTCTTACGCCAACGTTCCACACTAACCTGTTTGCTAAAAATGTCTGATGATTGGTACAACGGACTGGATCTTGGTAAGCTCGTGGGATTAGTGTTTATAGACCTGAAAAAGCATTTGATACAGTTGATCACAATATTCTCTGTAAAAAGCTTTAACTTTACGGCATCCAACACTGATAACTCTCCTGGTTTCAGTCTTACCTATCCAACCGTAAGCAATTTTGTAGGGTTAATGTAGACTTATGCCTTTTCGTCCCTTGTTTCCCTGCGTTCTTTGATTTGCTGATGTCACTTGGTCAATAGGGACTCATAATATTACGCTTACATAATGGGCCCACTTTTTCAAAATGGCCTAAGGAGGTGGGAGTTCTCGTACACTCAACAAAATCGCTTCAAAATCTGGTATAAAGAGCTCGAACATTGAAAAGGAAACTTTTAGTACAAAGAATGATGTTGTCTTGACGTACAAAATGCAAAATGCATACCTTTCAGACAGTAATCTTCTCTTTAGAAGCAAAATAGATCTATCGAAGCTGCGAGAACTCCTGGCTTCTTCAACCGTTCTTTAAGAGCAACAACAACAGCATTCTGAATAGCGGCCCCTGATTGGTTAAAAACTGAATTCTAGCGATTTGATTGGTGAATACGGAACCATCCTACGCGGGCCTAAAGTGGGCCCACTATTTAAGGATAATGTTATTAGTCCCTATTGACCAAGGAATGCAGGGAAACAAGGGACGAAAAGGCATCAGTCTAGGGTTAATGGTGTTGATTCTAACATTGAGGATATAGAAGTTGGTGTCCCACAAGGCTCTTGCCTGGGTCCCCTTCTCTTCCTCATCTATATCAATGATCTCCCACAAGCTGTTCAAGCTTCCACTGTGTCCATGTATGCTGATGATACCAGTTTGTGCCACCAGTCCGGTGATTTGACTCAGCTGGAAGAGGCTATTAACAGTGATCTTAAACAACTGACTACTTGCCTACAAGGAAACAAACTTTCCTTGAATGTTGCAAAAACACACTCCATGCTCATTTCTACCAAGCAGAAACATAACATTCTTAAAAGCCAAAATGAGGTCCTAGAACTGAACATTCGTAATAATGAGCTGGATCTAGTACAAAAAACAAAGTACCTTGGTGTACAAATTGACAGTTCTGTAGACTGGAAGGAACAAATCAAAGTAGTTTCTACCAAGGTATCTAGGGCTGATGGCTTCCTGAACCACGCAAAATCTTTTTATTGAAACATCATTTGGGAAACGCAGCTTGATTAGGAATCTCAGGGCAAGTACAGCGATAAAAAACATCATGTTGTTGGTTGCTTCATATTTAAATCATTTCAGTTTCATTTTCATTTTGACAAATCCATGTTTTGATAGTAAGTAGCGTCCAATGATAATTAAGTTGACAAGTCCATGTTAAAATTAAAGTTAATGAGTAAATGACAAAAATCGAGTGGCTAAGCCATATTAGTAGAACGTTTCGAACCTTCCTAGGTCCATCCTCAGCAAATTGACTGGGTGAAATTGCAATAAATACCAATTAAGATACACGCTAAAGGGAATTGGGAATAATTCCAAACATGGGCAAAATCGCCATATAAAGATAAAATGTGTGTAAATGGGAGAAAAACAACTGGGGAAAACCAGTAAAACCAGTTATACTGGTGGAAGTACGGAAAAAACAACGGAGAAAAACAACTCAGAACAGTAACAAGGGGATTGATGATTGCTGAGAATTAAGGGAAGGGTGGTCCCGAAGGATTAAAAGACTCTCGTGAATAAGAAGGTCAAAAGAATTCTCAGTTTTGCTGAGAATATCAAAATCTTCAAGGGATCCATTGTGGCCAAATTTAGAAATATGGTCCCCAATGGCGGAACAGTTACTTTTTATCTTTTGACCTGCTTTGTTGATTCCCAAGTGCTCTCTGCAGCGAGTATCTAGGTTACGGGTTGTTTTCCCATAGTACAAGGCATGGCAGCCAGGACACTTATATGAGTAAACTACAGAAGAGCACATGAGAATGGAGAAGCGGTCCTTAAACCTAAAGTATGATGACAAACGCTTGGGGGAATTAAAGATAACCTTAAGCTTAACATCAGGGTAACATTGTTTAAAAAGCCTTGTGAGCTTAGTTTTAATTTGTAAGCTATAACTTCCTAGAAAGGGGAGGCAAAAGATAAGAAACTGCTTTTCTTCACGAGCAGGTGGAGGCTTTTTACTAAACTGTTTGTCCAAGAAAGTCTTAATGACACGGTCAATAAGTGGCACAGGGAAGCAGTTTTCTTTCAAAATGCCCTTTATTCTAACAACCTCAGCATGAAAATTGGAATACGTGGAACATATGTGAAATACAAGAACCCTAATTAAGTTAACCTTATATTTGTTAGGCGAGAGAGTTCCGAAATCAGTGTAAAGTCCTGTAAAGGTCTTCTTCCTATACAGGCTGGTTGAGAAACTGCTTTGATCATGGGTCACTGAAACATCTAGAAATGGTAGTGTGTCGTCCATTTCGAGTTCGACAGTAAATTTAATATTGGGATGATAGCTATTTATATGATCTAAAAACTTTTGTTCGAGTTCGAAAGTTTGGTGACTCTTTACACGGGCATCGTTGAGCCCCACCTTCGATACTGCTGCTCTGTTTGGGGTTGTGCCGGTTCTACAGAAATTAACCGGTTGCAGAAACTTCAAAATCGTGCTGCCAGAATCATAACCAATAGCAGCTTTGATACCCCTAGCAGACCTCTTATCGAAGGGTTGGGTTGGAAGACCATCGAAGAACTCATTAGTTATGAGTCTAAGATTATGGTCTTCAAGTCTCTTAATGAGTTGGCTCCGCGATACAAATGTAACCTTTTCACCAAAAACTCCAATGCTCCTCCCGTAACCTCCGTAATACCGAAACCGACTTGCGGTTACCAAAGAAAAAATCAGCAAATGGGCAGAAATATTTTTCTTTCTGTGGTGCTAGGCTTTGGAATAGCCTTCCAGCTGAGTCAAAGAAGGCATCGTCCCTTAATAGTTTTAAAAATTCTATTAAGGGTTAACTTTTCTTTTATTGTAAATAATATATTGTATCATTAAATTGTAAATAGGTTTTTAGCTTTGTGGTTTTTTATTATATAGGTTTAATGTTTCTGTATATTGTAATTAGAACTTTTTATTGGAGGTCCCCTTGAAAATCAATTGTCATTGACGGGCAACCCTCCCTAAATAAATAAAATGAAATGAAAATGAAATGAGCGTATACCTTGAATTTGTTTTACTCACCATTGCATTATTAATTTTTTTTGGTAAAAAAGATTAGAAAAATTTTATGATACCATACCATCTACAGCTTTGTTTGAAATCTCCATGAGCAATCTGTGTTGTGTATACTTCTATAAATTTTCGGGATGACTCTACCTTGAGACAGGTTGGCGCACAGAGGGGAATAGGGGGGGGGGGTTCTTCCATACTAAAGGTACCTAGGGATGTGCCGCCAGCAAGGGTATACCTTTTCAAACTTTTTAGTCTAGCCAAGGGTATAATTTGCCAATTTTGGTCCATTTAGTCTGGGCAAGGGTATGCTTTTTGGCAATTTTAGTCAATTTTAGTCTGAGCAAGGGTATGCTTTTTGGCAATTTTGGTCAAAGAAATGTCAAACTTTGGTAATTCCTGTATAGAAACTCATTTTTTTCAAATTTTGAGAATGCAAAAATTTCAAATTAGAACTCAAATTTTGCCTGTGCAGGTTATTTAGGAAACCCCTTCTTGGCACTCATTGTAATCTTATTCATCGTAGAGATATGGAGGAAGACAAACAGGAGCAGGGAGCAGAGCAAAGGCAGGCACAGAGGCAAGGTCAGGGGCAGGCAAATGAGCAGGGGCATGCAAAGGAACCAGGGCACATGGTGGAAATGCACTTTGGAAATGACAAGGAAGTGAGTTAAATTTTTTAATTCTTGCTTCAAAGAATTCCAAACGTAGGTATTACCTCATTTTAACTTTGATATCTGCAAAGCTGGAGAATCTCAGGTTAGAATTCTATTATTCAAAGGTTATTTTGGTTGTTTTTGTAAGTTTCATGCTGATCTTCCATATTTGCCAGAAGGCATCGTTCCTTGCATCCGTTATCCAAGAAATCTTATCTTCGACCTACTGATTAATATATTAACATTACCATATTAATACACATTAATACATACATCAGCCATGTTGGTTATTCATGATGGGAGCATGCAATGTATCTGATTGACTGCGATGAAATCAGGATGCCATACGGTGGATGTCTTTGCTGCAAATGTGTACATTTATGATGAGTGGCGGCTGATCGCTATCGCTATTTCAAGTTTGTCATTCAATCATCCTATAATCGATTCAGTAAATCAACCAATCAGTCAATCAATCAGTCAATCAGATGCATGACAGATTTCCTTTAATATGACTTCCAATGGTTCTAAGCACTTTTATAACAATGGATCCATTGCTCATTGGGAACAAAGGAAGATGCGAGTTGTTTTGGGAGGAGAAAGGCGAACTGGAGAGAAGAGAGAAGGACAGACTATAGGGACAGACCAAGAGAGTATAGCCACTTTCACGGCAGTAGGGTAGGAGAAAAGAGGACTGCCACTGCAGGGGGTTCTGAGGCCTTCAAATCGAAGAAGGCCCTCAGAATGCTCCTAACAGTGCTTCAAGAGATGGGGGAGTATTGCTCTGAGGAGTATCACTGGAGGAGGTATTGCTCTGATCAGAATAACATACATTTTTTCTTTCAAAGACAATCATCTCCTCCTGCATCTCTTGTAAGCCTGATTTCGCAGGCCTAATGTTATTGATCGTATGGCTTGAAAACTGCTTGAACAATCACCATGATTAAACTTTTCGCCTATCTTACTGCCTTTGAGTATTATAACGACTTAAGTTACCTTGCGGTCTCGTCCTGATGTCATAGATTCAGAGAACAGATTAAATTCTGGGTGAGGAGGGTTCAATCGAGGAACGAAAAGACTGAGAAATTCAAAGCAGATCAGCAGCAATTAGGCCTACAAAGAATGATAAAGATATTTACATTTGCATTGGACGTATCCAGGGGGAGTATCCAATCTATTTACCTATGACCGCATTGTTTATTGAAAGATTAGTCATGGAGGCCCATCTTCACACCCTTCATGGGGGAGTTAGTTATACAATGGCAAGAGTGAGAGAAAACTATTGGATTCCCAGATTAAGAAGATTGACGTAGCGGGTGATAAAGAGCTGTCATGGATGTAAGCATTTTCAGGCTGTACCATACAGCAAGCCAAAGCCAGGGCTACTCCCAACTGACAGAACAGAAGGAGCAAGACCCTTTGAAGTAATCAGAGTGAACTATGCCGGTCCAGTCAAGTACAAGACAAAGAACAATAAAGAAGGGAAAGGCTACATTTTGCTGTTCAGCTGTAGCTTGACACGAGCTGTCTATGTTGATTCATTACCAGATCAAACAGTAGAAAGCCTAATTCCCTGCATTAAGAGACTGGTTGCCAGACGGGGGCGACCTCAGAAGGTCTATTCTGACAATGCAAAAACATTTGCACGTACGGCCAAGTGGATCAAACAAATAATGAAAGATGAGAAATTTAAGGGGTTTCTAGCCAATCAGAACATAGCCTGGCAGTTTAACCTTAGCAAGGCCCCCTGGTGGGGCGGGCAATTCGAGCGAATCATAGGGCTTACCAAACAAGCAACGTTCAAGACCATTGGAGGAGCGAATTTGAAGTGGGAAGAGCTGCAAGAAGTGCTTTTAGACGTAGAAATCACATTGAACAACAGGCCGCTATCATATGTAGAGGATGATATTCAACTACCTCTATTGACTCCAAATATGATGATGTTGGGCACGAGAAATGCACTCCTACAACCAGATGTCGGAAGAATCGAGAACAAAGATCTACGCAAGAGGGCAAAATACTTGCAGAAATGCAGAGAGAATCTGTGGAAGAGATGGAGATCAGAATATCTCAGAGCGTTATGAGAAAGACACAGCTTGCAGTTCAAGGATAGTGAACCAAAGATTCGAGAGGGAGATGTTGTAGTGATTAAGGGGGACGAGAAGAACAGAGGGGAATGGAGCATGGGCATTGCAACTGTTATATCCCTTAGAGCTCTCATGTGACCGCACCAAAGAAGTTGAGCGAGAAGGAGAAGTAGAGTTGAACCCACAAGCCGAAGGATTTCGACCCAAAAGACGAGCCGCGGAAGTGGCCAAAGAGACAGTCAGAGAGACGTTCCGTTACAAAGATAAAGAGCTAAAGGACAATCAACAGCAAGTTAGCCACAAGATGGTTTGACGCCTATTCGGGTCAAACAGGGGGAGTGTGTGGGAAATTGATGTCATTCCCCCCTCCCCGGACGCTAAAGGAACTTGGTAACTAAGCAACCATGTGAGAAGAAATGATTGACAGGTAGAGAGAGAACGAGAGGGACTTTGAAAACAACAAGATGTGAGGAGAGTTTTGATATGTGTAATCTGTTTTGTTTTGTTCATTAAAGTACGCTAATAGTTGGGCGGATAAGACCTCAAAAATGGCAAAATCGTGCACTTTTGGATGCAAGCATGAGACTTCTCCTGATTAGGGAGTCTGATATGCAGATCAATTTCTGACATAGTGCCATCCAAAAAAAAATGCCCGGTTGTCATGGAAACTGCTTACTGCACTATACCATATATGCTACTGCCTATGTATTCCTTGCAATGATTTTTTGGAAGTCACCATGTCCAATCTAAGTCCTTTCAAAAAGCAATCAACATAGGTTATCGTTTAACAATATTTTCATCAAACAAAACGTCATTTACTTTTAAAATTCATTGCTTGGATACATGGTTGCTATGGAAACAGAAACTGATCATATGGTCTAGTCAGCTTACTCATTGTCAAACATGGTTGTCGAACATGAATGTTACGTACTTTGACAGGGATGCTAACGTAGAATTCAATCTTGTATCAAGCTTCGTATTCATGCAGTTGTCATAACGATAACGAGGCTCTTTTCTATGGCCAGTAAGGCTTGTTGCCATGGCTAGGCCCATTATGAAACTAAGCTCGATCGCTTGTTCTGTGCATGTTTTGCTACCCTAAAGGTAAGACTTTTTGCATTTCAATTGACGTTTATGACAATATACAATATCATGACAATGATTCATTGCTGTTCATGTTCATGTAAATGTTATGGATAACCAATAACCACATGTGTAAAGCTCGAGAAACGAATTCTTAAGAAAGCCACTTTGTACTCCTCTTTACAGTTCTTTAATAGTGGTCCCTTATTCTTGATGTTCTTGTAACAAGATATTGCAAATTTTGTCGTAGGTTCTGGTTAGGTTCATATTTTGATCGAATATGAAGCTGAATTTAATGAGTAATAACATCACCTAACGTGAATAACCAAGTATGGATGGTCTAGTCTAAAACACCACACCAATGGAACACCAATGAACACCAATGAACACCAATGGAACACCAATGAACACCAATGAACACCAATGAACACCAGTGGAACACCAATGAACACCAATGGAACACCAATGAACACCAATGAACACCAATGGAACACCAATGAACACCAATGGAACACCAATGATTTACCAATGGAATACAGAAAATTTTCGCTTTTTCTTTTAATTTGTCCCTCAAATTTTGAGTGAGCGAATTATGATGTCGTTTCCAATGCTCAAACAGAAAATGTTTCCTTGTTTGATAAGACATAAACTGGGAAGGTGCAGTGATGTCATTAAATCTTTCGAAGTCTTTGAACCGTTTCTGGGCTCTTTTCGAATCAGCTCAGGGCAGGTACTAGTTATCCGAGCAACATCATATCAAAAGAAAATATTTTAATCCATTTTGAAAAGAAATGAAAAGGTTAGAACAGGACAGTCGTATTCCGTTTGTTCCACAGAGATCAATTTCGCATTCAAAATTAACAAGGAATTTGCAACTGCACTTGATGTGCTCGACCTCGAGCACAACTGCGAAACACGGAACAGAACAAGGAAAGGGAAGGAATGAGACCAATGGCTTGCTGTATTTTAGCACCGTGCTACTGAAACGCAAAATCATGCTACTGAAAGACAAAATAATATCACTTTGAAGATGACGTATTTTCTCATCAGGTGCTGGTTAATTGGTGCACACGCAACTAATACAGTTACAATATATATCGAAAAGGCCAAAAAATTGTTCGCTTATTCCATAAGATTTCCTTGTTGTTTTCATTCTTGAGTTACTTGTAAAATATTCAACATGTAAGAACTACATGATATTTTTTTGATTGGCGAACGTCAACAAAAGCAGTTTTTAGAGTCCTGTTTCTGTTTTCACAGGCCTATCTTCGCTAAAGAACTACCGGTCATCAAGTACCGGTACTTCTTTACATCAGTAAAGAAATACCGGTGTAAAACAGAAATATGAACCACACAAATTTTCGAATTGGAGAAGTTCTCCTTGAGAAAAAAAAGCCAAAGGACGATTCCGTGGAAATGTTTGAAATAGCAAGCTACGCCTGTACCAAAATAACCCTTTCACTCTTGTTTCATCCGGTTCTGATTTTAATATGCACAGAAATGAGGGCCCCAAGAAACTGTCACAGATGAGTCATGAGCCAGTATGGAATCGAGCCCCTTTCCGCCAAAGATCTTTGGCGGACAGAGTCACTCTAAACAATAGAAATGACAAGAGAACAAAAGAAAATGGCGTAAGCCTTTGGCGGATGGCGTACACCGATTCCACCAGGGGTCATGAGTACTGTATGGGCCAAAGAACAAACGTTTTAGATACATTGTAAACCATGGTTGGAAGTTTCCTGCTTCAGCTGAATTCAAAATGGTCAGCCCTGACTCGAATTGTATTTTGTTACACAAGCATAGGGGTTGGTGTCCCAACGGCGTCAGAAAATTTGCTTGTGTATTTGATGCATGTCCCCTGCAAGACCTTTTTAATCCTCCACAATTCTTCAAGATTGAACTTGCATTATGCAGAGTTTTAAATTAATCGCATTTATTTATATACCTACTTCGAGATCTAGTTAGCCACCTGGAAATTAATTTTGACAAAAGATTTAGGTAATATAGATGAGAAAATATAAGAATTTGATTAGATTGTTCACTAAATTTCAGCAACTTGCTAGCAGACTTGGACCCAAGTAGCTACACGTACTGCCTTTCAATTTAGCACTCTGTTTAGATTAGTTTTTTTGTAAATCTTTAGGAGGAATTGTCTGTTTTAATTCATATTTATTTTCATTCAAGACTTTCCACATGTTTTCATCAAAAATCTTTTAGTATTCGGTGATTCCTATCCTTTAGCATTGGTGTTCACTCGTTTTCCACTGGTGTTCATTGGTGTTCCATTGGTGTTCATTGGTGTTCATTGGTGTTCCATTGGTGTTCATTGGTGTTCCATTGGTGTTCATTGGTGTTCATTGGTGTTCATTGGTGTTCATTGGTGTTCCACTGGTGTTCATTGGTGTTCATTGGTGTTCATTGGTGTTCCATTGGTGTGGTGTTTTAGACTAGATCAGTATGGATGATAGTGAAATTGAGCAAGATGTGTCAATTTCTTGCTTGATTGACTGGAAGAAATGCTTGTTCTGCCAAGATAATTCCGGAACTTTGCAATGCCCTGCTCTTTCGAAACGAAAAGATAATGGTGCCGGATGCAGAACGCTTGTAGAAGATATGTGCGAATTTGAAAAATTAGGGCAGCTCCCTCTACAATTTAGCTCAGAAAGACTTGGTGATGGTTCAGGTGCTGTAGAGACCCTTAGAACGAATAACGCCTGCTGGCATAAGTCATGTAGAGACCAATACAATAAAACAAAGCAGCAAAGAGCAAAGAAGAGAAAATGCTCAGAAGTGGGAGAAGATAATCATGCAAAAAATGGGAAAAAACGACATGGTTATCTTTAGGAAACATGCCTGGAATGTCAAAGAAAGAAGATTTGTGCTTTTTCTGTGAGGAGATAGCATCAACAGAAGTTTTAAGATCAGCATCTACATTTGGATTAGACAGCCGTGTCCGATCGGCTGCTGTGCTCCTGGAAGACGATAAACTGCTCACCAAGTTGAATTCAGGAGATCTCATCGCAGTTGAGGCAAAATACCACAAGAGATGTTTTACAAGCTTGTACAACCGTGCAAGGGACGAAAAAAGGAGACAAAACAGACAATGTGATGATCTCAACATGGCACATAGCATTGCTCTTGCTGAGTTAATTTCATATCTGGAAGACTCCAGAATCAAAGGTGATATTAAAGTTCATAAGCTTTCAAGCCTTGCTAAAGAGTACTCTGTAAGGTTGGCACAGTTAGGGGCTGATTCAGATCAACATGTGCATGCAACTCGTTTGAAAAATAGGTTGACTACACATATTACTGAACTTAGAGCAATTTCAAATGGTAGGGAAGTGCTACTATCTTCTGATGAGGACATTGGTGATATCTTATCTGATAACCTATTCCAGGACCACGATTCTGATGCAATGTGCTTGATGAGAGCAGCGAATATTGTTAGAAGAGACATTTTAGATCATCAGTACTGCTTTCAAGGCTCGTTTGAGCCTGACTGCCAAAGTAAATCAATCCCTGAATCTTTGAATGCATTAGTCAATCGTCCAGTTAATCAAGTTCAATTGTGTTAAAAGCAGAAAACAGAATTCTAGTTTTTTGAGGCATCAAAACAGCATGGAAACGCCATTACCCTTATACATTGGGGCGATGATCCACACACGAACAAGGAAGAAAGGGCTCGTGGACAGGTTATTCGACCTTGGCATTTCAGTGTCTTATGACAGGGTATTAAATGTCTCTGCAGATCTTGGAAACCTGCTATCTAATCAGTTTGAAGCCACAGGAATAGTTTGCCCATCATCTCTCCGCAAGAACGTCTTCACGACTATGGCTGTGGACAATATAGACCACAACCCTTCATCAGCAACCGCTGCTGGCTCTTTCCATGGTACTGCCATTTCAGTTGTGCAGCATCCTTCGGCTGTCGGAGAGGGAACAGAATTAGAAAAGCCTGCATTCGTTTCTACTGCTAAAAAATCGATAAAGCCTCTTCCCAGCTTTTACACAAACGTATCTCCAGTAGCAAAATCTTGTGTTCAGTCTCCGACAGACATGTTGCAGAGATCAATGGCGTTTGACTCAAATACGATAGCAGTTGCAACACGACACGAGTATGCCTGGTTGGAGCAGCTTCATACTGCCCTCAAAGAAGAAGAGGTGACTGATGGCTCAAATGAACCTCTGAGCCTCTTCAGTTCTTAGATTGGTGTTGCTATCAGGCATCAAGGAGTCCCCAATTCGATTACTGGAACACTGTCAAGGAAATCCAAATTCAGATGATCATTTTCATTCGATCCCTACGAGAGTCTAACTTCGAGCTTTACTGTTCTTCATTGAATGCCATGGCAAAGTGGTTCTTTGCACTAGATAGAACAAATTATGCAAGGTGGATATCAGTGCATCTTAAAGACTTACTGGAATTGAAGACAAAGCATCCTGGTTTGTACAAAGAATTTGAAAACGGCAAATTCACGGCACAGAGGACGGCCAACAGTTTCTCGGCAATGGCTTTAGATCAGGCGCAAGAGCAGCTAAACAGTTTTGTGAAAGGAGATGGTGGTGCTGTTGGGCTGACGGAGAATCCAGCAGCATTATTGAGGTGGATGGTATCAGGTCCAGAAATGGCCAGAATAATATCTGAATTTGAATCCTGCAGTGAAGATGAACCTGGTAAGTTGCACCCTCACCACGAGAACTCATCAGCTCACACAGAAAGATTCAATACCGACATACAATCTCTTCTGCATACGATGATGGAACTTGGCAACCCGTTTGCAGAAGAAGGGGAGGAACTATTTTCTTTGGTATCAAAAGATATAGTTAACCCAGATGTTGTGCTCAGTTTAAAGAAGATAAAGGCCACTGGTGAATCACAGTTTAACACATCTGTTGAAGAAAGGCTGAGAATAGGATCAATACCTTTGAATGAAGCAATCTCACGCAATAAGTTTTCACTGTTCACAGAGAAGGCAAAAAGGAATCCTTCAAAGAACGCTGGAAAGCTGAAAACAGCAAAGCAAGACACAAGGCTCTTCGCACGATTGTATGTTGGCTGCCAGTCAAGAGATGGTGATCTAGAAGATTTGTTTGCGCACGAAAATCAGAGTAGCCCTCCAGTCATTTCTGAAAATGGAAAACTTCGAAGTGGCACTAAAAGTGATCTGGTTCAATGCTTGATGGAGGATATCGACACAGAAGATGTTAGCCCAAAGCCAGCCTGTGTTATCCTTGATGGAGCTGTACTAGTCCAGATGCTTCGGCCGAAAAGTTGCAAAACATTCAAAGATTACGGTACCTTGTTGTTTCTTCCACATCTAAAATCATGGCTGAAAAAAGCTCAACGAGTTGATTTGGTGTGGGATGATTATTTTGAGTACAGCTTAAAGGCTAGTTCAAGAGAAAGAAGAGGCAGAGGCCAACGTAGAAGGGTGCTTTCTTCTGCACCGTTGCCCACTGATTGGCAGGCATTTTTGCGGTTGGATGAAAATAAGAAGGAGCTTTTCGCATTTCTATCTATGGAGGCTGGAAGCCTTGAAACAGAGGGAACAGAGCTGATTGTTACCCTGAAGGAAGGGGTTGTTTGTTATCCAGCAAGGGAAACAAACATGCTTGCACCATGTTCACATGAGGAAGCGGACACGAGAATGATGGTACACGTTGCAGATGCTGCCTCATCAGGTTACGGTTCAATCCTGATACGAACTGTGGACACTGACGTTGTTGCACTCACTGTTGCAGTTTTTGATGAAGTTGAAGTTTCAGAGCTCTGGCTCATGTTTGGAACGGGAAAGAATCAAAGGATGCTACCGATTCATGACATAGCCAAGAAGCTTGGACAGGAAAAGTCGCACAGTTTACCCCTATTTCACGCTCTAACAGGATGTGATATGACATCTTTCTTTCTCGGTCATGGCAAAAAAAGGGCTTGAACAACATGGGAAAATCTTCCAGACCTAACCAAGACACTTTTAAATCTACAGAAGCTGGAAGGAACAAGCGAGGTGCCTGACCAGTGCATTCAGGTGATTGAAAGATTCATCGTTCTGCTCTATGATCGGACAAGTATGTTGTCAAAGGTATGAACTTACCCAGTTGAACTTAGAATTTACCCAGCTGACAAAAGTATCAGATAAATGTTGAAACATGGTTGAATCTTAGTTGAAGACTAAAATCAATAACGTTTCGACTGCCATCTAATGACATGTGCTAGCTAGGCAAGCCCAAAAATAATCTTGATTTACAAACTATTATTCTTTTGCTTTAGCCATACTTCAGACGAAACCTGTCGTAATCGGCAAATTCTAAGCTGTTGCAGACAGCAGAAACTGTGGAGGCATGCCCGAAAACTCGTAACTTTGAGCCCCTTAGCTCCTTGCAACAGATCCCAAAGTTAGGCAACATTTCATATTTTCTTCCTTGGGCTGTAAGCCCTTGATTTATCATTTCAAAAAGCTTCTCTATCAAAACACTTCCTTAAATCATATTGCTTGACGTCATTTTACACAGTTTCTGCTCATTCGTTGCTGGAACATTGTAAAATCTTTGTAATCTGTTAGTAATTTACCAGCTATGCACTCTATTAACATGTATGGCAAAAAACTGTTATTTCAAGATATTGTCAAATGTTGTACCATATACAAACTTTGCATTTTGATTTCAACATTTTCGCATCCATGTGTCTCAAATGAAATAATCCAAAAAATATTCTGAATTTGGCACGGGGTATGGGCAATTTTGGGCTTATTTGTTGTTGTTAACAAAGGATCGGAAGCTCACCTCTCCAATCATCCTTTTATTACCCTTCAGGTCAATGAGCTACAACTTCGTCTATTTACGAAGAAGGGAAAAATGCCAGAGAAGATCCCTCCTACATCAAATGCTCTGCTACAACACATACGTTGCGCAATCTACCAAGGTGTATTTATTTGGAGCAAAGCAACAGAAGTTTCACTTGATTTACCTGATCCACAGAGATGGGGATGGGAAAAGGAAGGGGACACAGTCTCACCTAGATGGATGACTATTCCTGAAGCAGCAAAAGTTTGCACAGAATTGATTCATTGTGGTTGCAAAAAAGGATGCACTGCTCGCTGCAAATGTTTCCGTGCTAATTTGGCGTGTACACCTTTATGCGTTTGTGATGGGGATTGCGGAAATGACAATGAGGACTGATATTTGCTTCTAGTTTTCAAAATACAACACTGATGTTTTACTCTGTTTCGATTTTAAAGGATTAAGATGAGGGTCGTTTGAAAACTTCTTTGATTTTTTAGAGTCTCTTTAACATGCAGTTTATACCTGGTTCCCATGGCAACCAGGTATTCTGTAATTTCAAAACAAATATAAATGCATTTATTTTAAGGTTTTCTTACTCCTCCGACGGCTGTTTGAGCTTTCTTATATAATTTTCTCAACAGAGTTTCCTTTTTCATCTCTAATAATGTAGATGGTCATTCGTTTCCATGGCAACCAGGTATTCTGCCCACTAAGGTATCAAAATGAACGTTGACTTTGTTTCTCGTTCTTCATGTGGCACTTGGTTTACTCATATTGAAATATCCTTTTCTCAGTTAGTGCTTCTTTCTCTTACGTAATAGCACATATAATACCTGGTTTCCATGGCAACCAGGTATTTTCTGGGATGGCACTATATCCGAAATTAATCAGTGGATGATACTGTATATGTATGCCAATTTTCATGCTTGCATCCAAAAGTGCACGATTTTAGCACTTATCCGCCGGACTATAAAACGTACCAAGCGAGTTCATTATTGTTGTCACGGACCTAACAACGATTAGCGACATGGACAAACATGTTGAATTTATTTTCCAGTGAATGAAAGAATGAAATTTTATTACCCTTTTTAAGAACCTGGTTAAAATATCAGGCTGAAATGGTTCTTATTTATTGGGTACAACATATAAAATTTCAGGCTGTAGGTTCTTAATAAATGAAGGTTCTTATGTGCTGGTTTTTACTGTATTGACATATGTTTTGAAATTTTTTTAATGTGATTTTATTAAGCAATCATTTTGAGATTTTAATAGATAGAAGTCATTTTCTACAAAAAACTGATTAAGTTTACCAGCAGAGCATCAGTTTAGGAGACTTGCAAAAAACTTTTTGCAGCAAAAATTTGCTAAAGTTTAACAAATTGGCTGTGAAACATGGATCTAAGAGGGCCTTTCCATGAGAAAATTTCAACCCGGGTTGAGTTCAACATGCGTTGAGTTTTGGAAGCATCATTTATTTACCGTTGCGCTCATATGAAAATCCTAATGTGGGTTGAGATCGGGTCACATGATATGAATGTGGTGTTGTCGTTAGTCAGTTTTGACAAGAGTTTTCAAACAATTTGCAGTCAACATTTTCTGTGAATGTAACGCTAAGATAACCTCATCTTGGCTTGAGACTTGATTAGAGAGCAGCAGGAAGGCTTCAGGCTAGGCCCGAGAAAAGCTTCAGCTGTTTGTACTAAACACCGGACAATTGGAAAGAAATCTTCATTCAAGAAGCTACTGTTGCAGGTAAACAAATGGATAAATTCAAGTATCAAGTTGAATGATAAATGGATAAACTTACGTCTTTTATATTCGTATGCCAAGGCACCTCCTGCTTGGCTTTCCATCTTGTAAAATGGCGCCAAGTGTGGGCCGCCGCATACCCCACAATGCAATATCGACATCCTACAATGCAACGCTTTGATGTCAACTCGCCCCCAGTTGAAAAATTTGCGTTTCACGTGTTGAAATTTCAACACGGATTGAGTTGCCGAGTTGAACTGAGCCTGTGTTGACTTTCAACTTGGCCTCCCTCATGTAAACACGATGAAAGCTTACACTGTCAGCTGAGTTGAAACTCAACCCGTGTTGAACTCAACTCAGGTTGAAATTACTCATGTAAAGGAACTTTCTTTAAGAATATACGGTATACTTTCCATCTTTCTCAAACCCTATTTCTTGTAGGCTGCATTCAGGGTAATTTCTTGGAGTATCATTACACTTGCCATTCTGTAAGATTTTACCATCTGTAAGGAATGTAATGCTGTAAAAGATAGAAATCATAGCAATACTTACCCAATGGTACAAAAAGATGGGTAATGATTGCATCTGCTGCTGCAAGAGCCTGAAATTTCAGTCCATCAGTTCGTTAATGGCCATTGTAAACAACTCTTTGCCCATTCACAGGTCTGCAGATAGGCCTTAAAGTTCCGTCGATGAACCCCCAGCAATTGTTGGTGTCATACTCTTGGCACATATGGCATCAGCATAGCTACAAAGTCTTGCTCGTGAGATCCTATCATCTATCTATATTCCTGTTAACTATCTCCCTCGAAATGAGACTCATTTCTGGAGCAGAGCAACCAAATAAGGGCATCATATCACCTAGTCTACAAGGATATGCCAACTTCCTCAACACGATGCAGAGTGCCTCCATTCCATCTGCAGTTGTTCCATTTGAACAAACAACCTTGGCTGGAATTCTTTACACATTCATGAGCCTTGGTAGATCCCCCTTTTGGAACCGAAATTGCGCCATACAGTCATCTTCTGCAACTTGCACAAGCTTAACCCTATCAAGCCTAGGGGGGGGGGGGGGCGAATCAGCCCCCACATCAGAAAATACCAAAATTTCCCCATAGTTCTTTGGTGGAAATTTAAGGGAAATGGACAAATTTCCATGGGAAATTGAAGGGAAATGGAAATTTCCATTTCCCCCTCGGAACATTATGGGAAATGTGTCCGTTTCCCCAAAATTTCCCCAACAAATAATGCGGTGAAATTTCATCATTTTTTGCAGTGCCCTAGCGGTTTTTTGTCTGTAGATTTTTACCAAATGCACTTACAACACTGAAACTTTCTGACTTTTAGTTTTTATCCTTGTTACGATGTAAAATTAATTTTTCGAAAAAATCAAATTCATTCCAGGGGGTAAACGCGACCAGTTTTCAAGAGATGTATGGGTAAAATTTTGAATAATTCATGATAAAATCTACAGCTAATGTGATAAAATGATGAAAAGATAGGAATACATACTACTTTTGATGCTCTATCCAACGAATTAGCTAATCTTTAATTTGAACATATGGTTTTGCGGATTTTGGCACTACGCATGCACGCATTCTTTGCATTCCTGTGTGATGATGTCATCACTTTTTGTTAATTTTTCTCCACAGAGCAAATACTATTTAGACATAGAATACAGTGAAATTGGACTGATGTCCTTTATGCTTTTTGTTTTATCTCAATCAAATTGAAAATTTTTAGTACTGAACCCTATTGACATTGAAAATTGAATAATGTGACATCATGGAAAGGTCACGTAACATATCTAAAAATAGATTTCATTTTTGGGTTCATCATAAGTTGTTCTATACACAAGCAAGGTTTCACGGCTCTAGGTTGTCCAGAACAGAAGTAAATTAGGGGGGCCGAATCAGCCCCCCTAGGCTTCCTAGAGCATCAAATACCCTAGGTCTGATAGGGTTAAAGTGCTCGTATTCCTAATACAGAAATTCACGGTTTTTATTAGGCCTAACTAAATCAATAAAAAGTGGCAGAAAAAGTTCTTCTTCATTCTCAAAATGTTCAAATAGTAGTGCCATGGCAAAGGCAACATCTGTCATATTTGTTTACCAAACTCTGTTGTCACCACAGTTGCCATGGTTTTCAAATCTAAATGCTCAGACAACCAAGAGGACTACTACGGGACTCCTTGGTGCCCTGCGTGCTTAAACATGGACTTTGTACTCCAGTTGTACTCGATCTAAAGGTCCCTAATGTCTGAAGCGTCCAAGCACGAAATGCAAGACAATTTTCTGAAATTTGGCACCAGAATCATCATCTCGTTTTGCTGAGTGTTGGAAGTGTTCCTTCAAACAGAAACCAATGTTAACATTGTAGCCTCAAGTTGCTACTTCTCCCATCTGCTGCATTAACCAGTATGACCACGATGTTCAATGGGAACAATGTGACTCTTGTGATCACTGGTTGCATGCACTATGTGAATGTTTAACACCAAGTGAGGAACTGATTCTTGGTACTCAATAATGTTACACCTGTCTCGTTTGTCAAGGAATGGCACACCAGTGAGATTCTCCAGAATAAGATAAGTAAGATTCTATTTCAAGAAGACATACTGAAAACGCACTACAACTAATTGACAATGGATTCAAGGCAAAAAAGAGAGTGAGATGGGACATTGAGAACTATTATTGAGTGAATGTTTGAATGAGATAAAAGTTACAAGGCAAGCCTATCATGGCAATGTATTTGTGGGAAACCACTGCAAGCTGGTGCTAAAATTACAAAGAGCTATGCAGAGTTTCTGCCGATCAAGAAGAAGATCATCAAAATTGCCCCAAAATATTTGAAGTTTTTCAACAAATTCAGTCCCTGGCAATTTTGAAAAGCAAATTCCTTACAAAAGCAGAAATCAGTAGCAGAGCTGCTATAGGTTTGTAGAACTATTTCCTTGTCTGTTTCTGACACGAAATTCAATGAATTCCAAGTGAGGAACCATTTGCAAAATGAGTTGAAAGAACGTAAGAAAACAGGAGACAAAAGTAAGTAAGAAACAAATGAAAGTAGGAAACAAAATTGCGCCATACAGTCATCTTCTGCGGCCAGGTCGAAAACGCGGAAAACGCGGAAAATGCGGAAAATGCGGGAAAAGATGAAAAGGTTCTGAAAAGTGAGAAATCATGTTTATTGAATCAAAATATGGGTAAGAAACCACTTTGACAAACCAAAGATTCCATCAGGAAGACAAAAAAGAAATTTCCGCGTTTTCCGCGTTTTCGTTTTGGCTATAGGTGATTTTCGAAAACACGGAAAACGCGGAAAAAATAAAGTTTTTTGAAAAGCAAATTCCTTACAAAAGCAGAAATCAGTAGTTTGAAGCAGAGCTGCTATGGATTTGTAGAATTATTTTCTTGTCTGTTTCTGACACAAAATTCAATGAATTCCAAGTGAGTGTACTATCTGTTTGCAGTGCTATAATACAAGGATCAAAGCCATTGGCTTGATAACGGGCTTTGCTTGAAATGTGGCTTGAAAAATTTGAATGAAAGTGCTTGCATTTTATGTTTTTTACTTGTTTACCTATATAAATACTCTTATATACAAATGGCATTTCTACATTTTCTACTCAGCTAATGGACAACTTAATCAGGAGCTTGGTATGTTACGTGAACATTAACATTTTGAATCCGGCAGGCAAAAAGAATGAAAGCAGTGCAGTTGTAAGGAAAATGTTTGCTAACATAGAGGCTAAGGTTGGGAAGAGTACCATATATTTGTTCTTAGTGTTCTTAGCACCTCCAAACACAAACTCCCACCCCTAAATTATCCAGTCCATCCGAGTCTGCAGCTCAGCGATCTCAATGCCAGCAGCAGGAACAGTCCAAAAGACCCGGTCTTGCAGGCAAGGATAGCGGGTCCCCCAAGCCCTGCAAAGGTTGTGGAGAAGTCAGCCACCCCCCAAGGAAAACTATGGCTAGAAAAGACTGCCCTGCCTTTCATGCAACCTGCTATAATTGTGGGATCCGTGGCCACTTAGGAAAGGTCTGCCACAAGCCAAAAGTTCCCAAGCAAAACAGCTCCTCATCAAGTGCTGCCCAGACTGACCAAGTGCCGTCACCAGAGCCATCTGTCTTCTTGGCACAGATTAGTGGCACATCCAATGAAGCTAACTGGAAGTGTCTCCACAAGCAAAGACAGCGACAGCGTCAGCGTCAGCGTGCACAGGAGGCTGGCCTTCCCCCTAACTCCCTCCGGAAAGCAAGGCGAGCAAGCAACATGAGGGAAGCTCTACATAAGGAACAACAGGCAGCCAGCAAGGCCAATGAGAACAGCTTTGTGCGAGCGGTCCGTCGAAACAACTGAAAGAGGAGGAGAAGGAGCCACCCTGCCCCAGCTCAATCCATCGTCATTCCGCATCTGGTGTGGAAGGGCTCAGAGCTCTGCAAGGAAGCCCCAGAACCCTCCCCTGCAATATCTGTGTTGGTAGCTATCATGCAACGTGCTCACCGGTCCTTTGGCAGGCCATTACCAGGAAAGTCTGGGATACCCAATGAGGCCAAGATCGAAGCCTTCACAGACACATCTGCACAGACATGCACCAGTGGCCCAGAGATCATGGAGCAACTGCGTTGCCCTGCGTCAGCCCTCGTGCCAACCAGCCATGGCATCCATGGGATTACCGAAAATTCATTGACCATTTTGGGAGCCCTGTTGCTACAGATCACAGCTGGTGGACAACAAACCAGTCAGGTTGTATATGTCGCCAAGAATATAAAAGGGTTCTACCTTTCCCAAACAGCTATGAAAGACCTCAACCTAATCCCCAGCACCTTTCCACATGCCTCAACTGCAATAAAGGCAATCAAGACAATGGTGGCCCATCGTTATCAAAACAATTCTGAGTTAAGTTTCAATTCTACTTTGCATTTAAACCTCATTTACAATCAAGTTCAACTTGAAATCAAATTCGTTTCAACTCGAAATCAAATTTTGTTTAAGTCTTATCGTAATTCAATAATAATCTTAACTTTACTTACATCTAAGTTAATGTTAGTTTCAATTTTATGCTTATTTTAGTTTCGACTCTGCTTTAAAAATAAAATCCAAATTTTGTTTGTGGACAACCATTGTCATTGTCATTTTCAAATCGAGGCTGGTCTCTGAATCATGTAGGGGGAAGTTTTGGTGGGAAACTGTAAGACGGACTTCATTTAGGCTCATGTGTCTTAGGAAAGATGAACTGGAGTGAAAATAATGATCTCAAAAAGTGCCTTCAAGTATATGTACAGCAAAACTTAGGAAAGAGATCCTTGATTTCATGTGTAGAGATTTTTCACATTACCGTTGGAGTCTTGGAACACTTGACCATCGTCTGAGATTCTTTGGAATCCACTACATTGATACGGACACTGAATTGTCTGTGGTTACGAAGGCACTCGAAGGAGAAATGCAAGGGCCCGGAAAATTGCTTGGTTACAGAGCAATGAACCAAAAACTCAGAACCGAGTATGGTATTTGTGTGCCAAGAAAGATTGTCTATGATACAATGTGGGAATTAAACCCAGAAGGTGTTGAATCCAGATGTGTTGAAATCACAGTAGACATGCCCTGCAAAACAAGGATTATTGATGATACCATTTTGTTGGACACGTCCATTGAATCATCTTTTTGGCATACTTTGGAGTACATCTCGCATTGTGCCACCAATGGCATTGTTTTCAACCCCAAAAAGTTTGCCTTTGGGAGCGATGAAGTTGACTTTGGTGGCTTCACAATCACAAAGGATGGTGTGAAACCAAAGGCCTCAATGGTCAATGCCATAGCCCAATTTCCCACACCAACCAATATCACCGGTGTTCGTTCCTGGTTTGGATTAGTAAATCAGGTCGCTTATGCCTTTGCACAAGCAGAGCTTATGGCCCCTTTCAGAGAACTTCTTTCTACCAAGCATAAGAAATTCTACTGGGATGACACCCTAGACCGTATCTTTGAAGAATCAAAAAAGCAAATCATTTCATTGATCGAAGACGGTGTCAAGACTTTTGAGATAGGCCGCCCTACCAGCATATCAAGCGACTGGAGCAAGACAGGTATTGGGTTCCTCCTACGCCAACAACATTGCACATGCCCACCAGCCAAAGGCCCAAACTGTGGCAATGGGCACTGGAAGCTCATCTTTGCAGGCTCCAGGTTCACCACAGAGGCAGAATCTTGTTATGCGCCTGTCGAAGGGGAGGCACTTGCTCTGATTTATGCCCTGGAGTCATGCCGCATGTTCATCCTTGGCTACCCAAACCTGTATATCTCCGTTGACCACCAACCCCTAGTTGCCATCTTTGGAGACAGAGCCTTGGAAAAGATTAGCAATCCTCGCCTATTCGGCATCAAGGAGCGCTCCATGATGTATCAGTTTCACATCAAACATACCCCAGGAAAGCACAACGTTGCACCTGATGCAACGTCACGGTACCCTGCTGCCAGCATACTGTCTGGGCCCACAGAACCAGCACCCTACGCATGCCGCCTACCTGATGGCCAAACCAGTGCATTGGCAATCGATTCAGGAATAAAGTCGTCCCTTGCCGCTAGCTATGGATCAGATATATCTTTGAAAGCCATCACATGGGAACGTCTTATCGCTGCTGCTGCCCAAGATGAAGAATATTGCCTCCTTTCCAATGCCATAGCCTCTGGTTTCCCGCCGGCAAAGGATGACCTGCCTGAAATGATACGCTGATTCTGGCCATCAAGGGAAGAATATTATGTCATTGATGGGGTCATTCTGAAAGGTAGCAGGATCCTAATACCCCGGCCACTGAGAGCTGAGGTTCTTGAGTGTCTCCATGCCGCCCATGAAGGTGTGAATGGCATGTTAGCAAATGCCAGACAAAGATTGTTTTGGCCAGGCCTTGAGGTAGCAGATAACCATTAAGGCAAAATTTTTTATCTGAAAGAATAGCAATTTCACTTTCAATTAATTTGAAAGTCTTTCACTTTAAAGAGATTTTTTCATAAAAATTATGCAAATTAATTAATTAGTTATGCTTCAATGATCATGTTCATGGAAAAATATGGATCCGCTTCTAACAAGGATAAAATCTGAACCACAACTTGTTCAGCTGTGAAACTTTGCAGTTTTATTCCCAATAACATGCTCTAGGGGCTGGACCAAAAACATTTTCTTGAGATGTACTGCATTGTTGAGAAAATTGAGAATTTATTAAGGTGGCTACTTTTTGCGGTTCGTGTTTTCCAAAAAAACCCTTGTTATTATTACAAAGGCACTACTAGGTGCAAGGTTTGTGCTTCAGCCCCTTCATAATGTTTTAATCTAAGAGAATACCAAATTTCAAGCTTATATCTTATGTAGTTCCATTGCAATCCTTGTTAGCAGCAACCAAAGGATGCGTTTTTTGACAATTTGAGAAAATCAGCCTTAAACATAAAACTTAATGTCAGGTAAGAGGTCCCATCAATCTAATGGGCTTCAGACTCCAAAAACAGTGCCCAATGTCTCCATTTAGCGTTCTGAATCTCTTTCTAATGGCCTTCAATCTTTTTCTTCCTTTTCTCCACACTTTTAATGCTTTTCGTGGCAGACATTTTAATTACACGTTGTCAGCAGCAATCGACATCTGATTGGTAAACTTACAGGAAACAAATTAATGCTATAAAAGGGCAAGATTTAGACGTTTCCTCCTATCAGTTTGGTGTAAAAGAGATGCATGGCTATCCTAACAAAATTATTTGCTGCAAAATATGTTGTCTTTGTGCATCTTGGCCATATAATGCTTATTAATTGCGTCATTTGAATTTTGGGTTTGTCCATGCAAGCATGTCTCCAAAAGACTGTCACTGGTATTTACTGTCATTGGGCATGAAACATACATTGCTTTGATTTAGTACAGAGATCATTTTATCAGAAGTCTTGCTCAATCTTGAAAGGCTGTGTCAGTGTGACAGGCTTTATCAAAAGTTTTGCAGCCATATTATAAATTCAAATTTTGGTGAAGGTGTGTTGACAATTTGTGGCAAGTGGCAATACATATGCATACATAGATGCCAGGCACAAGCCAAATTCTCTGATAAAACCCATTGCCATCTTCACGTTGATTTTACATGAATGTCAGCCAGGAGCTGAATCAAACACTTTCTGACGCGTCCTCCATCTTACAAGTTCTCAAATGTCATGTCAAAGTCACAGACAGGTAGATGACATCAGAGGCTGCAGTGTGCCTTCTTGCAGTCTAGGCAGACACCATAAGGAAACAATAATGCCGTGCCATCATGACACCATTTCTGGGGCAAGGGTAGATGAGTGAACAGATCAGTCAGGTAGACTGAGTTCCCTGCCTGCAGCTGATGATTCTCCTGGCGGCCTAACTGTGGTTGGGCCTAAACCAAAAGCATATGGTGGTTCTGCTATTCCAGCCTGTTCAAAGCTTGCTTCGGGTTTCGAACTGTGCTGCAAAACTGTCTTCTTCTAACTCTTGGTCTTCTGTCCGCCTTCTCATTGAAATCAGCAAATGGAATAAATGTTTGGGAAAGAGGAGAGACCCATAAGCTCGCGAATTTCCATCGATAGTAAAGAAGTTGCATAACAAATGCCAAAACCTCTCTTTGGAGATGTTATCACTAAGAGGCTATGTATCGCCATTGATTCTGGCTTGATTCTGGGGCCTTTCTGGATGTTTTGGGGGTATTTTTGCGAACGAAATTGACACCAAAACTAAAAACATCCATTGCTAAGGCGTTTCTATAGAGAAATTCTCCTACCCCCCTACTTGTAATACTTTGTTTCGAGGACAAAACGTGGAGATAACTAAGAGAAAATTCGAGAATCAGTTCAGCATAGATGACAGAACGTTTTCACTATAAAATATAAAAATCGACTTTTTTGACAATTTTTGAGATTTTAATGGTTATCTGCTACCTTGAGGCAAACCTCCGACAAACCAGAGCACAATGCAAAGCATTCAATGCAGTCCCCCCTTCCAATCCAAGAGAACCAATATGCGACCCACCCAGCCCTCAGTTTCCATTCCAGCAAACGGTGGTTGACTTCTGTGATATCAGAGGAAACAAGTATCTTGTCTTCGCTGATCGGTACACAGGATGGGTGAAAGTGGTACTGATGAAAGACCCCACAACAAATCGTGTTATGTGACCAGCTACGGGCATGGTTCTGCACTTATGGTGCCCCAGATGAGCTATCATCTGATGGGGGGCCACCGTTTCAAAGCCATGAATACGCTCAGTTTCTCTCCAACTGGGGAATCCACCAGCGCCTATCCTCCGCATACTTTGCCCAAAGCAATGGCCGTGCTGAGCTTGCAGTCAAGACAGCCAAGAGGATCCTTATGAGTAACACTGACTCAGCCGGCCGACTAAACAATGACAGTACTGCCAGGGCATTCCTGAACCATAGGAACACTCCAGTCCAAGATGTGGGCATCTCACCAGCAATGATGCTCTTTGGCCGTCCCTCAAGGATCACCTCCCAAGGCTGTGGGACACTCACTCAATTCGCCCACAGTGGAAAGAAATATGGGAACTGCGGGAAAAAGCCATGGCAAAGCGACACATCCGCAATGCAGCCCACTACAACACCCACACGCAAACTCTCCCTGCCTTACAAGTTGGTGATTCTGTCCTCGTACAGAATCAGACAGGGCATTATCCCAAACGCTGGGACAAAACAGGGAGGATCGTAGAAACTCTTGGCAACGGACAGTACCAGATCAAAGTTGAGGGGAGCAACAGAATAACCCTCCGCAACCGTCGCTTCCTCAAGAAAATATCCCCCGTCGCGGACCAGGTTCAACCGTTGCTGCCAGCTCCCTGTCTTGAGCCAGTCCCTGCCAAAGTCACAAACGCCGACTTGCCCATAGCCCCTTCAGAAATTACCGAAACGCCAGCTTCCAAGGCCGCCCAGCCATCTCTGCCCCCACCACCACTAATTGCACAACACCAGAGAAGTAACCTTAACATCACCCAGCACCCAATCAGAGCCAGCACTACAGGCAGAAATCTCCAACCAACCCAACCACCGCCCACAGACCAACAGCACAACCACAGGCCCCCAGGAGCAATTTACCTCGGATCCACAAGGAGCTGTCAATAGTAAGGCCTCTGAAGAAACATCGTTACGCCGTAGCAAGAGAGCACCCCACCCAAAACATTCCTTGTCACCATCAATGCATGGACAACACCATAGAATTGTTGAACAAAGACCTCAGCCAGCCCCCTGACCTGCCTGAGGTCTTGAAGGGGGAGGGGGCGTGTGGAGTTTAACATACCCTTAACTTTATGTATCGCTGCCATCTTGTATAGGCCTCTCTTGTTTCAGACTTCATCACGCCAGGAACAGAGAAGTCGTATGTATGAACCTCTCCGTGTTATGTTTTACCAATGTTGCGTTGTTTAGGATTTAGCAGCTGTGTGCTGAACTAGTAGCCTTCTTTCTTGCATTTTCTCCTCTCTGAATTGAGTCTCGAAACTATACAACAGAAATATGATCTTCAGGGCATGCAGGAATGTTAAGATCTCATTGTTTGGAAACGGTTCTTTTACGCATTGAGTGGAAGCCCATATTTCTACAAAAGAACAGAAACAACACAATGAAGCCCAGTATGAGAAAGTTAAGGAGATCTCAAGTTGGACCCAGTAGTTCATGAGTATTCTATTTATCAAATCCTTGAGCCTCTCAGCCTTGAATTTTGGGCCTTGAGCCCTCAAGCCTCGAGCCTTTTAGCCTTCCATTTCAAACATTGAGCCCTTGAGCCTTTCAGCCTCTGGCCTTCAAGCTTTGAATTTAGGCCTAAATTGGGTAGTGTAAGCTCCTTGCTAAACCAGACAAGGAGCTTACACTACCATGTCAAATTTCAGGTCATCTTTAAGTCCCCTAGATGACTCTCTTCATTGTTTAGATTCAAAGATCGCTTTGCAAACTTAATGTGCTCAAATGTTATTTACAAATATACGTGCAGTGGTTGCGATGCCACTTACTATGGTAAAACCAAAAGACATTTAATTGTTAGACGTAGAGAGCACCTAGGGATTAACAAAGCAGGTCAAAAGATAAAGTCTAACTCCTCGTCCATAGGTGACCACATTTCTAAATTTGGCCACAAAGCATCTTTTGATGACTTTGAAATTATTAGCAAAACAGACAATCATTTTGACCTTCTTATTCACGAGAGTCTTTTAACAAAACGAGACACGCCCTCTTTGAACTCCCAAACGTCATCTATTCCCATGGTCTTATTCTGATTTTGCCTTATTAGGTCTTGTTTTTCATCTCGCATTTTAGTACTTGTTTTTTTCTTCTTTGTTTCGCTGTTTATTTTACCTTATTAGGTATCTCTCCTCTCCCGCATGCCGTGTTTCGTTTTAGCTTAAAAGGCCCTCGTGCACATATTTTCTTTGCTGAAGATGACTCTAGCCAGAGTCGAAACGTACTGAATTATGTTATAACAACTGGACTGTCACATTTTCTTTAATTATGGATTTTCTACTGGATTGTCAAATTATTTTGTAATGGATTTTCAACTGGATTGTCAAAAAATTATTTCTGTAATGTAACTGGATTGTCAAAGTCTTTTCAAAGTCTCACCACAAAATGTCTTTTCTGATCGTCGTCTTTATCCTGCGATTTATAATAAAGCTGCATTTCCCTGAATCATCATCAATGTAAACCAGACAAAGTAACTATGTTGCACGAATTTCAACTTTCCATTTCATTACTTGTATGTGCCCAATTTGAATGATTGTTTTTTGTTTGGTAGATTGAACCACGTAGGATATGATCTAAATCAGTTGATCAACGATTGTGGCTTTAGAATGTGGAAATTTTTTTGAATTCGTAATGGCAACCAACTAATGAAAACCACGTCACCTGAATTATCAAACCCGAATGAAAAATTAATAAGAAAAATTAAGGAAACCGAACATGAGGAGGATAAAGTGGCATACAGGAAAAAGATAACCCAAGACCCTCACCAGGACCTGGAAGGGGACCCGGAAGAGGACTCTAAGGAGGACCAGGAACAGGACCCGGAACAGGACCCAGAACAGGAGCTTAAGGAGGACCCGGAAGAGGAGTGATGTGAGGGGAGGGACAAAAAGAATGCAACCTTAGTTAAGTAACAAGTTCAAATAGACATATTTTCATAAGAAACTAAGGTCCGAGGCTGGTAAGGAGTTTCCCAGATGTGTGGGCCTTTTGTGTTACCAAAAGTTTCTTACATCTTTCTTATATTTTTAATGACGGAAGTGTAGAGATCTTTCAGTTTTGTTAAAAGTATTCCCAAATGAAGATTCAAAACAACTCAAGAACATAATTTGCACTTAGAATGATATCCAAACAGTTGCCATTCCTGCACAGTCTCCATACACTTTTGGGTAACCTGCCGGGAAAATTAACACTGCAAGTTACAAAAATTTTGTAGCTTTTAATTCCAGGTAGGGTTGTTCCTTACCTTGCAAAAAACTGAGTTTTCCGTTTCTTATAAGCTGTTTCTTATAAAAACTGCCAGTATTATTCTTTTAGAATTTTGAACAAAAGATCAATAGACCTGTGGAATGTGCAGCAGCAACCTTCCCGCGGAGCAACACATACCGGGCTAAATGCAGTCACAGGGACACTAGGCTGTTTTAGCAACGGGACACGAACGCGTCTTAAAACGGCGTCTTTGTCACTAAAGGTGCCATCGCATTGCTGTTGAAATTGTAATTTAGCATCAAACGACGCCGCCTTACCTGGTCACGTCACTTGAAAGTCTGGTAACGAGCTATTTTGGCGCAAAATATGAGCGAACAGCTCAGCTGACGTGTTTTTGCTCTTGTTGAAAATGGCAGCTCCAAACGGTGGATTGCAAGGAATACAAGGAGCCATACTGGACTTTTACGCCAAAGATTTAATTAATGACAAAGAGTTTTGCCTTCTCTATGACTTAAACAAGTCAAGAGAAGTTTTTCTCTAGTGGATTTACGACCGCCTTAACTTTGAGCGATTAGACACAGTTCAGTGTAAGACTGAGCTGCGTTTTGCAAAAGAAGATGTTTTGCAGCTTGCTGACATGCTCAGAATTCCAGAAAAGAAAGTTGTGAAGAGTCAGAGAACCGTTTGCTATAGAATAGAAGCACTTTGCATCTTGCTAACGGTCTGACTTTTTTCCGGGTTTCGGGTTTAGGTCTCGGGTTTCGGATTCAAGGTTTCGGGTTTTGGGCTTCGGGTTTCGTAAAATGCTGGTTGTTTTGATATCCATGACCATGTTGAAGAATGCTGTGAGTACGAGTATGACAATGTATCTGTTGTTTTGATTTGTTGTGTTGCATTTGTCATGGTTTTCCTTCCTTTATGCTTGATTTGTTGCAAAAATTGATACGTTGTACTAACAAAACTATCTTTGACTTAATCATTTATCATTACAGACTAAGTCCAGTTGCATTGGTCAATGTAACTTTTTCAAACGTAGATGTAGGAGTGCAAGAACATGTAGATATACTACTTCAATTTATTCACTTAATGTACAGCACAGCTGAAACCACGGAGTTATACATAAAAAAATTTGGGTATAAATGCAGAAATAAAGATCTTTGGAAAGCTTCATGACGGTTTCGTAATTTGTTACTGTACCTGTACCAAGAATGATGTAAGTTATACATCGAGAAAAAACAACCAGATAACACATATATGAGTAAAGGAAAGCCAGCGTAAATACATTCTAACAATTTGTCATGCCTAAAGCGGCTATAGTTAAATATCTAAAAAGCATTGTGATTATTGTTTGAGTAACACGAACTATGGATTCGTAATGATTGGAGCTCTCCTTGAATGATATGAGCGTTCTTAAAAAATAGTTACCATGGCCTAAAACTGATAATTTTTAACCCTAAACCCGAAACCTTGAACCCGAAACCCTGAACCCGAGACCTAAACCCGAAATCCGTAAAGAAGTCTGACCGTCTTGCTAAAGCGTTTAGCCTACCCATGCAGATACACAGACATGGTTGCTACCTTTGCGAGGAATCCAGCTGAGATTTTTTTGATATTTAATGAGGCAGTAGATCATGTCTTTGATGAGCACAACCACAGAATTCAGTCCTGGGAACAGCCCTTGCTATCTCCATTGAAGCTACAGCAGTATGCAGATGCAATACATCAACAAGGGGCCCCTCTTCTTAACTGCTTTGGATTCGTTGACGGGACTCAACTCAGTATATCAAGACCGAGCAGAAATCAGAGAATCGTGTACAATGGTCACAAGAGAATACACTCTCTCAAACTTCAAAGTGTTGCACTACCAAATGGTATTATCGGGAATTTGTTTGGTCATGTAGAGGGAAGGCGCCATGACAGCAGCATGTTGTATGTTTCTGGCCTGTTGGCTGAATTGGAGAAGGTTGCATGGGTTGATGAATAACCTCTATGCATCTACGGAGACCCCACCTATCCACTCGGCATTCATCTCCAAGCACCATAGCGTGATTTACCATTAACCGATGAAATGCAAATGTACAATCAATCAATGAGTGTGGTTAGAACGTCTGTTGAATGGCTTTTGGACTTATTAAGAACTATTTCAAATTTGTTGACTTCAGAAAGAACCTGAAGATAGGTTTAAGTGCGCTGGGAGAAACATACTGTGTCAGTAGTATTTTGCAGAACGCTCACACTTGCTTGTATATAAATGTTGTTTCAGACCATTTTGATCTACAACCACCTAGTTTGCAGGAATAGTTTCAATGAATTACAGTAAAAACCCGCGTATAAGAACCTAGTGATTAAGAACCTACAGGCTGAAAATTCTGAAATTAAACCCCCAATATATAAGAACCCATTCAGCCTGCAGTTTAAAATAGGTTCTTATTCGTGGAGATCAACAAACTAAATCAAACTCTAGTTGCTTTGTCATTGAGCCTATACGTACTGATTCTGCCATATGTGCAAATTGCAAAGAGCTCTGAAGATGCTTTGAAAGCTTTTCATCGTATTCTGTAAAATTTCTTATTCTTCCACAAACTGATGTTTTGAATAAGACCTTATGAACTTAGGTGTCTCTCAACTGACAGCAAATAATGGGCTTGAAGTTTCAATCTGAACAAAAGAAATACCTGGAAGCCCTGAATGAAATAAGAACCGATTTAAGAACCTGAACAGCCTTATTTCCTACTAAATACTCAATACATAAGAACCTAATCAGGCTGACTTGCAAAATTGCAGGTTCTTATACGCGGGTTTTTACTGTATATGAAACATAATAGGTCAAGTTATAGCAGAAACTTTAAATCAATCAGACTTAGAGCAATAGCATGCAATGACAGTTTCTTTGCAAACATTCATTCAAGTCCAGGTAAGATCCTTTTCAAACCGATTTAATTCCTTGAAATTCTGTTGCCAAAAGGTTATCATGTCAGAACGTTGCCTTTTGTCACCCAAGATTGGGGGGGGGGGCTCCCTTGCAAAATAATAGTCAAGTGTAAAGTACTACCCAATCAGGAAAGCTTTAGTTACTTAATGGATTTTGATATCGATGCTGTATCACTACAAACAAGCTTGATTGTAGTATGCTTGAGAATGACTTATGCATGTGATTATTGTCAAGCTTGATCAAGTCCGAATCATACAATACAGACTGGCCAAAATTTTGTCAATATATTCGTTTCAAGTTCCTTCAAGCCAAAATCATGCTCCTTTCAAGCTTGTGCAAGCTCGTTGCAAGATGAACTTTTCTTATGGGGGTGACTAAGGGGGTAACTACCCCAGGGAATGGGTAGCTGTACAGCCCTACTAATTAACATGGAAAGAATTCTTGACAATTTTCAAAGGTTCTTCACATCATGATAAAGAGTAGAGACTATCAGCTCTTCATGAGCGAGGATTCTTAAGAAAGTAAAGAATTTCTTAAGGATTCTTAGGCAAACAATCCATGCTAATATGTACAAGGCCTCTACTGTAAGGGACCTATACATTTTGCCCTCCAATGACACAGAAACTTTTTCCTGGGCTCAAAAGCCATCATAGTTCACCCTGAGGCCTTGACTGGCTCTTAAGTTCCTTGCTAATTTTGACAAAGAATGAAATCTGATTTCAAGTCACAATCAGTAATGCGGACCTCGCAGACCATGCGGGATCATGACTTTCAGGTCCGCGAAATGTGGTCCGCGTTTTAGAATTTTCCTATAGAGTAAAATTCTAAAACGCGGACCTTTATCTCACAGACTTTTTTGTAGGTCCGCGAAATTAAGGTCCGTGTCTTAGCTATAGAGTGAAATTCTAAAATACGCACCTTCATTTTGCAGACTTTTTACTAAATTTTGAAAATTTGAGACGAAACAATTTTTTAAAAATATAATTGAATCATTAAAACAAGAATTGGATTTTTGGAATCACCATGAGAATAAGATACAGTAGGTAATTTTATCATTGCGACTTCCACAAACTATGTGGCAGCATTTGCTCACCATACGAAGTTAGGTCCACTCTTTAGCAAAACGTAAAGGATACAAAATCTCTTTGGCATATTAATAGAAGGAAGTTGTGGAGGTGTGCAAATTCACAAGTTGTAACCTAAGGCTTTAACCTAGGATTTAGCCCTGTAACAAAATCCCAAATTGCGGTCTTTATTTGACGGACATTTTAATAAGGGCTCCCATTGAAGTTTTACATGGGTCTGGCAGACTTTTGCAAGCTATAAATTTGCTGAAATTCTTAGTTTCTTATAAAAAATACTTTCAATGATAATTTCTTTCTGTCTCTATCTCTCCTGTGAAGGCATCATTGACTGTAATCCCCGCTCGTGGGAGATGGACATGACCTAGAAGGCCTCAGCAATTGTTCGAACGGAAATGCGATGGAGACTCTGTCCAGGTCACTTCAATCTGCCATGAGTGGGGATCAAAGATTTGTTTGAAAGCAGGAACAGCGCAGTGCGACAAAGAACAACAGCAAGTATGTGCAGGGGCGGTGCCAGCCCAGAAAGAGTGGGGTGAAACAGAGATAGAATTGATGGCCAGAAGGTATACCGAACGATTTTTATGTCGTTTTTGCTTGGGAATGAATACCGGCCGGAGGAAAGTGGGGTGGACATGTCCTCCCCAGTCAACCCAGTGGCGCCGCCCTTGAGTATGTGCAACATTAAGAAATACATGCAAGATAATCAGGGGGAGCACTCGCTATTATCAGGTGACGGGTCAGACACTTTTTGGGTTTGCGAAATGTTGTCTGGTATACCCTCGTGTACGCTATTTGGTGCATGATTGGTATATTTTGTGGGTTGCTGATGAAAACATTTGACAAGGTGAGTGTTAGGCTGAGTTTTTCAACAAAACATTGCAGCGAAGTTGCCGAAAAAAGCCATGAAATCTTTAGTTTTTGTATCATTAGGCATTGCGTGTATTTTTGGGTCCTAAAAATGTCCAAAGTTTAGTATGTTTTTGGATTTTTCAAAAATATGCTGTGTCTGACCCCTCCGTCACATTCCAATAGAAGTCCCCATGGGGTAAGATATCAATAATTCGTCCAGCCATGCAGTGGCATCATGATGTGATACTGCCATGAACCTCGCAATTCTCACAATTAGAAAAATTTGATCTGTGATCGCCAGGCGAAAGGGTGCTCGCGCTGTCTCCACGAACAATTGATAAAAACCAAAATAATGTTAAAAGATTGAAGGAAGGTTAGAGTACACCTACAGCTGTGGCCAAGAAGAAAATTGAAAGATCATCGGCATGCGCGCGCACGCCAAAGTTTCCTAACGGTTTCTTTGGTTGCTTGGCAACATCAGCCATTTCTTGGCCAGCAATATTGTTAAAGCCTCGTTATCAAACTAATGTATTCAAGAGGTTTGAAATAATTATCTCTTAGCGTCTTGAAGAGCGAGCCAAAAATCCGAGTGGTTGTTTGGGCCTAAATCTGCGATCGTCGAAAAAGTGGTGATGCAATCAAAATTTTTCTTGAATTCCTGGAGAAATCAATTTGATAACAGTTTGGTCATGTAAGTAGACGAAAGTTTGATCTTTTATTTCCTTTAAAGCTCATTATATTTCCGACTTCTTTATCAGAAATACACGGTTTGAAAAGTTTGATGAATTCCACGAATTTGAACCGAAGGCCTGTTAGAATCGAAGAATTGACTTCCACGTAAACAATAAGGCGTAACAGCTGTGCAGATGAGATAGGCCATGAAGATTGAATGCAAACTAGACTGTCCTCAGCTTTGAAAGGAGAATATCAACTACCCCAAATAAGGAAGGGGAATAGTGTACCCTGAAGGTGTCAGCTAATGATTGGCTGAATGAAAAACGTGGCATTATGATGTGATACCTGAGCCATACCGAAACTACAAATAGACTATACCTAAACGTCATAGGAAGATGTATTGGAAGTAAAACTGCTGACTATCCCTATCAGGTGATAGGCCTAACATCCCTCCTCTATATTCGACCTATGTCAAACCTTCCCTGATTTAGACTCACATTTAGGCTAGCCAAACTGTCCACCTAAATCAGTTAAGTCCAAAGAAAGGCAGTGTTGGGCATAAGTTGAATACTCATGAAACAAAACAAATCTAAGAAAATTACAAGTGCTACAAAGTGCTACACGATTATCTGCTATTTCAAAAGAACAATTATTATTAAGTTACAAATGTGTTTATAAAACAATCCTCCAAATCCAAAGGAAAATTGTTGTGTGTTGTGGTGTGTAGGTTATGCTAAAGGTATGTGTTTGGATAAAAGATTGGTAGCTTGAACCCGGATGTCTAGGGGAACAGTGAGATAAAGAAGAACTGCATCAGACTTCCAATCCCCAAGTACCTTAATAGGTTCCAGAGGAACGCCAACCTGAAAGGCCAAGGAGGCACCCCCACGATGAAAGGAATGGGAACCAAAGTCCATGCCTTGGAGGCCACAGTTCTTTGCTAACTTACCCAGCAATTTGAACGGGCTAGGAAGATCCAACAATGGAAATGTTTATTATCATACTCTGCAGTCTCTTGTTACTTTCATGGCCTTACACTTATATGTGAATAAATTTTATTTTATGATTTGAATCAAGGAAAGAAGCATATATTTGTGGATTTTTGACATAGATATTTCTCGATTTCATTTTCATTCAGCGAGGGGACAGTATTGTTTACAAGACTGGGTTTCTAATGCCGGGTGCTGTTCTTTGATCAGTACGAATACATTGAATTGTGCCTGGCCAGGTAACTGTGACACGCACTTAATTCTTGCACGTTCACCAATCAACCATGAGTGCTAATGAGGATGTGTCAGCTAAAGATATAAACTTGGGTCCAGGGTCATATGGTCGTAAGGTCTGGGGTTGTAGGGTCCGGTTAACCCTATTTTAACTGGGGGGGCGTCTTTCGCCCCCCCCCCCTCTTGAACTTTTTTTAATAGCTCCTAAACGATGATAGCTATGGCACTGAAACTTGCCGACTTTCGACTTTTCCTAAAATTTAACTGGCAATCAGAAAATAAAAATTTAAATGCTTATTGTTAGACCACGTGACCACCAGATGCCCATATTTGGAGAGTGGTCACAAACAAAATCGTGAAAACTGCTCTAGTTTCTCTTTTTTGTGCCGAATCTCGTCAATATATGTACCATTCAATTTGTCTCGATGAGTACTTTCATTTGATATATGATTTATCTATATTTGCTGATGTCAGCAATTTATAATTTCTATGACATCATACATCTTTATGATGTCATATTTCTAATGAATTAGCAATTTTTATATGAAAAATCATGTAATGACTTGAAATATTGATAGAAATATTTGATTTCACTCAAATTATGTGAAATTGATTATGTTTAAGGTTGATAACCCCTATTAGAACCAAATTTTTTCCCTGGTGCCTTAGCAAAGAAACCAGGGTATCATTGAATTCCTAAGAAAAAGTTGTACTGAATGATGCATTGTAATGTCATATTTGCATAATTAATTTTGCATAAATTATGCATTCGCTCATATTTTGTTGTCAACTTTAACCAAGAGCTATGTGATATTAATGCGTTCATTAGTGGTATCCTTTGGCATACAGCATGGTAATAGATAGATCTAGGGCACTGAACCAAAAAATTTGAATATTTATGCTTATTTTATATTTTTTGGAAGTATTTAAGAAAATTATGCCAAGATATTAGTCACGCATGGGTGACTTTCATTTGATATGCCTGTCCTAAATGTTTGATTTTCAATCTTTTGGTTCAGTACCCTGGCATAACTAATAATCTGCCAAGGAAACAAATTCTACTGCAATGTCATGTATAAAACCAAAGTTATGGCTGTTTGAAAATTTATAGCAAGCAAAAAACAAGTTTTGAGATAGAAGCACTTTAAACTTCTTTCAAACAAAAATTGAGATACTTTCGCAGTTAAAGTACACCTCAACCATTGAAAGTTAAAATGCTCCACTTGAGTATGAATCTCCACCCTCTGCTTCCTTTTCTGCATCAAAAAATCCCTTTCTCTTGGCTCTGAGCCTTTTTCTTTGCTGTTTTGTAACAAGAGATTTCTTGACAGTTGCGTTCATTTGTCTTCTTCTAGTTCTGGATTCACAAATCAGTGCTGTATTTTTTCCTCCTTTGATGCCTAACTTATCAAGAACATTGACCACACCTTCTGCTCCTTCATTGTAGCATAAAACTGCAGCACAAACACCTAATTCTACAGTAGATCTTCCAGCATAAACTGACTTTGGACACTTTTCCCAAACTACATGATTGGATGCTTCATTAGCGTTTTGTGTCCTGCCATGGAGACATTTTGAAAGTAGGTCATCTTTGCTTAAATCTCTGAAAATTGGCTCTATCTCTTCTTTGATAACAGCTGGAAGACTGACCTTTGCCTTATGTCTGTTTGTTTTGTTTATCTGATCAAGTTGCCACTTGCACCATGAATTCTCTGTTCTTGGACAAAATCTGTGGCGCACTTCTTCATTAACATTGCAGCAATGATACAAGACAGCCCCAACAGCTTTTTTCATACCATATAAATCACCTTTATTCTGCCTTATTGCCATCCCAAAATAATTTTGAAGAGTATTTATGGCAACATCTGTAAGTCTCCCTCTCCCTCCTATGCTTTTCCCATCACTGAGTGTTTTGCCTTTCAGTGTACTCCTAAGCTTTCGCAATCTGGTCCCTAAACGTTTCTGAATATGACCCACACATTCAAGCTTCTCAATCATAACATCAGGTCCATAGGGACAGCTCTCAACAACTTTACCAAAAGCCTCTGTGTCTCCATCCCCAATGTACTGTGTGAACTGAAGCTTGCTCCTTTCCACAGATCTTTTGAAGATTTCAACTGCACCAGCAGCTTCCATAGCCCCAGATGAGGCTCTATGGTTGATTTTGCAGCAATGACCTGCTTTCCACTCTTCATACTCGTCTGTCCCTTTCTTACGTTGCCAAACTTCACAAGCTTTACAAAATTTGCTCATAACATGGAAGTCAACAACCTTTCCATTTGTTGAGGTAGCCACGACAACTCCATTTAAAAGTGTAACCAAGAAAAGGTCAAATCTGGAGTCAATGTCATGGATTTTCTTCAGAATTTCCTACTTTTTTCTGCAGGTTCAGTGAAAAAAGTAGGTGAAATTATTTTCTGAATCGGTCATGTGGTTTAGGAATTATGACCGGTTAAAGTTTTGAGAAATGCGGTCAACAACGAATGACCGGTTGAGACCAGAATTCACTAAAACCAGTTCTATGTACCCTACAGAGTTGGGAATAGGCTCATTTGAAAGCTCTTGCTGTCCAGAAACTGAAAGTTCCACTATGAAATCTTCATTGTCTATGCCTGAAAGCCTAAAAGTGCAATGAAAGTTTTGACCTTTGACCCTGACCGGGAGGCAATTTTGAAATTCGAAAAAAAATTTCCTTCAGGTAGTGCAGGTCATGAACAACATTCTCTGAAGTTTCAAAGATGGGCTGATCATGGGTCTAGGAGCAGTGCCCTCTTGACCACTGACCAGTCAGAAGCCGTTTCGAAAATTTTGAGATTTTTCAAGATCTGAAAATTTGCTAATTGAAAAACTTGAGGTGATAAGTAGTGGAATTTCTCAACAGAGGTTTAAGCTGATTTAAGTGATGTTTTCATGATTTCAGTTTTATACCAGTGGGGTACCTTTGCCGTTGAAAGACTTTATCTTGAAACTGGAGAGTAATGATAATTCTAGGTGCACATTGCTTACTTTAAGGAGAATGTGTAACTTGGAGTGTATTCTTTTTCATACACTTGTAACAGGAGTTGCTAGTTTTATTTTCTTTTATTATGATATACAGTATGTAGAAGATAACTTAAAGCATCTCCCAAGGCTAAGCCTTGTTACAGTGTTTTCAAGCCTCTCATTATGGGAATAGTTAATCCATGTTGTGACTCAACTTAATTGTGGCAGTATTGTATGTCTTGCTATTTCCTGCCAAGGAAATACAGCAGGAAATCACAATATCACATGAACACTCCTGTTGAACAGCTGGGAGGTGATATGTCACTTTTAAAGGAAGTCAGATATCATTTCACAGATTTACTAAGATGCTGAATAGATAGCTATGGAATTTTAATTACCTCATGAAATCTGGTAGATTTCACAATATAGATACAGAGTGCTGAAAATTTTCCTCAGTTTGAAGACACATTGAGGGAGGAGGATGTCGACGTTTGACCAGAGCTCGAGTGATCATAAACTAAAGAACATGAAGAAGTATTGCTGTGATCCATTTAAAGAGCACTCAGCTAAAAAAGTAAAAGATCTGAGACTTGTAACAAAAGAACAAGCTGCACGACATCCATCATTGGTGCAGATAGGAATGAAACTATGTTGCCCTTGTAGGAAGAAGTTGGCAAAACGGCAAAAAGAGACATTGGCAAATCAAAATCAAGTGGACACCTCTTCTTCAGAAAGTCTGTCGTCAGCTGAAGACGAGGTACCCAATGAAGAGATATTTGTCTCACCAGAATTTGAATTTGAAACATTGAATCAGTCTCTTGTACTTATTGGCGAGAGTCCATTGAACAGGCAAATGGTTCAAACAAGGGTTAAATACCTACCCAAGAAAAGGAAGAGAGCTCAAACAGTTTTAGCAAAAAAGTTTGATGCAGTGAGAGGAACGCCAAAGTCATCAAAAGAGGAAATTTCATCTGAAGATGATGATGCTGATGATAAAGAAGGTCAGATCATTGAAAAACTTAAAGAGAGATTCCACACCGCAAAGAGCCGAAGTGAAAAAATAGTTGTTTTGACAATCTTTGGGCAAACATGGAGTCGTAGGAAAATGATGTTGGAGTTTGGATGCTCTCAACGAATGGCAACTCAAGCCAAACACCTTGCAATCCAGAAGGCATCTTGGCAACCCCAAATCCTAAAGCAGGGAAGCGCTTGGCAACTGAAACAACCTCGTCCATTGAAGCATTTTACAGACATGACGACATTAGTAGGGTAATGCCTGGGAAAAAGGACTGCTTTAGCATTCTGCGAGATGGAGTGAAGACGCATGTTCAAAAGAGACTAGTCCTAGGAAACCTTAAAGAAGTTTATCAGCAATTTAAAGAAAAGAATCCAAACACGAAAATCGGATTCTCAAAGTTTGCAATGCTACGGCCAAAGGAGTGCGTCCTAGCTGGTGCAAGTGGTACTCATTCTGTTTGTGTATGTACAGTACATAATAATGTAAAATTAATGATGAGCAATGCAATGATGGAAACTATGACAGCAGAAGAAGCAGTGCCTCTCAAGCACTATGGTCACGCACTGGCTATGACAATGTGTAATCCAGCACTTCCATAATGTCATTTGGGTGAGCGCCTTGTTTGTCCTGGGAAAGAACCTCTTAAAGACATGTTAACAAAATGCTTTGAAGAGAATGATGTTGACGAGGTTGAATTCAAGCAATGGGTCTCAACTGACCGGTCAAAGCTTGAAACGATGGTACAGCCAATTGATGATTTTATTGACACATTTTTGGAAAAGTTAAACAATCTTCGACGTCATGATTTCATTGCAAAGCAACAGTCAAATTTCCTAAATGAACGAAAAGAAACACTAAAAGAAGGCGAGTTCCTGGTAATTGGGGATTTCTCAGAGAACTTCTCATTCGTTGTGCAGGATGAAGCCCAATCATTTCATTGGAATAATAGCATGGCCACTCTGGATCCATTTGTTTATTATTATAAGGAGAGCGGAGAAGTCAAACACAGCAATTTTGTACTTCTGTCAAACTGCAACATTCACGATACTGTTGCTGTCCATCTCTTTCAAAGGAGACGAATAAGTCATCTGAGTACTAAATTTAATTTGTTAGCTAAGATAATATACTTTTCTGATGGCTGTGCAGGCCAATATAAGAATTGCAAAAATTTTGTTAATCTTTGCCTGCATGAAGAAGATTTTGGTGTTCCTTGTGAGTGGCACTTCTTTGCTACTAGTCATGGCAAGGGGCCCCCTGATGGCATAGGTGGGACAATCAAAAGAGAAGCCACTAAAGCAAGTCTCCAGCGTCCTGATAATGACCAAATCCTATCCCTTCACCAGTTGTTCCAATTTGTAGAGGCCAATCTGAAGGGAATAAATGCAGAGTTCGTAGATTCTGAGGAGAGGAGTGCAGAAGAGCGACTTCTTATCGACAGGTTTGCAACTGCCAAAACTATTGCAGGCACACAAAAGCTCCACTGTTTTATCCCAATATCAAGATCTTCATTGGGTGTTAAAGAGTACAGTGGCAGCAGCACATCTAGAGATGTGTCCATCAGAAAGGGAGGTTACGAAGTTGTCAAGGACAATCAGATAAGAGGGTATATTGCTGTCGAGTATGATCGCGAATGGTGGGTCGCATATGTTATGGAAGTTCATCCTGAACATTGTGAAGTGAAAGTCAGCTTTTTGCATCCACGTGGTCCAAATCCATCTTTCTTTTACCCACGACATGCAGAGATCCTTGTAATTGATACTTCTGATGTACTTACATCACTTGACCCAAAAACAACCAGCGGTCGCACATACACTATATCTAAGGATGAAAGTCAGCGAGCAACACTGACCCTGCAAACAAGATTTAATCAAGGTTGAAACTTATAAACGCTAAAAGTCAGCTAGGAACTGAAATTAGAGCAGTATTCACAATTTTCCATTGATTTTTACATTTTAGGCTTGGTGAATTGGAATAAGCTTAATTTTTGGTAAAATCCCAGCCTGATATTTCTTCTAATAGATCCCCTTAAAAACACATATATCTATATTTAGAGAAAAACCTCTTACTGTCTGACCTGACATTCAGTAACCGTGCATTCATATCATTGCTGATGAATCTAAGTGGAAATATCACTTCATCCCCTTTTCTGTCATTGGTTGTTCTCAAACTAAGAGGACTACAAGCTCAGGTTCTCCTTAAAGTAAGCAATGTGCACCTAGAATTATCATCACTCTCCAAATTTCAATATAGAGTCTTTCAAAGGCAAAGGTACCCCACTGGTATAAAACTGAAATCATGAAAACATCACTTAAATCAGCTTAAACCTCTGTTGAGAAATTCCACTACTTATCACCTCAAGTTTTCAATTAGCAAATTTTCAAATCTTGAAAAATCTTAAAATTTTCGAAACGGCTTCTGACTGGTCAGTGGTCAAGAGGGCACTGCTCCTAGACCCATGATCAGCCCATCTTTGAAACTTCAGAGAATGTTGTTCATGACCTGCACTACCTAAAGGAAATTTTTTTTTGAATTTCAAAATTGCCTCCCGGTCAGGGTCAAAGGTCAAAGCTTTCATTTCACTTTTAGGCTTTCAGGCATAGATAATGGAGATTTTATAGTGAAAATTTCAGTTTCTGGACAGCAAGAGCTTTCGAATGAGCCTATTCCCAACTCTGTAGGGTACATAGAACTGGTTTTAGTGAATTCTGGTCTCAACCGGTCATTCGTCGTTGACCGCATTTCTCAAAACTCTAACCGGTCGTAACTTCTAAACCGTATAACTTAGACCACTGAAATTTTCAGGAATTATATATTTCATCTGCAGTAAACTAGAAACAAAATTTGAGGGAAATACAAAATGTTGCCATTTTTTTGCTGGTTACACTTGATATGGAATGTCCCTTAATGAAGAATAGCCCCTTTTTTGCCATGTCCCATCAATGGCAACTGTAGCATCAACCACTGCATCTTGATTTGTACCAGCTCTAATGTTTTCACATTCTTTAAGCATGCTGTCTTCAGCAGCAGACTTGTAGGCACCAAGAAGTTTCTCATTGATTTTGTCATAATTCTTTCTTGTCATTGGTGGAGTTAAATTGGTACATTGACAAAATGTTTGCAGGGCATCAAGTCCCCTACCAATCTCCCTAAAGCCAATGATGCACCTGTAATTTATCTCAAATGCATTTCTGCCAGGTGTGCCTGGGTTTTCAATTTCCTCTGAGGTGAAGAATTCTTCTCTCCATTGACATGTGAAGCAGCTGATTTCAATGTTAACGGCAAGTCCAGCTTTCTTTGCATTATTAACTTTGATTTCAACATTTCCACTACAAACTGGGCACTTACAAATCTTTTCTAACACATTCTTCATTAATTGAAAGTTCATAATGAAATTGAAATTACTTCCATCCTTTTGTCGATTTTCCAAACAAATCTTTGGTCTTTTTGCTGGGGTCTCACCTTCATTGACAATAGGAACTTCTGTGGGCCTAGGCCTTGTTTGTTGACTTCTTGTACTCTCTGCTTCTGTTCTTGATGAGACATAATAGCTATCAACAAACTGGTTGCCTTTAAATACTTTCCTCATAGCCTTATGCTTTCCAGAGTGTTTTCGTTGATTTTTCTTGTTTCCCATGCCCAAAAGATCGATCAATAAGATGCGAAAAGTTTCGAGCAAACAGGAGATCAACAAGCAGAGAAGCAGCGAGGCGAGAGCACAAAGGGCTGTTTGAAAATGAGGGATTTTGAGGAAGAGAGGCTCTGTACATACCACAGGTGGTCTATAGCAAATTTTAATTCCATAGGCACTCCAGAGGTGGACGATGGGGGCAACTTACCCCTCTTGCAAGAACAGACTTTGTTGCTAGGGCGTTGCTAAGGAGTAAAGCATCGTACATGGGTGTGTTTTAGTTCATTTTTTGAGAAAGCGGAGCATCCTACGAATTTATTACCTCATAATTCGGATTCTGCAGACATTTTTTCATTGGATAACTTGAAATGAAAAAATTGATTTTTTGATGACCTAATAGGGGTTATCTACCTTAAGCATTATTATCGAGGAAACAATTTTGCATTGAATCAAATTACCGTTATTTAATTAGTTAATTAATTAGGAACCACGAATATTCATATAAAACTGAATGAAATCTCAAACTAAGGCTATCAAGTAAGCATTTGGATAGTTTTTGGCCTATTTTAGCCAATTATTGAATGTAAATCTAATTGTTTTTCATGATAGCTCAATTTTGTCAAAATTGGCCCTATTTTTGGTTGCCTAGCAACCAATCACGTGATTAAAAATTAACTGAGGCGATTTTTGGATTCTCCTTTGTTTAGTTATAACACAGGGCAAGTTTCATTGTCATAGCTATTATGGTTCCGAAGATAATTAGGGGGCGGAAAAAGCCCCCCCCCAGTAGAAAATCACTTTTTTTCACCCGGTTAAAACAGGGTTAAAGAACATCCCGATGTTAAAATCTGAGAAATTAAGATCCCAGATATTAAGATCCGAGAAATTAAGATTGGAGATATTAAGATCCCAGAAATTGAGATCCCAGAAATCAAGACCCGAGAAACTAACATCCCAGATATTAAGATATTGAAAATTAAAGCCTGAGATACTGAATAGATGTCAAAACCAGAGATGGGAATTAGCGATTTTGATCTAATTTGATGCGCTGACTTCGCAACTTGATGTGATACAGGGAATTAACGGGGTCTTCTGCCTCGTCTTCATTAATTTAGCCTCATTTTTGTGCGATCTTAATCGCAATGATAAAGCAGTGTTATTCGGTGGCAAAATTGATTAAAATAATCAATTCCAAACAGTTATAGGATGCTGAATCCAAATTTACCTTCCAATTTAAAATTTGGAGGTTCTGAAACCTCGTTCTGGTCTAAAACCTTGTTTTTGTGTTAAGTAGCACTGTTCAAACCTGAAATGTTCTAGATCCGTAGCACTTACTAAGACACTCTAATGTATGATCTCCCAAAGAGGCGCGGTCTACTAAGGGCTTATGGCATCTTCCAATTCTCTGTGTTATTAGTCTTTACATTTTATGGGACATAAACAAACGTCAAGTCAAAAGCTTTAAGATATGCAGAGTCAATTTCTGCCGTTTCTGTTCAAAAGTCATCAATATTTTCAATCTCAATATACATGTCATCCAGAAGAAACTCGTTGATGTCATCTGGATACCAGTTGTCATTCCAGACCATGTTTCCATCTGCATCCCACCCATACCTTTCTAGACTCTCCAAATGCATCACCAGATGATCTGCTTGTCTGAATGTAACCTATGTAAGGTAGCCTATGTAACTTGCTCACATTATATGATAAGGAAGGTTGCTCTTTACATTGAGGCATCAGGCTAAGGTTCACAATCTTCTCATCCTTATTGAACTTTTGCAGAAAATTTTTCGCCGAGTCTCATTCACAGACAGTAGGCGAGGATGACCATACAAAAGGCAGACAAATTTTTCCAATCCATGCACTAATTCCTCTAATAATATTCACTAATAATAATGGATTATTACTCATTCAATCACTTTAGTTGTTTAATCGCAGGCATTTCTCGTTGTGGCATGTAATTTGAGACAGAGTAGTTTTAATCTCTATGTTCAATTGGTCTCGGGGTAGTCTTAGCCTCTTGCTCCTCGGGGTATCGTTCTAGTAGTATTGTATAGTTGTATAGTAATTTTGTAAAGTAGTGTAGTTTGTAAATTTACATTGTAATTTTTTAGATGATATAAAAAAAAACTAATTCCTCGCTTGGGGCCACCCATCACAGAGAGAAGCAAATAGATCAACAAACTCAGTCTTCTTGTCTTACTGCTTTCCACACTGTTTGCTTTCCCTTTGGAAAAAGCATCATACATAATCATTCCCTGAAAAGGCATGCATTCCCATCTTCTTGTCTTCCCATCTTCCTTACCATTGTCAATCAACATCTGCACGTTGGGAAATTTGTGTCCCAGAAACAAGACAACAATATCAGTATTGCCAGACGGATACCGTATCATTGCAGTTTGGCCAGGTTGCATTGTATTAGAACAAACAAGTGCAACAAGCTTTGTGTCAGCTTCTTCATGACCACTCATTAGCTCATGTTATACCTCTGCCGCAGTTTGGGTGATCTTCTAACAATCCACCTTGTTAGAAAAAGAAAAAACTTTTTGCCCCAGACTCTCCTTGCCATCTTCAATTGACTGCTGTATCAAGTTGAATAGCATCTCTTTGTTGTCTCAATTTTTCAAGAAGTTATCAAAGAAGTTATCAGCTCTTGAAGGATCGATGGTCCCCTGTTGTTCTATATGAGTAAGAAAAACAAAAAACAATGACAACAACAGATATCGTTTCTTTCCTTGTATTAAATTACTTGGAAGGTACTTGGGTGTGTCAAAAGTTCCATTGCCCCAAGAAACAAAACTTGAGAGACTTCAGCACTGAGTCAAGCGAGGGGCATTTATCACTTGTTCAAAAAAGTGTGCAAGAGCTGTTCAGAACGAAAGGATTTTACGGAATTGGAAGGATTTCTCTTGGAAACCAAAGAATTTTTGTGGATCCAAAGATGTACGAGACTGTTGGATGTGAATAGGCCCTTTGGAGACAAGTTCAAGCTTCTTAGAAACAGAAATCGAGAATGCGCATATCTTTCTAGGATTTTGCGTGAGAAACCAGTCATCTACTCTCGACTCGAGGGGCATTTCACTCATTTGAAAAGCGTACAAGATATTTTAGAACAATGTGATTTTTCACGGATCTTTGAAAACAAAAGGACTTTTGTCAAAAGCGTACGAGATCCTTTGGGATTGAAATACCCATCGCTTGACTCTCTGCTTTTAGTTTGCTTATGCCTATATCACTGAAAATTGAAGTGAAACTTCAAATTTGAGGAGTTGCATACAAGTTTTCACAATGGCTGGTAAACCTCCTTCCAAACTCCCTGAGTCACATTCTCGTAAAACAGTCGTTCATTGTTGTTACCTGGATTCCTTTGAATGTGTCACATAGAGGCCGTCTGAATTTTGCAAAGGCTATGGCCTAATTAGATTTCTCCTAAAACACGCCTTCCTCAATACACACAATTAGCAAGGCACCACTGGCAATTCCACAAGCATAGAAAACTAAGGGCAAAGGAATGTATTGAGCGATCACATAAAATGCCATGAACTGATTCCTTGAAGTGGCCGCTGCAAGCACATGCTGCCATCAGCGAAGATACTGATATATTTTCTTTAACAAACTATTATTATGGCCAGCACTGAAAGTTTCTTAGAATTGTCAGACTTCGAGTACTCAGAGTTTCTTATGAGTGTCTTTAAGGCTCCATAATGAGTTTGATTTTGTGCCCTTGTTAACATTTCAAACGCTGTTTTTGAAGCTGTTCCAATGTTTGGACATTACTCAAGTACTTTCTGTCTGAGTAAAATGAATCAAGAAAAGTGTGAAAATAAAGTGAAAATCTGTTAATTATTTCCTTTTTCAAAGAAATAGCTTCGTGAGAAATATTTTGCCAGCCCTGGAGTTTCTAAAATTGTTGACTATCTGAGAGTTGAGTTTCTTATGAGCAGTTTCTTATGAAAAAATATGCGAAAATGTGTGCGGCTTCTAGTACATCGTACCATTCTATTTTTATGCAACAAGAGACAGAAAATAACACCCATGACCCAAATTCGGGAATTTCTCTGCAGCGATGTCTCCATTAATATTTCCTCTTGGAAGGATAAGTATGTTATGGATTCCAGATCAGTGTTCTGGACTTAGAAAAACTTCTTGTTTCTCTACCTGAAATTTTTCTTTCTCCATATCTGATAGCATTTTAACATAAATGGTCCAGTTTCGTATCAGACAAATACTAATTTCTTCTTATCTGCTAAATCCCGTTTTGCCCTACGTTTTAAAGCGACGAGGGGTGTATCACTCTTCTGAAATTTTAGTCAGAAGTGATACGCCCCTCATTTTGTTGTCAAACTTTTAAATTAGCTGCCATTGTTCATCTTTTACAAGAAAAAATGCAACACCCACCTCACGCTGTATCGCTATGGGCATTAGCTTATACAAAACTCATTTGCACAAGATGTTACAAGAGTAGGCTCCTCGCCTCCAGCCAGAGCCCTTTGGCCTGAAACCTGCATTTTACCAACCTGCAAGCCTGCGTTTTACCAACCTGCAAACCTGGGTTTTACACTTGCCGTTAAAAGAACTGGGATCACCTGTTCCTTGCTGATGCTTCATTTTTGAAACAGCAAGGACGATGTCTTTTTCTAAATAATTTTCCACTTATCGGTTTGTCCTGTTCTTGTTTCCTTAGCAACTTATTCACGTTATTTGAGATGCCATCAATGGGGTGTATGTTACAGTTAAGTTTATAGATTGGCTTGCTGAAATCCTTTTCAAGTTTCCTCACAACACAATGGTTAACTGCTACCCTGTATGTCAATATATTACTGATATTCCCCTTAACCTGTCTTACCATCTCTTTTTCATCAACCCTTTCAAAACTTGAATAATTCTCTATGAGGTTGCTAACTGTCTGCAAAATACATTTGGAATAATCCTCTGTGGTGCCCCCTCTTTGACGTTGTTGGGAGTTTTTAGTATTTTTCATGAAAGTGTATCAGATTGTTTGAATTGATTTGTCCCTTGCCTAAAGTCCTCGCCTAAAGTTAGCAAGGGGCGCATCACAAAGATCTTACACACCTTTGGCAAAAATCCTTCAACCTATGAAACTCTGCATTCAAAAAGGATATTGGACTGGCATGTTAGACAAAAAGATCTGTCCATGAGAGATTTGAGTTACTAAGGAGACTGCCAGGGAGATCACATAGTTTACCATTTAATTGTTAGATGTAGAGAGCACCTAGGGATTAACAAAGCAGGTCAAAAGATAAAGTCTAACTCCTCGTCCATAGGGGACCACATTTCTAAATTTGGCCACAAAGCATCTTTTGATGACTTTGAAATTATTAGCAAAGCAGACAATCATTTTGACCTTCTTATTCACGAGAGTCTTTTAACAAAACGAGACACGCCCTCTTTGAACTCCCAAACGTCATCTATTCCCATGGTCTTATTCTGATTTTGCCTTATTAGGTCTTGTTTTTTTGTTTTTTTTTATCTCACATTTATCACTGGTTTTTTCTTCTTTGTTTTGTTGTTTATTTACCTTCTTAGGTATTTCTCCCTTTTGCATGCCGTGTTTCGTTTTAGTTTAAAAGGCCCTCGTGCACATATTTCTTTGCTGAAGATGACTCTAGCCAGAGTCGAAACGTTCTGAATTATGCCATAATAACTAGTTAATTAATTTTTTGCTCAACTGGACTGTCGAACTTTCTCTAATCATGGACTGTCAAATATCTCTTTAATGTAACTGGATTGTCAAAGTAACCGAAAGCAACAAAATGTCTTTTCTTATCGTCGTCCTCATCCTTCGATTTATAACAAAGCTGCTTTTCCCGGAATCATCATTAGTTTACCTACAATCTTAGACAAAAGTCTTGAGACACTTTGCTTTTTGGAGGAAATTTCAAGTTGCGATCCCCCCACCCCCCCCCCCCATTGCAATGTTGGAATCTGATGAAAATTCATAGGTGAGTTCAGACGTATGTGTTCTTCAATCAACCAACATTGCAATGGGGGGAGGGGGGCTGAGGTAGTAGTTTGGGTGCCTGAGAGGCATCTTTCAACACAAAACTCGCGTGTCTCAACGACTTTTGTCTAAGATTGTGTACGACTATGATTTCCCAATTCACGAGTCCGAGAAAGGAACAAAGTTCAGAAACAGTCTTTGGAGTCAACGTTTCTTTGATAGCTTGAACTTTCTTCTCATCAGCTTTCATGCCCTCAGCTGAAAATGTATAGCCATAAAAATTAAGGTTGGCTTTGTTAAATGTGCATTTTCTCTTCTTCAATGTGAGTCCTTTCTCACTGAGCCTCTGACAAACATTGCAAAGGGCTTGCTCGTGTTCTTGTTGCGTTTTGCCAAATATGATTATGTTGTCACTGAGAATGCGACAACCAGGAATCCCAGCGAGTGCTGTTTGAACTTGATACTGAAAGACTCCGGCAGCGGAAGAAATTCCATTTGGAACAGGATCCTTGTTCTTGGCTGTTGACACCTTCTTTCCAAAATATTCTAACATTGACCTCCTTTGCGTTGTTGGAGGCTCATCATCATCATCATCAGCGCCTTAAAGTGATCAAATTTGCTTGTCAAAACAAAAATTCATGGAGTGGGTAACCGTAGGGTGTGATTTTAACCAAAAGTAAAACGACCAAACACATACATACATATTTGCAGTTTTCCCGATGCTCTCTTTCTTGAAAAAATCTTGTACTTAGATCCTACTTTTGGTTTTGCATGTATCTTTTATAAGAAACTAGGAATCGGCCCAGAATTGAATTGTCCCCTAGAAACTAGGATTAAGATTTTTCCAGGGTCAGAGACCCAGAAAGTTGCCTCCCTCCCCATATTTTTAAAATATTTCAAAAAAACCTCTGAGAAGTTGCACAATAAGTAACTGCAAAAAGTCAAGATGTTCCATCATGGCCATAAAATTTCTCCTAACAGAGTTATTTTAAAAAAATTACTAGGGGGCAAATTTGCTCCCTCCCCCAACCAAAATAGGGTTACGGATTTTTGCTGAAATTCTTCTTGAAAACAAAATGATTTTTGCTAAAGGAGTACTAGACTTTTGGGGGTGAAACTGAAATACCCCTCGAAAGAAGCACTGAAATTACAGAAACTTTAGCATAAACAAATAGATACCAAACCTTGACATCTATCTGTTGTTCTGTCTATGGTCGCTGCTTCCTGTGAAATGAATCGCCATCGGTACTAAAGCAGTTGTTACAAGTAATGCTGCCTCCGTACCCCTCATCTTCCTCCTTAGACTTTCCATGGAATGCATGTACCGGTTACTTGCAAATCATGCACACATGTGCGTTGCCACACTCGTCATTGCAAACGCAGCACCGACGATCAGAATCTATGCTGTGCTCAGTGGCTCACTGCATATCTTCCGCCATTCATTGAGCTGGTTATTCAACTGAAACTCGAGCACCTTTCCAAAGTATGACAAATAAGAAGCACGTGTTCTTTTTCAATTGACAGAAGAGATTCCAAGATTTTGTCACGATTGAGATAAAAGTGAAGGAAGTTGTCACAGATGCGTCAACACAAGTTATTTGCCTTATGAGTAAGTTTTCAGTTACCTCATACTATCATCTGACTGCCAACTTGTTAGGTTTGTAGGAAGTCTAAAGTCAAATTTTTCAGGGAAAAGTGAACATCGATTATTGCCTTATGTATTCATTTTAGTAGGAGTTGGAAACAGCCAATACACAATATTTGTCTTGTGGTGTGCACAGGTTTTAATTACAAATACCTTGCAAACAGCAACAAAGTCAGCAGTGTGGAAAGATCATCAACACCAGGAAGACAATGGACTTTTAAATGCAACCAAGGGGCAGACAAATCATTTGCCATGGAAAGGCAGCTGTTTTAAACTTTAACATTCAGTTTCTTTAGCTTTTGAAAAGAATAGATGCATAGACATCACCCTGATTTAACAAATACATTAAAATGTAAGGACGATAAACGTGTGCGACATCTCCAACATGAGCATGCATGTGCTACATCTCCTCTTTTCTGAGGCACACAGCAACAATATACAACAGTATCTCTATTGTAAAAGACTTTCTTGTGTATCCACAGGATTGAAGAAGCCTTGTTAGGTGACTTAACATTTGAATATGTTGTACAAAGCTCATTCATGTATCAAAACCAGATTGATCAGGAGCAATTGAGCTCCTCATTTTGAGTAAGTGCCCAAAAAGTTTTGAAAGAGACTGAATAACTTTTCTCCTCAAGTGTTCTGTCAACAAAGAAATGCTCCATCAATAACCTACACTATACCCCTCTTTGAGATATTATTTAACCCTTTGAGCCCTACATTCTTTTTGCACGCGCTCTCTGCCCACCTGGATTGTTTTGCAACGCATCATCAAAATAGACCTCTAATTTTGACATGTAAAATTTGGCGCGAAAAAATTATCAAATCACTAAATGATGCATTACAAACTTGTTGAAAATTGTTTGAATTTCTTGTTTATTGACACTCCTCACTTCTGGCATCTCCATTGAAGTTGCAGGTGATATTCTCAGCATCTTAGGTTCCAGCTTCAAAGATCATCAAAACTGACAAGATTTGCTGATGAAGACGACCCAAAACTAAAACAAAAAGTTTGAGTAGGCCACTGTGTTCCCTGCCAGCATGAAATTTCTGGTTTTAAATGTCATGAGCCCTGCTTCAGTGGCTCAAATAAACATCTTTTGACTGTGTTCCCTTTCCCGATCAAACCAGCTTTAGACACATGACACTGTTTTTCCTTCCTGTTTCTCCTTGGTGCCAGTAAATTTACACGAAACCTTATCTGAAACAGCACAGTTCTAAAAAAATATCAATCAACTTTGAAGTAAGTATATAACTGCTCTACTTTGTAAAGATAAATTTGAGGATGAAACTCTGCTGTGGTCAGCGTGATTGGCATACGAATATCAAGACTTCCTTGCTACAACATTGCAGTTACTACTAGCTAGTAAGTAATAACAGCAAAGTAATCTCTCCTTGGTATTACAATGCAGTTACTGCTGGCTAATAAGTAATAACAGTAAAAATAATCTCTCCTTGGTATTACAATGTAGTTACTGCTCGCTCATAAGTAATAACAGTAAAAATAATCTCTCAGCAACTGAAAGGAAGAGAAACATATCTGATCAAAAGCAGTTGAGCCAATATTCTCATGATGTCAACGAAGTCATGCAAAACGACTGAAGACTTTGAAAGCTAATGAATGAAGTTCAGAAATTTGCTATTTTACCCTGTGCCTATTCATCTTTCCCCTGAAAACCTTACAGTCCAGCAAATTAATAGTCATGCAGTTCTTTTGTGCATTGAATTCTGTACAACCTGAGGGTGTATATCTCTCAAAACAAGGATATGGACACATTGCCTTTTGGCAAGTCTTGCATGTAAACTGAGTTTGATGCCGCTTGCCATTGGGGTGGTCTTTATCCTTCCTTTGAGAGCATACTACACACTCAGGCCTCGAAGTACCTTCCACTTTCCCCATAAAATGCCTTCCTGAAAGTCTCAGGGGGTTGTGGTCATCTTGAAATCTTCGTCCTGGCCTATGACTTGTCCTCTCATAACCATCTAGCAATTGCTCAATGAGGTTGAGTCGAAATTTACGGGAGCTGAAGACCCTGGGCTGATAGAAAGCCTGGTATATAATGCCAGCATTCACCACTGCTACCTCCAACATATCAAAGAAAGCTTTATTCCACCACTTTGTGCAGCGATGCAAGTTGACATTATATGCTGCCTTTTGATCAGCCCTGTCTACACCTCCCATACATTTTGAGTAAAGCTCAATGGCCTTGGGCTTGGTGATGAATCTCCAAGAATTTCCATTATCTCCTTGATCTGGCCTGCACCTCACTTTCTTTTCAAAAGTTTCACCATTGTGGAGGGTGGTCATCACATTCACTTGGCGCTTATCTGTCCAATTGATGAAAGTTATCTCACCATCTCTTGTGACAACTGGAGGCTCTCCTCTCTTTGGCTTTGATGTTGCAGCTTCATCGGGAACCCCCCTACGGTTTGTACAAAATGTGCCACATGCACCTGTTTGGTGATTTTTCAGCTCATCAAATAGTGCCGGGCTGCTGAAATAATTGTCCATGTATACATGGTGCCCCCTCTCGTAAAGAGAGGTGCCCCCTCATGGTGCCCCTTCACGTATGTCCCAGTTGTAGACGTGGCCGATCTCGCTTTCTGCCAAAGTCCAACCATTTATTCCCCACTTATGGGGTTTATTGGGCTTGTATTGCTTGAAATGAGTCCTTCCTTTGAAGGCAATCAAGGTTTCATCTACAGCAAGTTCCCTGCCTGGATAATAGGCCCCTTGCCACAGAGGCACAATCATGTCCAAAAAAGGCTGAATCTTGTGGAGACGATTGTGCTCAGGATGATCTTGTGGTAGGTTCTCCTTGTTATTCGACAAGTGGAGAAATTGCATTATGGAAAGAAATCTGTCCCTAGACATTATTTTTTTTAATGCTGGGAACTCAAAGAAATCGTGAGTTGTCCAATACAGACGGTAGGATGGTAGCTTCACAATTCCCATGAGAAGAATCATAGCAACAAAGGCCTTCATTTCCGGCACTGTCACGTCCAACCACTTGCCTGCATATGAATTTTGGCTTGGCTGATTACCAGCGGCTTGAAGCTTTTCGATTTCCTGACGTGCGTATCAATTTGTTTCAGTGACCATCAGCTGGAAAACTTCATCACTGAAGACTTTGGAAAATATCTCCAACTCTGAAGGGCTGTCTCCAAGGTTTGCCTTCACGCCAGTTTCCTCCATGAAGTCTTTGATACGCTCCGATAAAGCGATACGCTCTGATTGTTGGGTCTTCTTGACGTCCGCTGCTATCGGCCTCAAAGTTTCCTTGTGGGCCTAGGCCTTCTTCTTCGGCACTACTCGATGCACTTTCTACATCTGAAAACCAGTAAAAACTTTCGTCGTTGCTGACGGAATCACCAAACATCTCTCTGTACTGCTCTTCATTCAAAACAAACGGCTCCATGATTCAAATCAGCTGATTCGCAAGGAAAGCTACGTAGAATTCTCAAAACTTTCAAATCACTGTAACTCGAAAAATTTCACTGTAACTGTAATGTTTTAGCATAATTATAATATATTAGATATAATTAGAAATCACATGCAGATTAGACAGTTAGAGTTAGCGTAGACACTCCCTAAGCTGTCGGCCACGAGCACGATGTGTATCAGTTAAAATGAGCGTCTTAGGACAGTACATTTGCCGACAAGGATAAATACAAGAACGATAGAGTTATAAATCATCAGAAATACGCAATTGAGACTCGCATAACTGTTTCTCAATGGCAACGGCAAGAATCGATGTTTCTCCGCTCCCGCCGTTTGATCCTGTTTCCGATCCAACTTCAGTTGGCCAGCGTTGGACGCAATGGAAACGCCGTTTTGAAACGTATCTAGTTGCTGCAAATGTTAAAGATGATGCCCAACAGAGAGCTTTGTTATTATACCAAGCTGGTGCTGCTACTCAGGATATATTTGAAACACTGCCTGTTGCAGGAGATGAAGCGAAAGGCTACAAGACCGCTTTGGCGAAGTTAGATGCACATTTCGCTCCGCAGAAGAATGTTGACTTTGAAACATTTCAATTTTGTCAAGCTAAACAGCACATTGGGGAAACCACTGACCAATTTGCTATCCAACTCTGTAAGCTTGCCGCTCATTGCGAATTCTATGATCTGGAAAAGGAATTGAAATCAGCTATTATTCAAAACTGCCTGTCTAAACCGCTCCGCCGATACGCCCTGTGTGAAGAAAAGTTAACACTCGACAAGCTGCTCTCAAAGGCCAAATCGCTAGAAGCAAGTGAAATTCAAGCCAGAGACATAGAAGATAGTCTCGAAACCTCCGAATCAGCAAAGTTTGTCAAGGAACGCACAACCCAAAAGTGTCATCAGTGTGGATATGCCTTGCCACATCAAAACAAGCCTTGCCCCGCTTGCGGACAAAAGTGTCGGAAATGTGATAAAATTGGTCATTTTGCTAAAGTTTGTAAGAGCGGCACCAACTCTGCAGCCAACGAAAATCGCCGTCCGCAGACCGCCCAAAACAAGCCAAATGGGCCTAGGCAAGGACAGAAGCCACAAATTCGCCAAGTTCAACAAGACACAACTTCACCGGACACACCCCGAATCGCAAGATTCCAGCAGTGAAGACGATTTTATTTTCACGTGTGAAATACAGACCACAAGATGCCGCATGTTAAGGTGAAAATAAATAACACAACAATCAAAATGGTCCTCGATACTGGTGCATCTATTGATATTCTCAACGAAACAATATTCATTGCACTCCAGAAAACAAAAAAGATCGAGTTATCCTGCTCAAAGACAAAACTGCTTGCGTACGGTTCAAGTGATCAGCTCCCGATTCTTGGAAAATTTGATTCCACTATTGAAACGAAAGATAAGATAACGTATTCATGCCTACATGTTGTGAAAGGGAACGCTGGTTCATTGATGAGTTATAAAACAGCCTCTGCACTAGATTTGATTCACATCAAGGTCAACAAAGTCCAAACAAAGCAAAGCAAGCCAGTTACACTTCAAGATTTAGAGGATCGTTATCCCGCGATATTCAATGGCATTGGAAAACTCAAGGACTATGTTGTTAAACTTCACATTGACGAAAATGTTCAACCTGTCGCTCAAGCTGCAAGAAGAATTCCTTTCCATTTAAGGAAGAAAGTCTCCGCAACTCTCCGTGATTTAGAGAATCAAGGGATCATAGAAAATGTTGAAGGAGCGAGTACCCCATGGGTATCACCAGTTGTGATTATTCCAAAGAACGACGGAAGTGTTCGACTCTGCGTTGATATGAGGATGCCAAACCACGCGATTCAACGGGAAAGACACCCAAGTCCGACCGTCGATGACCTTATCAATGCGATGAACAGTGCAACAGCATTCTTGAAGTTAGACCTTCGTTCTGGTTATCACCAATTAGTTTTGGCAGAAGAAAGTCGACATATCACCACTTTCGCGACTCACAAAGGCTTGGTGAGATATAAACGTTTACATTTTGGAACTTCGTCTGCAAGCGAAATATTTCAGCATGTCGTTGCACAACAAATACACAACATTGATGGAGTTGTCAACATCAGTGATGATGTAATCATTTTTGGAAAAACACAATCAGATCACGACCGTGCACTGCATGAAGTCTGTCAGCGTTTCAATGATGTTGGTTTGACACTAAACAAGGAGAAATGCAAATTAAACGAAAGCAAGGTAGCATTCTTTGGATATCAATTTCATCTGAAGGAATTTCTGCGGATCCGAAGAAAATAGAAGCGATTCACACCGCTCCTCCTCCACAGTCAGTAAAAGAAGTTCGCAGTTTCCGCTCCGCTCCGAACAGGCAGTTTCGGAATGGCAACATACTGTGCAAAGTTTATCCCGCAGTTCAGTGACCTCAGTGAACCTTTGCGATAGTTGACAAAGAAAAACAGTAACTTCCGCTGGACCACCAAAGAACAAAATTCGTTCAACAACATCAAATCCGCCTTGACAAGTGAGACAGTTATGGCATATTTTCAGTCAAAGTCAAAGCAAACAGAATTATTTACAGATGCATCACCCACAGGTCTTTCAGCTATCTTATCGCAAAAGACCCCTGGCAAAGAAGATCGGAAAATTGTTGCCTATGTTAGTACCCTGGATCAGAGTATTTTTAGTACTGAAACAAAAAAAAAGAAAAAAATAAGGGGGGAAGGAAAAATACTCTGGAGACATGCGACAGCAATCTCGTTCTGGTTTCTCGGTTTAACCCTAACCCTAACCCTAACCCTAGTACCTTGGAAGGACTAATTTGAAACCCTAGGTCTAGCAGCAGCTCACGAAGAGTAGAGAACGCAAGCTCACACTCCTCTTGGGATGGAGAAACAATGAGGAAATCGTCTAAGTAAACGACGACCCCCTGGAACCCTTTGCGGTGCATCATGCGTTTGACGCTTTGTGTCAAGCGATGGAAAATGCCAGGAGATCTCCTACCCCCAAAGCAAAGACGTGTGTCATACAAGTAAGTAGGACTGTTGTCTCCTGAAAATGTCCACTTTAGGCCAGTAGCAGGGTAGTTAGAAGGGTGGATGGGCACTGACCTATAAGCGTGGCGCAAGTCTATCTTAGCAAGATAATATTCTGTATCAACCAGCTTGACAGCATCATCAATTGTTTGAAAATGGAACTTATCCAGGGAGGGGACATAAGAGTTAACCCCCCTGCCTACAGGCATGCTACAGTCATGAATAAGCCGTAATTCCTGACTGCCTACCTTGGGCACAGCACTGAGAGCACTAACTATAGTAGGCCTATTGGGGGTAATAACGTAATTACCCTCGGCTATCTCTTCCTGGAGAGTTTGTTCTACTTTATCTCTTGCTTCCGGCTTAGTTGATGAACTGTAATTGTCCATCTCTGCAGGAGATAAAGCAGAATCAGCTGGGATAAGTTCAAACCCATTGATGATGCCATCAAGCAAAAAGTCTTTATCTTCGTCTAAATCCAACTCAGCCATCCACCTACCCTTATTTAGGGGGGAGGGCACCCCCACCCCCTTCAGGAGTCACCCAGAGTTAGGCCCCGGGGAACCATGCTGAGTTGCTGGGTGGGAGTTGCTACAAGCCTTACCCTTAACTTTACGACTACAGACATGGGCAAAGTAGCAAGGGTTGTTCTGACAGCCTGTTGAATTAAATTTCCGGCAAATAACTTTGTTGTCAGCCGAATAGACAGCAGTGTTAGGCCCCACAAAAGGCTGATTAGATGAGGACTGGACAGGATTATTCTGCTTGGGCTTGGCTTTAGGCACAAGAGTGATCTGATGCAAGTGGGTGGAGTCATGACTCCATGGGAAACTATAAGTGGCCTGAAGCTGGCGAAATTCATCATCAAACTTCAGGACACTTGTCCATTCATACTTTCCTGCCAGCTCCATTATCTTGACAGTATAGGCAAGATAATCGCGCACGTCCCGAGAAGTTGGGAGCTTGCAGGAAAACAGAAGGCTGTGAAAGATTCGAGTGTTGGCTACCACCCACTGCGAAAGTGAAACGCTCTCGAGCCTAGGCCGTTGCTGCCCATAGGAAATTAGCAACCGAGAGCCCCCCATGTCAGATATTGTCTGCTCAGTCTCTTTTGGGACCAGGCTGGAGATAAAGTCCACAACTCGAAGAACTTTCTCACCTAATGGTACAGCTGTTGGAGCCAGAAACATGCCGGCATGCTGGTCACTTCATGCCAAAAACTGGTCGTGTAAAGACAGTTGCTGGTGGGCACCAGTTGCACTTGCAGCTTGAGGAATTTGCCAGGGCAGCAGGCTGGAGGTGGCAGGAGTCATAGATGGCAGTGACGTCCCTAGCCCGCCAATGGGCAGGGCCTGGCCAGGTTGAGAGGCTACTGATCCTGCGCCAAGAAGCGACGACAAAACTGGAGCTGCTGTTGCGCTGTGCTGCTGTCGTCGTGGATCACCAGAACTTAGGCCATTCGCTGATTTTTGTTGATGCGGCGGATGTTGCTGTTGTTGCTGTTGTTGTGCCTGTTGCCTCAGTTTCAGTACAGTAGCCTCCTTGTCAGCCACTTTCTTTCGCAGGCTGTCCAGTTCGGCAAGGCGGCGTTCTTCTAACGCGAGATGGCGGAGTTTGCTCTCAAGCGCCAGTCTCTCTGTATTATCTGTGTCGCCAGAGGAACCATTCTGAGATGCAGAAGGATTTATGGGCATCCCAAATCCAGCAAAGTGGACGTGCTGCTGTGAACTATGTTCGTCAAGAGTGGTGAAGGAGTCTTGATCGTCTTCTTCTCGATTGCCGTCGTCATCGTCTTCACTTTCATGGTCGGCATTGCCTTGACAGTGAGGGCCTGGTTGTCCCCAAGCGTGATTTTCATGAGGTACGCGGCAGCCGGTACATCGTTTTGTGCGGCGAGGCTTGCAGCTTGCATCTATCAAGGACGTGGTATCGACATCGGACGTTAGTGTAGCCATTAAATCAGGTGAAGAAACTGCTCGTCGAAGCGTAGACATCAGCGGAAGATAGATGACGAGCGAACGAAAAATTGAATGTCTAGGTGTCCATGAAGATTGCAAGTGGAGGGCAACTGAGAGAAACCCCTATATATACTGTACCCTACCATTGATGCCCCAAATAAGGCAAGGGAAGCTGAACTACGTATGTTGCAAGACACTGATAGGCTACCAAGTTATGGCATCATATCTGACTCACACTGACTAATGCAGGTATGAGGAACTAGGCCATATTGACGTCAAGGCAATATTGCCAATCCAAGGTTCAGTCTAATGAATGAAAACCTAAAGGCCCTCCAAAGTTCAACCTATACCCAACACTTGCTGATTTAGACTAACATTTAGTTATTACCCAAATGTACACCAAGGTAGCATTCTTTGGATATCAATTTCATCTGAAGGAATTTCTGCGGATCCGAAGAAAATAGAAGCGATTCACACCGCTCCTCCTCCACAGTCAGTAAAAGAAGTTCGCAGTTTCCGCTCCGCTCCGAACAGGCAGTTTCGGAATGGCAACATACTGTGCAAAGTTTATCCCGCAGTTCAGTGACCTCAGTGAACCTTTGCGATAGTTGACAAAGAAAAACAGTAACTTCCGCTGGACCACCAAAGAACAAAATTCGTTCAACAACATCAAATCCGCCTTGACAAGTGAGACAGTTATGGCATATTTTCAGTCAAAGTCAAAGCAAACAGAATTATTTACAGATGCATCACCCACAGGTCTTTCAGCTATCTTATCGCAAAAGACCCCTGGCAAAGAAGATCGGAAAATTGTTGCCTATGTTAGTACCCTGGATCAGAGTATTTTTAGTACTGAAACAAAAAAAAAGAAAAAAATAAGGGGGGAAGGAAAAATACTCTGGAGACATGCGACAGCAATCTCGTTCTGGTTTCTCGACTGCGAAATTTTGCCGCCCGCCGCTGACCAAGTGGACTGTCTCCTTCCTTGCTGCAGTCTTGTTTGATTCGATGAACAAGCACGCAGAAAAAGTTACAGTATGTCTGAGGCAAAGAAAGGGAAGCCTGCTAAGAAAAGTTGAGTCATCGGTAGGGTAGGAGCAGAGGAAGGAGCACCGGTGAGTTTGATTTTTAAAGCAGGTATCACAATTTCGTATTCAAACAAGTTAGACGAACTGGACCAACCCATACTAGAAGGTAGAGTAGGCCCTATTTTCAATTTACAACACTCAGACCAATAATGATATCATTGCAACAGACCACAGAACAGATATAAGTGGGTGATATTCTTGACATATTAACAAACATTTCAGCCAAAATGGCTGGTTCCTCTCAATATTCCAATGGGGGGATTTCTGCCACCCAAGTGTACATCAAAAGCCACACATTTCAGACCTTAATATGTCCGAAAATACTTGGTGTCCGAAATTTTTTGTAGCATAGAAAGATCACTGCAAATTTTCCAGTTTAAACATGTAATGTCTTGCCCACAAAATGCTTGCATTGGAAAGGACTGTGTGTCTAAAAAAATGATCATTTGTGTGACCAAGGGCTCCCTGGAAGCATGAGCTTTTTGTGTGACAGTTTTAGTTTGAAATAGGCAAGCAGAAACTTTAAAAGATACTTTTTTACATTTTTTCAGTCATCAAAATTTCTGTGAATGTCTGAAAAATTTTTGTCTGAAAATATTTTGTCTCAAATTTAGTCCAAAATTGATTGCTTTTTAATGCACCAGATTTTTGCCTATTTGCGTTGTGTGGATAGACTTTTTGTAACTTCTACTAAAGCAGTAGCAGTACTGTTTTAATCATATTCTGACTTCTTCAAATACCCAATGGCTTATACATAGGTAAAAAAATACACCTTGTTTGAAACATAATATTAAATTGATGGGCGTATTTACTGAACCTAATTTGTATCATTGAGAAATCTCTTAAAATATTTCTTCTTAAAATATTCAGTTTCCAATTGAATGAAATGAAAGGCTCTCACCACACAAAATGCAATGGCTTCATAAGATGGCTGGTAATACAGAATGGTGTTTTCTGATGCAATATCTGTTGGAGTAGTATGACTGAACCCAGGACTTAACAGTATGCCAACTCTAGAAACACTATACTTGTCTTCCTTGGTAAATAAATTCTAAATAAACATAGCTCCACTTATCAGCTGACTATAATTTTTGAAAAATTGTTTGAATGATTAAATAGTGTGATTTATTCTGTCTAAAACTTGACATCATTTTATGATCTTGCAACCTGAAGAATTACAGAGTCAAATGGCCTGGAGGTTGTTAACCTTTTTCAATATGGGATGTGTCATCTAAGCTTCAAACAATACTGTTCCTTGTTCCAATTTTTCAAAAACGTATGCACGCCAATTTTCCAAAAAATACACCTGAGCTTAAACTAACTTTTTTGAAAGAATATCACCTTACACCTTATATGTATGAACCAAATCTTGAAAATCGATACTGTTCCTAATACCAAAATTGTGAAAACTGATACCATTCCTACTACCAAAATTGTGAAATTGATACACTTCATGATGACATGTCTCCATATCCAAAATATAATGTAGCCCACCCCCATGTAAAATTAGACAAAGTTTTCTTGAGAGAGTATTTTTCACAAATTTTTAAAACAGCGCTGAAAGCTTTTAGAATTTGTGTCATTTTGAGTATTGAAACTTCTCCTTAAAAGTTAGTTAGAGACTTCAGCCAATCTGTGCGGATCCCATGATTATACCTTTTGTGATCAGCATGGGTAAATTTTGTGTAACAAAAGCATCAGGTCCTCTTATAGGACAAAATGATTCAACATTCTGAGGAATAAATTATGCACCTTCAATCCAGTCAACCAAAAGGTTTTCATGGTTTATGTTTATTTTGATTTGATTGAGTTAAACCTCTAGTCAGAAGGAATCTGCATGATAGTTCTATTCTCCAAAAAAGCAATTGATTATCAAAAACTGATTATATTTCTTGTTTCATTGAATCCACCTCACTCTTGAGAACATTTACAGTCTACACAATACTGAAGTCCACTGAAGTAATATCCAATCATACAAAAGTATTGCCACAAGTGGCATGATGGAACAAAATGGCTCCAATCTGCGCAGTGTGGTGACTGCACACGCAAAGGGTTTTGCAAAGATTTTATGTGCACACTGAGTTTGAATGAGATCTTTTGTTCACCACTTTGAAAACAAAGGAATCAAAGACCTAGCAGCAAGCACACCATTGCTTTGTTGGGCTATATGTGTGAAATCTTGTTGAGAAGGACCAATGCAGCTGCCCTAGATCAGAGTAATTTTTTAGTGCTTTTTTGAAAAAATCCTGAAATTTATTTCAGATTTCTCAAAAAAGTGCTAAAAAATACTCTGATTCAGGGTACATTGCAGAATGCGATCAGGTCATTCACACCAAAGAAGAAAGTTTGAATAGAAGGGTGCCCTTGCATTTAAAACAACAATGTTTCAACGGTTAAAGCTATGTATGTAACAATGCTTTCTCCCAAAAGTCTTCTTCGAAAAGTTGCATGTCAGCATGATAATATTTGGAAAATGTTCAAAAATTGTGTCCTTATCATTCTGGGATACGATGGACTTCATCTGCAATTTGTGCAATCGATTTACCCCTGAAGGTATCAGCTTTAAATGTCGTCATCCATTTGTCGGTCTGGGACCGACAGTTCAGAATGATTCTGGACTCCCAAGCAATATTTCAAAACGTTTCAATCAAATTCTAAGTCTCCGTTATTTATAAATTGTAGCTAAGCACTTTCATACATCTTCTTGCTAAGATTTGAAGCGGCAATGATTGCCATTAACGGTAACACAGCAACAACAGACTTCTTGACTTTTTCGATTTGCTGCGTTTAGGCCTTTCCAAGCTCTTTCGTGATACGAACGGAACAGTTGGCAGTATGACAAAAACAACCATTTCCCTGAAGTCCTTACCACGCCTCCATCTGCAGCCCTTCCCACATCTCAGTCTGCAAGTTATTATTATTATTATTATTATTATTATTATTATTATTATTATTATTATTATTATTATTATTATTATCATCATAACATTATTTACAGTTGGTTTGAAATATAATAGTTCTAATTTGAACTAATTAAGACCAACTATTTACACAGAAAGAAAAAAAAAACTAATTACAATCAGGCGATAATTATATACAAATACACTTCTGGTGAAATTCCCACGGACTGTTTATCTACATATTTTGCATGAGCAATTGTCCCCCTTCCACTCTTTAATTGATCTCTTAAAGCTAGCACTGGTTGCCAGACTTTTTATTGAGTCAGACAAAGCGTTCCAAAGGATGGCACCCCTGAAGGATAATGAATCATTCCCATATGATAATGTATTGGTGCTCGGTAACTGTAGAAGATTTTTTGTCCTTAGGTTATAGGCCACATCTTTTGTCTGGAAGATATTCCACATAAAAGATGGATTTTCCGAATTGAGGCATTTATATATTTCCAGCATTAATTTTTGCAAATTTCGAATGTGAATTGTGCATTCGCTACCCCTAGCTAAGAGTTCAGCAAAGGGGGCTGCGATATCCTGCCACATTATTCTCAGTGCCCTTTTGTGGACTCTGTTTATTGATACATTGGCATCTTTGCCACAGAACATCCATATTAAAGGACAATAATTGAAATTTGACATGATAAATGTATTGTACAGAATACGTCTCTTGTCCTGATCTAAATATTCTGCTACTCGCGAAAACGCGCCAGTCTTATTGTTGGCTTTTTTACATAGAGTATTCACATGTTCGGAAAATTTCAACCGGCAGTCAATGGTAATACCTAAGAGTTTGACGGTGCTGGTTGCAGGAATAGGTTTCTCATCAATTTCAAACACATACTCCTGGTCTGATTTCAGTCCAAGAAACATGACTTGAAATTTTGAGGGATTTGCAACCATTCCATTGTCCCGAAACCAATACAACGCACTGTGAGTACCATCCTTGAGACAGGATACAACGTGCACTAGGTTTTGACTGCATGCATATATTGTATTGTCATCCGCAAAATTACAAAGCTCTGATTTAGTAATGGCATATGTGAAGTCATTCATAAAAAAGTTAAACAAAAAAGGACCTAGCACTGAACCTTGGGGGACGCCTGATTCTATGTTTTGCCATTCGCTAAATGAGTTGCCGTACTTGACGCGTTGCTTCCTGTTTGAGAGGTAACTTGAAAATAGTTTCAGGCTTTCCAGACCGAAACCATAGGCAGCCAGCTTAGCTATTAAGAGATCATGTGGAAGGTGGTCGTAAGCTTTTGACAAATCCATTAGTACCATTCCCACATAGCCCTTTTTGTCCAGTGTACTGCGACAAGCTTCAATAAGACGGAACAATGCGTGTTGTGTACTGTAACCGTCGCGGAAGCCACACAGTAAACTAGAAAGTCTTGTATTTGCAAAAGGCGTCATTTGCTTCGCCATGATTCGCTCAAGGACTTTGGATAGGGCCGGCAGGAAACTTATAGGCCTGAAGTTAAATTTCAACGTAGAATCGTCAGCTTTGAGGATAGGGTGATACATCAGCCAGTTTTAATTTGTCCGGCAATTCGCTACATTCAAACGTCTTATTGATATAGAATGTGATCTGATCAATGCACAAAGCTAAGAGTAATTTTAGGATGTCCGTAGGTATCTCCCCACTAGAGTTTTTCGAACTATTTAGCTGGTTGATTTCATTCCAGACGTCAATAGGTGCAACAAAATTAAATTCAAATTTGTCAACAGCCCCAACATTCTCCTTGATTCTAATAATACTTGGATGGTTCCTATATTTTGAATCGAATGCAGCACGCGATCAGTTGTCGAAGTAATTCCAACGTCGGATTCAGGCGGTGCAATGATTGGTAGTGTGTCGGTTATATTCACAAAGTAAGAATTGAAAATTTCACAAATCATCTTGTCATCGTTTACTATGTTTTCGTTTTCTGCAAGAACTATCTTGTTCTGCCCAGATGTTTTGTCGGTGAAGAGTGGTTTGAAAGTTTTCCAGAAATTTTTATCTTTTCCAACTTCTTTTGGGTCTAGTTGGGAGAAAAATTTTCTCTTTGCTGCTCTGTTCAACCTGACAACTAAATTTCTCTGTTGCTTATATTTGCGAAAATCTTCCTCTGTTCGGGTCTGATTGGATTTATTTTTCAATCTTGTTCAAACCATAATTGCTTTTTTGAGTTCTTTTGACACATGGTGCTTATTGTTCCCCTGAAGATAGCTGTCTTAAGGAGAGCGTGCTTGTCTAGCTTTGCCCTTACTATTTCCTCGAACTCATCATATGTTTTAGGTCTGGTTGTACAGAGTCCATTGGCTAGGTCGGCTCGAAAATCCTGATCCGAAAAATGCTTGTAGTTGCGATATTTGACAACCTTTGGTGGGACCTTAACGAAGGTAGTTTTTAGAACTGTATAGATCAAATGATGATGGTCACTGAAACCTGTTTAAAAACTCTGGCTGTTCTGAAAACTGTGCTTTCGATTTGTAAGAAAGAGGTTGATACACCTGCCAGGAGAACTTTTGAAACAAGTAGGAGTTTTTATCATACTATACAGCTCTAACTGGTCAATAAGTACACTCAGCGTAGGATCACTTGCCTCAAGGTTGAGGTCCCCAAAGACCAAAAGGTTGTGCGTGGATCTGGAATAGAAATCAACCAATGTACCTATTTGCTCAACAAAATATTTTTCATTTTGAGATGGAGGCCTGTATGAAGGTACCAATAACCATTTTGTTTTTCTGAGATTTAGCTCGATAAACTTTGCTTGGATATCATGAGGCACCGCAATTCCTGTTAGCTCCTTAGACATTATTTGCTCATTCACATACACAAGAAGCCCACCAGAATGAGCTGATACGTCTAGTCTGTAAGGCTTTTTATAACCTGGTATCATGAATTGTGATGTGGGGAAAGAGCTATCTAGTTTGGTCTCTGCTATAACTAAGACATCCACAGAGCCCTGTAAAAGGGATACAAATCATGGAATTTGTTCCTGATTGAGTTTATGTTTATGTAACTTATGATTATCTTTTTTGGATTTGCAATGCGCAGTGCTTTCATTTTTTGAAAAGCATCACCCTCTGAGCTATAGGTTTCCGTGCCCTCAGAAATGTTACCGTTACCCTCATATAGGCCAACAAAATTGTCTGTGAGATAACCCAAAGAATGTGGACCAGAAGTAGTTCAAAATTCGTCCATGGCTTTGATCAAGTTCATAGCAAGCATAGATTTACCTTTCTTATTCAGATGTAATTTGCGCATACCAAGACAGGAATCGTCGATGTTTGAATTATCCAAGGTCTTGCCTTTTTCTTCAATACACATTGCCTTTAGTTTTCAATTTAATTGGTCCACTTTCTTTTTCCCTTCCTGTATGTCATTCCTCGGTGCTAACAGGGAAACAGCAATCTTTGTGTGTGGGGTTCCATCCCTTATTGACTTGATAGTGCTCTTGAGTTGTTTGACTGTATCGATGTTACTTGTGAGGTCGTTCGTACCGATGTGGATAATCAGAGCATCTGGTTTTCTCCTTATGATTGGCTTTATGTGATCCGTAAGATCTTCCGAGTTCGCTCCCGAATGAGGTGGAACGCGAACTATGTGTTTCTTGCTCAAACCTTTCTCTTCGATACCGTTCAAGATCGAATCTCCAACAACAGTTATGTTTAGCCTCCGCGGGCCTTCCATGTTTTCATTTCCATGTTCATTTTCGCATTTGTCAACAACATTGCTTGCTCCATTTTCGATTGTGTCTGTATGGCCACTTGGGACTTTTTCAACGGCAGTATCTGTTGCATTGTGCAACTCATTCTTTCTCTTCTTTTTGTTCTTTTTCTTTGCTTTCTTCTTTTCAATGACGCTGTTGTTCGGATTGCTTTTGTTTGAATTGTTTAACTCTGTTTTGTTTTTCTCCTCATAACTTAGGCCCGATTCCTGTCCGATTTTTCCCTCCGGATTATAAGAAATTGGAGATTGCTTTTCAATTAAAGCAGAAATGATTCGCTGTTTATCGTCAAGCTGTCTCTCTAGTGATGCGATTCTCTCATAGAGACAGCGGATTAGGGGCGAATCATCCGTTGGATATGGTTTTGGTTGGGCAGCTGCCATATCATTTAGTGTCGATTTGAGGAGCACGAGATCATTCCAAACTTTTCTCTTGAAATCAATAAAATCATCTGATGTTTGTCCTTTTTCGGTCTGACTTTGATTATCAATAGATTCAATTTTACTCTGTTGAAGATTATCGTGAATTACAATACTAGGAATATTAGAATCATTTTTTTTGGTAGGATATCTTGCCACCATACGTAGCCTCTTTGATTATATTTTGCTTAATCGCAAGCTCAATGGCCAAACTCGTCCTTTCTCGGCTCCATCCATACTCCCTTTTACAGAATTCGCAGATATTCTCAGGATATTGACCTTTTCCGTGCTTCTTTAGTTTGTCTAATACATCACCAATAATTGTCTCGTCACCTTTATCTGTCTGACTGGTCTGACTGCTGATGTTGGTGTTTGAATCTTCGCTGCTCAAATCACGACCGTCCGCCATTGCGACCAAGTTAACAACCACATTGCGACCAAGTTAACAACCGAGTTCTAGAAACCGAAGTGACCGAGTTCTAGAAAGAATCTCGTCAAAGAAACATTCGCACAGCTTTGACATTCAGTCGCCATTTTGGAAGCAGTCTCCTTCGTTTGCCTCGTTCACAAATTTACGGCCGTGAGAACGGCCGTTGGCTCTGATTGGCCAAGAAGACACAATGGAGGTCGCATGTCTCCAGAGTATTTTTCCTTCCTCTCTTCTTTTCTCTTTTTTTCTTTTTTTTTAAGTTCAGATTTTTTTCAAAAAAGTGCTAAAAAATACTCTGATCCAGGGTACCTATGTTAGCAGATCACTTACAGATGTAGAAAGTCGTTACTTGCAAACGGAGAAAGAGGCGTTGGCCATCGTTTGGGCCATAGAACGTTTGCACATTTATTTGTATGGTGGAAAGTTTACTCTGTACACGGACTGTAAACCACTTGAAATGATTTTGTGCAATCCAAGTTCGCGACCTCCTGCACGGATTGAGAGATGGTACTTACGACTACAAGAGTACAACTTTGATGTTATTTACAAGAAAGAAAGCGAAAATCCGTCTGATTTTCTATCGAGACACATGAGGAAAGACAGTGATGATAAAATGGAAACTTCTGTTGCCGAGAATTATGAAAATTTTCTCTCAAATCATGCCGTACCTAAAGCCATGACGCTGGTCGAGATACAGAAGGCTACACTTGCGGATACCACGTTACAAAAGCTTGTTCAGATCATTGAAGAGGACTCATGGCACACCATACGAAATTTATCGCCTGATACAGAGATCGATAAGGAAGAGTTACAATTATTCGCCAAAATTCGTAGTGAATTAACAGTCAGTCAAAACAGGAACATCATATTACGTGGTTCTCGAATTATTATTCCAAAATCATTACGTTCAAGAGCCATTTCAATAGCCCATAAGAGTCATTTTGGCCTTGTCAAAACAAAGCAACTTCTGAGAGAAGATTTGGTTTCCTGGAATTGACAAAGATGTAAAAGAGAAGATTGACAACTGTATACCATGTCAAGCAGTTGGAGCTCAAAACACGCCTGCTCCCTTACGAATGAACGAACTGCCCCCAGAGCCGTGGCACACTTTACACATCAACCACCGTGGACCGTTTCCCACGGGCGAATACATTTTAGTTGTTATCGATGCATATACGAGATATCCAGAAGTAGACATCGTACATTCGACAACCGTTCCAGCTACCATTGCTAAGCTTGATCGTATTTTTGCCACTCACGGATTACCTTGCAATGTTAAAAGTGACAATGGACCTCCATTCAATTGTCTTGAATTTGCGAATTATATGCATGAAAACGGAATTGAATTTCAGCCAATCACACCGTTATGGCCTCAGTCTAACTCAGAAGCAGAGAATTTCAACGAACCCTTGGAAAAAACCATTCGCACAGCACAAGCTGAAGGGAAAAATTGGAAAAGAGAACTTTATCGTTTTTTATTGAATTACCGAGCAACCCCTCACTTGACAACGAAACATGCTCCTGCATAATTGCTTTTCAATCGCGAAATACGTACAAAATTACCAAGTAAATTTCACAAGAAAATATCAGAATTAGGTGAAGAAGTTCGCGAAAATGACAAAAAAGCAAAGCAAATAATGAAAGAAAATGCAGACTGTAAATCGAGAGCTAAAGAAAGAATCGCTGGAATTGGAGATTTAGTGCTGGTTCGACAAAAACGAAAGAACAAATTTTCTACGAAATTTGATCCAAGACCTTATCATGTTGTGAGAGTAAAAGGTACAATGATTACTGCCTGTCGTGATGGACATTATGTTACGAGGAACATATCATTTTACAAGAAATTGCCAAATAGAGACGATGTTCAATTCGATAATGGTTTTGAAAATGATGAGATAAACGAAGAAGACAGAGGGGAACGCAGACAGGAACAAAATCAGGATGTAGCAAGATATCCACAAAGGGAGAGAAGGAACGTTGAAAGATATGGACAGAACATTTATGAAAAGTAAGCCTGAATGATGATCGTAAGTTGCAGATTGTGATTATCCAATTTGTTTTGTTTGAGTTACATATTGCTGAAAATGTTTGGTTTTGTTAGAAGACTCATCCATTTGATTTAAGTATGATTCAGACTGATGTATTAGAAGTACAATTTCGAAGAAAGGGGGAGATGTAATGTTTAAGCATAATTATCACATTTAGGTATAATTAGCCAGCACATGTAGATTAGTGTAGGCAGTCAGAGTTAGCGTACACACCCCTGAAGATGTCGACCACGAGCAGGAATCTTACAATTTAGATAAGCGTCTTAGGACAGTACACCGGGTGAGCCAGAAAAAAGTTCCCACTTTTGAAAATTCATAGCACCAAGACTACTTCACAGATTGGAATCATTCAAATTCTAGTTAAAAGTCGAAAGATTGAAGTATGAACTAAACTTAACAAAATACATAATAGAGAAATTGAAAATTGACATGCTGAGAATACCACAACTATGATTTTGTTTGTTGTTGTGCTTGCCCTCCGTTTTATAGCCAGCACATGTAGATTAGTGTAGGCAGTCGGAGTTAGCGTACACACCCCTCAAGATGTCGACCACGAGCAGGAATCTTACAATTTAGATAAGCGTCTTAGGACAGTACACCGGGTGAGCCAGAAAAAAGTTCCCACTTTTGAAAATTCATAGCACCAAGACTACTTCACAGATTGGAATCATTCAAATTCTAGTTAAAAGTCGAAAGATTGAAGTATGAACTAAACTTAACAAAATACATAATAGAGAAATTGAAAATTGACATGCTGAGAATACCACAACTATGATTTTGTTTGTTGTTGTGCTTGCCCTCCGTTTTATAGTGAGACTGCGATTTCCACCTGATGTTCCAACTCCTAAAGAAGCATGTAAGACCCAAGGTCACCTTACAACAGCCAAAAATTAAGGAGAGAACAAAGATGAAAAAAAGCTTGCAGATGAAAGTCCAAAGATATGTGCATTCAGCTTTAAAGAAAATTATAAATCAAGGAATGAGAAAAATGATTGGGTAGATTGCCACCAGTGTTGTTTATGGGCCCACTGAGTGTGTGACAGAAATAGGACTGACAGCACTTAAGACTACATTTTTTCAATGTGCTTATTGGCATTATCCTACAAGAGCTGCTACAAAATCTTTGGCTACAAATTTTGCTTTGATCAGGGCTCCAAGAACTGCAGAGGTAGTGGCAAAGCATGTTGATAGGCTCGATGAGACAAAATGAGATATAAGGGCTTCAATGTTTGTGTCAGCGAGAAGGAGGCTGTAGCCCCCCACACCACACCCCCAACATCCTCTTAGATCTCACTTTGCCTGTGATCCTACTGTTGTGGTTGATTTATATAATACTGTTTACAGAATCCTGGTGCAGAGGGTCATCTTACACATTGTGTTTGCATCAATCTGCTGGATGACCTTCAAGAGCACCCTTGGGTCGTTGAAGTTGCTTGTTTAACCTCAAAATGTGTGAAATCGCTGAAAACCACAGCACATTCATCGCTTTCAAACTATTAGTCTATGGGCTGAGACCTGAAAATAAGGGTTGTTGGTACCACTTGGAGGGAATAAATGTGTTAGTGATTTTTATGAAGTTCGACATGATACAAAACACAATTCACATGATAGACATTTCTAAAGTGGGGCAATGTGCTTTTTTGGGGGGTCATTCGAAGGGTACTTTTTTGCTGAAATTTCAATACGCACTTATTTATTAGTGCCTTGTAGATGCGTTTACTAGCTTAGGCAAATGATTTACAACGTATGATGACAGCATCAAACATGGCAGCATGGCAAAGCATTGGAGAGCGTGAAAAATTTGTGACATGATACAAATGCGGAAAATGCCTGGTTGTCATGGCAACAAATATTTGATTTATATCTGGGGAACAGAAGCACCCAGGGGTTTGAATTGTTATGCACCAGCAACATTGATGTCAACCGTTCATGAAGTCTTATGTCAGACAGTAAGATTTATGGAGGCACTTTCCTTTGAGACCACTGTGATATTTCTTGGCCAAGCACTATATGCTAGGGCGTTGAAATTGCTTGGGAGCATACCTATATGTTTCAAAATGACAATTTTCGGCTCACGCCAATCCATACTGCATGAACACTGAAAAAAGCCTAACCATTGCAAAGTGATTTGGCGATGCATGCAGGCTTGAGGGACATATTTCGCATATTCAATCTTAAAAGCCGAGGGATAGGTCAATGGTAATTCTCGTTGGGAAGTAGTATAACCGTGCTGTTAGATTCCATTAGCTATTTTGATATGTTTGATAAGTTAATTATGAGTCCTGCATGACAATGATCTGGGATGGGAATGTTTTCTTTCTTCAATTCAAGCTTGTGATGAATCAAGGGAGAATATTGCAGCAATTGCTGTCCTCTGCTGTCCTCACGTCTTATGGTAGAGTGAAATGGACAAAAATATGCTTCAAACCCTCTGCAGAGTGAGTCTCTTGTCTATGTCGACACACTGGGTCAGTAATTTATTGATGTCCTCAGATGCCAGACTGTCTCACTTTTGGATGATTAATGTGGATTTGGTTATCCTTGGTTCCCATACTGCTTATTTCGATAAGAGCATTAAGGGAGGTCATTGCGCTTTGCACCTTACGTCAGTTGAGTATGACCGTACCAATTATGGACGATATCCGCCTTGGTATCTTCGAAACATGACGAGTCTAACTGCGACAAGTCTATCTGCGACACATCCTGATGTTGATCAATATCTTGAAGTTGGTGGATTTTTAAGCACAGATCAGTGATCTAAATGCATTTTGAAGAATACCCTTGGACCAAACTAGCTGCTGGTTACCAATGTTTATGGAGCTTAAGAGAAATGGTTGATATTAGTTAAGTCAGCTCTTCACATCCAGGTTTGCGCTAGGGCCAAATAAGTAAAGACAAACTAGACGTGAAATCACTTGTTGGCATGGTAACAAACATGTGGAGAAGGTCTCCTTTTGCCATTCCTGGTGAACAGCCAAGTAAATTTCAACTGGGCCGTCTCCACCACAAGATGTTGTCTTCGATTTGTGCGGTGCCGAATAGAGAGCAAATCTTGTTTACGAAGCGTTTCAGACATTACATGAGGATAGAAATTACATGAGGATGGAAGTGAGAAGTTTTTAGAAAGGATTTCACGGCTTAGATAAACTAGGTTACTTTAGAAGTTAGCAGGAAGTCTTTCACAGTTAAAGAAAAAGCATATATTTAATATCTATAGACATCTGTTGGAAAAGATGGCAATAATTGCACAAATACGCCAATGAAATATAAAATATTTGTTCAACCCGTCCTTTAGGCCCAGATCCAGTTTCGTGGGCACTGACCACAAGTGAAGGGTTTTTAAGGAAGACAGTCAAGTTGAGCTAAAATAGCTATCATCGGCCACAGAAGACTTTCTTTTACAGCTGCCAGCATCATTGAGCACTAAAGATGCTTAAAACAAATGGATAATAACACAACCTGTTTGCATAGGCCGTAGGACAATTATAGATGTGTCCAAAGAAGCTGTATGAGTTCGAAGTGTTCCATTGTTACTTATATGGAGAGGAAAGCATGACGTACATGAGCTACATTATACAATGTTCTGCACCAAGATGGTCCAGTTTGAGTCACATCAACTATGTCCATGCAGACATTACTTGTTGAATCCCGTACCCTGTGCCACCTATCAAGCTTTGTGTGGAAGTCATGTTTGGAAGGTTGTAAAGTCATTCCATCAATAATTGTACATGGTTTGAAATATGAAGGAGAGAATGATGCCTAATAGCGTGAATCCAGCACCAAAGGATGTCCTTGAGCAGGAGTGGCGCAGAGCAGGTGACCTCCCCTCCTGCCCTCAAAAAACTGGACCAAATCTGCTATTTTCCTATTCTTTTGTCCTCAAACATGCAGTAATGCCCCTAAAATGCGTCTCATCCGGAGTTCCTGTTTTTGAATTTATTTCACGCCACTGCTTACAGTCTTGAGTAAATCCAATAGCAGCAGTTGTGCTCCATATGGTTTGAGCTTCTAACTGGACCTGATAATGAAGACGCAATGCAAGTACAGACATCACGAATGCATAAATTTTATGAATTCACCCGTTAATGTTGACATAGGGTCAACATAAAAGCGTGAATCCAGGGTTAACATACTTGAAAAATGTGCAGTATTTGACAGGTGGCGGTTTGGGGTGAGCATTTTAACCTATCTAACCTTGCTATATCTCGTAGCTGCTATAAATAGGCTAAAGAAGCAATAGTTTCGTTAGTATCAAATTGAAATGTCATCCTGCAAAGTTGTCAAACGCTACGGATTACATATTTTACCGTGGTGCAGGCCTGCTTTTGAGTTCCCTTTACCATGCTCTTAAGACTTTAGGGTTAATATCTTTAGTTGGTTTGTATTCATTTGTTGTTTGTGAAAAATTTTTGACTCAGTTTGGAGCAGGGACCATTTAAAGCCGCAGAAATATTCCTTGAATGCCTCGTTGCTAGGGAGTATCTAGGGTGTGACGTCACAATATTTGTACCCAATGATAAAGCTTTAGAACTCAAAAAGAGCATTTAGATGTTTCAAAATTAGTTACATTCATCTTTGCAAGTTATTTTGGCCGCCATTCATTTGCTTTATCAATTATGAACTGCAAGTCTTTCAGTGTAGCACCCTTCCTTTGAGAGTATAGTACTAAGACATATGAAAATTTTTACCCCCGTCTTTACGGCAAGCCCCATTTTAAAAATGTCTATCATACTTTTTCTGTTTGTTAGGATCATATACTTGATAAAAATCACCATCAACGTTATTCCCGCCAAGTGGTACCAAAAAAGGTCCTCAGCCCATAGACTATATCCATTCTTGAGACTATGAAATAGCAATTTAGTAAGCTAATTTCTAAAGTTCTCAGAAAATCATAATAGACAGAAGTGCATTTAGGTCTCAAATAATAAACTCTGAGGGAAAAGCCAAACCTGGCCAGGTCTATAACGTGGACCTTGCGGAGCAAGGCCAGACGGTGAAAAAAGTCCGCCAATCAAGGTCCGCGTTTTAGGATTTTCCATAGGGGCAAATCCTAAAGCGTGGACCTTGCGGACCTAAATGATTTTTATCCTAAATGCGTCAGTAAGTTCAATAATGAATGCGCAATAAGGTTTGATTACTTTCAATGTTGCAGTTCTCGACATAGCTTTGCATTTTCAACCCTCTGAGTGCATATTTTTCGAACAAGGTCATTTTATTTCAAAATCAATTGACAAACCTCAGAGCCAACATTAGAAGCCACAAATACACAATGTGATCATTTTCCTCAATCAATGAATTGTTGTCAGGGGAAAACGAAGCACATTTATTGTTTAGATCTGAAAAGTCTGCGAAACAGAATTTTTCAGAACACGCAATTGCAACTCCTTACTGTAGCCATAGTCTTTGATGTAGCCTTGTCGATACTCAAGGCTTTCAATCGCTGCAATTCAAAATCATTTTAGTTGAAGTTAAAAACAGAATTTAAAGTAAATCCTCTGCCCGAAATTCAAAGCCTTTTCAAACTTGCTACGTATCCGGGATACCAAAATGAATGCATGAAAATGTTTTTGTTGCTTGAAGAAGCTTCGGTATTTTATGGTTCTCACCAGGGGACACTGGTTCTAAAAGCTAACCACTGTATATGTAGAGTGAAACAAGCTATGCAAGCAATGTTAAAGTAGGCATATTGGGAATGAAGTTGTTTCAACGCCAAGTTTTTATGTTGAACGAGAATGATGACACCAAACAGAATACGCTTGAGAAGTTCAGCAGTAACATACAGCACTATCTTCGCAAAATGATGCATGCGGGCGAACAGGGGAGAAAACGTAACTGTGTTGCCACACAATGAGATGCAAGAAAATGTATCACAAGGGGAAGGATTAAGATTGAAATTGCAACAAAACCATAACAGAAACAAAATAACCGAAAGACTTGAACAAGGACGGGAATAGGCTTGAAAAGTTTGCTCCATGGGCACAAAATTTGCATGGTTGCATGGAAATGCCCTATTGTCGCTCGCCATTGATTTACTTCAACTTTACAGGAATTGAACATCCTGTGGAAAGCTTAGGTGCCTAGAGCATCCATACAGGAAATGACAAAAATCCTGGTATCAGAAATGCGACCAAAAAATTGCTTTATCTGTTTACAGGGAGGCTTCCAAAAATGAAGCTTTGGCGGCTTTGGTTGACAGTTCTGGGAAATTGTCTGCTGTTTGCAAATCAAGCTTTCATCATCTTCTAGCCAGAACATACTCTCACATGTATCATGTATTGCTGTGTCAATTATATAACATCACATGGGAATCCATAGTGGCTTCAGGCAATCCTAATTTCAAAATGCTAAGGGATTTGGGTTACCGCTACAGCAAGGTCAAGCTAGATAAAGTTCCTCCCGTTGGGTATTTACTAAAGTGAGGAATGACCCACAATTACCTGCAATGACCCACAACAATCCACAATGATCCACAACGATCCACAATAATCCACAACAACCCACAACCATCTGCAATGACCTACAAAATGATCCACAACTGCCCACAATGACCAACAACGACCCACAACGATCAACAACAAAAGGATTTTACCATCAATGGCAATGATTGTTAGCCTGAATTCCATTATTTGGTACCCACTTTCAATTTTTTGACTTTCTTCAATTCTTCCTCCTGTACCTGTGGCCTTCATTTTATGGCAAAGAACAAAGTATCCATTTTCATTATGTTTTGACATTTTCATATTGACAAAGTTTGTAGACAGTCATAGGTTTTCCGCAGTGTAGATGATGCACGTATTTCATACAAGAAACTGGTTTATATGAAACTACGTTACAATAAATCTAAGAAACTCTATTACTAGGCATTCTATTACCAAACTGAATTAAGAAACAACTCCTCATTCACAAAGCGGAAATTTTCATAAGAAATTAAGGAACCTAAGGACAGAAATTAAGGACAGTTTTCATCTTGTGTTCATATGGAGAATTTCCAGCCCGCTTGCTGAGACAGAAATTCGACACGTGTCAAAAATGAGATACGTGCCCATTGCTTAGAGCTGCAGCGCATGAGCAATGGCGACATTTTCGTCTCTGTAGCCGGGATGGAGTGTTCATATTGGAAAATTTTTTCCCGCCTACCGAGATCTCGCCACTACACCAGTGAGATCTACTGGTATGAACAGAAATCAAATTTTGTGTTGGAATTAGGGATAAGGTGAGATCTCGGCAAAGAGCTCCAGCCCGGTAAGCGGGCTGGCTCGCCTCCATATGAACAGGCCCTAAGACAGTCTGCAGTGGTGTTCCAGCCACAAAAAAAGAAGCAAACAAGGCTGCCAGGAAAATGTTAGGACAAGACTTTACTTTTTCATTACTCAGTGGACACCCTTATGGACCTTCGGAAAACATCCTTCATTGTCTAGAAACCTCTGAAGATAACTACCTAGCCACACTTTGGACACTTTATCCAGAGAGTTATATCAGTTGAAAGACTCAATGAAGAGAAAAGTTGGTGGACTTGTCCGTCATTCCTTCCTTACCGTAGCCTCAGGTATGTTTCTTATAAAAGAAACACATGTGGGCTCTACTAGGCCTGGAAGGGTACTAGCCGTCCTCTGGGCCTATCCTGGACATCTAGGAATTTGATACATGACAAAGATGATAGGAAAATTTTTCTTGTGTGGTGTTGTTTTGTTTTGTAAAAAATTATAGACTGCTTCTCACATTCATTCAATGGTCTCTTTCATAAAAATAAATTGGCCTCTTTTATTTAGTCATTGTAGGTCACTGTTGGCGGCAACTGTAATCCACGGGTCACCAGGTCATGTAATCCATGGGTCACCGGGTCACCAGGTCATGTAATCCACAGGTCACTAAATTTGCAGTCGGTGGCCGAGCGGCTACTGCTTTAAGCATTCCTGCACTAGCTGGTCCGTAAAAGATGCTGTTCCTTAGATGCTAGAAACTAACGTCATCGCTTCTGCTGGTGGGTTGTCAATGGAACGATACATTATTGTGCATGACGAAGTTGCGATGTTCATTCATAAAATGACAGTAAGACTCTGCTTGAAATGTGTTCCTTGTTGAGATCTCTGTCAGTTAGGAAGCTATCGAAAAACCGATACTCAAAATATATCACAAAATTAATACCGAAAATGTTGAATAACCAATTCAAACAATTTTGCGAAACTTTATTTTCACTTTTTCGTTGTATAAAACAACTTACGGTGTACTTGAGGAAGAAACATTGGAAATGCTTCAACCAGGCTTCAACAACGATTTGAAGTTTTCAGGAAGGCACGGAAGTAGGAAATATGATCTGTTACTGAACCTTTATGAAACTCGTACGAAACTCGATCGAGTATACATTCATAAGGAACAGTGCACGTTCTTAAGAAACAGCAGGTAAGAGTATGCGTTCTTTAGAAACTGGGATCAGGCCGTAGTACTAAAAGTTTCAAATTTCCGCATTGTAGTCCAAAAAGTTTTTAATCCGTTCTTATTTTTCGAGCGCACAAATTCTCATGTGGTCTCTAATGCTCCTTGAGGTTTGACGTTTAAAACATCAATTAAAACAAAATCATTTAAAACATTTAAAATTTTTTTTCACGTTTAAAACATCAGGCACATAGGAATAAACAATGTTCAATCACAATAAAAAAATCCTAGTTGGTATTACTCAAGAATGAGGGTTTAACGACGTATTTGACACAACATACTTGAATTGAAGTTTTACAAGTTTCCTATTCCTCCTCGGATGTATACAAGAGTTTTCTTAACGGTTTGCCTATCTTTGTACCAGTTCCTTATAAACCAGTTTTTTGTATGAAAAGAAAACGATACTGTAGAGGAACATATTACGTGTACTCAAAACCTGATAATTTTAAGAAATGCTCACTACTTGCTCAAATGCTAAGTTTCTTATAGAAACACGTGCAGCTAAATGTCATTTGTTTTCCACGAGTTTGAAGGACTGGTATGCTGCTGCCGAAAATGACACAATGATATCGAAAATTCTGCAGACGAATTACGTAAAACCACCAATGAACCCCATTCATTTGCCAGTTAAGTCCTCGATTGTCTTTCACAATGCGCTTCAAGGTCAAATTCCATTGCTTTTATTAAATACTCTCAACCAGAAATGCCTCTTTGTATCAATCATTGGTTACAGGACGACTTGGATAAATTCTTTACATTTTAGAGGTGCATCACAAGGATAGGTGATCACAAGATTATCGTGCGTGGGCATCGGAGAACAAACAAAGGCACTTAACTCAGTTGATGCATGCAGTTCATGGACCAGCCAGTGTGGGAATGCTTGCAGCAATGGCCGCCGACCACCAACCGCAGATATAGTGACCTGTCGATTACATGACCTGGTGACCCGTGGATTACAGTAGCCATCACTGTTGGTCATTGTGGGTCCTTGTAGATCTTTGTATCGGTCACTGTGGGTCGTTGCGAGTCATTTTGGGTCATTGTGTGGGTTTGTGGGTTGTTGTGGATCATTGTGGGTTGTTGTGGATCACTGTGTAGGTCATTGTGGATCATTGTGGGTGGTTGCAGGTCATTGTGGATCGTTGTGGGTGGTTGCAGGTCGTTGTGGATCATTGTGGGTGGTTGCAGGTTGTTGTGGGTCATTCCTTACTTTAGTATGTACGCCTCCCGTTGATGGTGCCTTGGCTGAGATGTGCAACAGAAGTTTATTCAAAAACTGAATCAAAAGAACAGTTGATCTGAGGAATAGTTCCAATCCTTAAGTGGCTGATAATAAAGCCACTGTTCTGAAGGGGAATATGAATGCGAATTAATAATTGGAAAAAGAGAAAAAATAAATTGACTGTTATTGTTGGAGACTCCCTTGTCAAAAACATAACAGGCTGGGAGCTCAAGAAGTGTTGCAGTTCAAATGAAAATATTCATGTTCGCTCGTTTAGTGGTGCCACAACCAAAGATATGAAGAGTTACATTCAGCTAACAATTGATCGATCACCTGATTGCATCCTATTGCATGTAGGCACAAATGATATGGTAAATAAGACAAAGACTGAGGTCAAAATCACAAAGGAAATAGTTCATCTTGCTTCGCTTATCAGAAACAAAGGCATATCTGTTGTTGTATCTGGTCTTACACTGAGACATGATTACTTTCAGCCTAAAAGAGTCAAAGACAACCATGTTCTTCGAGATCTTTGCACTGAAAATGATTTGTCCTACAGTGATCACAGTAACATCAATCCGTCAAAAGGCGCTTTATGCGACCCACTCTGAGCGAAAATTTGCATTGTCTTGGCAACAAAATTAAAAACACCTGATTTGTCTGTAAATAAACCCTACAATCAGAGTCCCATTTTGGAGATCCTGCAGTCTACTCCATTTCCCCATACAAATGAGGCAATGGGTGATAGAGAGGCTATGGTGGACCATGGCAACCAACGGGAAACTTTTACACACCCACTCATTTGTCAGATGTTGTGAGGAAGTGTGTATAAAGAAAATGGAAATTTGAATGCCAAATGTGCATTCAGTTTTGAGAAAAAGGCGAAAATTCACTGGAAACCAGTACACTGCAGCAGGAAAGACAGATACAGGAATATTTTCATGTTCAGAAGAAGAGGAAATTGATGTTGAGATGGATGGTGATGTTGGGCCTAAGTGGGGTTACGAGGAACAGTTGATCAAAGATGTCGTTGAAACCCCAAGGACCACAAAGAGTGCTTTGCACAGAAAAGAAGCAGTTCAGTGCCAAGGCGAGGAAAGTTCCAGTTCACTGGAAGAGGAAGAAGAAACTGCCAAAAACTGTGGGTTTACGCTTATAGACTTAAAGTTCGCGAAACCCTTCTACAGCTCAGCAAAGAATGGTCAGTTTTTTTAAGTTAACAGAAGAACTGTACTTTCTGCACGAGAAATTGGTGTTGGCTAAAAGGGCTTAGTAAAATTTTCAAGTGTGTTGAAGATGCCCTTGCCAATGAACAATGCCTGTAGAGGCAATGTAAATTCACTTGAAAGTGCAGCAGAGCATGTTGTACCTTTCAGGCTAAGCGGTAGTAACTTTTGGTTTCCATATGCACCAATAACAATAGGTTCATTGTTCCAGAAGCAATGCTGCTATTGTATGACAGACATGAGAAAGAGAATAACTTCTATTTACTTTGAAATGACACAGGTGTAGAAGTAAAGGTGGTCAATGCAATGGTCCTTCAGTTCATTGATCAGAAATTTGTTTTGATGGGTTTGCATAATGTGAGGAGACTAAATAACTGGTTGATCTCTGTCGTTACAGAATCTTACTAAGTAACAACAATTCAATTCATCAAACTTTCTTAAACCTCATATCAATTTTCACAACCCTAAGCCGTAATAAATTTGAAAATCTTTGACCCTAAGAGGTAGTAAATCGCAGATTTCAAGACCCTAAATTTTGCAATGGGTAGGTCACCTTGAACTACCAAGTCCCCCGCCCCCTGGGGATCTTTCATCAATTTCATATTCAACTGTATAAAGTGGTAGCAAAACAACAGGAACACTTAGAAGTATCGAAAAATAAGTTTGTAGTGTCTTCATCTACTCAAAAAACTTCATGAAAATATTGCGATTTTGTTTGCTTCCACTCTTTAATTGCTATGGACAGCTGAATGAAATGGTTAGACTGGGGGTTGAAACTCTTTGTCATAGGCAGTTACAGCTCTTGATTGGTCATCACTTATATGGTCACCATTCATTTCACAAAAATCTTGCAATATGAAGCAGGCCAATATTGTGGAAGGCAAATTTGCCATACCTATATCCATTGCACGCCTGAGGATTCCAAAGCGTGATTTGAGTCTGCCAAAGGCACATTCAACCACCATTCGTGCAGATGATAATCTGTAACCAAAGAACTGTTCTTGCTCAGTGCTGCCACCCTTTGCAAAATCTTTCATCAAATATGGCAGGAGGGGATATGCTGGGTCACCAAGGATGCAAATTGGTACTGCCTCCTCGCCTTCTGCAATAACTTTAGGGCATTGTGGTATAATGCCATTCCTGAGTAGATCATTCATTTGAGAATTTGCAAAAACACAAGCATCATGGACACTTCCTGGCCATTTGATGTAGACATAAAAGAATATCCATAGTCAACACATGCCTGCTCATTGAGACTAAAAAATCCTTTCCTATTCATATAATCAATTGAGTTCTCAGTTGGTCGCTTTATTGGAATGTGAGTACCATCCACTCCACCAATGCACTGGGGAAAACCCCATTCTTTCATGAAGTTAGCAGCAGACTCCTTGACCTGTAGCACAGTGATCCAGCAAGTGCAAGAAATACCAAAAAATGAAGTTGCTTATTTCTGACCATTGATCCTACCATTCCAAAGTAGATAAGATGACCATCAAACTAAAGCAAAATTCTTTGAAATCGGACATATAATAATAACAATGATAACGATGATAATAATAATAATAATAAGACGAATATTTATACAGGATATACACTTCAACAAGTTAAAAACTGCTGCTATCAATGTGACAAGCGAGTCCAGAGAAAATCAAGGTCAAAGTTTGAAGAAATGTACAAGTGTCAATTTCATGGCTTTTTTATCAAGATTTTCTCTGATTGCCCAATTAATGCCAAAATTCAAATTGTCACTTCTTGGCTCAGCAATGTCCGATTTTCACAAAATCAATTTTATTTAGCACGTTAATATAACAACTTAAAACTGATCATCAGTTTTAGGAAAAATGGTGTTTAATTTCACGCTAAAATAGACATTCGCAACAGCAGCATGATTTTGGCATTGAAATGTAGAAATTTCAAGTTTACAGTTGAAAAAGTAAAAAGTGACTCAAAGTGACTCCACCAGACTAACTTTGTCTGAATGTACCACATCTCAGCTGAAAATCTAACGAGGGGATCGTACAGAATCGTACGGAAAAAAAGATTTATACGCAATTGAAAAAGTTAAGTGTACCTCTTGATTTTAAAGAAAAAGTTGGCTTTTTTGTGCTGCCTTCGGAGCAACGGGAAAGAAAATAGAGTGGTTAAAAGTAACTGCTACTGACTTCTGTTCATCTTTTGTGGACAAATGTGAGAAAAAACCTTGGATAATATATCAGCGCTCCTGCACAGAGGCATCTAAATAACTATGCAAGTCCAACAATGTACTACATAAGTTCCCGGACTACTTTGTTTTCATAATTTTACATACAGTTTAAATAATTTGTTTTGCTGCTGTCTTGCTTCTTACAGCTATGACCCTGCTACATACTGAAAGATCTAAGATTTACTTCAGATTGGCAGTTCAGAGTTAACACAGTTGTCGGAGTTATGTTTCAGCGTAGTGTAAGAGTTTCCAAGTAGGCAAATCCATTTCATGTTCGCTCTTGAAACTATTTTTTTTACGTTAGTTTCACTTAAGGATTCCCACTTGTGGTTACTACCAAGCTATAAAATAAACACTTAAATAATTTTTGTACTTGATCTCATTCTTTTTGTACACAATGTCGCTTGAATTAAGTAATGGTGAGATGTTAGATTTTTCGCTAAACAATGACGTAAAAAATAGAAACATTAAGAATAGTGTTAAGTTTCGTCACATGGCCAAGAAATTTATGAGCGAATACAATATTCAAGCCGATTTAAGTATCACTCAACAATTGCCGGAAAAATTGTATGAAGTAAAGAACAAAAGTGAGGAGTGGCTGAGAGTTGTTCGAAAATTTGTATTGGTGGATTTGATTTGATTTGATTTGATTTACTTATCTAACAGGGAGGGTAGCCCTTCAGCAGAAGTGCTGATTTTCAAGGGGCCCTCCCATAAATTAAAACTAAACTAAATTACAAAAATGACTAATATGAAAACTTCAGAATCTAAAAACGTCAGCCTATTTAACAATCTAAAAATCTATTTACAATATCTAATGTCCATTTAAAAAATAAAAAAGGAAGAAACCCTATATCGTCTGCTTAGATAAGCTAACAGTGGGTGCTTGCTTTGACTCAGCTGAGAGGCTATTCCATAACTGCGCTCCTCTGAAAGAAAAACATTTTTGACCGTTTGCTGTTTTTTCAAAGGTCACCTCAGGTCCGTGTTTGTATTGCAGAGAATACGGGAGAAGCATGCTTAGTTTCTTGTGAAGAGGCTACTCAAGTACTGCGGAGCCAACCCATTGAGGGATTTGAAGACCACTGTTCCAGAATCAATTTTAATGAGTTCCTGAATGGTCTTCCAACCCAGCCTTTCGATAAGTGGTCTGCCTGGGGTACGTAGCTGCTGTTTGTTACAATTCTTGCAGCGCGATTCTGAAGTTTTTGCAACTGATTAATTTCAGTTGAACCTGCGCATCCCCAAACAGAGCAACAGTATCAAAAGTAGGGCTCCACAATACCCGTGTAGAGAGTTTTCAGCGATTCTCTTGGTAGGAATGATTTGGCATGCTTCAAAAAGCCTACTGCCCTGGAAACCTTGGCAGAGACCGCCTTGATTTGTTCTTTCCAGTCCAAAGAGCAGTCAATTTGTACACCAAGGTATTTCGTTTTTTCAACCACTTGCAGTTCATTTTCACGAATTTTCAATTTCAAGTCTTCATTCCGACTTTTGAGAGTGGCATCTTTCTGTTTGGTGCAAACAAGCATTGCATGAGTTTTTGCAACATTCAAAGAAAGTTTGTTGCCTTGGAGCCAAGTGTCTAGTTGCCTAAGATCGTTGTTAATAGCCTCAGTCAGCTGAGTCAAATCATTGGACTGGTGGCATATACTGGTATCATCAGCAAACATGGACACTGTAGAATCTCGGACAGCTTGTGGGAGATCATTGATATAGATGAGGAAAAGTAAGGGACCAAGACATGAGCCTTGTTGCAAACCAACTTCTATATCCCCAAAGTCTGAGTCAACACCGTTAACCCTACAGAACTGTTTACGGTTGGTAAGGTAAGATTTAAACCAAGAAAGTTCTCGGTCTTGGACACCATAGATTCAGAAGCAGAATCAGAAGAGAGAAAAGGAAGGAATCCCTGTGGTCGACCTAGCCTGACAATTTCTGCTAACCCTGTAAGAAGGTAGAAAGTAGCATTTTGAAAAGAAATTTGGCACAGGTTGCAGCTTCTGCTGAGGAGCAGGGAATAGGTAAAGAAGAAATGCTAAGGAAGATGATGGATGAAGCGAAACGTTCAAGAGATTGGGACAAGGCAGCACTATTTGATACTTGCTCTACTACATCTGAAATTTCAACCAACCTAACAGCGGTGTTAATTTCCTCCAACCTAACAGCGGTGTTATTTCAGGTGTATACAACACGTTCTGCACCCAGAACTGATGAGCAAAATGTACATTGGCGATAACATGGTCAGGGAGGTCCTTGAGAAAATGCAGACAGCAGAGGATGTGGCAAGAAGAATGATAAAGACCCTCCTGTACCATACGCTGCTGGACAAAGAAATGCTGGTTTTGCATGCAAATAAAAGTGAGCTTTTGTATTGATTTTTTAACCATATAATTTGTCTTCAATTTTTTTGGCAGTTGCTGATCTAGTATTTCAGATCCCAGTACACTTTGAGCTTTTGATTTACTGTAAACCACCAGACATTGATGATGACGATGAACTTACAATTAATCATGGATCAGCAATGTGAGTCTATAGGCCTAGCAAACTCTGAACTTGCTTAATTATTGTGTTTGCTTTATGTTTTAACAGTTCAGAAATGCCATCAATGAAACTTCCATGTGGCACTTGCCACAAAAATGTCCTAAACTATTTTACATCTATTTTCTGTAACAATTGTGAGTTTTGGGTTCATATCAAATGAAATAACATTTCCATTTCCGAACATTTCCAACTTGAAAATGAAGGTGATGGTGTCCCATGGTTTTGCTTAACCCTATTAGTACTGGGCGATTTTTTACTCACTTTGTACGGGGGGGGGGGGGGCTAGAGATATAACACTACCACTAGAGATATAACAATAAGACTTACTCCTATTGTTCTTTAGACAATTAGCTATTGAAATGTAACAATGACAATTAATTAGTCACTCATTTCGTTGCTAGGCAACCAAAAAACAAAGGAAAATTGGCAATTTTTTACCTTTTTAACAAGAAAAATTCTATTTAATTCATCTGTACTCCAATTTTCTCCAAATTTGTCTCAAGTCGTAGGAAACATGTTGCAGATTTAAAATACATACTTTTTAGATATTTTCAGTTTCTATTTTTAGCACAATTAGCTTTTAATTTGCTTTTTGTTCCATGAACAGATTTTCTTTGCAGTTATTTCTAAGTCTAAGTTATTTCTATTGCTGTGTCAATTATATAACATCACATGGGAATCCATAGTGGCTTCAGGCAATCCTAATTTCAAAATGCTAAGGGATTTGGGTTACCGCTACAGCAAGGTCAAGCTAGATAAAGTTCCTCCCGTTGGGTATTTACTAAAGTGAGGAATGACCCACAATTACCTGCAATGACCCACAACAATCCACAATGATCCACAACGATCCACAATAATCCACAACAACCCACAACCATCTGCAATGACCTACAAAATGATCCACAACTGCCCACAATGACCAACAACGACCCACAACGACCCACAACGATCAACAACAAAAGGATTTTACCATCAATGGCAATGATTGTTAGCCTGAATTCCATTATTTGGTACCCACTTTCAATTTTTTGACTTTCTTCAATTCTTCCTCCTGTACCTGTGGCCTTCATTTTATGGCAAAGAACAAAGTATCCATTTTCATTATGTTTTGACATTTTCATATTGACAAAGTTTGTAGACAGTCATAGGTTTTCCGCAGTGTAGATGATGCACGTATTTCATACAAGAAACTGGTTTATATGAAACTACGTTACAATAAATCTAAGAAACTCTATTACTAGGCATTCTATTACCAAAATGAATTAAGAAACAACTCCTCATTCACAAAGCGGAAATTTTCATAAGAAATTAAGGAACTTAAGGACAGAAATTAAGGACAGTTTTCATCTTGTGTTCATATGGAGAATTTCCAGCCCGCTTGCTGAGACAGAAATTCGACACGTGTCAAAAATGAGATACGTGCCCATTGCTTAGAGCTGCAGCGCATGAGCAATGGCGACATTTTCGTCTCTGTAGCCGGGATGGAGTGTTCATATTGGAAAATTTTTTCCCGCCTACCGAGATCTCGCCACTACACCAGTGAGATCTACTGGTATGAACAGAAATCAAATTTTGTGTTGGAATTAGGGATAAGGTGAGATCTCGGCAAAGAGCTCCAGCCCGGTAAGCGGGCTGGCTCGCCTCCATATGAACAGGCCCTAAGACAGTCTGCAGTGGTGTTCCAGCCACAAAAAAAGAAGCAAACAAGGCTGCCAGGAAAATGTTAGGACAAGACTTTACTTTTTCATTACTCAGTGGACACCCTTATGGACCTTCGGAAAACATCCTTCATTGTCTAGAAACCTCTGAAGATAACTACCTAGCCACACTTTGGACACTTTATCCAGAGAGTTATATCAGTTGAAAGACTCAATGAAGAGAAAAGTTGGTGGACTTGTCCGTCATTCCTTCCTTACCGTAGCCTCAGGTATGTTTCTTATAAAAGAAACACATGTGGGCTCTACTAGGCCTGGAAGGGTACTAGCCGTCCTCTGGGCCTATCCTGGACATCTAGGAATTTGATACATGACAAAGATGATAGGAAAATTTTTCTTGTGTGGTGTTGTTTTGTTTTGTAAAAAATTATAGACTGCTTCTCACATTCATTCAATGGTCTCTTTCATAAAAATAAATTGGCCTCTTTTATTTAGTCATTGTAGGTCACTGTTGGCGGCAACTGTAATCCACGGGTCACCAGGTCATGTAATCCATGGGTCACCGGGTCACCAGGTCATGTAATCCACAGGTCACTAAATTTGCAGTCGGTGGCCGAGCGGCTACTGCTTTAAGCATTCCTGCACTAGCTGGTCCGTAAAAGATGCTGTTCCTTAGATGCTAGAAACTAACGTCATCACTTCTGCTGGTGGGTTGTCAATGGAACGATACATTATTGTGCATGACGAAGTTGCGATGTTCATTCATAAAATGACAGTAAGACTCTGCTTGAAATGTGTTCCTTGTTGAGATCTCTGTCAGTTAGGAAGCTATCGAAAAACCGATACTCAAAATATATCACAAAATTAATACCGAAACTGTTGAATAACCAATTCAAACAATTTTGCGAAACTTTATTTTCACTTTTTCGTTGTATAAAACAACTTACGGTGTACTTGAGGAAGAAACATTGGAAATGCTTCAACCAGGCTTCAACGACGATTTGAAGTTTTCAGGAAGGCACGGAAGTAGGAAATATGATCTGTTACTGAACCTTTATGAAACTCGTACGAAACTCGATCGAGTATACATTCATAAGGAACAGTGCACGTTCTTAAGAAACAGCAGGTAAGAGTATGCGTTCTTTAGAAACTGGGATCAGGCCGTAGTACTAAAAGTTTCAAATTTCCGCATTGTAGTCCAAAAAGTTTTTAATCCGTTCTTATTTTTCGAGCGCACAAATTCTCATGTGGTCTCTAATGCTCCTTGAGGTTTGACGTTTAAAACATCAATTAAAACAAAATCATTTAAAACATTTAAAATTTTTTTTCACGTTTAAAACATCAGGCACATAGGAATAAACAATGTTCAATCACAATAAAAAAATCCTAGTTGGTATTACTCAAGAATGAGGGTTTAACGACGTATTTGACACAACATACTTGAATTGAAGTTTTACAAGTTTCCTATTCCTCCTCGGATGTATACAAGAGTTTTCTTAACGGTTTGCCTATCTTTGTACCAGTTCCTTATAAACCAGTTTTTTGTATGAAAAGAAAACGATACTGTAGAGGAACATATTACGTGTACTCAAAACCTGATAATTTTAAGAAATGCTCACTACTTGCTCAAATGCTAAGTTTCTTATAGAAACACGTGCAGCTAAATGTCATTTGTTTTCCACGAGTTTGAAGGACTGGTATGCTGCTGCCGAAAATGACACAATGATATCGAAAATTCTGCAGACGAATTACGTAAAACCACCAATGAACCCCATTCATTTGCCAGTTAAGTCCTCGATTGTCTTTCACAATGCGCTTCAAGGTCAAATTCCATTGCTTTTATTAAATACTCTCAACCAGAAATGCCTCTTTGTATCAATCATTGGTTACAGGACGACTTGGATAAATTCTTTACATTTTAGAGGTGCATCACAAGGATAGGTGATCACAAGATTATCGTGCGTGGGCATCGGAGAACAAACAAAGGCACTTAACTCAGTTGATGCATGCAGTTCATGGACCAGCCAGTGTGGGAATGCTTGCAGCAATGGCCGCCGACCACCAACCGCAGATATAGTGACCTGTCGATTACATGACCTGGTGACCCGTGGATTACAGTAGCCATCACTGTTGGTCATTGTGGGTCCTTGTAGATCTTTGTATCGGTCACTGTGGGTCGTTGCGAGTCATTTTGGGTCATTGTGTGGGTTTGTGGGTTGTTGTGGATCATTGTGGGTTGTTGTGGATCACTGTGTAGGTCATTGTGGATCATTGTGGGTGGTTGCAGGTCATTGTGGATCGTTGTGGGTGGTTGCAGGTCGTTGTGGATCATTGTGGGTGGTTGCAGGTTGTTGTGGGTCATTCCTTACTTTAGTATGTACGCCTCCCGTTGATGGTGCCTTGGCTGAGATGTGCAACAGAAGTTTATTCAAAAACTGAATCAAAAGAACAGTTGATCTGAGGAATAGTTCCAATCCTTAAGTGGCTGATAATAAAGCCACTGTTCTGAAGGGGAATATGAATGCGAATTAATAATTGGAAAAAGAGAAAAAATAAATTGACTGTTATTGTTGGAGACTCCCTTGTCAAAAACATAACAGGCTGGGAGCTCAAGAAGTGTTGCAGTTCAAATGAAAATATTCATGTTCGCTCGTTTAGTGGTGCCACGACCAAAGATATGAAGAGTTACATTCAGCTAACAATTGATCGATCACCTGATTGCATCCTATTGCATGTAGGCACGAATGATATGGTAAATAAGACAAAGACTGAGGTCAAAATCACAAAGGAAATAGTTCATCTTGCTTCGCTTATCAGAAACAAAGGCATATCTGTTGTTGTATCTGGTCTTACACTGAGACATGATTACTTTCAGCCTAAAAGAGTCAAAGACAACCATGTTCTTCGAGATCTTTGCACTGAAAATGATTTGTCCTACAGTGATCACAGTAACATCAATCCGTCAAAAGGCGCTTTATGCGACCCACTCTGAGCGAAAATTTGCATTGTCTTGGCAACAAAATTAAAAACACCTGATTTGTCTGTAAATAAACCCTACAATCAGAGTCCCATTTTGGAGATCCTGCAGTCTACTCCATTTCCCCATACAAATGAGGCAATGGGTGATAGAGAGGCTATGGTGGACCATGGCAACCAACGGGAAACTTTTACACACCCACTCATTTGTCAGATGTTGTGAGGAAGTGTGTATAAAGAAAATGGAAATTTGAATGCCAAATGTGCATTCAGTTTTGAGAAAAAGGCGAAAATTCACTGGAAACCAGTACACTGCAGCAGGAAAGACAGATACAGGAATATTTTCATGTTCAGAAGAAGAGGAAATTGATGTTGAGATGGATGGTGATGTTGGGCCTAAGTGGGGTTACGAGGAACAGTTGATCAAAGATGTCGTTGAAACCCCAAGGACCACAAAGAGTGCTTTGCACAGAAAAGAAGCAGTTCAGTGCCAAGGCGAGGAAAGTTCCAGTTCACTGGAAGAGGAAGAAGAAACTGCCAAAAACTGTGGGTTTACGCTTATAGACTTAAAGTTCGCGAAACCCTTCTACACCTCAGCAAAGAATGGTCAGTTTTTTTAAGTTAACAGAAGAACTGTACTTTCTGCACGAGAAATTGGTGTTGGCTAAAAGGGCTTAGTAAAATTTTCAAGTGTGTTGAAGATGCCCTTGCCAATGAACAATGCCTGTAGAGGCAATGTAAATTCACTTGAAAGTGCAGCAGAGCATGTTGTACCTTTCAGGCTAAGCGGTAGTAACTTTTGGTTTCCATATGCACCAATAACAATAGGTTCATTGTTCCAGAAGCAATGCTGCTATTGTATGACAGACATGAGAAAGAGAATAACTTCTATTTACTTTGAAATGACACAGGTGTAGAAGTAAAGGTGGTCAATGCAATGGTCCTTCAGTTCATTGATCAGAAATTTGTTTTGATGGGTTTGCATAATGTGAGGAGACTAAATAACTGGTTGATCTCTGTCGTTACAGAATCTTACTAAGTAACAACAATTCAATTCATCAAACTTTCTTAAACCTCATATCAATTTTCACAACCCTAAGCCGTAATAAATTTGAAAATCTTTGACCCTAAGAGGTAGTAAATCGCAGATTTCAAGACCCTAAATTTTGCAATGGGTAGGTCACCTTGAACTACCAAGTCCCCCGCCCCCTGGGGATCTTTCATCAATTTCATATTCAACTGCATAAAGTGGTAGCAAAACAACAGGAACACTTAGAAGTATCGAAAAATAAGTTTGTAGTGTCTTCATCTACTCAAAAAACTTCATGAAAATATTGCGATTTTGTTTGCCTCCACTCTTTAATTGCTATGGACAGCTGAATGAAATGGTTAGACTGGGGGTTGAAACTCTTTGTCATAGGCAGTTACAGCTCTTGATTGGTCATCACTTATATGGTCACCATTCATTTCACAAAAATCTTGCAATATGAAGCAGGCCAATATTGTGGAAGGCAAATTTGCCATACCTATATCCATTGCACGCCTGAGGATTCCAAAGCGTGATTTGAGTCTGCCAAAGGCATATTCAACCACCATTCGTGCAGATGATAATCTGTAACCAAAGAACTGTTCTTGCTCAGTGCTGCCACCCTTTGCAAAATCTTTCATCAAATATGGCAGGAGGGGATATGCTGGGTCACCAAGGATGCAAATTGGTACTGCCTCCTCGCCTTCTGCAATAACTTTAGGGCATTGTGGTATAATGCCATTCCTGAGTAGATCATTCATTTGAGAATTTGCAAAAACACAAGCATCATGGACACTTCCTGGCCATTTGATGTAGACATAAAAGAATATCCATAGTCAACACATGCCTGCACATTGAGACTAAAAAATCCTTTCCTATTCATATAATCAATTGAGTTCTCAGTTGGTCGCTTTATTGGAATGTGAGTACCATCCACTCCACCAATGCACTGGGGAAAACCCCATTCTTTCATGAAGTTAGCAGCAGACTCCTTGACCTGTAGCACAGTGATCCAGCAAGTGCAAGAAATACCAAAAAATGAAGTTGCTTATTTCTGACCATTGATCCTACCATTCCAAAGTAGATAAGATGACCATCAAACTAAAGCAAAATTCTTTGAAATCGGACATATAATAATAACAATGATAACGATGATAATAATAATAATAATAAGACGAATATTTATACAGGATATACACTTCAACAAGTTAAAAACTGCTGCTATCAATGTGACAAGCGAGTCCAGAGAAAATCAAGGTCAAAGTTTGAAGAAATGTACAAGTGTCAATTTCATGGCTTTTTTATCAAGATTTTCTCTGATTGCCCAATTAATGCCAAAATTCAAATTGTCACTTCTTGGCTCAGCAATGTCCGATTTTCACAAAATCAATTTTATTTAGCACGTTAATATAACAACTTAAAACTGATCATCAGTTTTAGGAAAAATGGTGTTTAATTTCACGCTAAAATAGACATTCGCAACAGCAGCATGATTTTGGCATTGAAATGTAGAAATTTCAAGTTTACAGTTGAAAAAGTAAAAAGTGACTCAAAGTGACTCCACCAGACTAACTTTGTCTGAATGTACCACATCTCAGCTGAAAATCTAACGAGGGGATCGTACAGAATCGTACGGAAAAAAAGATTTATACGCAATTGAAAAAGTTAAGTGTACCTCTTGATTTTAAAGAAAAAGTTGGCTTTTTTGTGCTGCCTTCGGAGCAACGGGAAAGAAAATAGAGTGGTTAAAAGTAACTGCTACTGACTTCTGTTCATCTTTTGTGGACAAATGTGAGAAAAAACCTTGGATAATATATCAGCGCTCCTGCACAGAGGCATCTAAATAACTATGCAAGTCCAACAATGTACTACATAAGTTCCCGGACTACTTTGTTTTCATAATTTTACATACAGTTTAAATAATTTGTTTTGCTGCTGTCTTGCTTCTTACAGCTATGACCCTGCTACATACTGAAAGATCTAAGATTTACTTCAGATTGGCAGTTCAGAGTTAACACAGTTGTCGGAGTTATGTTTCAGCGTAGTGTAAGAGTTTCCAAGTAGGCAAATCCATTTCATGTTCGCTCTTGAAACTATTTTTTTTACGTTAGTTTCACTTAAGGATTCCCACTTGTGGTTACTACCAAGCTATAAAATAAACACTTAAATAATTTTTGTACTTGATCTCATTCTTTTTGTACACAATGTCGCTTGAATTAAGTAATGGTGAGATGTTAGATTTTTCGCTAAACAATGACGTAAAAAATAGAAACATTAAGAATAGTGTTAAGTTTCGTCACATGGCCAAGAAATTTATGAGCGAATACAATATTCAAGCCGATTTAAGTATCACTCAACAATTGCCGGAAAAATTGTATGAAGTAAAGAACAAAAGTGAGGAGTGGCTGAGAGTTGTTCGAAAATTTGTATTGGTGGATTTGATTTGATTTGATTTGATTTACTTATCTAACAGGGAGGGTAGCCCTTCAGCAGAAGTGCTGATTTTCAAGGGGCCCTCCCATAAATTAAAACTAAACTAAATTACAAAAATGACTAATATGAAAACTTCAGAATCTAAAAACGTCAGCCTATTTAACAATCTAAAAATCTATTTACAATATCTAATGTCCATTTAAAAAATAAAAAAGGAAGAAACCCTATATCGTCTGCTTAGATAAGCTAACAGTGGGTGCTTGCTTTGACTCAGCTGAGAGGCTATTCCATAACTGCGCTCCTCTGAAAGAAAAACATTTTTGACCGTTTGCTGTTTTTTCAAAGGTCACCTCAGGTCCGTGTTTGTATTGCAGAGAATACGGGAGAAGCATGCTTAGTTTCTTGTGAAGAGGCTACTCAAGTACTGCGGAGCCAACCCATTGAGGGATTTGAAGACCACTGTTCCAGAATCAATTTTAATGAGTTCCTGAATGGTCTTCCAACCCAGCCTTTCGATAAGTGGTCTGCCTGGGGTACGTAGCTGCTGTTTGTTACAATTCTTGCAGCGCGATTCTGAAGTTTTTGCAACTGATTAATTTCAGTTGAACCTGCGCATCCCCAAACAGAGCAACAGTATCAAAAGTAGGGCTCCACAATACCCGTGTAGAGAGTTTTCAGCGATTCTCTTGGTAGGAATGATTTGGCATGCTTCAAAAAGCCTACTGCCCTGGAAACCTTGGCAGAGACCGCCTTGATTTGTTCTTTCCAGTCCAAAGAGCAGTCAATTTGTACACCAAGGTATTTCGTTTTTTCAACAACTTGCAGTTCATTTTCACGAATTTTCAATTTCAAGTCTTCATTCCGACTTTTGAGAGTGGCATCTTTCTGTTTGGTGCAAACAAGCATTGCATGAGTTTTTGCAACATTCAAAGAAAGTTTGTTGCCTTGGAGCCAAGTGTCTAGTTGCCTAAGATCGTTGTTAATAGCCTCAGTCAGCTGAGTCAAATCATTGGACTGGTGGCATATACTGGTATCATCAGCAAACATGGACACTGTAGAATCTCGGACAGCTTGTGGGAGATCATTGATATAGATGAGGAAAAGTAAGGGACCAAGACATGAGCCTTGTTGCAAACCAACTTCTATATCCCCAAAGTCTGAGTCAACACCGTTAACCCTACAGAACTGTTTACGGTTGGTAAGGTAAGATTTAAACCAAGAAAGTTCTCGGTCTTGGACACCATAGATTCAGAAGCAGAATCAGAAGAGAGAAAAGGAAGGAATCCCTGTGGTCGACCTAGCCTGACAATTTCTGCTAACCCTGTAAGAAGGTAGAAAGTAGCATTTTGAAAAGAAATTTGGCACAGGTTGCAGCTTCTGCTGAGGAGCAGGGAATAGGTAAAGAAGAAATGCTAAGGAAGACAGCGGTGTTAATTTCCTCCAACCTAACAGCGGTGTTATTTCAGGTGTATACAACACGTTCTGCACCCAGAACTGATGAGCAAAATGTACATTGGCGATAACATGGTCAGGGAGGTCCTTGAGAAAATGCAGACAGCAGAGGATGTGGCAAGAAGAATGATAAAGACCCTCCTGTACCATACGCTGCTGGACAAAGAAATGCTGGTTTTGCATGCAAATAAAAGTGAGCTTTTGTATTGATTTTTTAACCATATAATTTGTCTTCAATTTTTTTGGCAGTTGCTGATCTAGTATTTCAGATCCCAGTACACTTTGAGCTTTTGATTTACTGTAAACCACCAGACATTGATGATGACGATGAACTTACAATTAATCATGGAGCAGCAATGTGAGTCTATAGGCCTAGCAAACTCTGAACTTGCTTAATTATTGTGTTTGCTTTATGTTTTAACAGTTCAGAAATGCCATCAATGAAACTTCCATGTGGCACTTGCCACAAAAATGTCCTAAACTATTTTACATCTATTTTCTGTAACAATTGTGAGTTTTGGGTTCATATCAAATGAAATAACATTTCCATTTCCGAACATTTCCAACTTGAAAATGAAGGTGATGGTGTCCCATGGTTTTGCTTAACCCTATTAGTACTGGGCGATTTTTTACTCACTTTGTACGGGGGGGGGGGGGGGGCTAGAGATATAACACTACCACTAGAGATATAACAATAAGACTTACTCCTATTGTTCTTTAGACAATTAGCTATTGAAATGTAACAATGACAATTAATTAGTCACTCATTTCGTTGCTAGGCAACCAAAAAACAAAGGAAAATTGGCAATTTTTTACCTTTTTAACAAGAAAAATTCTATTTAATTCATCTGTACTCCAATTTTCTCCAAATTTGTCTCAAGTCGTAGGAAACATGTTGCAGATTTAAAATACATACTTTTTAGATATTTTCAGTTTCTATTTTTAGCACAATTAGCTTTTAATTTGCTTTTTGTTCCATGAACAGATTTTCTTTGCAGTTATTTCTAAGTCTTGTCCTTTTATCTACTAAATATGGACTCAGAAGTAATCAAATAAATGAGTTAAAGCAAAAAAGACAACAATTTTTCATATCTTACATTTATTCATTAGATCAATGACGTCATAAATGTCAATGACGTCATAGATATTAAATTTTGATGATGTCAGCAAATATGAAATATATATATATATCAAATGAAACTACTCATCAAATGCAATCGAATGGTGTATGTTTGAGATCAATCGGACAAACGAGACAAAATCTATTGTGGTTTTAAGAATTTTTTTGTTGACTACTCTCCAAATATGGTATTGCTGTGGTCACATGATCATAGTTAGAACAATGAAATGTTAAAAATTTAATTGCCAATTAAATTTGACTAAAAGTCACAAAGTATGGTGGTTGAATTACAGGCCGTTTTCGTGCAATGTAGAAAAGTGTGTTAAGGGGGGCGAAAAATGCCCCTCCCCAGTACTAATAGGTTAAAGTACTAATAGGTTACTAATAGGTTAAAATTTTCTCCAAATTTGTCTCAAGTCGTAGGAAACATGTTGCAGATTTAAAATACATACTTTTTAGATATTTTCAGTTTCCATTTTTAGCACAATTAGCTTTTAATTTGCTTTTTGTTCCATGAACAGATTTTCTTTGCAGTTATTTCTAAGTCTTGTCCTTTTATCTACTAAATATGGACTCAGAAGTAATCAAATAAATGAGTTAAAGCAAAAAAGACAACAATTTTTCATATCTTACATTTATTCATTAGATCAATGACGTCATAAATGTCAATGACGTCATAGATATTAAATTTTGATGATGTCAGCAAATATGAAATATATATATATCAAATGAAACTACTCATCAAATGCAATCGAATGGTGTATGTTTGAGATCAATCGGACAAACGAGACAAAATCTATTGTGGTTTTAAGAATTTTTTTGTTGACTACCCTCCAAATATGGTATTGCTGTGGTCATATGATCATAGTTAGAACAATGAAATGTTAAAAATTTAATTGCCAATTAAATTTGACTAAAAGTCACAAAGTATGGTGGTTGAATTACAGGCCGTTTTCGTGCAATGTAGAAAAGTGTGTTAAGGGGGGCGAAAAACGCCCCTCCCCAGTACTAATAGGTTAAAGTGTACAGCAGTTATTTTTCCTTTTGGATCATTGGATAATGAAGAATCATCAAATCTATACGACTGTGATTTATCATCTTGGGTTGATTCAGCACAATCCTTTGAAATTTCTTCTGGTCTTATAAACTTGCCAAACTTAGAAGACTATGATATTGATGAACACCTACCTTCTAATGTAAACTCTAGTTAGTTATCATACTCTGCAGGACTTACCTACTCTCTGTAATTCAGAAAATGATTTTTCCTATTCCATATGAATAGTAGAAGCCTTTTACTTCATTTTGATGAGCTCATTTCAACTCTTGCTTCTCTGAAAATCAACTTGTGATAAATAATTGTCAATAATAAAAACTAATGTTGAAATTCCTGGCTACAGAAACTTTTCAAATACACAATAAACAATAAACCTATTAATACTGGGCTTTTTGGGCCCTTGTAGTAATAGGGGGGGGGGGGCAATAGTGCAGGTATGAGAGCGAAACTTGGTACAATGGTGCACAATACTGAAATCTGCACACAAGGCTACTTTTCCATTTTTCATCACATCAATGACGTCACAATAGAGAGTTTACGAAACCAGGACGGCAACGCCAGCCAGAACGTCATCTGGAATTCCGCAAAGCAAGTCTCGTTTCCATACGCTACATTTAATATATCATCCAGAAGGCCAAAATAAGGCCCCCTATAACTCAGAGATGCATGAAAACGATATTCTTACTTTGAAGACAAACATTTAAAACAACAGAGTTTTACTTTGCATGCCTAGGCCTGCAGTACAGAATGCCACAAATGCGGTTTCGAAGTTGTGAAATTAAAGAGGACGACTTCAGAGTCTATCATGAGAAGCAAATTCGAACGAAAAACAAGGAGTCTTTTGAATCTAAAGTTCTGAAACAAAAGCAACTTTGCGTTGCAGTCGCTGTTGCCATCATGGTTTTGTAAACTCCCTAATGACTCCATAATTGAGGAAAAATGCAGTTTTTGCCCACTGCTGGCAACGTTGACAATAATTAAGATAACTTGGCATAAAGCTACGTTTTGAAAGAAATTAAAAACAGACAAGCATATCCTTACAATGAAGGAAGCCTACAACAATCAACAGGTGATTCTTCAAAAGTTTCTCCGTGGACAATTTGTTGCACAGTGATGTAATCCCAATTTGAAGCCAGAATAGTCAGGCTTGACACCCAATAGGACCTCATCACTGGAGTGTCATGACAAGGAGGGGTGGACATGATTAGGTGACGTTACAGTTTTCAATGCCAAGCCTTGGAATCGCAGAAGTAGCTAAACGCTAATCAAGTCTGCAACCCCTTGTCATGACGCTAAAAGGTGCTGGTGGGATTTGAAGCCGTCCGCATGACTATTCTGGTGGCAAAGTCAGTGGGTTACAACAGGGCGCCACAACACTAGTCACAAGGACAGTTGGCCATATACTTCTTTTCTAGAACATTCATAAAGATATTAGCAAGGGTTGGCCCAAGAGGTGACCCCATAGCAACACCATCAATTAGATCAAATAGTTGTTTGTTGAAGACAAAAAGGGTGTCCTTAACTGGTATCAGGTGTCTCAAATGAAAGATATAAGTTTGATCAAGGCTAGCAATGCAAATTCACTATAGTATGCATAATCTAAGTTTGTTTCGAATTTATCAAGGCTGTCATTCATTTATTCATTTGCATTTGAGCAATATTCTTATAGTATTCTTAAAAATCTGGATGATTTTTCATGTAAAAAACATTGCTATAAAAGATTGTATTCAAGCTTGGCTTAGGTTTTATTGCAAATTGGGTGGAGCTACATTGGTAAGTCACTAGCACTGATAAAATTGGTTACCTTTTATTTGGGACGCCAAGAAGTAGTGAAACAACTTTGATGGTTTCTTAACTGAAAGGGTAACATTGCAAATTTCTTGTGGCATAATTATCTTTGTTTAAGAACCAATGTTGATGGTTAAATTAATTACACCACCTCTGCTACCACCCAATGTTTCTATTTGCACCCTTACTTTCTTGCTCTGCTTCACTCCCCTTGTACTCCCGTTTCAACCTGTCCGTCTGTCCTGTGGCATTTTCCCGGTGCTCTTCCCTGTGGCATTTTGTATCCCTTTCTTTGCCTCTCTCTTCCAGTTATAAAATGTGCAATGTCTGTTTGAAGGAAAATATATTGTCCATTAAAAGCAATTAACAAGCTCCTTAACTTTTACTTAATACTCTGAGAGTGTAGTTTTTATAGAAAGACCATTGAATTTTTTTTCAAAAATGGCCTTATTACTAGGCCAGATGAATAACGCGGACCCTGCAGACACTGCGGACACCGCGGACCTCACCATTTTGGTCCGTGGTCAAGGTCCGCGTTATTCAATTCCACCCAGGAGAAACTTATCTTATTTTGGTCAACCTCTCCCCCTTTGTAATTCGTGAAAAAGAATTCTTCATTTGCATGTATTTGAAATAAGCTAGCCACCTCTTTAACTTTCCCAAATTCTCCCTGGCATCGTAGTAAACATACAAAAAAAGATTGAATCTAATGTGATGTAAGTAGGACTGCCAATGGACTAGCACTCTCTAAACAAAACATGCGTGAATACATTCAAAATATGCTTTAGAGCTTCAATTAGAAATGTTTGGAATGATGAACGGATAATCTTTGATACAGGCATAAATACTTTTATTAGAGTTGAAATCAATTTCAAAAAAGGAGAAATAACAAAATTACCAATAAGAAATGAATTCTAATGAATTGTGAAACTCAGTTGAAGCACGGAAAAACCTTGAAGCATACCAGCTTAGACATAGCACTGCTAAACATTGTACACTTAGGGTACAAAAGTATGGAAACGATGGCCTAAACATGGCGGCAAAGATGTCCTATGGCCTATCAGCCTCGTAACAAAAGGGAGATTTTCTCTCCAACCCAGACCTCAACTTAAACCCTTATGGCGGGAAAATATTCGCCATCTCGTCTTCTGTTTATCAGACCGACAAGGAAAAATTTTAGAAAAACAATTTATGAATTTTGAGAAGAAAACTTCGAAGTAGTGTTGCTGTTTTGAGCTGCAAGAAATGGAGGAGATTTAAAATTGAAAAGTTGTCAAAATATTAGTTCGCTTCAATGAAGAGTTGGCTGAATGGCTTCATTTTATGCTGTTTATACTGGACATTTTGATTTTGAAACAAACTTTTGGGAATAATCTAGGAATTTTCAAAACTTTGGCTGTAAACTCAAGGCAAGTTGTGAGCTGGTAAGTGACATTATTTTTTCAGGCGATGCTTTTCTTTTCGAGCAAGACAAATCTTTATGAAAGTACCTTAAAAAGCTGAAATCTGAAAACGAAATGTTATTTTGTTTATTTCTGGTTTATTCGTGTTGACTGAGCCAATCGGAGGATTGATGTGAAGCCAATACAAGGCAATAACTGCAACGGTCACAAGAGAAATCGAAGTTACAAGCTTACCTGTTAGCAGCTTTCCTTGAGTTACAGCCAAAATTCTGAAAATTTCTCGATTATTCCCAAAAGTTTGATTCAAAATCAAAATGTCCAGTGTAAACAGCATAAAATGAAGCCATTCAGCCAACTCTTCATTGAAGCGAACTAATATTTTGACAACTTTTCAATTTTAAATCTCCTCCATTCCTTGCAGCTCAAAACAGCAACACTACTTCGAAGTTTTCGTCTCAAAATTCATGAAAAGTGTTTCTAAAATTTGCCTTTGTCTGTCTGATAAACAGAAAGACGAGATGGCGAATGTTTTCCCGCCATGAGAGTTTAAATTGAGGTCTGGGTTGGAGAGAAAATCCCCCTTTTGTTACGAGGCTCATAGGCCATAGGACATCTTTGCCACCATTTTTTAGGCCATCGTTTCCATACTTTTGTACCCTAAGTGTATATGTTCCATACTTGGCACTGTGCCCCATAGAGTCAAGTCTACCATCACCACTCCATTTGTTTTCACTGTTATTCTTCAACAAATATAACATTTCTGATTGATTGATGTTCCAATGCTTTATGACATTGGGAGGAGAAACTTTTGTTGATACTTGGCTTACTTTTTACTTACTTTGTACTGGAGGGAGGGGGCATTTTGGCCCCCCTGTTTTATTCCGAAATTACAAGAGATATAACAATAGGACTCACTCCTATTGTTCTCTAGACCATTAGCTAGTAAAATATAACAGTGACAATTAATTAGTCACGTATTTTGTTGCTAGGCAACCAAAAACAAAGGAAAATTGACACTTATTTACTTTCTTTAAAAGAAAAATTCTGTTTAATTTAACTGTCATCTAATTTTATCCAAATCTGTCTCAAATTGTAGGAAACATGTTGCAGATGTAAAATACATACCTTTGACATATCTTCAGTTTCTGTTTTAGCTCAATCAGCTGCTAATTAGCTTCTTGTTCCGTGTACAGATTTTCTTTCCAGTTTTTTCTAAGTATTGTCCTTTTATCTATCAAATATGGACTCAAGCAATCAAATGAATAAGTTGAAGCAAAAACGGTGGACATTTTTGTGATCTTTTGTGTTAAATCAGGAAGAAAAAGCAATTGTTTGGTTCAATGCAAGTAATCATGGTTGGGTACTGACTTCAACTGAAGCCTGTATGTGGAAGGTTCAACGTTTTACAATATTAATATTAGACTACATAACGGAACCACATGCACATTTGTGAAGAAGATTGATGAAGACAATTTCCTCATTGAAAGAGATGGGGCAATGTACAAGATAGACTGCAAAGCATTGGCCTGTCATGATAATGACGGAACATTAATTGGATTCAGGAAACAAATTCCAATTACCCTGTTTTGGGCTCCAACAGTTCATACGGTTTGAGGTTTAGAGCTTGAATTTGTTGTCATCCATTGTGTCTACAAATTCACTGGAGGTCTCTTGTACATGCCACCTTCAAGAGTTAGACCTGCAAAAGATGCTCAGCTCCTAAGCTTTAAGGGCAACCATTTCTAAGATCATTCATTTGAGGAAAATGCAGTGGACAGCACAGATTTCTGCCTTAACAGAAATCTGTTCAATGATATTCTGATGCTCAAAAATCGCTATATTGCCAAAGAGGTAGAGCAATTCTTGACATCTCCGTAAGCAAGCACTGCGATGCTGCCACATTTATTGATAACAGCAGACAAGAGCATGGACCATCATATCCAGAACCAGGCAACAGTTGTACTAGCAACTGTGGATTGACAGAGGAAGCCCATTCCCCCTGTCTCTCAAGCGGGTTTACAGTGACACAGGTGGAAATGCAGGTGGAAATGCAGCTGAGCTTGCAGAAAAGATCTTTGAAGATCTTGAAGAGCATACATGATTGAAAAGAGGCTCAAAAAGACTTTAGCAACTACAGGGAAGAGTATTTGATGGCCAGTAAATATGCAAGCCTTTCATTTGTTTGCATGGACAGCCTACTTTCCCACTAAATACTCAATACATAAGAACCTAGTCATGCTGACTTGCAAAATTGTAGGTTCTTATATGCGGGTTTTTACTGTAGTTCAAACTTAGGCACAGAAATTGCACTAACAATAGGCATATGAGATAATGCGTCTGCATTTGTGTTGCTGCATCCAGGTCTGTATTCTACTTTGAAATTGTCGCTTTCAAAGTCCCTATCCATCGTGCCAATCTACCTTCAGGGCTCTTAAGAGTAATTAACCATTTAGTGGGTTATGGTCCAGATAAATGGTGAATTTGTAACCATACAAATAGTGCCTAAAGTACTTGACAGACCAAACTATTGTGAAAGATTCCTCTATGGTAGACCAATTTGCTTTTTTACCCAAAATAGCTTTACTAGCTTATGCAACAACAACTTTGAAACCATTGCACATTTGACCTAAGATTGCCCAAAACCTTGTTTAAATAGATCAAACAACGGGCAGTCTCAAGGAGCATCCTTTGAGATCGGAAGAAGGAGGGCATGTTCTATTCGCTGGACCCCAAGACCCTAGGACCCCAGACCCCAAGACCCCGGACCACAGACCCCAAGACCCCTGACCCCAGACCCCAGAAATAGATAAAGATACTTTTCATCATGTAAGTTTTTGATATCAAAGTGGTGGAAAATGAGTGAGAATGCAGGAAAACTGTATAACCTTACCAGATATAAGTCTAGCAAATGAAAACTAATAAATCTACCATGTAAAGAGCCATTGACTACTGTACTCTACCGGACACATGCCAACAACGGAAGGGCAACTACTCCTTATAAATCACGGCAATTTTTAAGGACATTGTTTTGTTTCCTCAAAACAATTTTAGAGATTCTTTCATTAACCTGAAATATATCGGGTCGGGCGCTTTTTGATGGAGAGACACTTGCACTGTTAAGGTTAGAAGTGGAAATAAAAAAGGTAGCGGAAAATTCCCCACCAGAGAAATTCTTGCAGTAAGAAGCCCTGGCCTGATACAGCTGATGCCATTACTCAACGATATTGTTCAAGAAACTTCTCTTAGCTCTTTCAAAATTTTGCATGGAGTTCCTTAAATTTCGGCCATCCTGGTACTGGTTTGTTATAAACAAGTTCCTTATAAAACCAATACAGAATAAACTGTAGCCGCAACATGAAACCAGCATGTCGTGAAAGCAAACCAACAGAATAGAAAGTTAGAAGTATTGCAAAGTCTCCAATGATTCTGTTAAAATCAGGAGTTTTACACTCAACTACCAACGATGGAGATAAATTTCCATCCACATATCTGCGATTATAACTCAAACTAAGAAAACTATAATGTTGCAGTTCACAGCATGAAAAACGTGCTATAAAAACGGAAGTAAAACGTCACTCGTTCATAACAAAACAATAGGCCTATTTTTCGCATATTCTAACAATTTCTTTGACCAGGTGATCGTAACTGTTCACGACAAAGGTGAAGCTTTATTGTCCACCAACGCTTCAAATACTTCAGATCAACGGTAATCTCTAATTTCTTTCCTGGGATTGCCCAGTTTCAATATTTTTTGGCTCTGGTACCCAGGGTTATATCCAGGCAAAATCTTAATTTCATAGTATGTTATAATTCCAAATGACGCATGCATACCTTTTATTTTACAAGAAACCCAAGATTAAGCTCGAAAAATGCATTTCTGATTTGAAGAAGTGTTGAGACATCTGTCCATTTCTCATGTCTATTACCACTTCATGGAGACCAGCATTGTGAGAGGATTATCACTGCCCTCTTTCAAGATGTCAACAATCTCAGTACTCAAATTATCTCACAAAGTTTTCCTATTTTCCTCTCTTTTTACCCATCTTCCAACGCTTTGATATAAAAAGTTGCATGATGAAAATTATTTACATTTACTTCTGGGGTCTTGGGGTCCGGGGTCCTGGGGTCTTGCGGTCCAGTGAATAGAACATGCCGAAGAAGGAGCTGCTTGGACATTTATTTGCGAGAAGGAAGATTTCAACGCTGGGCTCAAGCCCTTAAGGTGCGATGTTGGTTGGATTACGCGGAGTGCCAAGAGTATGATGTGGAGTGGCATAACAATCTGGGCAGGAATGGATTGCAAAAAAGCAGCTTATGAGAGTCTATCAATTCCCAAAGTTCGTTGAGGTCCTGTTTTTCGAAATCAGCCTGTACAGGAGAAAGTGCAAAATCATGATGCAGGGGAGTCAAAGACAGCTGTGGGAAAATCATGAATTTCTGGTTCTGAAGGGTCTTGTGGAGTCTGTTGAGAATGACAAAAGCTGGTCTGAGGGGTACTTTGAATGTGCTGGCAAACGTATCACGATATAAGACTCAGAGCAAATATCAGAAGATATACCAAATACCTATTTAATCTTTGATACATCAGGTATCAAAGATGTAAAGATGTAAGATGTAAAGTTTCATTGACGGACAACAATATGCAGGGTGTCTTTAAAAAATTGTTCAACATTTTATTATTACCAAGAATAAACCACAACAAAGACTGGCTTCTATAAACGTTGCTCCAAGATTATCAAATAATTTAGAGACCATAATCGTTGAAATCCGTTGCCCGACTTATACAAGATTCAAACTTTGAAATAGCAAGTTTATACTAAAGCTGAAGCCAGAGGACTCTATAAAACATTGGTCTTCAAGTGAGATATCAAATGTCATGCCTATCCTTGAGCTTCTCCCTACTTTCAAAGGAAGCCAATGGGATTCACAAAGTAACTTCTTTCTGTGACCCATGTCAAAATGCATTGATGAATACAATTATTCCAAAAATAGATAAAAAATCTAACGGTAAGACATTTTGCAAAGTCTTCTTTGTGAAATTAGTACAATTTGAAATACCTGAACTACTTCACAAGGGTATCAGAACTGCTTTAATGTATGGCACTACAAAGGAGAAGTATGTGAAAAGTGTTACTGGTTGCAGAAAATATTCCATGGAGATCAAGAGAAAGAAAGCATCACGCATTTCCATTTCTGAAGCTATTAAACAGCAAGGATAGTTCCAAGTGAATCCAGAGAGATGTCTGTAAATGGCTTAGTAGTGGCTCAGCATCTTTTTGGCTTAATTGTTGGTCTTGAGAGTAATTTTCTCATGAGCTTGCTTGTTCGATTCTTTGTTCGGTCTGGTTGGTCTTGACATTTATTTCGTATTCTGAATCGGAGTCGTCTTTGGGCAGTGGAATAATTTCTGGCAGAGGAACAACGGAGTTAACGATCTGCAGACTTTCGATGAACTCTTCCAGGGAATCCTGTGGCCTTAATCCACCTTCTTTCACTTTGAATAAATTTTCAATTTCAAGCTTTTTCCAGTTTGTCAAGGCAGTTTCTTGGGCCTGTACCTTGATAGTTCCCTTTGAATACAAGGCACTGGCTTCTTTGGTCTTCTTTCCGACTGATTTGTTCATTTTTTTTTTATACGTCTTAAAAATTAAGTCAATCTTTTAAATACAACTTATGTACCATCCATAGCCAAAAAAGACACAAGGTCACCGAGTTCTGGCTATGAATGGTACTTACAATTTTTAACTTGATACTTTTCAAGAAAAAAAGAACAAAGAAAAAAGAAGAAATAAACTAAACAAAATGGTCATTAAGTGTATCTCAAGATAAATGCCAGGAGTTTCTACGGAACTAGGGATATAATAATTGAAAAGATTTAATGGTCAAAGAAAATTTCGGCAGACTTCTCCAGCATTTATCCTGAGACAGACATCTAAGAAAGAAATATAAAAAGAAAAGTAAAAGCTGCTGCTGTTTAGGATAATATATCCCTAATCAAAACGGCCCGTATCTTTGATGTAGGATATTGTAGACTCGAGAATAATGCTATTTTTTATCACACTACAATGGGGGCTTCCAGAAAGAAGAAGCTTACACTGGGATCTATCATTGAGGCGTGTGAGATCGATTCCTGAGATGTCAGAGAGCTGGCCAAAGAGATCCAAACGAAGGGTGTAATACTGTGGGCAGTGCAGGAGGAAATGTTCGTTATCCTCATTGGCTAAACCACAATTACAGACTGGAGAGAGGCAGTCAAAGGCATGTCTAACACGATGCTCATTCAAGGCACTAATTTTCCTAAACATCTACTTCGAATCAGACAGTCTAAGTCATCTTCAAAAGGTGATCAACAAGGAGCTTAGACACGTCAAAAAATGGTTGGATGCTAACAAACTTGCCCTGAATGTAGAAAAAACAAATTTTGTTATTTTTCACTCTGTACAAAATACTTTGAATGAAGGTATTAGTATAAAAATTGGCAATCAACATGTAAGACAAGCTAAATATGTTAAGTTCCTTGGTCTCCTATTAGATGAAAATTTAAGTTGGAAGTACCCTTTATGTGAACTTTCTAAGAAACTGTCAAGAACTTGTGGCATATTCTTCAAAATAAGACATTTTCTACCTTCTAGTGCTTTAGTTTCTTTATATAATTCCTTATTTTCTTCATTTCTCCAATATGGGATCATTGCTTGGGGTCTTACTTATGAAGTTCACACCAAACCAATATATCTTCTTCAAAAGAAAGTTGTTAGAGCTATTGCCTTCAAGAGATTTACTTCTCCATCCACACCAATTTTCTCTGACTTGAAAATTCTTAAATTATATGACTTATTTGATTTAAAGCTGCTTTCCTTTGTCTAGGAATCTATCAACATGACTTCCCTGTCTGTTTTCATAATTTTTTTGAAAGTTTGACATCCGTTCATCAGTATAATACACGGCAGGCCTCCAAAGGTGATATTTTTATGACTCAAGAAAACACATTGCAATTTGGTTTAAGATCTGTTAGATATTCAGGTGCCAAATCCTGGAACGAAATTCCATATATAATCAAACAATCTCCTTCAATCATGATTTTTCACTTTAGGCTCAAATCACATCTTTCTCTACTAAGTACCAAGTAAATTGAAATATCTGTTTTGCACCATCATTCAATCTCAACATTTTCCAGTGCAAGATAAAAACAGTCAATATACTATATAAGATGATACAGTAGGCTTTCAAAATAGGGGGTGTTCTCTCCTCAATTAGTCTAGCTATTGAGATAACTCCTCATTTAAGAAATTCCTTTACATACAATTGTTTGTTCTCGTTTGTTGTTCTTTATCTTCTTTATTTTTGTATTTTAGTTGTAGTTGTAATTAATCTTGAATATATTGTATGTAGTGGAATTTTAAAATGATAACTGACACTGAAACTGCACTAAATTGAAGACGGAGCCTCGTTAGTAATCTTATACCCGAGATATCAGATACGCGATATGTGCAATTTTTAACTGGTCGAATGATTGAGAGCAATTTCTGATTGTAGTAGCATTTTGGATCTTGCTGTCAAGTGAATTCCATGCGAAGAACGTGTTTCAAAAATAAGTATTGCAAAAACGAACTGTTCTTGCCGGTGGTTGCTCATGTGGATTACGCAAATTGTACGTTAATTGACGCTCTTGTGGTATTTCATTGAAAAGATATTCAGGCGATTTGGACCTTCTTAAACAAAAGAAATGAGTCAATCTACGGTACCATCTTCTGTGATATAGGGTCTCCCAACCGAATTCCTCATAAAGCTTCTGTCTACTTGTACCTCTCCATGTTCCAGTCACTGCTAAAGCCGCTGAATATTGTACCTGCTCCAACTTTCTTGTGATTTCAAAATGCATTTCAGGGTCAAATCTATGGTAGATTATATCACCGTAATCTAAGTGTGGCCTTATATAAAGCTTATAAACTTTATCTACCGGGTGTCCCAAAAAAAAGTATCCGGATTTGGTCGACCCTAGCGATAAGAATATAGCGCGAATCAAAACCGAAATGATTTTCAAAACATACCTCAATAGCCAACTTGAACATAGATACCTCGTTTGTTGAATTCGGTGCACTGAGAGTGAAGATATCAATCTTCAAAGGACAAATTTGCCTCCACCTCCAAACCAGAGCTTTGGCGCTTTGGCCTAAGGGAATTCTTGAAGCTCTATGAATAAAATCAACAAAATCTGAGGACGGCACAACAGATGGGTTTTACAAAATACAGTTTATGTGAGACCGATTGTCAAGGGAGCTCCGAAATCAGCTTCATTCATCTCAATATCGACGATTTATTTTACACATACTATTGACCCGTGAAAGTACTCCCTTGAGCATCAATACACCTTTGAAATCGTCGAATCATTCCTTGAAAAGGATTATTTATTAGATCTCTTGGGGGCCACGACAGGAAGGTCTGGAGATCTTTTGGGGACCAATAGATATCTCCTCTCTTGTTGATGACCCACCCGGGAAATCAGCTTCGAAGATACGCGATGATCAACCTGATCTCGAGAGGTCTGATAACAAATTCTTTTCAAGAAATGATTCGACGATGTGAAAAGTGTGTTGATGCTCAAGGGAGTACTTCACCGGTGAATAGTAAGTGTTAAATAAATTGTCGATATTGAGATGAATGAAGCTGATTTTGGGGCTCCCTTGACGATAGGTCTCACATGAACTGTATTTTGGAAAACACATCTGTTTTGCCGTCTTCAAATTTTGTTGATTTCATTCACAGAGCTTCAAGAATTTGCTTAGGCCAAAGCGCCAAAGCTCTGGTTTGGAGGTGGAGGCAAATTTCTCCTTTGAAGATTAATATCTTCACCCTCAGTGCACCGATATCAACAAACGAGGTATCTATGTTCAAGTTGGCTATCGAGGTATGTTTTGAAAATCATTTCGGATTGATTCACGCTATATGCTTATCGCTAGGGTCGACCAAATCCAGATACTTTTTTTTGGGACACCCGGTAGTACCTCCCTAGAAACATATTTGGAAAGATGTTTTATCAACCAAATACCTCTACGTGCCTTCAGAATTACCTCTCTTATGTGACTTTGAAAATCGAGTTTATGATCCAAGATCATTCCAAGGTGCTTATGCTCCGAACTTGTTTTAACTTCTTCATTACTTATTCATTTGAGAATGGGATGGTGCGGCTTAATTCCTTTCCAAGAGAAGATAACTTCCTCTGTTTTATGACCATTGAATAACGTTTTCCATTACCATGCCCACATTCGGATCTTTTCAAGGTTGCGGTTCATACCTAAGCCTGTGTCGTACTCGTTTTTACAACAGAAAAGAGAGACGTGTTATCTGCAAATAGCTTCACACTGCATGATACATTTTCTGGAAGATCATTGATGTATACAAGAAAGAATAATGGACCAAGGACTGACCCCTGAGGTACACCAGCTGATACAGTGGACCAATCAGAAGATTTCCCGTTTAATACAACAAGATGTCTACGATCATGAAAGAAGTCCTTAATAATTCCAAGAAGATTACCACCTATGCCATTACATTCCAGTTTATATAATAGATCTTTGTGCCATACCCTATCAAATGCCTCGGACAAGTCTAGAAAAACAGCTCGAGTTTCCCGACTGGGTACGTCTTCAAAGGCAGTATAGATTGTATGCGTTATTGACAACAGTTGGTTAATGGTTGAGTCACCCGGGCGAAAACCAGATTGGTTTGGAGTTATGAGGCTATGGTCACATAGATGCTTATAAATCGTATCAAATAAAAGGTTTTCAAATATTTTACAAAAGACTGGCAACAGGGAGATTGGGCGGTAGTTATTTTTTCTCTGTCTGCTGTTCTTCATGTGGACAGGAATTATGTTCGCTCTCTTCCACAAAGTGGGGTAAACACCTGTTTCTAAGCACTTTTCAAAGATCAAACACAGAGGCTCTGCGATTGCACTATCACATATCTTGATCATTGAGATCGAAATATCATCACAACCATGTGCCTTTTTTGTATCGAGACACCGAATGATATTAAGGGTCTTTTCTCTATCTACATGCACACCCTGTAATAATGCAGGACACCTTGGTCGAAAAGCAGGAAGGGTACTACCTGTTGCTATAGCACTGCATTGCTCCACAAAATAATCATTAAATAGATTTGCTTTAGCTTCCAGATTAGTAACGAAAAGACCATTTTCTAAAATTGGTGGTACATTCGTAAATTTCTTTTTGTCAATGAGCTTATTCAAAATGTTCCAATAATATTTCACACCTATGTTGGGATCAGACAACTTTTTACCTAATTTCGAATAATACTTATCCTTGGCTTCAATTATTTTTCTGGTATTTTCAAGTTGAATATTTCGAACTGGGTTCCAGTCTTCTTGCTTCCTTCCGCGTCTGATAAACCTTCTGTAAGGCCTGTGCTTTCGTTTCATAGCAATTTTAAGCTCTGATGTTAGCCAAGGTGGATCCTTGTCATTAATTCTAATGGTCTCGTTTGGTATGTAAAGGGACATAATTGCATAAAGAGTCTTTGTAAAATGCTCAACCATCTCTGAAGGGGTGAGAGGATTTAGGTTATTTACCCAATCTACATTGTTTATCGAGTTTCTTATCAATTCCACATTAGCCTTCGAGTAATGCCAAACTGTTTTTTTATAAGGAGGAGGCGAAGGCAATGACATGTTTAGATTTCCGAAAATGACTTGATGCTGACAGTTTCTGTCCAATGAGGGGTGGACACCATAGTCCGCAAACATCTTAGGTTGGTCAGTGATTATTAAATTGATGCAGGACATGCCCTCATTTCTTATATTTGTTGGCTCATCGATCAGTTGGTGCAGACCGTTCGTTTCTATGAACTCATCAAGAGCTGCGCCCTCAAGATTTTCTATATCCTCAGCCCACCACTGGGATGATCTGCAATTAAAGTCTCCAGTAAAGAGAATACAGTGGTGCCTTTCGTTTCTAATATTATCTAAAACCCGTTGTAAGTTATTGATAAACATCTCAAACTGCTCGCTATTGTGGCTTGGACTACGATAGAGGTTAATTACAAATATCTTCTTTCGAGAGATAGTGGCTTCGGAAACAATCATTTCTTGCAGTAATTCAAGATCATCTCTGCGCTTAATCGGCAGTCCATCACAAAGATATCGTCAAGTTAAATGTCGCTCTTCTCATGCGCCAAATTCAATGCATAAATTATTCTTCATAATTTTCCAATTCAAAGCGAGGCGGAGCATGCGTATATCCTCAAAGAACAGGGAATTTGCCGGAAGTGACTGAAAGAGCAAGGGTTCGTTGTGATTTTCTTGTATCTGAGCTGGTCTGAGACAGAACGTTGGTGACTGTAATTTAAAATTTTTAATCGAGCGAAACTAAAATCAAACCTTTCAGTTAATGAATTTAGCTTGATCTCCGCACAGGGTAGACAAACAGAACTTTGAATGCAGTGATATATTGCAAAAAGGGGATGTTCTTTTAACCGGACCCTACGACCCTGCGACCCCGGACCTTACGACCCCGAACCTTACGACCCCGGACCATACGACCCACGACCAAAGTTTATATTTTTAGCTGACACGTCTTTATCAGCACTTCAGGGCGGATCCAGACCGAAGTTGAAGTGGGGGCAACTTGGAGAGGGGGCGCCAAAAAGACAGTGAAAAGTTAGCGCGCCGAAGGCGAGCGAAAATTTTTGGGGTTTTATTCGAGAAAATTCTCTTGTTTTTCTACTGAATAATGCCTTACACGGCAAGAAAAGTGAAAATTTCCCCTAATCTCCAACTGTCGAGATTTTGATGTGTTCGACGAGATTCCAACATGGAAATTTACACTTCGAGTTTCCACTTAATTTCAATAAAGTGAAACTTACAGCTCGAATTTCCGATAGTTTCCAACGGTGGAAACTGAGGTTTCAAATTTCTGTCGAGGATATTTCCACGATGAAAACTTCCCCTTGATTTCCAACTGTGGATATTTCGACGTGTTCTACCAGATTTCGACATGGACATGTGCACTGCAAGTTTCCATAGTTAATGTTGTTCAAGGATAAAAGTTCAAGGATACATTTGATATAATATAGTATCCATGCATTTCACTTTTAAAAGGTTCTTATTGCTCCTCAGAAATAGTAATAGAGTTTCTTAAACATAGTGACTATATATAATCAAATGCACTACCTTTACAAGGCATGGCAGTAATACTACAGATCTACATAAACTAAATAAAGAATAAGAAAAAAAAAATTAAATGAGAGAAACAGAAAAACATAACTGTAACAGCAACAAGAACAATTAAAAAGAAAAGAGCGAATCAACAGTAATCAACAGGATGTAGGCTGTGGAATATCCATTTCGCTGTTTCGTCTAAGGTATGCTTTTTTTAGAAATTTTCCTAAAACTCTTGTATTTTCTGCACTTTCATCGGTCAATACTTGCTTAAAAAGTTCAGTTCTATCAATCGGGGGATTTGTCCAATAAACATAGTGACTATGCTTAAATTTTTGGCCATCGTATCGTAGTACTATTTCTTATAAACCAGATTCTTATGAAGAAATCTGCTTTCTCAAATCACGAAAGATAAAACCAAGGAACCAAAGACATGCTGACAGCAAAATGAATGAGTTTAGGAATTCAATACACTGTCAGGAATAGTATGTGATTGCCGTTAATTGATTCAGGGATCACAACACAATGCTTTTATCACGTGACCTCAAGTTGACCTAAAACATGCAGGTATTGGACGATTGCCAACCACGCGATGAATAACGGATTTGAGCGCCAAATTCTTTCTTATGCTTTTGAACTGTGTATCAGAAGGCATTGAAGTTATCCTGCAAGATTTGTCATGGTTATTACTCAGAGATTGGCTGGCTTGCAAGCTATAGTCTAACCAACCAGACATTTTGTCAAGGCAGTAAAGTCAGGTTCGTAAAGCTTCTCTTGTTTTGACTACTCTGCATTTTTCTGTCTGATAACAAAGTCAGCTTCTCGCTGTTACTTTGGAACTGCTCCAGTCCTGCAACGCGTTAGGCCTGTGATGCATGTGTCAGAGTTTTGCGTGATCAATGCAAAAACTTTGCTAAGAGGACGGAGATATGATCCAAAGCAACATTGCCAATTGCTTTTGCGGAAGATTGAACGTCCTTGATCTCTGATGTTAGGCTGCTAGACCAGCGTAAGTTTGAATAAGTTGGCGCCATCATTCCAGCTTTCCTCGAATTTGCGTGCTGCCGATCTGCGTCCAGAATGCACGATTTGTACAAGTGGTCAGTTGCTTTCATTTGATTGATTGGAATTCGGTCTTTCCTTCTTTCCCCTCTTTTATGAATGTCAAAGCATTATTTTTTACAGTTTTACAGTGTTGTGTTCATAATTCTGCTCTGAAAATTGATTTCTGTTTTGTCTTCAAAGCTCAAAAGTTGATAAAGCATCGCGGTGACCAAGGAAAAGGCCAATTCAAGGAAGCAAGGCCAGTGCAAGGAAAGGAAAAGCGAGGACACTTTTCTTTTGCATAAGCAGTGGAGCGAAGGGAATGCCATTCAAGAAGCTGAAAGAAACAGTCATTCATGACAGGAGTGATTCTGACGAGTAAACGTTCATTTCATTTTGCTGTCAACCATTCATGACTCAGAGAACCTCATAAATAATTATATGTATATCAAATGTGGCTCTCAGCTTTGAAGTGGGACTTTTTAACTTTCAACATGGGCCATGCTAACATTTAGGGGCTCGAAATTTTACCTTAAATCAATATTTGGGGCCTGTGAATTACAACATGGACGAAAATTCTATCTATGTTTTGGGTCCACAAATCTAAAAAAGGAAGGGAATTTGGTGTGGGTCTCCAAAACATTAGACTCAATATTGGGGTCCCCAAAACTTTAGGATTGATATGTAGGGGTAAGCAAAGAAATGGTGGCATGGACCCCCTCATTCAAAGTTAGGGAGTACCCACTGAGTGTTGAATTACTTAATTCTTTGGGCTGTCATTAATCCTTGCTAGGGAGAGGGTGGCAGACATTTACAAATTTTTGGTGGAATTTTGGTAACCATCTATGTGATTTTTGCTGAAAAGTTTCCTGACCCCCTCCAACATTGCAGAAAATAGTCTAAGCACCCATTCAAGTACATGTGTGAAATTAACATCTTCACAGCTGCAGCACATGAAGGAAGATTAGTGTTGAGAGGAAATAAATCGAGATATCATTCAAACATAATGAGAAAAAAGAAAACAGGGAAAAAGGAGAAAGTTTGACATGGCTTTTCGTTTGTTGACCCTTTGTTGGTTCCATTAAACATGCTTTTGAACAGCATATGTCTGTAATTACACGCTTTTTATAAGAAACTTGGATCAGGCCATTGTATCAAAAGTTTCTTAATTTAACATGAAATTTTGTCCACTTTAGTACTTAAGTTTACAAAGGTTTCTTAATTCATTTCTTATTTTCGAATGCATGAATTGTGAATGTGGTCGCTGATACTGGTGCAGAAATGTTCCTTGACATTCAAAACATCATACAGGAATAAACAGTGTTCTGTCATGATGAATGCACAAATGATTATTTGATATTATAAAAGAATAAGGGTTCAACGATCTATTTGCTATAAAATCCATGCTTTAAGAATTTTCTTAATACTTCTCAGACACACCACTACAGTTTCTTAACATTTCGTCCATCTTTAGTACTAGTTTCTTATAAACCAGTTTCTTATAAAAAACGTGTGTCATATCACGTGCTAAAAAGACCACTGGAAAAGGATCTCCACGTTTATATTTAGTTGATGTAATACATATATATATGTTTGTCTACATTTTTAATAAATCGAGAGGATCTGACAGTGCATTCATTACTTTTTAGAAGTTACATTTACTTTCAGTATTAGTCATCAGATACCGTAAAAGCTCTATTAAGCCCCCGGGGGGGCTTATTTAATTTCGGACCTTCCAGAGGGGGGGCTTAATAGAGAGGGGGGCTTATTAGACAGGGGGGCTTATTCACAAAATCAAGTGACAAGGATATATTTGGCAGCTTTTCAGTTCTTTTATCCCATAGTTTGCGGAATCAAGGTACAATTTTACGGCTGAAATACGTAAATTCAACACAGTTTTTATTCCAAAACGTGCCAAAATTAACATGGAAGGTAGTATAGCTAAATGAATGGAAAATATTTGGTAAATTCTAGAATTTTGTATAAGGGGGGGGCTTAAAAGAGAGGGGGGCTTATTTCAAATTTTGACTCACAGGGGAGGGGCTTATTAGCTTTTACGGTATGTTCTGTTTCTGAACTCATACTTTGCGTTGTGTATAAATAATGGAAAAGGAAGATGTTTAAAATGCGAGCTAAGTTTGATCAAAGTAGATTGAACAAATATGATTTTAATTCGTACTCTCTACGAGGACACATCTCATGTCTACATCAGAATCAGAGTGCTACGAAGACACAATGGTAAATCATACAAAGAGTTAGAAGACGTTAAGATAGAAGAGGAACAATTTGGAAAAGTTTTGCCCAGGAGTATTCCAATAAAATCAAACCAGGAAGCGTAGTGTTACATTTACTGTTGCACGAAATAGCCACTACTGAATTAGCCAAACGTCCCCTTCAAACATGATGAACAAGGAAACTATCAGGTATGTTTCCTACCGAAAAATTCATAATTTCGACTGAATTTCCTACTAAAATCAAGTTTAAAATCAAGAATTTCACTTGGGGAAGATTTTGGTGTCCCCGTAGTTTCCGACCGAAAAATCCAAAATTTCGACTGAATTTCCTACTTACATTAAGAATTTCACCTGGGGAAGATTTGGCGTTTCACCGAAATCTACCCATAGGAGGTTGAACACGTATGGAATTTCCCCAAATTCTCCCATAAACATGCCTAGTGTAGACTAAGTTTCCAACTTTTGGAGACGTTGAATCTCACTCGGGAAACTGTGGGTAAAAGTATATTTCCCTTTACCCGTAGTTTACCCGTGGGGAAACTAGGTGGGAAATTCGAAGTGTAAAACGCATTTTGTGTCGGAAATGGAAGGGAAATGGTCCGTTTACCTCTAATATACAACGAAAAAACTATGTCGAAATTCGAACTTTTCTTGCCGTGTTAGTTTATATGTTTCGCCGCATTCAGAATGACTCACTGAAAAAAGAGTGCATTCGGGTCAGGATAAGGGGCGCTTTTCTTGCCAAAAAGGGGGCGCCAAAGCTGAATTTTCATCGTGAAGGGGGGGGGGCAGTTGCCCCCATCTGCCCCCCCTAAATCCGCCACTGCAGCACTTATGGTTGATTGGTGAACGTGCAAGAAATCAGTACGTGTCAACGTTAACTGGCAAGGCACTATTCGATGTTTTTGTACTGAGCAAAAAGCAGCACCAGACATTAGAAACCGAGTCTTTGTAAACAAAACTGGCCCTTCGAAGAATGAAATGAAATCGATAAATACCTATGTCAAACATCCACAAATATATCCTTCTTTTCTTGATTCAAACCATAAAATCAAATGTATTCACGTATAACTTTAAGGCCATGAACATAACAAAAGACAGGAGGGGACTGCACAGCACGATAAAGCGTTGGCGTTGGCCCTCATACCATTCTTCCTAGCCCATTCAAATTGCTTGAGAAGAATGAAGATAGTAAAGAAGTAAGAAATCTTAATCTCGAATAAAAAATTTTTTCATTCTCATCCAGATCCTCAGTTAGTGATGAACAGTTAGATTTACATTGAAACTACGTGTTTTTAAATTACCTTCCTTCAGATATTATCTGCCATTGTTTCTTATTCTGGGATTGTTTCTTATTGTTATTCTTATTCCATTGCCTTCCTTCAGATATTATCTGCCATTGTTTCTTATTCTGGGATTGTTTCTTATTCTTATTCTTATTACATTGCCTTCCTTCAGATATTATCTGCCATTGTTTCTTATTCTGGGATTGTTTCTTATTCTTATTCTTATTCTATTGCCTTCCTTCAGATATTATCTGCCATTATTTCTTATTCTGAAGTTGTCTCTTATTCTTATTCTTATTCCATTGCCTCCCTTCAGTTATCATATCCCATTGTTTCTTATTCTGAATCTGCTTCAATTGCTAAACATCTGAATCACAGCAAAATAATTCATAACGATCATAATCATAAATCATAGAATATGAATAAATCATAACAAAGTCTTGCCAAGTATGTATATTAAGCTTTGGTTCAGGGTCGTATGGTCGTATGGTCTGGGGTCGTAAGGTCCGGGGTCGTAGGGACGTAGGGTCCGGTTAAAAGAACATCCCTGCAAAAAGTGGCCTGTCCTAGGTCAGCTACCAGGATTTCGTTTTTGATTGACTGCTTTTTCGTTTTTCACGATAATGCACGGTAAAATTATGCTCTCGATAAAGTTTAAACATCATTTTGCGTGCCTAGAGTTCGTACGGCAGTTTTTAAACATGCTTTGGTTCCTTGTTATTTGGAGAACAAAGGAAAAGGACCTGCTCTAATGATTTTGTTGCCAGGCGACAAAGGCTCTGAGGAATGTAATTGTCTTTATATCAGAATCGACACATTAGGAGCGACGTATAACTCAAGTGTCGCTCTGGTGTCGCTCTACGGTCACTCCTAATTGTATTAGGTTCGGCGCATGAGAAGAGCGATGTTTAACTTGGGCCTAATATTCTCATTCTTCTGGTCTTTAAATTACCCTCCTTCATCAAAGACACAACACACTTTCTCAACAAACTTTCTTCACATGGAAATCTCCCTAACAACTCTATCCTTGTCTCTCTGGACGTCTCCTCACTCTACACTGATATCCCTCACTCTGAAAGCATTCAGGTTGCTAGGGAACACCTCAACAAAACACAGTACACAGAGCCCACCTACAGAAACCATATGCGACCTCGTCAACATCATCTTACAGAACAACAATTTTGAGTTTGACGGACAATTTTTCCTACAGAAACATGGTACTGCCATGGGCACTAGAATGGCTCCCCCATATGCTAACCTGTTTATGGGGTCCCTTGAAGCTACTGCCCTAAAAAACGCACCATGTAGGCCTCTTGTATGGTGTATCTTGTATGTAAAAACTCGGAGATAATTCACCGAGATCTCAAAGATCTCCAAGTTTTCGACCTGGCCCATTCATACTGACAAATGCTAACTACTGCCCACTCATTTGGATGTTCAGTGGAAAAACAGCCAATGAAGAAGTGAATCAGGTTCATAAGTGTGCCCTGAGAGTGCTGCTAAGTGATTGAGGCGCTACTTTTGAGGAGCTATTACACAGGGACGAGGAAGTTAAAAATTTGCAAAATGTCATGTTAGAGGTATACAAATGTATTATCTCTGGCCACCCCTGTTTTCGGTGGGAGTTCTTCAATCAAAAGATGCTTCCATGATAATAAGGATATCCTCAAACTTCCTAAAACCAGGACTATTACATCTAGAAACACGTCTCTTTCATTTTGGGGTAGCATGGTTTGGAATCGGCTTCCAGACAAATATAAAGGTGCAAAAAGCTGTGATGAGTTCAAAATGAAAATCAGAAGTTGGAGGTGATCTAGATGTAACTGCTGCATATGCACATTTCAAATAGGATAGAACATCGAGCATTGTAGATAGGGTAGAGTTGGCCTATTAGCATTTAGTAGCTATTCTTCTAGTCATTTGTAAATAAATTCTATTATTATCATTATTATTATCACTATTGTTATCATTATTATTTTTATCATTACTATTAATTGAAACAAGGATAGTGTGGTAACACTTGTCAGTACGATAATACATTGTGCAACTTAATCTACGTACCTCATCCAATATTGTTGGGACTTAATACATCTCAGTGCAGGATGTCTTTCTCTACAAATCCGTTGTAGTCTGCTTTAGGGAGAAAATCTTGGGAAGCACAATAAACTTGCTGTATACTTAATAAAATCCTGAAGATGGTAATGTTTGAAAACATTATTGACAAAATTTGATGCATGACAGGACATTGTGATGAGTAGATTCCTAAAATGCACTTGCTACTCAATCAATTTGCATGAGGGAGCGAGGATCATATTACGTCTTTTTGTTGAAAGAAGGACATTTAGTTGCTCTTTTTGCAAAGCCTTGTTTCAGTGTTTTAGTACCGTACTCCCTGGAATATCTAGCAGGTCACTTGTGAAGTATAGAAACCTTTCTTTTATGCAGTCTTCTTTGATACAAAAAATACTTTGTAGTATTCCTTCCCACATGGGATGGTGGACTTGCTTCAAGTCTCGCTCTTGATCAACAAACAAATGGGATGGAAGGAAAGAAAAGGGAAAGAAAAGGAGAGCGAGACTTGTGGACTACGCGTTCCGAAAACGAGACCGGTCAAGATGTTGACCGGCGGCTTCCTTTATGTTAGCGGAAGAGCCAATCAAACTTGAGCAGGTGAATGCCGAGCCTCGTTTTCGGAACACATAGTCCACAAGTCTTGCTCTCCTCCCCCTTCCTGTTTCTTCTCCTTTTTCCCTCCCGTTTGTTTATTGATCAAGAGCAAGTCCAATGGGATGGACAAAAGTATTTTGTCTCTCAATTGTGGCAGCTCCATCTTTTGCGATATGGCTTAATACAATGTCAATAGGAATAATGCTCAAAATACCTCTCGGAAACTCTGTTCCGCAATGACTGCAATGACTTTTCTCTGCAGGAACTTCTGTAACAGAACTAAAGATAAAGAGGTTCATTGTTGTGCCAAATCTGACTGAACGGTGAACTATTAGTTCTTTTGGAAGGATTCTCTACTTCTGGTTCACTCAAGTACACTCTTTTCTTTCTTTGCCATCCTCCTTTCCTACCTGCTCCACCCTCATTCGCTGGGTATGTCATAGCTGACTGATATGTAACACGTACTTCCTTTATCAATTCTTGCAAAATCCCTTCTTGTTTGGCAATTGCAACTGAATGACTGCAAATGTTGAGAAACCTAGATGAAAAGAATCTATTAGTAATTGGCCTTGCCAAAGTCTCATGGAAATGAGACCAGATTACTGATAACTGGACAGTCATCATTATTTTCTCCTTTATTTCAACCAACTGAAATCGAGACTTGGAAAATGTCTATTATTAACTGAAAGAAAAGTAGGTGTCCTGATACAAAAGGTATACCAGAGGCGTGAAGAATATTGCAAGTGATGGATTTGGATGTTCTGCTCCAAAAAGCTTCAGTGTTCTAGAATCTTCTTTGCGACTGACATTGAACCGTGAGAATGAAACATTCAATGGTGCACATTTGATGTGTGATTTTGACATGGTGGTGAAATCAATTTGCCGCAAAAACTGGTGTCAAAGATAGATCCAAGGCAGGTGGTAAGGAGAATCAATGACTCGGCAGGAATGAACATTTTTGAGCCACGTGGTGGCAGTGGGCAAGAAAATACTCAACCTAATGGAAGTAGGCCTGATGAAAACTGCAATTTTTCAACAAAGTGAGGTTGCAACAGACATTCAAATATTGTTCAATGCCACTACATTCTTTCATACCGTGCATTCAGATCATTATACTGTATATGCTGAGATGTAAATCCCAGTCCTTACTAGCTCAGTCTTTTCAGTTTTGTATTCAGTGCAGAAACCATTTGTGGGAAATTAATGATTGAAAATGGGAATTAATTATTTACATTCATAGCAACAGTTGCTATGGGCGAATTTTCCACCGTACAATTCTTCTGAGCGCCCAACTTGCAACCCATACCCTTTCATTTACCTCGTTTTTTGTGCCATGTTATATGAAGTAGAAATGTCTCTGGTGAGCCAGAAAAAAGTTCCCACTTTTGAAAATTCATAACACCAAGACTATTTCACAGATTTTATTCATTCAAATTGTAGTTAAAAGCCGAAAGATCAAAGTATTTTTGTGAATTTTTTCGCTATCCTACCACCACTAGAAGTATTGGTAAATCCAACGTTATAAAAGTTTCATGGTTGCAAAATGATGGAAAAAGGGCCTAAAACATTGATCAAATCGCAACGATTCTATTCAAACCGAACAATAGGCAATGGGTGTTTCACCTCTCTCAAGAGTTGCAAGACATCGATTTTCAAACAAATACGAAAGATTTTCAATCCCATGGCAAATTAATATCCGGATGATATCTCTCATCCATGTGAAGCTGCATTTCCTTCATTTTTCTGTGCGAGGAGTTATTTATGCTTTGATCGATGTTTTAGGCTATTTTTCAGTCATTTTGCAACCATGAAACTTTTGTAAAGTTGAATTTACCAATATTTGTAGCGCTCGTGAGACAATTGGAAAAATTACAAAAATACTTCAACCTTTTGGCTTTTAACTAAAATTGGAATCATTCAAATATGTGGAATGCTCTTGCTGTTATGAATTTTCAAAAGTGGGAACTTTTTTCTGGCTCACCCGGTAGATGCTAAGGTGGTTCTGCCAAGTATGGTTCTTGGCCAGCAAACAAAGTGTAGAATGACCAAAAACATTGTTTTGATGGAAAGAGATATCGTCAAACGACAACGCCTTACACATTTAATTCACAATTTGCTGATTCACAAGTAACTTCTGTAGGTTCCTTATACTTAACGTTTATACTTTATATGTTTGCACTTTATATGCGAAACTTGCAGGCACGCAAGTACCCTGCGCAGATGCTTTACTACCTTTTGTTTATGGTCTATACATTTATGCTTTTTATGTAACACTTACCAAGGTCTTTATGCTTTTATGTTTATACCTCATATATAAAACAACTTTATATTGGAACTGCACTATACATGTAGTCATTATCTGTTGGTTTATGCTCTATGTGCAAATTATTTTTGGTAATAAACAATCGTTTTTTCAACTTGATATGTTTTGTTTCTATAATTTATGAAAATGTTTAATAGATCTCTATGTACTGCATTATGTTGTAGAATGTATCTCTCCTTCCCAGGTCTAATTTATATATCGTTGTTTCTTCATCTGTAAGGTCACTTATGCTTTTGTCCACTTTGGCAGGGCATAAATAAGGGGCAGATCTTACAACAAGAATAAAACACTCAACAGTTTTTGTCCGTAGACCAGAGGGCTCTTCACGGTGACTTCAAGATCTTCTATTTCTTCCACGGAAAGAGACATGCCTATTTGGAACAACGTTGCATAGAAATAACAATTTTTGGCCCTAAGTCTCTCTCCAAATCCTTGGCTAAACATCAACCTCACCTGCTGTCAAAATGTCAAATTTTACCCCATTCATATTGACCAAAATTCTGCCATGACTTACATGATTTTCGCAATGAAGCTTCTTTTGTTTTCAGTGGGTTCTTCTTAATTCCTTATCACTATTTATTTTTTGGTTGTTCTCCTATTATTGTAGAATTGTCGCATTCTTTAGCATAGATCTTTTTCATTGGGCAAAGGAATGCCGCTTTCCACCATTTCTTTAGTTGCATATTCTTGTAATTTCTTGATTTCTCCATTTGTGAGATTTTCAAATCTCTTTTCTCCGAGTTCTGACGATACTTTTCCATTTCTTGAAAATGCTATCTGTAAAACAATCTGAAAACACAAATGAATTACAGTTAGATGTTAAAGGATTGAAATGTATGGTTCAAAGAATCATTAAGACTTTAATCAGCTTTGGTTTTGTTTAAGGAACTTTCACCATACACATCTTACTACGTACCATTGGGACACCTCTATTTCCTGCAAATTCACTCTGATGACTTCCATCATCATACTTGCAACTGGCTAGCAACTTGAAAAATATGTCCTTGGGTCCATGATTGAAACTATTCTGTTATGAAACGAAACAAAAATTCTTAGCTTTCTTAGGAATTTTTAGGTTTTGTTTGTTATGTGCTTACTTTCTTGTGTCCAGAAAGCAAATCAGTGACATTTTCCTCCTTAGTCTTACATCTTCCATTTTTGGTTCTGGACTGCATTTCCATTTTAGCCTGCAGCACGGCCAGGTAAAAAACCCCGAGATGTTGGAGCTGTGGGAGTACAGTAAAAACCTGCGCATAAGAACCTAGTGATTAAGAACCTACAGGCTGAAAATTCTGAAATTAGACCCCCAATGTATAAGAACCCATTCAGCCTGAAATTTGAAATAGGTTCTTATTTGTGGAGATCATCAAACTAAATCAAACTCTAGTTGCTTTGTAATTGAGCCTATACGTACTGCTTCTGCCACACGTGCAAGTTGCTCTAAAGATGCTTTGAAAGCTTTTCATTGTATTCTGTAATATTTCTGGTTCCTCCATGAACTGATGTTTTGAATAAGGCCTCGTGAACTGAGGTGTCTCGCAACTGACAGTAAATAATGGGCTTGAAGTTTCAATCAGAACAAAAGAAATACATGGAAGCCCTGAATGAAATAAGAACCAATTTAAGAACCTGAACAGCCTATTTCCTACTAAATACTCAATACATAAGAACCTAATCAGGCTGACTTGCAAAATTGTAGGTTCTTATACGCGGGTTTTTACTGTAAAGATTCTCTGACGTTTCCCAACTCTGACTTTTTTACCTGGCCCTATGTGCTCTACTAAAAAGGTTGGAAATGCCTTATCTCCAACGTATCTCAGCTAACGTTTCTATTATGCTAACGTGGTGGGATATTATGCTTAAGTGGCTGGGCATTATGCTCCACCTCTGTATGGCGTATCCACCACATCAAGCATAATACCCCGCCTCTGTATGGCGTATCAACCACAGTAGTGCGTATAGGTTCGCTAGCATGATCTCTCTCTCTTCGGAAGTGTAAAACACAGGCTGACAGGTTTAACAGGTTTACAGGTTCCAGGTTGACAGGTCACCAGGTTGACAGGTTACCAGGTTTACAGGTTGACAGGTTGTTATTGGAGTATCTGAAACTTGGAATTCTTATGAAAATCCTATAAACTCAAAGTTGAAATTCCTGGTTATAGCTATTTTCCGTGTCAGTCTCATACTCAAAATGGTGGTGCTGCAATTTACGTGAAATTAGGTCTTACTCCAATGCCTAGACCAGATCTTGGCAAAAGTACCATTGACTTTGAGTCAGTGTGGATTGAGGTTGAAAATAATGGTGGTAAAAATTATCTGTTTTGCTGAGTGTATCCTCATCCAAGCTCAGATATAGATAACTTCTGTGACTATCTTGAAGAAACTCCAGCTTCCAGTGGATGAAAAGAAAAAGTCAGAAAAGTTGCCCAAGGTGTTTTGCATAATTTCTGATGATGGAGAGAGATTTATAAACGAATATTCCTCTCAGAACTACTTATTTAGTATCAACATAACACAAATCAACATTCTAGGTAGAACTTACTAGCATAGTTGTACGGATTTTTGCTTTCTGTTTACGTTTTTGAGCAACCAATTCAAGCCATTTGCTATTCGCTAATTGTATTATCAATTAATCGCTATTCACTAATCGTTAATTTGCTAGTTGGCAAATGACTAGTCAGATGTATCCCTCAGGTGGGAAAGAATTGCCATCTTACCTTATCATTAGGAACAGTAATATCCAGCTGTCCTTTAAAGGAAAGCCAATCTTCTGCATCAAATGCATGAAGAGATGACAACTGCACAGCTGACTGTGACGCATATAAAAACCAGAAACGCTGCTACTTATGTGGTGCAGAATACAACTAGAAAAGACAGTGTGATTGTTACCAACAGCAAGCCCCACACGGGAGAATACCCTACAAAGAAAACACAACTAATGAAGAGCTTGATGAAAACACAACAAGCAACGAAGAACCTATGGAAGAAATAGAAGGAAACAATTCAAACCAACATCAGCAACACCAGGGCGAGATATCCGTTAACCCTGATCCATATGGGCTTTTTTGAGCTAACATTTATGGGGGGGGGGGGTCTTTCCATCTCCCCTATGAAAACTGCCTTACACTCCTCAGAATTAAATACAACTTGGCACAATTACAGATCAAGTCATTTCTTGTGGGTGAAAGGAAAACAGTTACTGCTGATCCGTTTGGAAAATAAGTTGCGTTCCTTGCCTTTACATGTATGATACATAGGTACTACACTAGAGTACTAACACAAATCAAAACAGGCAGGATTTCAATCATTGTCATTATTAGGGATTGATAGCTGGCCTTCTTCAAGTGAGGACAGAAGAAAAGCAAAACAACTACAAGGTGTCCCCAAAAAATTTTTTGAAGTGCGATCAAATATCGAAATGTAACGAATGATGAATGATGAATGGTAGTTATATTTTTGTTGTATTTATATTACATTGGCTCTACCAACAAGGATTGCGACCTAAATATTGCATTACTCACCTGCATTTTAGTTTTGTTTTGAAAGTATAATAGCTTAGGCACATGATTTTTAGATCATATTTTGTGTAGAAGCATGATAAATCACGCCTCTTTGAATCACGGGGCATGTGATGAGGCAGACCTGCAGCTGTGCAACTGAAATGGCCAGGTCTGTGTTAGATGATGTTCCGATATTGACAAACATCCTTGAGCGTACATATAGGGGTGCTTGGCTAATTTTGTTGGTTTTGTCACAATTACCCTGTATGTTGAGCAGCCCACATACTTTGGGCAGCAGTTTTCACAAAGATCTAAAAATTTGAGTGTGTGATCAGGTGGCAAAATGGCACATCCCCATCATCTGACAGTGGGAGTTCCCCTTTCTCCCCCTCCCCAAGGAAGCATACAAATAAACTGACTCCATTTCGTAATTTATTTCTTTGCGGGAACTGTTATCATGCGTTAACTACCACTTACGTACATTACTGAAGTGACAACAACAGCATCAATGCAGTGGCATGAGAGTTTGTAGGGAAGCAATCTTATTTTGAGGGATGAAGACTACCCTACTATACTTACAGGCCTCTCAGGATACAGCTTGATAAAACCTACTTATTGAGAAAGTATTCCATCTGAATGCATTCTATTTGGGTTTTTAGTTTCCTGTCACATGACACAACTAAGCAGTGTATAACGTCCATCATAATATTCGAATTTGTTTCACATTCTACCTTTGTTATTTGTCTTCACCCCATTTTGAAGAAATGTGGACATTATGTATAGCGAAGTTCCCACCTGCGGTTAACCAAGGGTTGTCCGTGTTGCTGACAGCCATTAGAGGAAGCAGCAGTGCCAAACTTTTCCTTACAAGCACTGGTAGATGGCATTCCTAAAAGATGTACTCACTGGATCATTTGAGAGACAATAGAGACAGTTTTGAAGCATGCAGCTGTCTGCCCAGAGATCAACATAGGACGCCTGAACAGTGGTTGTAACAAACCAGTGAAAAGAAAGGATGCCACTAATCACAGTGATGTTTGCCCCAAGGAGGTCACACCTTGTAATAAATGTCACTAGGACATATGCCAAGCAGCTTTGTAGGGGCACCAAGCAAATGAATGCACTGGAGCAAATGTCCCATGTGAGTTTGGGTACTCTGCAGAAAATGTATGTGAATATGTTGCATTTCAAGTATTGTCTATCTACAGTACCTGCATTTTCTACCCTGCACCTAGTGAACGCTTGTATGTACAATTCCCTTTCATAGATTTGCTGTTCTGAAATGCACCATTACAGTTAGTCATCTTAAGCCGTGTTTCCTTACGATCAACGGCATCGTCCTCATCGCTCTTATTGCTCAAAGGTTTAGGCCTGATAGTGACAATAGCAACATGAACAAGCTGATGGAAACAACTTTTTCTTGCTGTTAGCAATGGTAACGACACAGAGAATATCCTGTTGCTAACGTAGGGAAACTTCCACCTCAGTGACATGAGCGGCTGCCTGCAATCAAATTTTTTTAATGGAAACCGCTGTTTGAAAAGTTATTGATTGCAGCAACGTTCTGCGCATCTGCGGGGAATAATGTGAAAGCAACTGGTGTCAAAGTTTGAAAGTTCACACACAAGTTTTTTATCTCAGAGCCATCAAAAGAGTAATGAATCTGATGCGACTCTTCCTTGAGTAGTGAAATATTTCTGATTAACCCTTACTTAGAAAGTTTGTTTGCCGCGTACAGTCTGACACTTTTCTCGCCAAGTTGAATACTTTTTTCTTTATTCAATATAAAAATTTACAAAACGAGGTACTTCAGACTATTGGACTACAAACTACTAAACTACATAACAAGAACGATAACCTGGGAAGCAAGAAACCATGACTATCCCAAGGGTCATTTAGGTAGAAACCCCATAACTTTTGATCAAATTCCAACTGTTCTGGATAGTTGGATATTTGTTGATGTTGGCTATGTTGGATTTGGAAAAGTCATATGGATTCTACCTTGACATAGAACATGGAACTAAAACTACATCTAAACATACAATACAAAGAGCTACATATTGACGATGTTTACTGACAAAAACAAACAGATGAGAATGGAAACAAAATGAAAGGACTTAGAGAGGAAAGTATTCTGTGGCTGTGTGGCGCGAAACAAAGGTTTATCTAACTTAAACAAATCGACCCATTTTATGGTCAGTTCAGGTATACTTCTATTAACGTCATTTGAAAGGTTTTTATCACCATGTGGCAAAAGTTGTACAAGAACCTTGCAACAAGAAGTGCTCCGTGTCCTCAATACCGTCATTCGTTGGGCACATTGGATTTACGGTGTCCCTGAAATTGTGGTTGAATTTGTGGAAATTTAGTTTACTGAGACTGACCCTTATTTGAGAAAGATACGAAAGGCCTGCTGGGTTATGAATACCGAAGACCGATTTTGCAGGTGGGCGAATTTTTGATAGAAGCTTTGTCTTAAAAATAGCAATGGACGGCGCAAGCCTGATTTCAGGATCAAGTTTATTCCATTCAGAGATGCAGTCTGGATAGAAGCTAGATTTAAATTTTTCTGTTCTTGCCCTCATTCGCCCAACAGCATCCTGATGGCGAAGGGAGTAATTTTACTGATGAAGCGTTGGAATTGGCTCCTTTGTGTACAAGGGAGTAAGATTATTCAAAATCTTATAGAACAGAGTAAGGCGTCTGCTCCATCTACGGAAACATAGTGATTCCCAACCAAGCTCTGCGTACAGCTTCTCACGCGATGTTCCCCTCCATGTTCCTGTTACAGCAAGTGCAGCAGAATACTGAACAGACTCTAGTTTTTCCATTAGATCATGCGTTCTGTAACACTAGGTCCAAGGTACCCGCAATGAAGGGCAACTAAAGCTGCTTCTAAGTTACCATCTTTTATTTAAGTTCATTAAGGAGGGCGGCCCGTACCGTAGTGGATGATTCTCAAGGTGCCGTTCTGTTTGAGAATGGTATTTTTGAAAATGGACTTGCAATTTCAGGCAATGTTACAGAAACGTAGGAAGTTTCTAGACTTTGGCAAAGATGGCATTTAAGAGTAAAGGGGTCTTTCTTACATGAGACATATAGCTATGAAGGATGTTGCCTATAATCTGCGACACTTGTATTCAGTTCTTTGTCATAATGCCTGGTGTGAAAGAAGGCTCAAAATCTTAGGTGTGCACAAAATCATACAAGTCAGGATCATGTAGCTGCGAGGCTCCCTGGCATGATACATGGATTCCTTGTGGTCAAACCAATGCGTTACAATGGCGGATGGCCTAGGCAGAAGCTGCAACAGTTGTTCCGCAACAAACTGCACATATTTGACTTTAATGACTTTTTATTTATGGTTGGTCCAAAATTTTCACGAAAGTGAATCGTTTTCTCTGTGTTTCATGCGATGATTATTCTTGTTAAAGTAAAAACTGACAATTACACTTGATTTGAATTGCAATAGCGAGTGAGTCATGGGGCAGGATGGGCTACATTGCCAACAAATGACAGGAATCATTATCATCTCTCAACAGGAGGCGGGAGGTGGCAAGGGCTGCTTGCAGTGAGGCCAGGCAAATTAGGGAAGTTGTCCAATCCTTTAAAAGGGCCTCATCAGCCGAAGCCGAAACCACTTCGCAAGATGAAGATGAAGGTGGGGATGATGAGGACATTCAAGTAGTATATATGTTGGATCCACATAGGCAAATTCAGGGGTCGCAGTTTGGCCGCTATTGTTTAAATTTATCGGCGCCTTTGATGAAAAATGAAATTGAAAAGAATTAAATCCTTAAGTGAATTGAGGTTAAAGTTAATCCGGATTAACTAGGGATTAACATTTTGGCCGCTATTGTTTAATTCTCAAAGGAAAAAGAACAATATATCCCTTGGGAATTAACTTTAAGTTCAAATAACAATAGCCCATATGCAATATACGCGATATATGCAATATACGCGATATACGTCATTTACGTGAGTCAAATATTTATTTTCGCGATTTCGCTCAGGGGCACTGTGTTTATTGCTAAGAAACCACTTGAGCGATTTGATTCGGGTTTTTTTGGGAAAACTTGCCCCTTTGCTCATTTGAAGAATGGTACGAGTTTGAAAATTAAATCTTTTTTCGTTTTTCGCAACTGGTCTTTTTCTCAATTTTTCGTAAAAATTTTTTGCGCCAAATAAGAAACTCTTTCAATCGATGCGCATGCACTTTTGGAATGATAATGGACAAAATAAATAATTTCATCATTATAGCAAAGTTTTGAAATTAAAACCAATTGGAATATGTTATAAATTGAGAGCGAGGGAAGCTCTGTCTCTTCGTAATTAATGCATAGCATCCTCTATGCAATGTCAAAAAGTTTAGAAATGGGGGGGCACCAAACTTAAATTAAAATTGATATTGAAATGAGGTAGGTTAAGTATATGTTTAAATAGTAGTTTCAGGGTTTCCTAAGCTCTCAAATTATTTTTGTTATTTGATAAAGTAAATAGAAGCAAGAAAACACACACAATTGCACGCATTTTGTAATATAGAAACATTAGTGCCCATTAAATTCTACTATGGAGACAATATCACAAGAAATTTACAATATAATATAATTAGAGGATGAGAGGGAAGAGAAGGGACCAACACTTGACGCACGCTCCCTTCACAATTGAAGGGAAAGTGTTGCTCCACTATCAAACCACCAAACTGAAGAACTCCTAAGACCCAATGCGGATGCGACGATTGGACAGCTATTCAACCAGTTGGTTGAAATGCGCCCGTACTAGCAAAGAAAAAAGTTGCAGAGACAAATTGGACATATCCAATTATTCAAAGCTGCAACCAGAGAAAACAGCAGCGGAGAACGATTGGACATATCCTTTTCAAGAAACTCTGCAATTTTTGACTTTAAAAATAAGGAGGGAAGGGGAAGAGGAAAGAGAAGGAGCCAGCACCTCCCAATTACAAATTCCGAGCAAGAAAAAAATGGGAAGGCGCTAGCTCTCTATACACCACCAAACCGAAGAACACCTAAAACACCCAAGATGGAAGAGTCATTTCTCTCCGTGACTACAACCGCGGAGAAAAACACCAGCAGAGAACGATTGGACATATTTGGGGTTGATGTTTTTAGACACCGTAGATATGCTGCACATTAGTTAAACGCAAAGAACATGTGACAATCTGTCTCATCGTTCTGATGGAATTGAATTGAAGACAAGAAAGGAACCGAAGAAGAGGATGAAGTGATGAAGATGGATGAATTATTAGCAAGAATAAAAAAAATTTCAAAATTAAAAATAAATCGAAAATAAATTATTGTTTATAATAATCAGGATTGGCTCTTAATTTCTGTATGAAAATTATTTAAAATTTTCATAAAAAATTACGAGACAGTCCTGAAACCCACCACCCGCCCATAGTTGTGTAATTCATAAATAATTTTTTCAATTTTTGTTTTGTTGGCACGCAAGTTTTTTAGTTGTTAGTTTCTTACTTATTCACCATCCTCACCATCATCCTCATCATCAGTTGAAATACTATCGATAACATTCCAAACAGGCGAATTACAAGATGTAAAATTAAATTTACCATGATCTACAGTTCCATTGCTTTTGTTACGAGCAAAATAATAAGAGTCCACATTAACAAGTTTTGAAACATTACAAAAACCAAGATTCTTTGATAGGATTTCATGATGAAAATTATGTTTTTCTTCATGAAGCTTGGTGATTTGAGTAAGTTCATTGTTAGTGATTGCACCAACATCAAATGCTCGTTGAACATCGAAACTCGGCATGTCCCAATACATGGCATTTTGCACATGAGTATGAAATTTGGAGAAACAAAGACTCCCACATTTCATAACAAATGTGCATCGATGTTCAAGTGGGCATAGTTTGTTGATAAAATCACCGACACTTTCAACATTCTCAAATTCCCTATCGCATAAATGCACATCACTATCAAAAAATTTACAGTTATAATTTAAACATACCATCTTGTTCAATTTAGCATCAGTCAATGGATTGTGCATTTGCTTTACCATCTCAACAGCTTCCTTTTTCTTTTCGATGAATTCACGGGTTATATCAATAACAGCACCGAGTGGGATGTGCATTTGTTGCTCATCTTGTCTTTCCTTGGCACTTAAACTACAGCAATCGAGAACCATGGAAGCGCCTTCTTCTGATCGAGCTGGTGAAGGCGGCGATAGTGGTGGTGGTGGTGGTGGTGGGGGTGTGACTGTCGTCAGGACTTGAGCTGTGGTTGATGTAGCAGGCAATGACTCAGTTATTAGTTTCATTTGTTCGGGTACGATTTGTTTGGCAACTTTTCTCTTTTTTAAGGAGCACAACCACTGTGTTTTTTCCTCTTGAATTTTTCTCTTTGCAACATTTGTTTCATGCGATTCCTTGAAGCGTTTTGCCATTTCCAAAAGCACCTTCTCTTTTTGTTTCACAGCATTCTGAATGTAGTTGAGAACATTTGGATCATCTTGCAAAAGTTGATGTGGTAGGTAGGCTTGCGGGATTTTGAAATCAATCATTCTGTCGGCATCGCAACGATCGAGTTTGTGAAGGAAGGCCAAGTTTGTAAGGTGCTCGTGTTCCGTGTTGATTGCTTTGATTGAGTTTCTTGTTTCTGTTATTAGGGCGTGGCAATCAGCGTGTCCTTCCTCCTCCAAATGTTTGATGATGGAATTTAAGATTTCATCACGAATGCACGGTTTTGTCAGGAGTTTGTTTTGAACCAACTTTAAACTGGCAATGTCAACTATCCCTCGTAGGTAGGAGTTTTGAGCAACATCACAAATATCATTTGATAGCATCACTTTCATATGCTTTTCCAACATGTTAGTAAGATGCAAGGGCATGAATCCTTGTTGAATATCTGTGAATTTGTTCATCAAAGAACCTCGCAAAACGGAAAGTTCAACATCTTTCAGTTCGGCATCGACACGATGACGTGTTGCTTTCGCAACAAGTTCATTTTGATACACAAGAATCTGGTTATGAAGCTGAGTTACCTCTTTCTTTTCCTGTTTTATCTGTTCTACCAGAATATCATTGTCACGTTGTTGAGTTTTAAGTTTGGAGAGATGCTTGCGTTTCATATCTTCCATTGAATGGTAGCAGCGTTCAAGGAGTAGATGGGCATGGTGGTTCATCACTCGATCTCTGCTTGATGCTTCTTTGTAAAATTCGCATTTTTCTTTTGAATCGTCTAAAAATTCAGAAAGGGTGTTGTTTTTTTCGGTGTATAATACCTTGTCATCCTTCAGTCGTTTTATTTCATCTTCCAGGCTTTTCTTCTCGGCAATCAAGCGATTGATCGTCTCGTGTTGTTGGTGAAGTTTCTCGGTTTGTTTTGCCTTCATGACGCTTGAATAGGCTTGGTTGGCAATGAAGAAATATTTCAGCAGCAATTTCTTTGAGAGAGTGATTCCTTCATCGAGATGTTTGTTGCTTATTTCGGCTCGGCAGTAGGGGCAGTTTCGAACAGTTTTCGTAGACATTTTGCCATCTTCGGTGATTCCAAAAAGGATTCTCGAATAGCAGGCAGTGCAGCATTTGTGCTCGCAGTCTTGCGACGTTTTCCATTTATATTCAATAGGAATTGGCTTTGGTTTGCTCAGTATATCTGTCCATTCTTCTTGACATACGCAACAGAAGCTCAACTCAGTCGAATTGGAAATCTTTTCCATGTCGACTGATTCGTCCGTGTTCTCGAAAGAAACAGACGAAAAACTAAACGTTCTTGCGTTATTTATCGTCATTTTGATTTCTATTGAAGACACCTCGACTCATTCGTTCTTTACAAAATTAACGAATCTAGTTTTCATCAGACGCGACCTTATTTGGTTGAACATAATATGCCGCTTTGAATGTAGCGGTTTCCCCTAAAACGTCCACATCAGCGTCCATACCTTATTTGGTTTAATTACTTTCGATGCCAGACACTCATTGTCATCCCCATGACCTCGAAATTCAACCTTGACCTTGAATTTCAATCATACTATTATTATAGTTAATCTCAATTAGCAGAGGAATTTATTCTCCAGAGAAACGGCTTTGAAATTATTCACATGAGAATTTTTTCTCTTGATGATAAAGATTATCACGCGCGTAACCTTTGATTGGTATCTAAGGAATTAAAGACCGCCCGCGCTTATTGTAAACATGTTTCTAAGGAAGTATTCCCTGTGTATTTTGATTGGAAATTCATTGATTCATTTAACATGAATGAAATGTTGTTACTCTCTTTTACTACGATTTACTACGAAACGCGAATAAACCACGTGGAAATAAGAAACTCCTTTATTCATATCATCATAGGGACAATTGAAAAATTTGGTGCCCCTTGGACTATTAAAACTATTGTGATAAATTATTTTGAATTAAAGCTTTTGACCTCATTGAAATTGTGGATGTTCTAAAATGTATAAATTGAGTTGAATTTGGTCGAAAGTTTCATTCGGGTTTGCGGAGAGCAAATAAGCAAATATGGCAAATAGTTCTTCTCAAATTATTTTGGGCACTAGATCACCACATGTTTGCACTCAAGGTCGTCCTTACGGGATCAGCTATGCATCATCTCCAATAAAGTTGATAAGTTCAAGAATGTACGAACCATCATTTGCAAAGACAACAAGCGGTTGTCCTAATCACGGAAGTTCAACGTGCTACAACGTGCCGCGAATTCATAATCTCACCAGTTTGTTGGATTATGATCAAGAAGAAACTGAAAGATTTGTGAAGGAGGCTCAAGAAAATTTGGGTTTGATGGATGATGTTGGTGGTTGTGATGATGGTGATGGTGGTTTAAACGCTGCCTTATATTGATTTTAACCCTGGTGAGTTGAATAATAATAAAGTCCTTGATGACATTTATTTTCCTCCCATGTTAAAATATTCCTATGTGCCATTGAGAAAAACGTCTAGGCGCACAGGTTTGATTTTTGATTTGATACGTGATGAGCGTCAATTTACGAAACCACAGTTTGTTGGAACGAAGTTTAATATAAACAGTTTGAGATCGTTAGAACATTCAGTGAGGCGTTGTGAGTATAAGATGTATTTTGGTGATGTTAGGGATGTTGGAATTCTTCATGCAGATCAAGAAGATAATACCCCTACAGTTTACAAAATGACCCTACAGTTTAGGGAAAATTCAGTCTATGAATTGTCAGAGTTTGAATTTATCGATGAACATGGCGCGTTTTATGAAGGCATGAACGCAACAAGTGATGAACTTTGTTCAAAGAGCGAAGAAGGAGGAGAAGAAGAAGAAGAAAAAGAGGAAGAGGAAGTTAGCGAAGAGGTGAAGAAGGTGGTGAATGAGTTTGTTGTGAGGACATTGAAGAAAGAGCATGTAAAGAGTGAGTTGAATAAGGATTTGAAAAATGTTATATTTGATTGTGTTGATGATGAAATGGTTAGTTATGGTTATGTGTGTTCAAAATGGAGATTTCCGGGACATTTGTGGGTAGAGGTTCCTCCACAAGATGTTTTGGTGGAATTTGGTTGTTCAAATAGACCTTTTGTAACAGACCAATATTTTTGTTTGTCATCATCAGCAGATATCATGAGCGAAAATGATGATATTGATGATTGCGAATGGCAATGTTCCAAATTGTTGCATCATGTTGGATGGAAAAAAGCTATCAACTCAAGAATCGAACTTTTTAATGATTTTATGGACTATGCATATGGAAAGGATGAAAAGCACGTTTTGGAAATTGTGAGAGATAATAGACGATCGTTGGATATTGATAATGCATTTTATGTTGATGCGTGTTTGACAAGCTCAAAAACTTTTTCCGAAAATTTGAATGTCAGAAAGGAATATTATGATCAATGGGAGTATATTTGGTCAGATCATAAAACAAATCCGTTTTTGAAGGGTGTTGATTTTGATGATGGGGATGATGATGATGATGATGAGGATGTTGTTGTCGAACTTCCAAGAATGTCATCATCAAGAATATCTGAAATTAAGGATGCGTTGAATGATCTTTCGGAAGTTGGTCATGGTTGGGGTTATGCATGGGCTTTTGCGATGAATCAAATGCTGGTGGCTGTCACAACGTCTGCTGCGATGGTGGATACGCTAATGAGATGTCGTAAAGAGGACAATTTTTGTCAAACTATAAATGTAACAGAGTACATGAGCAATAGCATATGGTTAAGCAATACAAATTTTAACCGAAAAAACTATCTTGGACAGTCAGCGTATGCCACAACAATTAGAACTACAGAATATATTAACAAGTTGGAAAATGGAGAGAATGGTGCTGTCTATCTCAACAGTGCTGTAAACACAATGTTAGATGAAAAGGATCAGAGGAAAAGGAGAATGTCATTTTCTTATCTAAAACGACTTGTTTGCGCATCCGAAATGATGGTCAATCCTTTGCTTTGGGATGAACAATGTGCAAGAATATGGGATGTTAAATTTTCAGACATCATCGAAAGATCATCGCTTGATAAAGGGTAAGCAGTATTTCAAAGCGGTTTCTTCATCGACAGACATCCGAGTGTTTGCGCTCCGATTGAAAACATGTTTGGAACAAAATGTGTGGTGGGATGTGCAATCATTGAAAGACCATTTCACCATTTGGCACCACCACTTTCTGAGGATGAAGCAAGTGTTGCTTTAGGCTACAGAGATTCCATCTTCGGCATCGAGCAACTTTACATGGACTATCCTACAGACTCACCGACAAATGATGCGATTGTATTTGGAGTAGATGCAACATTTAAGAAGAAAACCGCTGCCGATTTGGTTTATCATAATGATTCCATAGACAATAGCATTCAAGACATTCAAGAGGAGATGATGAAAGCTTATTCATCAGAGCAAAAAGAGATATTGACAATAAATGGAATATTTCGACATATGTTCTCAACGACATTAAAAGCCATTTGCATGGGCGTGCTGATTAAGGAGAAAGAAATCCTTCGACACTATTATTCACCGTTGTTTGATGAAGAAATTAAACAGTGGTATAAGAAGCACCATCAAACTGTTATGATGCGACAAAAAACAAAATTTTTGAAGGAGCATTCAAGATACAGAAGTCAAGTATTTTCCTCAAAAAACGACAACGACAATGCATTTTTCAAGATGTTGCATATTGAAGACGTTAAAAGAAACCTGGTCGATTGTCTCATCGCAATATTAGACAACGATATGGAAGATAATCTTCAATGTGACATTGAGCAAATGCCCAATCATCCAAGTTATCAGACTGTTTCTAAATCAAGAATGAACACAGAAAAACGCGTTCTTCATCTTGCCTTGTTATCAAATGACAAAAACTATTTTATAAAAACTTATAAACATATTTATCGGTGTAAGTGTTTTATGGAAGAACAAAAAGAACACTAAGAACAACACTAAGAACAACACTAAGAACACTAAGAACACATGTGTTATTTATAAATGGGAGTGTTTCTTGAACATAGTGTGCGTGTGTTTGTTTTACTTGATGATGATCAGTTTGTCTTTTGTTTTTTATAAACAACGTCTTGTTCTTCATTTTCTTCCTGTTGCTGTTGTTGCTGCTGCTGTGCAGGAAGCTCAATAAACTGTGAAGCACGTTTTCGTTTTTTAGCGCCATCACGTTGATGCAAATTATTTTTTTGAACATCAAAAGTGATTTTTTGCCCGTCAGCCAATGTCAACACAGTTATTGTGTTGTATGTAATAACTCCTTTTAAATCATCATTAGCAGCAATGTTTCCACCAACAACATGATCAATTGAATCTTGAATCTTCAAATTGTATCTTTTTGCTAGAATGTTGTTGTTGTTGTTGGTGTGGTGCTTTGATGGTAAAAGTTTTACATAACTTTTACTAATACTTTTAATCCCAATCGCAGGTAGAGGTTTTTCACATTCAGCAATATCTCTCCAATTCCATTCGCTTGGTGGCATAACATACAACATTTTGCATTTTTCTGCTCCAATCTTGATTAATGGTCTCAAAGCAAAACGTTCTTGCTTGTAAAGCTCAAACAATCTTTCCAAGATCTCAAAGTGTCGACTCCTGTCGATTAATGTGAAAAGATTATCATAATTTTCAAGTTGGTCAACTTTTAGAAACCATGCTTCACTGTGCTCTTCATCTTCATAGCTTCTTTCAAATTTGTGCTGTTTCCCAAAAGCTTTTCTTTTCAGACAATGATATTTATCATGCCATTCTTGTTCAGAAAGATTTTTAACATCTTTGGAACATGTGATGATGATTTTTTTTTCTTTTTCAGAAGAAGAACGTGCTGCATCGTTACCATCGTCAGCTTGGGAAGCACTTGAAATGTTGCAATTTGATAATGACGACGTTGGTGACGACAATGGTGACGCTGAACCGACAGAATCAGCTGAAGCACCACCAGGTGAACCAGGTGAACCAACAGCAGAAACAAGTGCTTCCAATTGTTTGGCAATCTCTGGTACTATGGAATCTTCTGGATCTTTGGTAGAATTATCGCCAATGGTTGTTTCATTATCACCATCATTTTTTTCCCAAAGTGTCGCCACAGCAGGAATATCAGAAGAAGCCAACCAAGTAGGAGCAACAGCTCGTTCCTCGGATTTGATAACATTCCATAATCCAACCAATTCAGGATTCCTTAATCCATTGTCGATGCGCTGTTCAAGCACACTACGAGAATCCAACATTTGGCAGCATCCATATCCTTGCACACAGGGGAGAAGTGGATTTGTTGGATCAATCGGGAATTCAGTAGCTGCTGAAAATGCATTTGTAGGAATCACTGGTTTGCAAGAACAATTTGCATCATGCAATGAAAACTTGACAGGTGCTGCTGACAATACAGAGTATGCATATGATGCTGATTCTGCTAGAGATCGTGAAGCTTTCAACATCATAAGCTCATCATCATCACCATCATCACTATCATCATCATTATTAGCCCCAGCATCAGCAGCAGCATCGTCTTTTATCGACAACATCATCGAATCGACACCCAGCAATGATAGTTTTGTTGACAATGACACATCATCACAATTCAGCAATGTGCTGATCCAATCAATGCAGTTGACAGATGCGTCGTTGGGGATGACAAATCCAGCATCGTAAGTTTTGTTCTCTTGTAATTGCTTAAATTCATCATTGGTTGATGAAATAACCATGTAGAATTTGATGCAAAAGGTATGAATGAAATCCAATGTGATGTGGCATTGTTCAAAGAATTTTACCACTGATTCAAATGTTTTGAATGATTTCTTCAATCGAAGTGAGATGATATCCTCTTCTTTCAATTTTGCAATGATAACTTTCAATTCAAATTGAAAGTCGCTGACCAATTTCGCGCTAATGGCCTTTTCAAGTTTCTCCAGCAAATATGCTTGAAACAGCATACACTTGGATGCATCTTTGCAAATAAAACGCACCTCTGTAAACATGTTTTTCCGCGAGGGAAATATTGCTTTCATTGCTTTGCCTTTGCATTGATTATCATCATCATCAACAATAACAACATCATTTTTTTTTACAAGAATCAAATTAGGATTCTGTTCAGCCAGAATTTCAATTGTTTCCTGTTCCTGCTTCATTGTTAACTGTTATTGTTAATCTTTTCTTCCAGCAGCAGAAGTAGCAATACCACAATGACAACGGCGACGACGACAGCGATGACGACTGATCATTCTACTCAAAGCTCAGGAGTTAAAAAGAGAGATTCTCAAGATTGCATCGATTTAGAAGAAGAAACTGTTATGAAAACGAAAAAAACAAGATTGTGGATGACTTTTGACGAAAATGGTGCATACATTCAAAAGATTGAAGGCGATGATGTAATTTTTAAGAAATTGCATAAAGACAATGAAGAGATTATACGAAACATAATAGCCTTTCATCCTACACATTTGACGTTGACATTTACGCAAGGTGGTTTTATCATGCATAGTGGAATGTTTCTAAACATTAAAGAACAGATACGAATTCCAATGCCGGACATTGTACCTTCGAATTTTCCATACATAACAGTAAAAAATGTACAACATTTGCTGATGGTTGTATTTAATAGAATTCAAGAGATGTTTGAGTCTTTGTCTGAACTTCCCAGTGTTAAAAAAGATGTCATTAAGAAGATTGTGAAATTTCACAATGACACTTTAACTGACAATGATGTCGTTGTTCCGTTAAGAGAGGGTAGAAGTAGGTTCTATTGCCTTGCGTGTGGAAGCAGTCCTGTTTGCACCCTACCATGTATGCACATGTGGAAAGCAAAGTCAAGAAAGTGTGAAAAACAGTATTGTTTTAATTGTTTAATAAGCAGCAAATTGATGTTGATATCATTTTTCGACAACTCTCAATTTGAGAGCATGTCACAAAGACGGAGAAGGACACCAGCAAAAGTTTTTTGCAATTGCGATAGTAGTGCAGCATTTATGCACTATGATCTTCTAACGGCAATCTCCTATAATCAATTGTATTTTGCACCGTTGATATTCAGAGCAGCATTATCGGATGCAATTAAAGTATCGTTGCTAAAGACAAGGAGTGCATTATTCCCACCAAAACCGCCAAATATGCATGAAGTTACCAAACATCAATTTAACATGTTTGGTACATTAATTGCCAAACACGTATCAAATTGTGATGCATCTCGTGACATTTACATGTTCATCGTAGACAATCTAGGCAATATAATGGATGGTGATTGTAAAAAACAACAAAAGGCATTCAACGAGCAAATTGAGAACAAAACTCGCAAGAAACAATGCATAATTTGTCAAGAATCATTGACTATTGAACACATTTTTAAATATTTTCATAACAATACACCATATGAACAAAGAGTGTTTTGAAATTGTTGTTGTTTGTAATTTTACATAACATTGTACAGTTTTTTATCATTATCACGTTTCTTGCGTTCTCCATCAATGATTTCTTTTGTCGCTTCGATAATCTCCTTTTCCAAATTTGCATCACTTCGTGATTTTTTTGCAATAGGAGCATCAGCATAGTCAGCAGCAGCAGCAACAGCAGAACCATCAGCAGCAGCACCATCAAAGAAATCTCGACTTCTTTTATTTTTTGTTGCTGTTGGCATGGTTGTTGGGGTCGGCACTAGATCGTAGTACGCTAACGGACATGACGTAATATATCACATCACCAAAATTTTTGAAATTGAGATTGATTAGAGATCAAATAGAGGCTTCGAGCCTTCGAATAGCTGTCCATACTTGAGATCAGTCAAAAACTTTTTTTTTTTATATCCATCTTAAAACCTAACTCAACAATTGGAATACAACTAATGTACCATCCATAGCCAAAAAAGACACATGGTCACTGAGTTCTGGCTATGAATGGTACTTACAATTTTCAACTTGTTACAATTCCAAGGATAAAAAATAGGATAAAATAAATAAATGAAGAAGTAAACTGAACAAAAGAGTCAACAAGTGTATCTCAAGATAAATGCCAGGAGTTTCTACGGAACTAAGGATAACTTTGATGTTGAAAACTTTGATGTTGACAAAACGTTTAATTTGCTAGTAACAATTGCAACAACAGAAAGCTTCTATTTCCTTCACAAGATTTGATATTACTGCCATTCAGACGATTCTTGTTTTCTCTTTTGTCTGAATAAACTGGGATGTTGCCGCTTTGTTTTCCATGGTTTTCCTTATCCACGCACTGTGGATGTTTCACCTCTTTGTTGTGCGAAAAAATGGTAGAATAATCATATTCTATTATGGGAATTTTTCATGAGGCAGAGGATAAAATAATATAAACATTGAAAACTGATACTAAGAAATAACAATGATAAATCAATAAAAACAAGAGAGGGTAATGCCAACCCCACCCCCAAGGGCCCAAAGGAGGTTATTACTAGTGTGGTATGACGTTTGTGCATGACCAGTTGTTGGTGTCATGGACATATTGATAAAGTATGGGATAAAATGATACCAATAGAGAAGGCTATTATTAAGAAACAACCTCCCCTCCCACAAGGGGTATATTTTACCAAAAACATTATTTTTGTTATTGTTGGCTAGTGTAAGTGTGTTGTTGTTTATTGTTTGTTTCATTTTTGATAGACTGTTGTGAAACATTTTTTGCAACTGGTGGCCAGTGTCAGTGTGCTGTTGTTTATTAAGAAACTTTAGTAGGTATAAAATTGTCCAGGCAGTAGTATAATTAAGATGCAAATCTTCAGCCGATGTCCTGTCACCACAGGGTCCCCTAGGCGCCCCCAGGAGTTCAAACCGAGCCCATGCAGCAAGTGCATATCTCGGCCCCCCAGAGTTACCGAGAGACCCTTTCACATTTCGGGGCAATTAACCACTGCCACGTCTCAACGACTCTGTGTTGCCCACTGTTATGCACCAAGATTCAGGCCCTACACGTCGTTTACGCGCCCACCCCGTTTGCCTTCTCGCCTTTGACCTATTTCTCTCCTGCAGGTATTACGTTATATTTCGTGGTTTAGGCCCGTAGTTTTGCGCAGGTCCTACTGCACCTTTCTAGATATTTTCGTTCCTTTTATCTTTCTATTCGCTGCTTTTAACACAAATTTACCAATTCCACCTAGCTACTGATGGAAAAACAAAACCAAAAAAGACGACCACCATAATACCTCCTGCTTGCCGTTCAGCAGGAGTACTAACGGCCAATGAGTTACGAGTTGAGGAGTCCATTTTAATGGACTGCGACCACTCCACTCCTGAATGCCAGGAAAAAGAAAGCCACAAAGATTCACCAGCAGCCTCAAGCTCCGAGGATGAGGACCAAATCACACCATATCAGAAGCGCCTCAAGAAAACCGAGGACACAACACAAAAAGAAACCGAAATACCAAACCATCTGTTTGAGGATCTGTGTGGGCACTGGCGCTCACATTCATATTACAGGTCACGTGCGCGGATCTTCCAGGGATTTGCTGCTGATGGCCCTTTTCCATCGTTGACCAGCTTTCAGTTCCGGGAAGATCCGCACACTGGCCTAACAAGAAAATGTTCAGCGGAACTGGACGAGGCCACACAAAAATTTAAAGAAAGGATATGCGAAATACATGCGAAAAATTACGCCAACCTTGCCACAAACGAAATAACAAAAATAAATGCCCTGATTTCTGAAGCAGGAGAAATATTTGATGAGAGAAAACTCCATGAAACACTGCAAGAAGCAAAAATACATGCGTTCAACAAGGCCCGGGAAATCCGGCGCCGAAAAAACCAAAACAAAAATAAAGAAAAGAACGCTTTGAAACGCAAAAGGAGCCCCTCCAGGGGCAGATCCCGTGAAAGGAGATGATAATACTACATGACAAACTCTGAGACAATTTTCAATAAAACTTTTTTCTATTTTTGTTTTCACGTATTTTAATGTTTTGCTGCTGTATATAGGTTTTTTCTGTGCATGCTGCAAACTTCTGGGTACCTATTTTGCATCTTCTTTTGTTTTCTCTACACAGCTGCATCCTATGACGTGCCTAACATTCCTACTCTGCGTAAGATCCTAGGTCAGAGCAGGAAATTAAGGAAACAGAACAAGAAACACAAGAATGCAGTCAAAAAATACCTCCACAAGAAAATCAGTACTACATTGCCAATTGACAACATTTACAATATGGGGAACTTCACCCTTAGCCAATCTGAAAGAAATGTTTTGAACCAGGGTCTCAGTTTTGTGTGCTCACCTGACATGGTCACCAAAGAAGAGGTTTTCCGGGCATTTCTTAAATTTAAGAGGCGTATGCTCCTACACTATCACTTTTTCATAAGACCTACTAAAAATGTGACCAAAACCCATCCAAAAATCTCCAGGTCTAACTCGAATTGGGAGCCACCAACTTATAAACAAAAAACTTTGCAAACCTTCTTTGGAAATGTGAGCAAAGACTTGCAGAAATTATATGAACAGCCAAAACAAAACAACACCAACCTCAACCCTGCTGAGTTAACAGCATTGAAAAACATGAGACGAAGGAAAGAAATGGTCATCAAACCGGCTGACAAAGGGGGCAAAATTGTCCTTTGGCCCAGAGAACAGTACATTGAGGAAGCCACCAGACAACTTGGGGATAAAAACTATTATGAGGAACAGACTGAGGATAGAACACCTACTCTTTCAATGGAAATAGAAACATTTACATCACATCTACTGTCCAAAGGGCACATTGATGAAGATTGTTACTCATTCCTTGCACCACCTTCCAATTTTAAAACACCAACATTCTACATGTTACCCAAAATTCACAAAGAAGGCTGCCCTGGCAGACCGATAATTTCAGGCTGCCAGTCACCAACTGTAGCATTATCACAGTACTTGGATTTCTACTTGAAACCGATTGTTAAGGAAATACCCTCTTTTATTAAGGACACAAACCATTTTTTACAAACTATCTTTACCTTGAAAGATCAGATAACACCAGGCAGTATCCTGATTACAATGGATGTCAAATCTTTGTATACTAACATCCCACAGGATCTTGGTACACAATATTGCCTGGAGGCTATGCAGGCCTTTTACCAGGGGGCACTGCCCCTCCCAATACGTGATCTGGAACAAATGTTCACATTCATTCTGAAACATAATTATTTTGAATTTGACAGTAAATATTATCTACAAATTCACGGCACAGCAATGGGTTCCCCCTTTGCACCGAACTTTGCCAACATTTTCATGTACACATGTGAGAACCAAACATTAGCTTCCGCCCCTGAACATAAAACACCCATAATCTGGAAAAGGTTCATTGATGATATTTTTCTGGTATGAACACATGGGGAAGAGTCCCTCCTGAAATTTTTAGACCATTGCAACCAGTGCTACCCAACAATTAAATTTACTGCAGAACACTCTTTGCAAGAAATTAATTTCTTGGATACAACTATATACTTCAACGGGGAGGGTACACTAGAGAGTACTCTGTTTGTGAAGAAACAAGACATCTGCACCTTGTTACATAACGGCTCCTTTCACCCCAAAAGCTGCAAGAAGGGCATCATTTACAGCCAGGCCCTGAGATACAGGAGAATTATTACCAACGATGAACAATTGGAAGAGAAACTTGAAATACTTAGGAACAACCTGCTCAGGAGAGGCTATAACCTCTCTGAAATTATCACACAATTCAACAAGGTCAGACAATATTCACAATCTGACCTATTATTTAACAATCAAAAACCTGTCAATCAGACAACAAACAACCTCCCGTTTGTCATTCCGTATGACAACACGTCAATAGAAATTGGTAAAATATTAAAGGATAACTGGCAAATTGTTGAAAATGATGAGATGCTTAAACAAGTCTGGACTAAACAACCTTTTGTTGCTCTGAAGAGACACAAAAATCTCAAAGACATATTAGTCAGATCTAAATTCAACCAACAGTAAAATACATAACTGAATCTAACCCATATAATTACAACAACAGATGCATTGGTGGACCAGGACGCTGGTCTGCTGGGGCACCTGCACCACAAAAACATTCCGATTTAATTGCCCCGAAATGTGAAAGGGTCTCTCGGTAACTCTGGGGGGCCGAGATATGCACTTGCTGCATGGGCTCGGTTTGAACTCCTGGGGGCGCCTAGGGGACCCTGTGATGACAGGACATCGGCTGAAGATTTGCATCTTAATTATACTACTGCCTGGACAATTTTATACCTACTAAAGTTTCTTAATAAACAACAGCACACTGACACTGGCCACCAGTTGCAAAAAATGTTTCACAACAGTCTATCAAAAATGAAACAAACAATAAACAACAACACACTTACACTAGCCAACAATAACAAAAATAATGTTTTCGGTAAAATATACCCCTTGTGGGAGGGGAGGTTGTTTCTTAATAATAGCCTTCTCTATTGGTATCATTTTATCCCATACTTTATCAATATGTCCATGACACCAACAACTGGTCATGCACAAACGTCATACCACACTAGTAATAACTTCCTTTGGGCCCTTGGGGGTGGGGTTGGCATTACCCTCTCTTGTTTTTATTGATTTATCATTGTTATTTCTTAGTATCAGTTTTCAATGTTTATATTATTTTATCCTCTGCCTCGTGAATACTTTTCATAAATTTCTTTTTTTCTCAAATATTCAAGTTGGTCAACTTTTAGAAACCATGCTTCACTGTGCTCTTCATCTTCATAGCTTCTTTCAAATTTGTGCTGTTTCCCAAAAGCTTTTCTTTTCAGACAATGATATTTATCATCCCATTCTTGTTCAGAAAGATTTTTAACATCTTTGGAACATGTGATGATGATTTTTTTTTCATTTTCAGAAGAAGAACGTGCTGCATCGTTATCATCGTCAGCTTGGGAAGCGCTTGAAATGTTGCAATTTGATGGCGATGATGGTGACGACAACGGTGACGAACCGACAGAATCAGCTGAACCTGAACCTGAACCTGAACCACCAGCAGAAACAAGTGCTTCCAATTGTTTGGCAATCTCTGGTACTATGGGATCTTCTGGATCTTTGGTAGAATTATCGCCAATGGTTGTTTCATTATCACCATCATTTTTTTCCCAAAGTGTTGCCACAGCAGGAATATCTGAAGAAGCCAACCAAGTAGGAGCAACAGCTCATTCCTCGGATTTGATAACATTCCATAATCCGACCAATTCAGGATTCCTTAATCCATTGTCGATGCGCTGTTCAAGCACACTACGAGAATCCAACATTTGGCAGCATCCATATCCTTGCACACAGGGGAGAAGTGGATTTGTTGGATCAATTGGGAATTCAGTAGCTGCTGAAAATGCATTTGTAGGACTCACTGGTTTGCAAGAACAATTTGCATCATGCAATGAAAACTTGACAGGTGCTGCTGACAATACAGAGTATGCATATGATGCTGATTCTGCTAGAGATCGTGAAGCTTTCAACATCATAAGCTCATCATCATCACCATCATCACTATCATCATCATTATCAGCCCCAGCATCAGCAGCAGCATCGTCTTTTATCGACAACATCATCGAATCGACACCCAGCAATGATAGTTTTGTTGACAATGACACATCATCACAATTCAGCAATGCGCTGATCCAATCAATGCAGTTGACAGATGCGTCGTTGGGGATGACAAATCCAGCATCGTAAGTTTTGTTCTCTTGTAATTGCTTAAATTCATCATTGGTTGATGAAATAACCATGTAGAATTTGATGCAAAAGGTATGAATGAAATCCAATGTGATGTGGCATTGTTCAAAGAATTTTACCACTGATTCAAATGTTTTGAATGATTTCTTCAATCGAAGTGAGATGATATCCTCTTCTTTCAATTTTGCAATGATAACTTTCAATTCAAATTGAAAGTCGCTGACCAATTTCGCGCTAATGGCCTTTTCAAGTTTCTCCAGCAAATATGCTTGAAACAGCATACACTTGGATGCATCTTTGCAAATAAAACGCACCTCTGTAAACATGTTTTTCCGCGAGGGAAATATTGCTTTCATTGCTTTGCCTTTGCATTGATTATCATCATCATCAACAATAACGACATCATTTTTTTTTACAAGAATCAAATTAGGATTCTGTTCAGCCAGAATTTCAATTGTTTCCTGTTCCTGCTTCATTGTTAACTGTTATTGTTAATCTTTTCTTCCAGCAGCAGAAGTAGCAATACCACAATGACAACGGCGACGACGACAGCGATGACGACTGATCATTCTACTCAAAGCTTAGGAGTTAAAAAGAGAAATTCTCAAGATTGCATCGATTTAGAAGAAGAAACTGCTATGAAAACGAAAAAAACAAGATTGTGGATGACTTTTGACGAAAATGGTGCATACATTCAAAAGATTGAAGGCGATGATGTAATTTTTAAGAAATTGCATAAAGACAATGAAGAGATTATGCGAAACATAATAGCCTTTCATCCTACACATTTGACGTTGACATTTACGCAAGGTGGTTTTATCATGCATAGTGGAATGTTTCTAAACATTAAAGAACAGATACGAATTCCAATGCCGGACATTGTACCTTCGAATTTTCCATACATAACAGTAAAAAATGTACAACATTTGCTGATGGTTGTATTTAATAGAATTCAAGAGATGTTTGAGTCTTTGTCTGAACTTCCCAGTGTTAAAAAAGATGTCATTAAGAAGATTGTGAAATTTCACAATGACACTTTAACTGACAATGATGTCGTTGTTCCGTTAAGAGAGGGTAGAAGTAGGTTCTATTGCCTTGCGTGTGGAAGCAGTCCTGTTTGCACCCTACCATGTATGCACATGTGGAAAGCAAAGTCAAGAAAGTGTGAAAAACAGTATTGTTTTAATTGTTTAATAAGCAGCAAATTGATGTTGATATCATTTTTCGACAACTCTCAATTTGAGAGCATGTCACAAAGACGGAGAAGGACACCAGCAAAAGTTTTTTGCGATTGCGATAGTAGTGCAGCATTTATGCACTATAATCTTCTAATGGCAATCTCCTATAATCAATTGTATTTTGCACCGTTGATATTCAGAGCAGCATTACCGGATGCAATTAAAGTATCGTTGCTAAAGACAAGGAGTGCATTATTCCCACCAAAACCACCAAATATGCATGAAGTTACCAAACATCAATTTAACATGTTTGGTACATTAATTGCCAAACACGTATCAAATTGTGATGCATCTCGTGACATTTACATGTTCATCGTAGACAATCTAGGCAATATAATGGATGGTGATTGTAAAAAACAACAAAAGGCATTCAACGAGCAAATTGAGAACAAAACTCGCAAGAAACAATGCATAATTTGCCAAGAATCATTGACTATTGAACACATTTTTAAATATTTTCATAACAATACACCATATGAACAAAGAGTGTTTTGAAATTGTTGTTGTTTGTAATTTTACATAACATTGTACAGTTTTTTATCATTATCACGTTTCTTGCGTTCTCCATCAATGATTTCTTTTGTCGCTTCAATAATCTCCTTTTCCAAATTTGCATCACTTCGTGATTTCCTTGCAATAGGAGCATCAGCATAGTCAGCAGCAGCAGCAACAGCAGAACCATTAGCAGCAGCACCATCAAAGAAATCTCGACTTCTTTTATTTTTTGTTGCTGTTGGCATGGTTGTTGGTGTTGGTGCATCATCATCACCATAATCACGACAATCACGATCCCAAACTACCACACTTCCATCAACTTCACTTGTTTGAGATGCTGTTGGTGGTGGTGGTGGTGGTGGTGGCATAAGTTGTGATTTTGTTGGTGCTGGTGCTGGCGCTGGTGTGGGTGGAAGAGCAGGAACGGAAGAAGGACCCGGTTGTAGTTGTAGTTGTTGTGGTTGTGGTTGCGTGAGTAGTCTTTCAAAAGATTGAAGAACAGGCATGACATGGCAGGAGGAGCGAGTGTTCATGTACTGCAGATTTTCCATTTGCATTTGCATCAACAGTTTCTCTTCTGGATTGGATGGATGATAAATCATATGCTGCTGTTCTGAAGACAATTCAAATGTGATTGGTGCTGCAAATGATTGTGGCATGACTCTTTGCAAAATTGTGCCGGGCGTGCGATAGTATTTCAGTAAAGCATGAAATGCAGGACTGATTAAAATCACACGATCTTTTTTGTCGCTAAAAGCACCAGTGATTCTCTGGAAAGACAGACACGGTAGGATGATAGATGCCAACAAACCACATTTTTCTCGTTTTGTCTGGGTGAAGATAAACTTTCTGAAAAGCATAACTTCTTGTTCTGTGTTGCATTGGTAAATTGATAGATTCATCGTGTCCTTGGTGAGAATGCGATCTCTGCTTGAAGGGTTTACAAATGAAACAATGTCCAGATGAAAATTGCCTCCCTGAGCACCTGTCCTGACGGCATCTCTATCTTCAGATGTTAGAGGAACGTATCTGCCAATTTGCCAACCATGTTCGGCGAGATACCTTAAAAGTGTCTCTTTGGCCTGCAACCATTCGTTGAATGTTGGTGTGTTTCCAGTAAATTCCAACATGTTTGTAGAACGCAGAGCTTTTACTGATTGCGCCAACAAAAAAGTGTTTTCCTCATCCAAAAGTTCCATAATCTGTTGAAATTTTCCAATGGCCATTTTGAATTCATGTTCGCATTTGCCACCAGTGTCTTTTCCAACGTTAGACTTGCCTTTTTTGTAGATGCGAAGAGCAATTCTTGGGTCAGCTTGATCCTTCTCATGGAGGTTGTTTTTGACATATCGCACTATTCTCAAATCGTATTGCATGTACAGTGATGCATCAGTGTCGGTAATCATCTCCCCAGATTGGAAAAAAGTTTCCTCTCCAAGAGTTTCATATTGACCATCAGGATTAGCAGACATGATTTCAACAACTTTTGGATCGACTGACTGACTGACTGACTGACTTCAGTGAGCAAATTGCGAGAATGAGTGCTGAGGAGAGGTTTTGCGCTGAAATTTATGTTAAAATAATTGAAATAAGGTGTAAACTTAACGATTGTACTAAGATTAATAAAAATAATCTCCCTATTGTGTTGAAGATTAATAAATAATCCTTCTTTTGAACGGCAAAAGACTGCTAATCCCTATGATAAAGACGGTATTTTATATGATATTGTTACCTGCTGGCGAGATAAAGTATAAAAATGGTTAAGTTTGAAATGGTGACCATCATCTTAGCAGACAGATAGTCGCGTTCAACACAATATCATTAGTCTATTTGAAGTCAACAACAACAACAACAACAACAACAACAAGAAAGGTTAGTTAATTATTTTAAATGATGTGTTGTATTATTAATTATTACTAAAACTACATTGTGATCATCCACTGCAATTGCTTGCTTACTTGCTATTAATGTTGCTTAAGTTGATTTTAATCTTTCAAAGATGTTGACTACTTATACCGTAAACACATGGATTCAATGGATGATCAACATGCTAATTTCAACAACTGCAATAACATTTTCTTCCAACGTCCACTACAACATCAACAACAACAACAAGATCAAGAGCAACATTATCATTGTAAAAGACAAAATTGCAATGAAAAATTTTTTACAAGAAAGCAATTACGTGATCATGAACAATCTCACAAAATTTGTAGAGATTGCGGAAGAGTCTTTAAAACAATAAATCAATGTGAAAAACATTACAATGAGGAACATGTTGGTTTTATATGTCCTCAATGTCATCACTATGACGACGACGATGATGATAATTCGAGCAGCGAAAGTGGTTCGAATAAAAAATTATTTAGCACTGAGGCGCATTTGAAAAGACACATTGCGACACAACATAGGTTGGAAAATAAATGCGATTATTGCGAAATGGCATTTTCAAATCAAAAAAAGAAAAGGTTACATATTGTTGAGTAGCATGATGATTTTCCATGTTTCTTTTGCGGTTCTGGTTATCCATCAGCTGAATTGCTTTATACGCATCAATTGCAACATTGTGAAAGAAGTTTCAAATGTCAACGATGTGATGAGAGATTTGATGATTTGGTCTCTTGCCAACGTCATGAATTGACAAAACATGGTAAATTTGGGATAACAATGGAAAATGTACCAACAGTAGCCTCAATGCATAAGTTTAAGAATTATATGGATTTTGAGATCAAACCTTGGATTGATGATGTCGATAATGTTGTAACTAAGCAAGGCTATTATCTTGATCAATTATCAAGAAACATTAATGAAGTTAAAAACACTTTGAAGGGAAGAGGTGTTGATGTTGAGAATAAGGATGTTTACCATGGTATTGTTAAACATACCGTAAAAACAATGAGAAATAACACGATAGAACAAATACGAAAGGCTTACATTGAACATTCACCGGAAATTATGACGCAATCAATACGAAGTGAAAATCGTGAAATGCTCACTTACAATGTACATCTTTTAAAGGATTTGTCCTTTGAACGACAAATTGACGATATTTTGGAATCTGTCTATACTGAAAATGAACAACATTTGCCATATAAGCTTCAATTGCTATTTGGTTTTTTGCTGTATACACCAAGCACTGGTAAGGTTGGATATTGGTATGCAAATTCCCATATGATCAATGGTTCAATAGACGGTGGTGGTGATGCTGATATTCTGCAACAAGTTGATAATGTATGGGAGATTAATGATAAGAAAGACATGATGCGATGTGCCAATACGATCAAGAATACGGATTTTTTCACAGTAATGCGCAACAGGATGGCTGATTCAAATACCATCATAATGCGTTTGACAAACGTCAAAATCCATGTGTTTCCATTAGCGCAATCTTCCATCGGAAGAGGTATGGATGATGATGATGATGATGATGATGATGATGATGATGACGATGATGATGATGAACATGACATGTTGTTCAACAATGATTTTTTGGATGTGGAATGTCGTCAAGATGATGATGACAACGACGACGATGATGGCGATGATGATGATCATTTTGATGTTGATGATGATGATGATGGTGGTGATGATAGTGATGACAACAACTCGACATCAACAACATTTAACGAAAGAAAAGAACACCAAAAGGAAAAGCAGAAAAAGATACGACGTTTTCTTAAAAATCACACAAGATATCCTCCCAATTTGTTTATGGGAATTAAAAAAAGAATAATGCGCAAGAAAAGATGCGTAATAAGTGTTTTTTCAAATGTTTGGCTGTAAGCGAGATGTTGAGAGAAGGTCGTCATACAATTTCGAGTTTTTTTCAAAATGGTAAATGATGACGAGATCAATGAAAAATGCAACGAGTTGTTTGAGGTGTATGCTAAAGAATTCAAATTAACAAACGATGAGAAAGCAATGTTCAATGGTGTTCATTTGAATCTTATACCTGCATTGGAGCATTTGTTCGGATACAGGATTGATGTATACACTTTAGCTGTTGATGACAATGATAGAATAAAGTTTGACATTGCTGCCAAAGCTCAATCACGTTATGTGTACACAAGCAGTAAGAAACCAATGACATTGTTGTTGTATGATTCTCATTACTATCTCTTGTTGGATAAGGATAGGGTGATGAATGGTAGATATGCTTGTTTTGGTTGTGGAAAATCATTTTCAGCATCGAACAATCTATTAAAGCATACAAGATCTAGATGTGTGAAAAACGAATCACTGAAGAGATATGCTTCAGGATCAGTGGAAAGTAGTAAATTACTTCTTGTGAAGATAAAAGAAACATTTGATGTTCCTGACGATATTCTACCACCATTGATTTATGATGATGATAGTCCAGAGCAGGAATTATTACACCCAACAGCAAATGACATATACTTTACAAAAAAATTTGCAACATTTGATTTTGAAAGCAAACTGCAAAAGACAACAATTGACGACATTAAAAAAAGTCGATTGGAATATATACGAGAACAATATGATGATGAGGATGTTGTTGGTGCTTTTGAGTTTGTTGAGGAGATGGAAAGTGACCTTGTTAGGGAAACTTTAGATGAGGAAATGGTTTATAGTGATGAAGGGGAATTGATAACTGGTAGACGATTTCGAGAAATGTATGGTGATGAAGAGTACATTATGAAGAATGTGGCTGTATCATATTCCATTGCGCATAATTTTGCGCATGAGATTTTGCAAGATGAACGTTTTGCGCATGAGATTGAAGAATACAATTATGTTGAAGAGGATCGACGCAGCGATAAATGTTCCGTTAATAGAAGAACTGGATGTGTTAAATTTTCAAGATCAAACGCAGATTCCAAAGGTTTGATCGAATCATTTTACAATGATTTGAAAGAAGTTGGAAAACACTATAGAATTCAAAATCATATCCGATATGCTTCATTGGTTGATTATCTAACTTCATGGTTTGAAAGAAGACAAATCAAATTGAACATCATACCACCAGACAGCAATGAGCAAATGGATCTCGACATATTTGATGATGATAATGAATTGATGAATGGAAATCCAAACATCAACATGAACAATGATGCAATTGCAACACCAATTATAACACAACAACAACAACAAATATCATATGTTGAACGACTTAGAGCAGAAGCATCAGCAGCGAGAATGCGTTTGCATCCAGGACGACAACAACAACAACGAGTTGATCTGAGTGGGGTTGATGGAAAGAGTTTGATTGAAAGTATGCCGGTGGAGTTGAGATTGATGGATGATCTTAAAAGGTTTTTGGAGATGCCTGTGATTTTAGGTTATAACAGTGGAAAATATGACATTCCGCTGATAAAGAAGGAACTTTATCATCAAATATTTGTCAAAGATGCTCATCCAACAGACTCGAGACACTTGCATATAATTAGAAAGGGTCCTTCATGCTACACTAGTATTCAATTGACTAACATGAGTCTTAGTGCAAGTGGTGGGTGCTATGGTTTTGTCTTGAAGGACATGAGAGAGTTTACAGGACCAGGTGGTAATTTGAAGACATTTATGAAAGCATTCCAAGAACAACCAACAACAACAACAACAACAACGAGACAGCAAGATGATGATGATGATGAAAAATTTTATTTTCCATATGAATGGTTGGAGAGATATGAACAATTGAAAGAAACTCAATTGCCTCCGTATGAATGCTTTTTCAGTTCGTTGAAAGATATGAATGTACTTGAGGAGGATATGTTTCTTTATAAAAAGAAGAAAAACATACTCCATCTTAGTGATGAAGAGATTGTTAACGATGAGCAAAGTTGTTATGCTGACAGACCAAACACCGGTAAGGAGAATTATGATATGATAAAGAGAAAATGGGTGGAAAAAGGATGGAACACAATGCTTGATTATTTAATGTACTACAATGAGATGGACGTTGAACCATTCTTGAGAGCAATTAGTGTGTTTCTGAAAGCATTGTGTCCTCATAAGGTGAATCCACTATTTGAATCAACATCATTACCTGGGGTTGCAAAAAGAATTTTGAATCAATGCATGCCACCAGGGGCAATATACTATTTGGATAGAAAATCAATCTTTAAGCAGATGAAAAAAGCAGAGGTTGGAGGACAATCCATAGTTATGACAAGAGAGAATCCTGAAACGCATCCTTACATTGTTGGATATGATGCTTGTAGTTTGTATTTGTCAAGTTTTGCAAAAAAAACATTTCATAGGTCGCCCTCAAGTTTTTGTGGAGGAAGTAGGAAGTCCATATCTCAGCTATGCATATGAATATGATGCACCACCACCAAGGAGCAACCACCAAGGATCATCATCATCATCATCATCATCGAATAGTCAATCGAATAATCGATCATACACAGATTCAATTCAACTGAGGCGAGCGTTGAGCAGTCGAATTGCAAATGAGTATTTTGATTGCATTCAAAAGGTTGATCATCCTGATGAACTCATTGTTAGGGAATGGCGTATAAAGTTGTCAACAAAGGAAAGGAAATATGCAGCACAAAGATATGAAGACTTGAACATTCCACTTCCAGCACCGTACTACTACAGGGTTGATTGTTTGTTACGTTCTCAAAAGAAGATTTACGAATTTGATGGATGTTACTATCATGCGTGCGATGATAATGAAGCATGTCAAAGATTATCCAACAATGCCACATACAAAAGAACAATATTCAAGAACAATTTGAAGGACAATGACAATGTTAATGCTAATAATGATGATGATAATGATGATGATGATCGACGAAGAGGGAAGAAAAAGAAGAAAACAATTGTTGTCACGTTGACACCACATCAGATAAGGTGTATTGATATGGTCAGAGATGAGATTTTAACATCAAATGCTAGGAATTATCAAGTCATTAGAATGAAGGAATGTCAATGGAAAAGATTGCGAAGGGGTGATTCAGATGATTCAAGGAGGTATAAGGATGTTGTTAATAAGATTACAGAGTTTAACAATGTAATGAAGCAATTTCCTGATGGATTTGCACTCAGTGGTTTGATTGATCGAGAATTTCTTCTCGACAAGATTGTTAAGGAAGAGGTTGATGGTCTTGCATTTGTTGATATTTACACACCAGATCATTTGAAGGAAAAGTATGAGCAATTTGCACCAATCATAAAACATGCAACGGTTAAGATGAAGGATATTGGTCCTTACATGCAAAAGGTTGCAAAGGAACTACAAATTGATCTTGGCGAAGGGAGAAAAATGGTGATTGATTCGTATTTTGGAACTCGCGTGGGTTTGACATGCGAGAGTATCCGACATCTCTTGTCAATGGGTTTAAAAGTAACGAGGATTTACCAATTTATCAGATACGAATCATTTCCAATATTTGCACCATTTGTTGATAAGATAACAAGGTTGCGAATGAAAGGTGATGAGGATCCAAGCAAAGCAATCATTTCCACAATGGCCAAATTGTTGGGAAATTCAGCTTTTGGTAGCTGCATCACTGATGTGGAAAAACATAGAGATGTCAAGATTATTTGCAGAAATAATCAATCGTTAAGCAGTGGTGCCAATAGGAGCAATGCTTCATCATTGACATTGTTGCGTAGAGAGATTGCCACTAGAAAAAAATTTAAAGGATATGAAGCACTAAGTCCAGATCTATTAGAGGTGACATATACAAAGGATGCTATTACGTTTACACAATTGAGACAGATATCCAATGTGATTTTTGATGGTTCAAAAACAACAATGCGAACATTTATCGATTTCTGTTTCAATGTCTTGGAAAAGGGAACCTATCAATTCATGAGCACAGACACGGACAGTATTTACATTGCATTTAAAAATGGCGCGAATTTTGAAGCAAATCTCGATCCAAACAAACGTGACTATTATGAGGCAAACAAACATCGTTTTTTCGTCACAGATAAAGCAAAGTATGGTGAAAGGACACCATGATTGTTTAAAATTGAAGCAACAGGAAGTCACATGGTTGCATTGTGCGCAAAATCATACGTTGTTTATAACGAGGCATCAAAACAAGTAAAATTCTCATGTAAAGGAGTTCAAAAGGATGAATATTATAAACTTGGAGCTTAATTAGCAAAGGAACAACAATACGAACCAGGAAATGTTAATAAGAATATCGCTTCAATATATAAATCCACATTAAATAGCAACAAAACATATCTTGTAAAGAATAGAGGTATGAAAAGAACAAATGGTTGCTTTACAAATTACGAACAAGAGAAAAAATGCAGTACGTCATTTTACTGCAAGCGGATTGTATTAGGAGATGGTATTCACACCATACCACTTAACATCTAATGACTGACATCTGATATCATTTTCAGTTGTTTCAGTTGATAACATGACTCATCAGCACGCACGCACTACTTGATAATGAATGATAAAACAACTTATTAGACACAATACAACGAAGAACAGAGGTGGAAGGATGGCTCCTCCACGGTTAATTCATAACTTAGAAGTGTTTACAGTAGATGCAGCTGGTGCATATGAAGTTGCACCAACGATTCTGCAAAATGGTCATCATTATAACATACTGAAAGTTAAATGGATTTGGAACAAGTCAATTCTTGGCAGTAGCGTAGCCAGAGGGGGGCAAAGGGGGGCGGCCACCCCCCCAATCATCGCCAATGATGAATTTTGTGATTCTTCCAAATCCGTTGAGAAACTGAGGGTAAGCTGCATTTTTCTCCAACACTTATTGCAGTGTGGTTTGTCAATGTTATAAAAGAAACAGGAATGAAATCCTTGAGCTAATAAATGAAAGCTTGGCACGATTCAGCCAACAAAAGCATCAAACATTTTCTGCTCGCTTTGCTCGCATTTCCATACGTGCGTCACTGTATGATCTTTGTACCGCCTGGCCTGCCATCATGTCCCCGCAAGGCAAACAGCTTCATTAGTTTCTTTGAATCTGACTTAGGCGCCCCTTTAACTTGATGTGTGTATGAGTCTATTTGGTACAGAAGAACATAAAATCAAGTTAATCACATATCTCAAATGTTTCTCGCTTCGCTTGCACTGAGATCAAGACTTATCAAGACTTCCTTCATGTGTACTTATGCAGCCAATTGTATCCTTGAACGATTTCTGCATTTTCCAATGTATCAAGCGTTACAAGGATTTATGAATCCAACTTAAACTTACTCTTTAATTGACAGTGCATCTCTTCTACAGTGATGTGACATTTCAACCATCCAGTGAAATTCAATGTGTGCTTGTCAAAAATGTTCGGCTAGCCTCCCTCGAATTCTCTTCATGTTCCGTATACCCCATAATCTTCGTTACTCCTTTTAGAGTTTTTTTTATCAATGTTTCAAAACAATTCAAAGTTGAAATTTGTGGCCAGTACCATAAATCCTATCATTCTGCAATGGCCTCTTCGTCATAAAATGTTTCTAATCGATCTGCCCAGCGTGACATGAAAATTATCCTGTTTCCTGTTACAAGGGACTTTCTAAATTGCTATATTTTCATTTCTTTTGTCTCAGGTACCTATGGTATTGAATTGCGAAATTTTGGGGAGAACTGAAATATGACTGAAAGAAAAAAGAAAAGCTTTCGTCGCTTCCATTTTAAAAGCGGCATAGAAAGATTTCTCTGCTATTTAAGTTCGGGCAAATTCTTGTTTTTCCAGTGGCGTACCCAAGAAGGAATGCGGCGTCCTAAGAAATTCCTTGAACGATGTTGGCAGAGGCATTCTAGTAGAATGCATGTCATCAAAAATTTTCCTGGTGACTTCACCCTGGACCCATCCATTGCAATCCCCTGTGACTCTTAGCCTGTACATGCCTGCCATTGGCTGCAAGGGGTCCTTATTTGCTACCACTCTAGAAAAATCTCATCAAATGATGCTTTGAAGAATCTGTACGCTGAAGAAGAATTTCTTTTTGCAAAAGTTTCTTGCGAAAGATGCTGTAGACTGACAAGACAATAATGAAGTAGTGAAAAGCGACAGTTCCTCGAGTATCAAGATTGAACGACCAGCACCAAATCATTTTGCAGTAAAGCTGAGAAGATCCATTTCGTATTTCGTACTTGATATTTCGGACCGCTTGTAATTGCCAGGGGCCACGCAGCCATTGGGCTAGGGGTGCTGTAGCCCCCCCACTTTTTTTCAGAGATAGGTCTAAAAGCTTTTACAAATATGGAATTTTCAAAGACAAACAAGTAAATAACATAAAATATAAGCACTTTGATGCGAATTGAAAGTAGCGACGTTTCGAGCATAGCCCGTTATCAAGCAAAGAAAAATAAAAAATAAAATAAATAAAAAAAAAATAAAATAAATAAAATAAATAAAATGGAATTTTCAAGTTCACTCATTTAAATGTATCGATGACAGAGAAGAAAATAACTCGCAAACAAATTTACATGTCAACCGTGGTAACTTGCCCCTCTTGGAAATAGCTAACAACTTCGTTAAACATGAAACAGGCATCGCAACTTTGGCAAGTTTACTGAAACAGATCTTCAGTAGTAATTTTTATCGTGAGGAGAAACCCTTTGTTGTTAACTTTGTTGGTTCTTTAGTTTGCTAAGGGTAATTTTCGTTATGTTTAACTTGTTTGACTTGGTTCGTACTAATACCTTTATATGACATTTCTATGACGCCTAATGGTTGTCACGATATGTGTCTCTTTTGATAGTTCCTTCTCTCTTTTCTGAAAGGAACTGTAACTTAATATGGACATGAATAAGCACATCTTTCTTTGAAAGGAGCGCTTTCCGACGTTCTAAAGGGCGTGGTCTCAAAAAATTTTTCCGCGGGGCAAGCCCCCGGACCCCCATATCTCCTTTTTACGCTCGCACCTTGCCCCCCCCCCAAAAGCAGGGACCTGGCTACGCCACTGATTCTTGGCGCTCAGATTTGGTTGAAAATTGAGACTGATGATGATAAATTTTTCACATCAAAAGCAGTTGATCCAGCCACAGCATATGTTTCTGATTGTTTTGGTGACAGACCTGAACGAGCTCGAAAGTGCTGGGATGCTGTTGAAAGTGTTAAAAATGTGGAATATATGAGGAGACCTCTTTCAACAATAACAACAACAACTTAAGAAGAGCAGGTGGAAGTAGAAGTAGAAGTGATGGAGCAGAAGAAGAAAAGAAAGAGAGGAAAGGATGAAGAGGAGGATGAGGACGTGGAACAATCTGTATATGTAAAAAAGAAAAAGATCCAGATTGATGATGCTGCTGCTGGTGCTGCTGCTGCTGCTGCTGCTGCTGGGAGAGATGAAAGAGTGAAAATGTTTGAATCAATTGGCAAGATGCGAGAGAGCAAAAGTGGCGTAATTGACATAAATGACAAATACAGCCTGCCAAGAGCCTTGGAACAATTTGCAAACATTATGTATGCTTATGCAAAGTAGTATTAGTATTGTAGCAAGTAAGCAAGCAAATCTAATATTGATATATATATATGTATACGTTATGAAATCTGAGTGTTGTTATTTCAGTTGTGCTGCGTTTCTATTTTTGTAGTTTGCTGCTCGGTAATGGTGCCGACAGATCAACAACAACAACAACAACGACTAATCATATTTGTATCATTGCTATTAACTAAATCCTGGTATAAAAAGAATATCTTTTCGAGAAAAAAACAAGTTGCATATTTTGCTATTGAATTGGATATTGGTGATGGTTCAATAATCATTCGTTCAAAGTGGTATCGAGTATTGGCTGTAAATTCTGATGGTAAAATACAATCGGAGATTGTTGATTGGTTAAAAGAATTTGTTTTATATGACGACAACAATAGCATCATAATCATCTACAATGGTGTTAAAAGAGGTTATTTTGACGAAAGATTGAATAATAAGAAGACGACTTGCAGAATTAACATTGGCGAAAAGAAGGTTGGTGAGAGTGGTGGTGACCTGAAGAATACTCATCATCATCATCATAATCATCAACAACTGCAAACGACTTTAAGCGAAAGATTAACCATCTTCCATATTACAAAGAAATTACTCTTGGTGCTTTTTCAAAGAAAAGATGTCATCCTCCAAAACTAGTTGTGAGCGTAAGTAGTTATATAATATACATTCAGTGTCATCATCTATTCAATCTCAACAACAAACAACAACATGCCAATCTATTGTCAAAATAGAAAGAAAAAGGATGGTGATAGGAAGGGGAAATGCTACAAAAACGAGACAATTATATTATCATTTAGTTGCCCTTCAAATATGCAAGTGTATAGTTTTGAAGTTTTGGAAGAACTATTCAATTCAACACACATCTACAACAACTATTTTCCAACATTAAGAGGTGATACTAATGTATTTGACACATTACCGTTTGGATTTGAGGAAATCACATTACGCAATACTGTTGTGATTTTGGAAGTTGAGAAAAGGATTCTCTATCAACTCTTGACTGAGAAATTACTAACTGCTAGCGAATGCATGCAAAAATGTCAAAGTATCAAAATAACAATGTCTGATCGCGATATCGTCTCAAAATTGAAAATCTATTGGCGAGACGAGTGTTGCAGAAAAGCAGCTTATGCTTCAGAGACAACAAAATATTGGAGCGAAAATGTCGCATTGCAACACCATAGCAACAACAACAACAACAACAACAACAACAAGAATACTGATACTGCTGCTCCTATATTGTTAAATAACAGCCCACATTTATCTCATGAACAATTAATTCCACAATGCAACACACCTAGAATTGTTAATTCTGATGGTACAATGGATATGATCTATAAAGAAATACCATCAACGAAGATGACAGGAATAAATGATGATGGTGATGATGATGATGATGCTGTTATTATTAAAAAGGAGAGAGATCATGATGATGATGATGATGATGATGATTCTTCAAAATGCATTACATGCGGCACAATAATACCTCAAACTTGTTACATTTGCACTTTAAATGGTATTGATGACGCTGAACAACAACAAAAACGTTGTCGTCGTCATTGCAAATATGTTGTTAACAGTGATAAGACATACAAATCATCATCCATTCACAGATATTCTGTAAATAGTGGGTTGTTTGCTGATTTCTATTTGTTCAGCATTGAAATTATCAACAAAGGTACTCAACTTAATCGACTAAAGAACAATTTGAAAGGAGTGGTATTTTCCAGCGATGGGATACATGATACAGCACGTGAATGTAATGAGATGACATTATTCCGTCAAAAAATATGTCGACAAAGGATATATTATATTGGATGTAGATTTGATGCAGGAGAAAACACCTACTGAAATTGCAAATTGGACAGAAGAAACGTTGAAACGTCGTCAGAAAACAACAATGTTATCACAACAACAACAACAACAACAAAACAAACGAGCTCGTTATTCTTCAGATGATAAGAAACAATTGGAATTGGAATTATTGGAACAATCACCATCATCTCAAGAATCTCAAGAATCTCAAGAAGAATCACCACAACCATCACCATCACCACTAATAGTAAAACAAGAAGATAATAAAGAAAAGGAAGAACAAAAGACGATTATTGGATTTGGATTTGATGATGATGATGATGAGCATCATCATCATCATGATTTACCAGATTTATCAAAATTGACTGAATTATTTGAATTAATTCCTGATAATGACTTGACATAATGAGTGATGCTGAATGATGATGTTTTTTATTATAGAGTTTGCATTGCAATTAAGTGTTAATGATGTAAAGAACTTTCCGCAAGATCCATCGGACGCTGTTGACTATGCCGATAAATGGATTGAACATTTGTTCATGTGTAAAAAACCACTACCAATGCCTGAATACGTTATGATTAACAAAACTGGAGCGTTTGATAGCAATGTTGTTATACCTTCAGCACCAAAGAAGCCATTTTATGCGTATCCGAAAGGTGCAACAGCTGAAGAAAAAACAATGATTCGAGATCGAACTGATCAAAAACATTTGCAGGATTTGGAAGAACATGCATCACAAGTTGGACATTTGATGCATTATCAAAGATTGGTTGATAAGGAAGTTTCTAAAAATGGATTGAGACATGCTGTGATGAAAATTGTTCACAATATAAACAATGGTGACCCATTGCCTGGTTCAATGTGCACTAGAATGTACAACAACAACAACATCAACAAAAAACGAGTAGCAAACTCAACAACCAAAACCAAACGACAACGCTACCACAGGCGACAATATCGTTATCGACATAAACAATGTTGTTGTCGTTGTGGTCATGATGATGATAATGATGATGATGATGGTGATGACGATGATGGTGATGACGATGATGAAACTAATACATCAGCAACTTCTTCTTCTGATGATTATGAAGATGATGATGATGATGATGATGATGATGATGATGATGATGATGATGATGATGGTGATGATGATGAAAATTATAAAGATAAAAGAAGACGATGTGATAATGTTGTTGTTGGTGCTACTACTGCTGCTGCTGCTGCTGCTGCTGGATTTCTAGACGATGAAGCAATAGAAGATAATCATGATGAAACTGGTATATATCAAATAAGTACTTTAAGTAGTAGTTTTGATCTATACGTAGCATAAGTATAAAGTGATTTTTTAAAACCAAACATTCTAATAAAAATTCTAATAAAAATGCCTTATATTGATGTTGAAAAATTATAAACATTTACATTAACTGGTGGTGGAAGTGGTGGATCAGGATCAGGATCAGGATCAGGATCATCAAAAGTAAAACAAAAGATATTAAATTTTAAAGATATTCGAAAATGTGCTACTAAAGATTCTACAAATACGATTGGACAAAATTTATACCCTCCAACAGCATCATCAAAACGGAAATTATTAAGTGCAAGTAGTTGTAAAACTGCTGCAAAACGAATGAAAAAAGATGATGATGATGATGATGATGATGATGATGATGATGATGATGATGGTGGTGAAATAAAGACACATGCTAAGAGAGCTGAATTATATGAGTATCTTGATTTGCATAACAAATATGCTGAAAAATGAAGAAAATATGTTATAAAATTTAAAAATCCTTTAAAGAGCATAAATAGTAACGACTTTTACAAGTTGAAAACATACATGGAAGATTATAAAAATGGTCTTATTCAAAACAAAGTTTATGATATTAGATTAAAAGTACCGTTTTCAGCATTGTTTGTTGGTAAATCAAAATCAGGAAAAACAACTCTTCTTCTCGATATATTAAACCAATGGAACACATATACAACTGATGTGAATGGAGAATACTTCAAACGTATATATTGGATATATGGAATGGAGAATGCCAAAGATTTCAACAAACTTAATACAATTGTAGTAGATCATGCAAAGAGACATTGTACATCCAACGTACCTCGTACGGAATTCATCAAAGGAGATTTGAAAAGCGAACAAGTATTGAACAAAATAAGAAATATTCCTGAACAATCCATTGTCATATTAGATGATTTGATGACGGAAATGGTAAAATCAGAAGAGATATCAAATGTACTGACAAGGGAATCACATCATAAAGGATGGTGTGTTATACTCTTATGGCAAGACATGTATCCAGTTCAACAATTTGCCAGAACAATTGCATTACAATGCGATTATGAGTACATCTTTGGAGATCCTGCTCGCCAAGATAGACTTAGAACATTGTGCGCTCAAATGTTTCCAAATGCTACAGATAAAAAAAGCATGTTTGAAAAGATTTGGTCATATCTCACAAAAACCCCACCAAGTGAATATCCGTATGTTCGTATTAATCTTTGACCTGATTCACCACATGAATTGATTGTAATGGCTAGTGATATTATTCGAGATCAAACATACGTTAAATTAGGATTACCACTCAAACCTACTGAAGTATTTGCATTATCCTAGATGATGATGATGATGATGATGATGATGATGATGATGATGATGATGATGATGGTGATGATGGTCAACAATGAACTAATGGGAAGCAAGAACAAAAACTGAAACTCATTTATTTATTTAACGTATTTATTTAACGCTTGTCTTATAATATGAGTGAAATATCATTATATGAGGGTGTGCGTTTGAAAATTGAATTTCTTTTTGTGCCATCATGCCTTCAATACTTTCATTATCTAATGATAATGCAACGACAACAGCAACAACAAATCGACGAAAAAATACGAAATTAAACAAATTTCTTTTAAGTTTGTTGAAAAAGAATCCAGAATTAATAACAACAACGATAGGAAGAAGAAGACAACATCCAAACAACACAATGAATGTTTTAAGTGACAAGATTGAAGAATTGTCAACAACAACAAAAATACCAACAAGAAGGACGATGATTAAAACAAAAGGACAACGATTAACAACTATTACAACTGTGCCTCATTATCAACGCAACAAAAGATTATCAATGAGACGTGGATCAATGAAAGGATCTGGTGGTGCTAATGAATACGATTCTCAATATATTGATTCAATAAAAGGATTAGATTCTTATGCAAAAACAAAATTAAAACGAATGCGGTTAAACCTTCGAAGAGATTGGCTTGAAAAATATTACAGAGATATTCAATTGAAAAAATCCAATTTAAATATTTCAAATTATTTTCCACAACAACAACAACAAGAACAACAGCAACAACAACAACAACAAGAACATCCTCCGCCACCACACCAACCACAGCCACCACAGCCACAAGCACCTCCTTTTTCACAACCACCTGCACCTGCACAACCACCTGCACAACCACCTGCAGCAGCATCACCACAGCAACACCAGTATTGTCAAGACAGACGAATTATTGAAGAACGTGATGATTTACGAGAAATCCTAGAAAATTATTGCAATAGCGACAAATCAAATGCTGATATGCAATTATTTAACCGAGATTATTTACAACATATCGCCAATATGACAAATAACATTGTATAACAACATTGTATACATTGTAGTAGCAAAGATCATCAAAAGATATTGTGCGAGGAGCAAAGCAGAGCACACATGCCATGCAGCAGTATGCCTACTGATTTCCGTTTAAAAATCATCCACGCTACCAGAAATGGTTCTTTAAGTGGATTTGGAAAAGAGTGGAGACTCAGAAATCACAAAAGAATAGCAGATGAAGCAAAATATTTGATGCAATCAACTGCTAAGAAGTTGAGGAGAAGCGCAGTTGCACGAATGATAAAAGGAAAACGACGACGACAACGACAACGACGAGGTAAAAAAAAATGACGGTAGTGGGGGTAACAATGCAGCTATAAACAAATCACCATTTGGAAATCATCGCATAACCGACATTGGAGTTCCACCTGGTGAAAGCAGAGGTGCTATACCAAATGAACGAATTAGAAAAATGAAAAAAATCACTCTCCTCTTCGTATGCCAATTACAAAAATCAAAGTGCAAAGAAAAAATTTCATCTCTCAAGAACAGTTCCTAGAATATATTATAATTCCAGAGAATTTGAAGAAGGCGAACGAGGTCATTCCGACAGACGACGACGACAAAATGATGGCTACTAAGTAACTATTTAGGCAGATACTGTTTAAATAATTTCAGTCACATATATGTAAATCGATGATATGCAATGTAAATCGATACTTACAATATACGTATATATGAATATTAACAAAATGAAAATCACATTCTTCGTTATTTTATTCGTCGTTAACTATTCGTCGTTAAAAACACAACAAGAAACAATCGAGAAAAGAAAAAGTTGTTGTTGGTGGCGATCCAAAGCGCACAAAAGATGGTAATTTTTACAACTCTAGTGTCAAAATTACTAGACCAATGTCAGTTCGAGGACATCTTAAAGGTCCTATGAGTTACAATGGAAATCCTGCTGCCAGTACAAATTTCAATATGATGACATTTCAGCGTTTTCTTCACGGACAAAGTTTACCACGAGGGACTGCTTTTTACAAATTAAAAAACATGCATAAAGGTCAATTCTGTTTAAGATAATAAATAAACACTTTTTTAATGTTTAAAACAACTTTTATCTTCTCAAATAATCCGTTGATATATTTATTTGACGGTGTGTTTCTGTGGGTGGACTGTCATTTGCTCAAATGGCAAATTTTGATCAAAGAAACGGTGGTGGTGGTGGTGGTCCTTTTGGAGGTCGTCCAAGTTATTTACATCAACTATGGCAAAAAAGTGTGGCAATAGATCCTCCTGCTGGTTCTTTAGCTCCAGCTGGTACACAACCTCAACATTATGGTGAACAGGTGATGATTCCAAAAGCGGTATATCCACTTTTCATGAAAACAATGCAAGAGCATTTGGAGAATTTAGAAGGAAATAAAGCTGCTCAACATATGGAATTGGCTAGACGAAATGCTAATGATCCAAACAAGTATGAACATCATTTCATTGCTGCTTTACGATATAAACGAGTTGCAAATTCAAAAGATATCAACGACATGATACGAAATAAACTAACAGACTCTGGTTTGAACAATGTTGACAAGCAAATTGCATCTCTCAGACAAGGTAATCAATTGAAGACACCAGAAGGAATGCAAAAATACAAACAATTGCAAATGGAAAGAAACAGAAGAAAAGATGTTTTAATGGAGTCTGAAACAAAAGCATATAACAAATACCTAACAAATCCATTTACATCAATGAATGAGCGACCAAAAACACTACCTGAAAACTACGCTCAAAAAGAATTGTCTGTTTTTTTAAGAAAACATCGAGGTGTTATTGAACCAAATGAAAGGGGTCATCTCATCATCGATGGGAAAACAATATCAACATATCCTCATGATGCATCAAAGTTGGTTCATTATCTAACCAAAGATATAAGTGGAAAGCCTCCAAAAGGAGTCAAGGAATTGCTTCAAGCCATGAGTAAACGAGGTTTTGATTATAAAAATAATCTTGGTAATGCTCATTTGAAGAAAATGTTGGATGAAAATAAAAAGAACATGTCGTCTGTTGGTGCTACTAGTGCTGTCAAAAGATCAACATCACCAACAACATCATCAGCAAGAAAAGTGGAAATTTTGAATAAAAGATATTTAGAAAAAAAGAAAGCCATACGTCAAAGAAGGACGACGATGAAAAGGAACGAGGTTGATAAGTCTAATGTCGATGTTGAGAAGAGCAGAAAGAAAGAAGATAAAGGAGAAAGTAAAAAGAAAAGTAAGAAAAAGAAGGTTATAACGTCACCAACTAGAAAGTCACCAGTACAAACAAGATCACTCACAAAAAAGAAAAATGTTTAACAACTTTTTATTTAACAGTTTGCTTGTTTACATGATTGTTAAGATTGTTATGATTACGTTTAAAATAAATAACGTTTGTTTTTGCATTCAAACTCTTTTACATGTAACATATGTGTTCTTACGCTCAAAATAATTATCATTCATGGAAACAATAAGTAATAGTAAAGCTATGGAAGATGAAATAGATCAATTAGAACAAGAAAGCGAAGACGAGAATGATGATAATGATGATGATGACAATGATGCTAGTGGTAGTTCTGATAATACTATTCGCAACAATACACTCAAAAAAATCTCTGATAATGGAGATGATGAGGATGAAGATGATGATGATGGTGATGATGGTCAATTTACAACAAAGAAAGGAATGTTTGTTGATAAAACGTTGAAAAAACGTTTACAAAATCAACGAGATAAAATGTATACGCATTTGATGGAAATATTAGATTTAAAAAATGAACAGAAAAAGAGAAGAAAAGCCGAATTGATGTACAGAGAATTAGAAAAAAAAACTCTTCCAGAGTTATATTATCAATCATCAAACAACAGAAAAAGAAAACAGCAAAGACAAAAACAACAACAAAACAAAAGAAAAAAACACAAAAACATGAACGACAACGACAACAGTGATGATGATGATGATGATGATGATGATGATGATGATGATGATGATGATGATGATGATGATGATGATGATGAAAATAGTGATGATGAAAATAGTGATGATGATCGTGATAAAAAAATCAATCTTTTGAAAATCTTGGAAAAAGATTTCAAAGACAATGCTAACAAATTACGAATCAATAAACTTGATAAGTATTATCAGCTGGACAACAATAATGAACATCAACAACAACAACAACAACAACATGATGATGATGATGATGATGATGATGATGATGATAACAATAGTTCAAACAATGAAGATGATGCAAATGGAAAAAGCGATGATACGATTGTTGATGATAACGATGATGATGATGATGATGATGATGATGATGATGATGATGATGATGATGATGATGATGATGATAAAAAAATTGTGTCTTGTTATAAAAATAACTTGAACAAATTTATGGTAAATATCATAGTATTTATCCAATAATTAAAAAACTGTTACAGAAGAACACCAAAAAGACGTTGAAAACATCAACAAAACGGCAAACATCATCAAAGAGGCGTCATAAACAAAGACAAAGAAGGAGAAGATAAATGGCTCCAACACGACGACGTCATCGACATCACACTCAAACAACAACAACAACAACAACAAACTCTGATAATAAATCATTGTATAATAGATTATCGTCATTATATAGAGATGTTAATTTTCCAGGTGCTTTTAATGGTACAAAAAATTTTCATAAACAATTAAAATTGCATTTTCCTGATGAATTTGCTAATTTGAAATTAAAACAAGTTGAAGCGTGGAAAGAACATGATCTTTTTGTGTCGAAAAGAACAAAAGTGAAAAAACCAAAGGTTAGGCGTTCAGTGCAAGTGTATAATCCCAATAACATTTGGGAAGGTGATTTAGTTGATATGGGAAATGCAAATGTACGTCTTAATAGAAATGTTAGATATCTCCTTCTTTTAGTTGACCAATTTACTAAAAAATTATTTTGCGCACCGGTATTTGGAAACAATAAAGGAGCACCTGCTGTTATAAAAGCATTCAAAGAAATTTTTTCAAAAACAACAAGTCGACCGAGATTCTTATACACTGATCAAGGTAGTGAATTTATTGCAGAACCCGTAAAGGATTATCTAGAGAAAAAGCAAGGAATCAAACCCTTTACAACAAAGGATAAAGACATAAAATGCGCCATTGTTGAACGGAGCATCAAAACATTGAAATCAAAGTTATTTGGCATAATTGACAATGGACAACCTAAATACATTGATTACTTACCAAAGATAATCAATGGAATAAATAACACAGCAGGAAGGACAACAAAATTGACACCAAATAACATAACCCCATTGACTGTTGGTGATGCACGAATGAACATTTATGATTATAACATAAAACAGGAAAATAAATTTCTTGGCAAGAAAACAGGTAGAAAACCACCACCAAAATATCGTGTTGATGATTATGTTTTAATCAAAAAGGAAAAAAAAACTATTTAGAAAAGAACATAGAAGCAGTTTAAATGACGAAATTTTTAAAATTATTAGCATTCAAACTGATATCATTCCTTATGTGTATCATCTTGCTGATCTTAGTGGCGAAAAACTTTTGGGTTATTTTAACCAATCTGAATTGGTGAGAGTGCAGTTACCACATCTGTTTACTTTGGAAAAGACAAGTAATTTTCAAAGAAGGCGATTCACTTCAATTGATGGTGTAAAATATATGCGTATTAAAGTTATTGAATATCACAAACCACTCTCAATACCTTTAAAAGTTTTTGAATCAAGACCTGCATCACAAAAAAATTCAAACACAATCTCCGCTTCGCAGTTTTTATTCTATCTAAAGGAAGAAGAAAAAGAAGAAAAAGATGGTTGAAACACGAAAACAACAACAACGCGAACAACGCGAAAAACAACAGCATGTGCGCAGTTTTAAATGAACAATGCCCACTTGTTCTACACCACTTCTTCAACCACCACCAACGACAAATTATTCTCCTCCTCATCATCAAACAAGATGTGATACACCATTTCCTCCCGCTGTTGAGAACAATAAAAACTCATCATCTGCTGCTGCTGCTACTGCTGCAGACAAAGAAGTCGAAATACTGATGATGAAATCAATAAAACAACATGAAAATAAGATGCAACACTATTTCTTCCAATTCCAAAGAATTTGAATCATGACGACACTGTGGATACTGAGGAGGATAGTGACAATGATGATGGTGATGTTAAACAAGATGTTGTTGTTAAACAAGATGGTGTTGATGGAGGTGGGAATATTTTTGCGTTGAGAAAAGCTGCTGGAATTTTAGATGCAGCATTTTCTTCTGATCATTCATCTGGTGATCAGTATTTTCCTTATGTATCACCAAGTATTGTAAGGAATAAAAGATCATCCAAACTTGATGATGAAAGAAGACAAAAATTCTCATCTGATGATGGCAGTCGAGAATTATTGGATCATATTGCCAAACGCATGTCGAACAATTATCGCGACTCAATGGAAGATTTAAGATACTCTTTTCAAAAATCATTAGCACCCATCAAAGCACGTGTCATGATGATGTTGAAACTTTTGATTTACATGATCATTACAATTAAAGTGTTGGTTGTTGTTGTCACTGCTTTGTTGGCTGCTGCGTGTGTTGTGACAAAGATGATGAGTAAATATGATGATGATAATGGTCAACACAATCACCACAATCATGGTGGTGCTTATGGAACAACAACAACAAATTCTAGCAACGGTGTTGTCAGAGGCAATGTGAGTTGTATTTACGTCACAAATGTTCTACCTAATTGCAACAAAATATGGAAAGCAATGCCTCCAAAGAAAAAAAACAACAAAACAGCTGAACTTCGAGACATGTGGAAGATGCACCTATGCAACTGGCCTTGTTTGAATTGCGACAGATTGATGCGAGCATGTGTTTTATACAATGCAAAAGGAGCTTGTCATTTATGGAATGCTCGATGCAAAGAAAATGCAAAAAAAGCTGGATTAAACATTTGCGTGCCTGGATGTTTGGATTGTCAGTCAATGCGAGATGGTTGTGATTATCGCGGTGATTACGAGCAATGTGCAATATTTAATGAATACTGCAAGGTCAACATACCTCAATCAACTCAACCTTCCATTCCAACAACATCAAGTACAACAACAACAAGTACATCATCAAGTACTGCTACTGCTGCTGAAACTACTACTACACCTACTGCTGTTGGTTTTGAAGGATTTGTTCCTAAAAACAAGACTTTATGCAGAATTCTGTATAAAAATTGTACAACAACAAATTACGTTATTGCATGCTTGGATTGGTATTACTATTGTACTCCTCCCATAGTGGCAACATCAGCTCCAAAACCAGAAGGTGGCATATTTGAAAAGGTTAAAACATGTGATGAATTGCATAATGATTGCATCAATAAACTTCCTCTTTCGTACTACGATTGCCTTCAATGGAATTATTTTTGTCTGAAACGAGCACCAACAACAACGTCAAAAACGTCAACAACAACACCCAAGGAGCCCAAGGAGGAGAAGGAGGATGGCAAGCAACAACGTTTTAAAAAATAGTAATGCTTTAGGACAATCAAAAGAGGACATTGTATATTTTAAAGTTGTATCCAACACTGATGATTTTGATAATAATGAGGAGAAGGATTTTAAAGTAAACCCATATGGTGGTATAGATTTTGATAAAAGATTTCAATGGAATGCAAGTGCAATTTCTGCGTCTGTACCATTTGATTCTGATTTATCAATTGCTAATTCAACATGGTACAAAAGAATTAATTGTAATAACGATCAATTTAGTATACTTACTACACCATGGGCATATAGTGGTGTTTATTGGAGATTAGAGGAAGCAGTCAAACAACGATTTCCCACAGAACTTGCACGTAAAACACTAATAGGGAAAGATGCCAAGAAAAAAATACCAAGTGAATTTTGCAATTGGTTTTCTGCTTCTTATAACAATAGAATAAGCATGCTACCAAATGGTAAAGGACAATACATTTATAGAACAATAAATCCAATTTTGCGTTTAGTTGATTATTCAGGATCAACAGAAGTTGATGACGCATTTGAATTTGATTTCAGACGAATTGAAGCCTGGCCTTGGTCAGTAAATGTCTATCCATCACATGAATTGATACGAATGAGTCGTACATTGGAAGTGCTTTTAGGATTAAATGCTAATGTAATGACAGAGAACAACGGTAGCTGGCCTGTATTTACAGAAGCACTTCCTGGTCTGGGCGTGAAAAAATTTTCAGCTGATTTTTTTTGGAATCCTCCATATGCAAAACTTGCTGCTATCACACAAAAATCAATCACTAGTCGCAATTTCTGGATAGAATTATTAAAACATTATCATATCCCGTGTGTCATTATCAAAATCAATCAAAGTTACAAAGATGACGATCCATTTCAACCAGGTCCATCAGTAGATTCTCAACCTAGTTTCAATTTCAGTAACTATGGTGAGGAATATCCGAGAAATGAACAGTTTAGTGATTACTTTATATCTCTAAACTTATTCCATGTGGGCATGAATAAATCAGTGCGTGATCAATATTATGGGACAACCCAATACTTCAACAAATATAACATTCCACCCCTTTCAAGAAGTCCGTGCATGATTGGATTAAAACGAGGAATAAGTTGGGCAATAAGCAAATATATTCGTTGGCCAATTGGATCATCACTCAACACAACATGTGATTTTACCGAAGACAACATCTACAGTGGAAGCAAAGAAAAGACCATTCTTCATTGCGAAATTCCAATTGGGATAAAAACACAATTTCCATTTGCAAAATTTCCTGCAAAGATAAAGACTCCACTTACCAACCAAATGTCTCTTTACAACAATATCACATTGTCATTCAAAACATCAAGACACAAAAGAACTCATTTGAAACTGAAACAAAATAAAAAATATTTGAGAAGTATAAATAAGAAACAAGTGCATTTTAAAACTTATAAATATCCTTTAAACTTAACACTAAAAGCTTCAGCCTTATATTAATTGTAATTAATGATAGTAATTGATAATGGCAACAACATCAGCAATCGACTTGATATCTCAACCTGGAAGTTTGGCAATTGCTGAAAAATTCTTTAGAACCTTTTGGATTGATCGTTTAGGAGAGCGATGGTGCGCTCCACGAAATAATCCAAATGATAGTGAACAACAACAGCTCGATCCTTATGGTGGACAATTGGTAAATTGTAATCTTTTCCCTGTACATTCACTCAACTCACGTTGGAGAAATACAGAAACTTTTAACATTGCATTATCCAACATATCACTAAACTTTAATTATCCACTACCGACAACGACCAAATTGTTAGTGTTTACATTAAATGGTACTCCCAAATCTAGATATCGTAGTTTATCTAGTTTTAATGGTTGTTTATCTAATGATAGTTTTTCTAATAATGATGGATATCTAACGACTCTATTTGAATTCGTATACACTCCTCCAAACTTACTTGAACAGGATTTTTTTTCAAGAGATGATACAAAAATAAGTGATAGCATGATCAATATAACACCAAGACGTTTGAAATTCAGTTCAGTTGATATAAGTTCAAGAATACCATTTGAATTTCAAACGCTTGAAATCAACTGTTATTCTTACAACTACAATAATAAAAAACCATTATCAGCTTTCAATGATAATATTGATTCGTTTAAAGCAGAAATTGTAGTTTGTAATGAGGCGTGGAAATTAGTCTATGAAGGAAAAACATTTTACAATCTTGAATAATTGACTGATTGATTGATTGAGAAATCATGAGTTTCAGTCAACAAACCAATTCATTTTACATTAGAGGAGTCATCGATCCAACAAAAGAAAGCACCTTAGGCCCCAATGGTTATGATTTTGAATTTATCAATAAGAATGAAACACAAGAACAAACATTGATGAAACGCGATTATCAAATACCAACTGGAGAAAAATGGCAAATTGCATTAACAAATATCAAATACATTCACACAAGTAAATGTTTTTCATTTCCTGAAGCATCAAAAGCAAAGACTGCTGAATTTAGAAATGTGTATGACTTGTATGCAATAGAATACGTGTTTGGACCACTCAAATATTTTCCCATATTTCACGATAAAGTAACTCCATGGTATGGAGGTGGATTGGATTGGGTTAATGCTGTAAAGAAATTAGCTGGTCGCAACAGAAGTACATATAATTGGTCAAATTATATAGCGCAAAGATTTCTTTTTGATATGTTGGCTACTCTATATATTCGACACTATGATAAACTAGCAATGAACCAGCGTGCAGTTGGATCATTTTATAGCCCACAAGCAGCTCCTGTCTTGAGAGCAAATCTACTGGATGTAATCACTCGATTTGGACACAAACCATCGTCATCTGGTTGGTATCATTTAACAGCAACGGAATTTGTTCATGTGCTAAATAATCTGTTTGATAAAACAGAAATCAAAAATGCCGAGGCAAGTAAACCATATATTGGATTTCCTGATCAGGAACATGTAACTGGTTGGAAATGGTGGAATGCTGATTATACAACACCTTTCCCTAGAGGATCTCTTTGGGGAAGAACTAAAGCTTGGAAAACTGTTTCCGATGCAATACCAAAGTTTAACATTTTATGCGATAATTTTGATAAAAATCATTGTGGTAAATACATTCGCATGCAAGCAAAAGTTCCACTATCAGTAGTGTACATTGCTATGGGTTCAATTCTTTGCAATATTTGCGGGTATCAAAAAATTGGCAAAACAAAACCAGTCATTGCAAATAGTGCTATTAATCAACCAGGAAGGAAACCTCTATCAATTATTTACAATTCCTACGATAATGTGTCTGTTTCACCATGCAAAATGACTTCTTTCACCGCAAAAGATCCAAGGAGAAGTGGAGCAGCTCAAAATTCTGCACATTCTTTTTATGCCACTCCTGCCTATCCGCAAAGATATGCTGGAAATGGACAAGAATGCATGTGTTTTTTTCCAAAGATTCCTACAATTGATGGTAAAGATAATGATTTTAAAGCATTTCTTTTCGATAAGAAAGGAGATGAGAAATATGATTATTTGTACATCAATGCACAAAATCCACTAAATCATTTGAATGCTGGTGACATTTTCTATTACACATCTCAAGATAGTTTATTAAAATGGACGCATATCGGAAACTTTCAATCACCACTTGTGACACAATCACCCTCTCCAGTCTACGGTTATGGATTATCAAATTTGACAACAGATTCAACAAAAACAGCAGAAATTGATGAAGGTACAATTCACGTGGATTACACTCCTGAACAATTAGAATTTAAAACGTTGACAACAAATGAACTATTAAACTTCAACGTTGATCCTCGTAACGCTTATGGTGATAAGGTGCATATACCATACACTATAATGGAATTTCTAATTAAAAGAGTGAGATAGTTATTATAAAAGTTAGTTATTATACAATATGTCTATTGCTACACAACTTCAAGATGAACTTTATGGATCAGGTGCTGGTGGAGTTAACTTATATGGTGATGGAATTTTTAGTTCCATCTTTAATAAAGGAGCTTCCCTCCTTGCTAAGAAGGGCGCTGGTGCTGGACAAATAGCAGCTAAAGCAGCAAAAAAAGCACTTTCTCGTGGTGCTATAAATGCAAAAAACTTGCTCAAAAACAATTATTGAGAAAAGCTGGTACATTTGCAAGAGCAAAAATTAAAAAAGCAGCTCAAATTGCTAAAACATGAGGTTTGCAAATAGCAAAAGAATTTGCTCCTGGCATTACCAAACAGAAAGAAATTAAAACCAATAAAAAAACAAGTAGTGGCAACAAAAAGACTTCTGGTCGAAAAGTTGGTGGTGGCGCTGGTGCTAGCAGTAAAACAAAAACCAAAACCAAAACCAAAACCAAAACATCATCAGGAAATAAAAAATCATCATCATCGTTGTCGTCGTCGAAGAAGAATAAGAGCAGCAGCAGCAGCAGCAGCAGCAAAACCAAAAACATAAAAAAAAACAGGGGAGTTTCAAGACATCACAAAATCACTTTAAATATTCGTAAGAAAAGAAGAAGAAAGTTAAGGAACAACTTCTCAATCCATTCTCCTCAAGACGAGGAATCCAAGCTCGAATCAATAGAGGTCTTTTATCAAGAAACTACATTATGGCATAACAATTTTTAAGTTTCAGTTTCAAGACTTAAACAACTCCTTTTAAAATTACACATAATCAAGCATTATTCATTACACTCATTGATGCACTTTAATCACAGCATCATCATCATGGGGAAGGAACGAACAAACAAACATATCAAAAAACGTCGTCAGGAAAAAGCAGCTGCTGCTGCTGCTCGAGGAGAAAAAAATGCCCTTCGGAAATTCAACAAGATTTCAAAACTTCAGAAACTTCGAAACAGCAATAACAACAGCATTACTTCCATCGATCCAAACCTACAACCAATGTCTGTTGACAATAAAACTAATAATAACAATTTAGCAGACCTTCATGGTTCAGGATCCGGGCAGGTGGTTATGTCACCACATCAACAGCGTATTGAACAACTACGAAGAATTAGAAGCAGCAAAGTTGCAAATATACCCTATAGTGTTCTTCCTCAACCATACAATGTTTGCAGAAGAACAACAAACATGAATGCGCTCCAAATGCATAATTACATAGAAACTTTACGTGGAGAATATGCACCTGGGAAAAAGTTTGAAAGGAAGAGGACTTTTGAAAACAGATCCAAATGTTCACGAACTTTTGGGTTCTCAAGCACCAACAAATAATGAGGAATATTCCAACAGCCCAACAATGGTTGGAAGTAGAAATCTAGGCTCAGCTCAACCAGGTTCTGAAAAATTGAATTTTGAACCAATCGTCAAAATTCAAGATGCTATTGAAAACGTTCAAGAGATGCTCGTTCCAGCCAGCAATCGAAATCCTGGAGTTTCTGACAACATGGTTTTTGGTTCCCTGGCACAACAAGCTGGTGCCTATATGGATGTTAAAACCTTTGAACCAGAATATGACATGCAACTTTACAAAGGAGACAATGTCATTGTTCCAGCTGATGAAGGAGTCCCACTGAATTTCATCTCATTTATCAACAACATTGCTGCTTCGGTTATCAAACATTTCAGCATATCCATCAACAATCAAACAATTTCTGTGGAATCAGGCAATTATGCAATTGCTGATTATTTTGAAACATTATGGATGTCAGAACAGGATGCTGAAATGAAAGGAGATTTGCGTGATCAAGGTTTCATCTATGAGAAACCTGGCACACTTGATGATTGCACCGTGACACCAGCCACTGGTGCGAACAGAGCCACCAGCAGAAATGCAAAAGCTCTTTACTATCACAAAGCTTTGTTGCAAGGTAAAAAAGTCAGATTTTGACTAAAACCAAAACTTTGTTTCACTGGTTCACAAACATTTGTCAGTATGGCAAATAAAATTGATTACACCATTGTGAAGAATGATCCCTCGTTCTACATACAAGTTACTCCTGAAAGATTGCATCCTGGTACCAATCCTGAAAAAAGACCAGTTTTGATAATTCTATGGCTTTGGCAAGACAATTGAAACTTAGCATCACTGATGTTAAACTTCGATTTAAAAAGTATGAATTATCACCCAAATTGTTGGAACAATACATCTCAACGTACACCATCAATCGACCAGATACTTTTATGTTCACTCACCATGAGATTAGAACCATCCCCATCAACCCAAATGCGAATCCAATTCAACAAGAAATTGTATTTGATGCAGTCCCACAAACAATTTGGGTAACGATTGTAGATAAAAAAGCTTTAATTGGCACATTTGATTCAACCCCTTTCCAGACATATCCAATTCCAGAACCCACAGCTGGAGCTGGTTTTGAACTTTGGATTAAAGTCAACAATCAAACATGGCGACCTACTGCCATAACAAACAACGCTGAAGCCTACAGAAGAGCAAATGAAATCATGTTTTCCAACATGCGAAATCCTCTTCTTACAAGAGATTCAATTATTGCCAATGATAGCAGAGATCCTGATCTTTACGATGCACGTGCAGGATCTGGAACAACTGGTTATCCAGTATATGTATTTGTCCAAACCATGGGTGGAAAAGGATCTGATGGAATATTTTATGAAGATCGACGTAGTGGAAATATTGAATTGATATGCCAATTAAAACCAGGGACTGTATGGAATGCTAATTATGAGTGGCAAATTCACGCCTTCTCTCGAAGAAACTACTCCATCGACAACATTGGACAAATCAGCAAAAACTTTTTATAAACTGTTATTCTCAAAAACATTTCCTTATTTTCACATGTATATGTGTGTCTGTATATTTATTATTAAAACATTAAACGTATAAACATAGTAGATATAGTTGTATAGGCGATGAATGATGGATGGACAAGAAATTCTAACTATCATAAACAACGTTTCTTCTTTTTCAAATGCTTTTGGATGTATACTTGCTTCGGATGATGTGGAACGAATATTAAAAGACGTAAACACAAACGGAAACAGTTTTGTGCAATGGGCAAAAGAAATTTTTTTAAATCACGTTAATGGATCGCGAACATTTCCTATTGGTTTCATATTAAATACTGGAACGCATCAAAATGGAGGAAAACATTGGCAAGCAATATATTTTGATAATGAAGGAACCTCTTATTTCTTTGACTCATATGGACGCATTGCACCAAAAATTTTCAAAAGATTTGAAATAATGATCAGAGGATTGTATCATTATTTTGATCATTATAGTCATAATGTGCAACGTGCCTTTGCTGAATTTAACATGGATAATTTCAAACATTATGGATTCAATAAAGCAATAAATGCAATACATCGCAGTTGTTCAACGTCAAAACAACGTCAAGAACAGAAAAACACGACAGCTCCTGTAAGATACTGGAATTTTCAAATTCAAGATGACTTTACAAATGTCTGTGGTCAATACAGAACGTTTTTCCTCTACAACATTTCATCAAATGTTTGAGATCCTTCAAAATACGCTTACAAATTTTTCTGTGATAATTTTTATTATTTCAAGACTCCAGAAGAAAAGAGTAAAGCAGGAATTGGATTTTCAGAAATGATCTACAAGAATAACGATAAAAAGATTGCATTAATTTTTCACAAATTATTTGGTTATAAAGATCCCAATATTTTCTTATGAGTTGAGTTGAATCTGACCTTTGCGTGACCTGGCCTTTACGCTTCTCTTGAGACTTATTACTCTTGAGAATTATTACTCTTGAGGGTTTGTGACCTTTGCATGACCTGACCTTTGCGTGACCTGACCTTTACGCTTCTCTTGAGACTTATTACTCTTGAGAATTATTACTCTTGAGGGTTTGTGACCTTTGCATGACCTCGGGAGCTTGAAAATATCTTGTGAAAATTATAGTATAAATACGAGTATTTTATGCGATAATATTTCATTCCGAGAATCGATCGAAACTAAAACGCACAACAAATCAACTTCAAGAAAACAACTTCAAGAGACAACTCCAAAAATGGCAGCATCCAGCATCAGCAAACTTGGTGCTTCTGCGAGTGATTTCGTGCCATATACTCCATTCTTCTCAACATGTCATCATAAAATTCAAACAACATGGCGACCATATTCCAACCAAGACGATAGATGGCTTCAAAAATCAAAAAATCAACGAAGAAAACAAAATAAAAGAAACCCTCCTCAACCATCGACCTTCCTCCCGCCAACCGCTGCCGACCTCGTCGTTCCAACACCACCGCAGCCTGCATTTTTCGCTGATAATAATGAATACCTGGACAATTGGATGAATGCGTATAACCCTTACATTATATCTTCTTCTTCTAATAGAGTAAATAGAGTAAATAAATTTAATTTTAATGGTGATTTCTATGGTTGGTGTAAGAAACGTGGACTTGGTGCAAGCGCACCTTGCGCTTAAACAAAAAACATTCAACATTTTTTTTTTTAATTCAATTTATCAATTTATCAAAAACTATAGCTGCTGATTTTTCTAGAACTTTCCAAAACACACGCACGCGCGTCATTTTTTTAATTCAATTTATCAAAACTATACCTGCTAGATTTTTTCTAGAACTTTCCATCCATCTACGTTTTGTCTAGGCATGTCTAGTCACTCTCTTTTGTTTTAAGGTGTTAAAAAAGCGGTCGTATTGTTTCAAGTCCTCGTATTATTTCATTCGCCATAGAAAATAATTCGCGATGGGAATACAGTCAAATTGATTAATTTAAGAGTCCCAATGGGACATGAATTTGCTTTCGGCCTTTTAATCTTTCGATCATATGATGTTTTTATGATGTTTGGCTATAAAATGAACAAATTTTCTAAAAAACAACTCATATCGCAACTCTTCAAGAAACAACGCTCATTCGATTCGCAACTCTCTCTCATTCGATTTTGTACGAAGTTTGGCAAAGAATCATGGCCATGGCAAAGAACATAGATATAACACGTGTTAAAAAATATTTTGATGTGGAAAGATTATACGGTAACTCATACTCATACGTTGAATTAAACATCGATGGTCCGGACGAAACAATAAACAATAGAATTAAAGAAATGCAAAAACAAGAATTTAAAGAAGTGGCTGAAACTCGATTGTTCAATCAAAAAGAACGCTATCGTTATAAAATTCTTAAAGGTCGTCGATTCAGGAGCAAACAAGAACAACAAGAAGAAAAAGAAAGATCAGACACCATCGAAGAAGAATTTGCGAACTTCGAAATTTCAGACTTCATGGATTTACATTACTCGGAAGAGGAACTCTCAGACATGATCATAGACATAAAAATGTCTGATATTGAAGAAGCCGACACAAGAAAAGAACGTTGTGCTGCATGGGTTTTGAACCATTGTAAATATTAATGTAAGTAATATTTTAGTGTATATATTTTAGTGTTTTTAAATTGTTGTTTGGTTTGGTTTAATTCGATTATTTGCATGTGTTTGATGATTTGCGTGTGTGCCACTTAATTCAGTTTACTTTTTTATGTCTTCTCTCTCTTTCTTGAGGTCGATCGGTCGGTCAGTCGGACTTGTGTGAGGTCTTGAAATTATTTATGAGGTCTTCTAGTTCGTTGATGTCTTTTGCGCTGCGATTTCGATTTTCCATTTCCGCGAATTCTTTTTTTCTTCCTACCAATCGCGAAAAATGTTCTTAATGTTCCACGTCCAAAAACATCGGTAGGTCTTGTTCTGTCTTTAAATTGCATTATAAGTTACGCGACGCGTTCGCCTTTCACATATGTTCTGGCTGCTTTGTTGTCTTTTGCCTAAGGAGTATCAAATGCTCTTAACCATCACCAGTAAATTTAGCAAATTGTTTTCCATCATTTACTAACACAAAACTATTTATGTTTTATTCAACTTTTAATTCTATGTTGCGTTACAAAAATATTTACTACAACAAGTATCTTGGAGTGGTCATTGCCATAGGTTTTCGTCTTTTCCCTTTACCGGTGATTTGCGTTGATGTGCTGTTGCTTCGTTTTCCTAATCCTATCATTTTCAGCAAATTTGATAAAATTCCACGTCCTTTTAAACGATTTTTTGCATGTTTTTTCTTTCCACCTTTCCCAGAAAGAAGTTTCATAACTAGAGGAATTCCTATACTTGCGGCAAGCATGCCAAACCCCTTTCCTTTCAAAGCTCCTTTACCTCTTCCTCCAAATTTCCTACCGGGAGCGATAAATCGTCTTGTCCTACCTCTTCCGCTAAAAGGCATTGGAGAAAAACGATGATTAAAAAAAACTGGCGTATTTCCATTAAGTGCTGGCTCATACATTTCTAATTTCTAATTTCTTCTCTTCTTACAACCACCGCCAAGAAGCTTTTCAATTCCAACTTCTGCTCCTCCAGAAACCAAACCAGGAATTATGTATCTTGCTGCTTTCTTTATAAATGGAAAAGCTAATTTTGCTAAACTAGCAAATCCTCGCCCTCTAATTTTTTTACGTTGTTTACCAGAACCAAGTTTTCGACGTTTCGTCCTTCTTGATCTATTCAGTGCGTTCATATTTCAAAAATGAATTATAGTTTTATAAATTTATATTAAAATTGATATAATTTGCAAAGGTTATAACTGCTATAAAAGTTTCTTATTTAGTTAAGCAATTGAAATAGTTTCTTATTTGACGCAAAAAAATTTTGTGAAAAATTGATAAAAAGCCTATTCGCGAAAAAACGAAAAAAGATACAACCTTCAAACTTGTACCATTCTTCAAATGAGCAAAGGGGCGAGTTTGCCCAAAAAACCCGAATCAAATAGCTCAAACGGTTTCTTAGCAATAAACACAGTGCCCCTGAGCGAAATTGCGAAAATAAATATTTGACTCGCGTAAATGGCGTATATCGCGTATATTGCGTATATTGCGTATGGACCATTGTTATTTGAACTTAAAGTCAATTCCCAAGGGATATATTGTTCTTTTTCCTTTGGGTATTAAACAATAGCGGCCAAAATGTTAATCCCTAGTTAATCCGATTAACTTTAACCTCAATTCACTTAAGGATTTAATTCTTTTCAATTTCATTTTTCATAAAAAGCGCCGATAAATTTAAACAATAGCGGCCAGAATTCGATCTGTGAATTTGCCTATGTGGATCCAACCTATATACTACTAGAATTATTACTCTTGAGGGTTTGTGACCTTTGCATGACCTGACCTTTGCGTGACCTGACCTTTACGCTTCTCTTGAGACTTATTACTCTTGAGAATTATTACTCTTGAGGGTTTGTGACCTTTGCATGACCTCGGGAGCTTGAAAATATCTTGTGAAAATTATAGTATAAATACGAGTATTTTATGCGATAATACTTCACTTCGCAAACAATCGAGAGTCAGACGCATAAATCAATAAATCGATCAACAAACCTCAACATGCCATCCGTAATCAGCAGACTTGGTGCTTCAGCGAGTGATTATAAACCTTATAAACCTTTTTTTGCTCCAAGTATCATCAACAATCATGGACATCAACAATCAAATGACAACCTTAAATGGCAACCTTACTCAAAGCAGGACGATCGATGGCTTCAACGATCGAAAAATCAAAGACGAAAACAGAACAAGAAACATCCACCTCCGCAATCTCCCTTCCTCCCACCAACGCTCAACAACCTCGTCGTTCCCGCACCACCGCAGCCTGCAACATTCAACGATAACAGCGAATATTTGGACACATGGATGAACATGTATAATCCCTATATTTCTTCTTCTTCTTTTAATAATAATAATGGAGTAAGTAAATTTAATTATAATGGTGATTTCTATGGTTGGTGTAAGAAACGAGGACTTGGTGCAAGCGCACCTTGCGCTTAAACAAAAAACATTCGACGTTTTTTTAATTCAATTTATCAATTTATCAAAAACTATAGCTGCTGATTTTTCTAGAACTTTCCAAAACACGCGCGCTTCATTTTTTTTAATTCAATTTATCAAAACTATACCTGCTAGATTTTTTCTAGAACTTTCCATCAATCTACGTTTTGTCTAGGCATGTCTAGTCACTCTCTTTTGTTTTAAGGTGTTAAAAAAGCGGTCGTATTGTTTCAAGTCCTCGTATTATTTCATTCGCCATAGAAAATAATTCGCGATGGGAATACAGTCAAATCGATTAATTTAAGAGTCCCAATGGGACATGTTTTTGCTTTCGGTCTTTTAATCTTTCGATCATATGATGTTTTTATGATGTTTGGCTATAAAATGAACAAGTTTCTAAAAACAACTCATATCGCAAATCTTCAAGAAACAACAACGCGTTCGATTTGACTCTCGTTCGATTCAACAAGTTTATTCTACGTTTATTAAATCATGGCAAAGAAAATGGATACATCGCGAGTTAAAAAATATTTTGATGTTGATAGATTAAACGGAAACTCATATTCATACGTTGGGTTAAACATTGATGGTCCTGACGAGACAATAAATAAGAAAATTAAAGACATGCAGGAAAAGGAATTTAGAGAAGTGGCAGAAACTCGGTTATTTAATCAAAAAGAACATTATCGCTACAAAATACTTCAAGGACGTCGCTTCCGAAGCAAAGAACACGAAGAAGCAAAAGAATATGAGAGATCCGAAACCATTGAAGAAGAATTCGCAAACTTCCAAATTTCGGACTTTATGGATCTAAATTACACGGAGGAGGAACTCGCGGACATAATTATAGATTATCAAATGACTGATATTGAAGAAGCTAACACAAAAAAAGAACGTTGTTGTGCATGGGTTCTAAACCATTGTAAATAATGTAAGTAATATTTTAGTGTATATATTTTAGTGTTTTTTAAATTGTTGTTTGGTTTGGTTTAATTCGATTATTTGCATGTGTGTTTGATGATTTGCGTGTGTGCCACTTAATTCAGTTTACTTTTTTATGTCTTCTCTCTTTCTTGAGACGGTTTCATATTAAATACTGGAACGCATCAAAATGGAGGAAAACATTGGCAAGCAATATATTTTGATAATGAAGGAACCTCTTATTTCTTTGACTCATATGGACGCATTGCACCAAAAATTTTCAAAAGATTTGAAATAATGATCAGAGGATTGTATCATTATTTTGATCATTATAGTCATAATGTGCAACGTGCCTTTGCTGAATTTAACATGGATAATTTCAAACATTATGGATTCAATAAAGCAATAAATGCAATACATCGTAGTTGTTCAACGTCAAAACACGAACAGAAAAACACGACAGCTCCTGTAAGATACTGGAATTTTCAAATTCAAGATGACTTTACAAATGTCTGTGGTCAATACAGCACGTTTTTCCTCTACAACATTTCATCAAATGTTCGAGATCCTTCAAAATACGCTTACAAATTTTTCTGTGATAATTTTTATTATTTCAAGACTCCAGAAGAAAAGAGTAAAGCAGGAATTGGATTTTCAGAAATGATCTACAAGAATAACGATAAAAAGATTGCATTAATTTTTCACAAATTATTTGGTTATAAAGATCCCAATATTTTCTTATGAGTTGAGTTGAATCTGACCTTTGCGTGACCTGACCTTTACGCTTCTCTTGAGACTTATTACTCTTGAGAATTATTACTCTTAAGGGTTTGTGACCTTTGCATGACCTGACCTTTGCGTGACCTGACCTTTACGCTTCTCTTGAGACTTATTACTCTTGAGAATTATTACTCTTGAGGGTTTGTGACCTTTGCATGACCTCGGGAGCTTGAAAATATCTTGTGAAAATTATAGTATAAATACGAGTATTTTATGCGATAATACTTCACTTCGCAAACAATCGAGAGTCAGACGCATAAATAAATAAATCGATCAACAAACTTCAACATGCCATCCGTAATCAGCAGACTTGGTGCTTCAGCGAGTGATTATAAACCTTATAAACCTTTTTTTGCTCCAAGTATCATCAACAATCATGGACATCAACAATCAAATGACAACCTTAAATGGCAACCTTACTCAAAGCAGGACGATCGATGGCTTCAACGATCGAAAAATCAAAGACGAAAACAGAACAAGAAACATCCACCTCCGCAATCTCCCTTCCTCCCACCAACGCTCAACAACCTCGTCGTTCCCGCACCACCGCAGCCTGCAACATTCAACGATAACAGCGAATATTTGGACACATGGATGAACATGTATAATCCCTATATTTCTTCTTCTTCTTTTAATAATAATAATGGAGTAAGTAAATTTAATTATAATGGTGATTTCTATGGTTGGTGTAAGAAACGAGGACTTGGTGCAAGCGCACCTTGCGCTTAAACAAAAAACATTCGACGTTTTTTTAATTCAATTTATCAATTTATCAAAAACTATAGCTGCTGATTTTTCTAGAACTTTCCAAAACACGCGCGCTTCATTTTTTTTAATTCAATTTATCAAAACTATACCTGCTAGATTTTTTCTAGAACTTTCCATCAATCTACGTTTTGTCTAGGCATGTCTAGTCACTCTCTTTTGTTTTAAGGTGTTAAAAAAGCGGTCGTATTGTTTCAAGTCCTCGTATTATTTCATTCGCCATAGAAAATAATTCGCGATGGGAATACAGTCAAATCGATTAATTTAAGAGTCCCAATGGGACATGTATTTGCTTTCGGTCTTTTAATCTTTCGATCATATGATGTTTTTATGATGTTTGGCTATAAAATGAACAAGTTTCTAAAAACAACTCATATCGCAAATCTTCAAGAAACAACAACGCGTTCGATTTGACTCTCGTTCGATTCAACAAGTTTATTCTACGTTTATTAAATCATGGCAAAGAAAATGGATACATCGCGAGTTAAAAAATATTTTGATGTTGATAGATTAAACGGAAACTCATATTCATACGTTGGGTTAAACATTGATGGTCCTGACGAGACAATAAATAAGAAAATTAAAGACATGCAGGAAAAGGAATTTAGAGAAGTGGCAGAAACTCGGTTATTTAATCAAACATTATCGCTACAAAATACTTCAAGGACGTCGCTTCCGAAGCAAAGAAGAAGAAGAAGCAAAAGAACATGAGAGATCCGAAACCATTGAAGAAGAATTCGCAAACTTCCAAATTTCGGACTTTATGGATCTAAATTACACGGAGGAGGAACTCGCGGACATAATTATAGATTATCAAATGACTGATATTGAAGAAGCTAACACAAAAAAAGAACGTTGTTGTGCATGGGTTCTAAACCATTGTAAATAATGTAAGTAATATTTTAGTGTATATATTTTAGTGTTTTTTAAATTGTTGTTTGGTTTGGTTTAATTCGATTATTTGCGTGTGTGTTTGATGATTTGCGTGTGTGCCACTTAATTCAGTTTACTTTTTTATGTCTTCTCTCTTTCTTGAGGTTGGTCGGTCGGTCTTGTGTGAGGTCTTGAAATTATTTATGAGGTCTTCTAGTCGAACATACTACGATGTCCGTTAATCATTTTCTTGTAATAATTATCCGATGCAAGTGTCCAACCTTCAAACTATTCGACTTTCCCTTTTAACTTAAATTTTTTTTTGTTGATGTCTTTTGCGCTGCGATTTCGATTTTCCTTTTCCGCGAATTCTTTTTTTCTTCCTACCAATCGCGAAAAATGTTCTTAATGTTCCACGTCCAAAAACATCGGTAGGTTTTGTTCTGTCTTTAAATTTCATTATAAGTTACGCGACGTTCGCCTTTCACATATGTTCTGGCTGCTTTGTTGTCTTTTGCTAAGAGTATCAAATGCTCTTAACCATCACCAGTAAATTTAGCAAATTGTTTTCCATCATTTACTAACACAAAACTATTTATGTTTTATTCAACTTTTAATTCTATGTTGCGTTACAAAAATATTTACTACAACAAGTATCTTGGAGTGGGCATTGCCATAGGTTTTCGTCTTTTTCCTTTACCGGTGATTTGCGATGGTCTGATGTCTTGTTTCCCTAATCCGATCATTTTCAGCAAATTTGATAAAATTCCACGTCCTTTTAAACGATTTTTTGCATGTTTTTTCTTTCCGCCTTTCCCAGAAAGAAGTTTCATAACTAGAGGAATTCCTATACTTGCGGCAAGCATAACAAAACCCTTTCCTTTCAAAGCACCTTTACCTCTTCCTCCAAATTTCCTACCGGGAGCGATAAAACGTCTTGTCCTACCTCTTCCGCTAAAAGGCATTGGAGAAAAACGATGATTAAAAAAAACTGGCGTATTTCCATTAAGTGCTGGCTCATACATTTCTAATTTCTAATTTCTTCTCTTCTTACAACCATCGCCAAGAAGCTTTTTAATTCCAACTTCTGCTCCTCCAGAAACCAAATCGGGAATTATGTATCTTGCTGCTTTCTTTATAAATGGAAAAGCTAATTTTGCTAAACTAGCAAATCCTCGCCCTCTAATTTTTTTACGTTGTTTACCAGAACCAAGTTTTCGACGTTTTGTCCTTCTTGATCTATTCAGTGCGTTCATATTTCAAAAATGAATTATAGTTTTATAAATTTATATTAAAATTGATATAATTTGCAAAAGTTATAACTGCTATAAAAGTTTCTTATTTAGTTAAGCAATTGAAAGAGTTTCTTATTTGACGCAAAAAAATTTTGCGAAAAATTGATAAAAAGCCTATTCGCGAAAAAACGAAAAAAGATTCAACCTTGGAACTTGTACCATTCTTCAAATGAGCAAAGGGGCGAGTTTGCCCAAAAAACCCGAATCAAATAGCTCAAACGGTTTCTTAGCAATAAACACAGTGCCCCTGAGCGAAATCGCGAAAATAAATATTTGACTCGCGTAAATGGCGTATATCGCGTATATTGCGTATGGACCATTGTTATTTGAACTTAAAGTCAATTCCCAAGGGATATATTGTTCTTTTTCCTTTGGGTATTGAGCAATAGCGGCCAAAATGTTAATCCCTAGTTAATCTGATTAACTTTAATCTCAATTCACTTAAGGATTTAATTCTTTTCAATTTCATTTTTCATCAAAAGCGCCGTTAAATTTAAACAATAGCGGCCAAAATTTGACCCCAGGATTTGCCTATGTGGATCCAACCTATATACTACTTCGCTGTTTTATTGTAAACGTCTTGTTGGTATTCGAAAACAGTACAAAACTCTGCCTGGAAACAAAACGTTTGGAAGGCGGAACAAAATCTCAATTCCCAATTTCTCGATTCTCTCAACATTGTTCCTTCTGTTGCAGATAAGGAATCAAATTTCTGAATTTCACACCGATTGTGGGGAAGACCATCGCCGGCTTCACTGACAATAACTTACCACCGACGAGAAGCAGCCAGCTTTTGATGCCTGTACATTGAAGAAAGACGAAGACGATTTTGTTGATGAAGGGGCCCCATCACTCCCAGAAGTACGTTTCCACATGACGAGAGTGCATTCATGGCCAGCCAGGCTGCCGCTGAAGCAGCCTCAATGATTAGAACGGAGCAATCAGAGCAATGTCAGTTTTTGAATCTTCTGACCTCCCTGCACAAAGGAAACTGTTCAAAGGAAGAGTGGAGGCTACTTTTAACAAGACAACCAAGCCATGTTTCCAATCTATCAGATTTCAAATTTGCCACTAGATTGTTCTTCAAAAGTAGCGATGTTTCTGATTTCAACTTAAATTGGTTAAAAGACTTAAACCAGCCAATTATACAAGATATTTCAAGATATTTGATTCAGAACTTTTTGCATCCAAGTGCTATTAATTTGAATCAATAAGTATTTTAGTTTCAGGTCATCTTCAAGCTGGGTTGCAAAAGCACTTTACATAGAATAAATTATACATATGTTTGTTGATTACAGTTTGTGTGCCTTTTTGCAAATAATTCTGTCAATGCTAAATCAGTTAATTACGATACACGGAGTGTAAAGTATTAATTTTGGCTGAATGTCAGAAACTCGACTTTCCAGTGCTACGTAAGCAATTGTGTCACCCGCGGTTTGCCTCAGGCCTTCAACGTATGACGTCAATGACAATAAAGAACAAAAGAATTCTTAATCCTTGTTGTTCTTGCCTGTTGCTCTCATTCTGACAAGCACAGTTGAGTCTTTCATCATGAAACAAAAGCTGTTATCTGCTCGCTGTTGAAATGATGACCTTGGGTACTGGCCCCGGGGGCTACTTGACTTTAAATTGTACGGGGATGTACACTCCGAGAAATAACTTTTCACCAGGCTTTAGAATTTTTCCTGCAAAATGATAGCCGGCTTTGAAAAAATCGGCGAAAAGTATTCTCAAAAATTTAAAGAATTCATAGGAAAACAATGAAATAAAACTTTTGACAACCGACTTTACGAAAATTGCCTTCCTCCGATGCCCGGTGTTGAAGAAAGGGGCAAAAACGATACCCGGGAAGGAATGCACATCCTATCAGCAAAATATGCTAAGTACGCCACCTGGGGTACTGGCACAAATTCTTAGTTTCTCATACAAAAAAATACGCGTTATTTGCTTCAATGGAAAATTTCAATGAGATATCCCCTTTCCAAAATATTTCCATGCACGTATTTCTTTATAAGAAACTAAGAATTTGGGCGAGTACTGGGAGTTTCTTAAAATCATCAGATCTTGAGAACTCAAGACTTCCTTACGAGTTTCTTAAAGGTTCCATAACAATCTTCATGTTCATTTGCTGCACCTGTCTGAATTTTCAAAACAATGCTTTTTTAACAACTTACCAATGTTTAGGCAATCACTCAAGTACATTGCAAGTAATATGATACAGGAAACAAGTGAAATAAAGTAAAATATATTAAGGATTTCCTTAGTTAAAAATAACTAGTTTCTTAAGTTATATTTTCCCAGTACTGGAGTTTCTTAGTTTTTTGGCGATCTGACAGCTGAGTTTCTTATAAGCAGTTTCTTAAAAAAATATGTGTATCGTCTTCAAGCCGTTCGGCTTCTTGTTTTTCTTTCCTTTTGGAAGAGAACTATTGTCAATAATGTTCCACTTATTTTGAGCCATCGAATTCCTGTCTATGGGTGCAACAGAAATTGTGACTTGATGTCATTGTAACCAACGCCACATACCGATCAATCATCTCGTCTTGAGCCAATCGCACCTTGCTTGCAAAAATAATTTTCAAGGTCATCCTGGCAAAATCAAACACTTTATCACTTTCCTTTTGTAAGCAAATGCAGAATGGTAAAAGATCTATTCAGCAAATAAATGTGGGTAAAAACTCATAATTCTTGAAAAACTATAACCAAGTTAATGGTTCTAGTCATTCCGCATTTGGTTGACGCGGGCTTACGTGTTCAAGGTCTAGCCAGTTTCAGTTTGCATTGCACTGCTTTGTCTTATGATGCCTTACGAATCATTAATTGAAAGCATAGATTGATTGATCAGAAAATTACCAGTCTTGGCCAGATGGCTCTTCTTCTAGATGGCCAGATGGCTCTCCTTCCTGTCTTGGCCTCTTCTTTTCTAAATCACCGTTCTCAAAATAAAATTCAGACAATACATGGCACAAGTCCTTGGCCTAACTGTAAATGTAATGTCTTCGATTAGTTTTCTTTGTACATATTCTGCATAGAAAGATATATGTTTTTTCAAATTTAAATAAGTACATACACACATTTTTGGGAAGTTTGGGTTGATTCGAGCTTATCGAAAGTAAAGCATAGAGTAGAATTTCTTTTACTGTTCATCAACAAAACATAACAATAAACTATTTACAAATGTTGTGTGATCCCTTCCATTTTGCTCTATCAGTCTGACTGTACTGTAACTTTGAGCGATCGAACTGTCTGAACCAACTATCTGCTCGAACTGTGTTCTCGAACTGTCACTCAAAACGAGGGATATGCCCAGAGGCGTCACCAAGGGAGGCGTGACCAGCACATGGGAACCAAGGCGACACCCAAGCGGACGGTGACACCTCTAAACACACATAACAAAAAAGCCAAACAAGAACTCCTAGGCACAATATTTAACTACTTTTAATTCATATCTTTTGGCTTACCTTCTTGTTGATGAACCCTTTCAGATCTAGGTCCAAAGTTGTAACCTATCTCCATGTACTTTTTCACACCCAAGTCCTCCTAGTGTAACAATTTTAACAAAGACAAATATCTTGAGTGCACATAGCTCTGCAGGCTGGGTGAAAAGAGAGATAGCGTGTTGTTTTGTTGCAAAAAAATTTTGAAATTCTGATCAGTGTACTTGTCAGGTTAACACACCTTGTCAGGCTCTCCTTTGACGTGAAGTCAAATTAAGGTCATTATTGCCTTCTGCTTCTCCACCTGTATGGTGGCCGAGAGCCGCCATAGGCATTTCTCAAAAAGAAGACAATATTACTTTCCTATTTTAATTTCCAATCAATTTTTTTCAGAAAAAAACAAAAAATCTTTCAAAGTAAAGTAAAATGAAACCATTTCATTGAGAAAATGAACATGTTTTCCATTGTGAAATGAAATGAGTTACATCGAAATGAAATGATTTAAAATGAAATCAAAATCATTTGAAAAAAACTGAGCTGAAAATCAATTTGTTACCAGACAAGGACTGCTATAGCGCACAATCATTTGCAAGCTTTCAAACCAAGACGAGGCTGTTGCTTTCCCACAATAATTTACCTCACCTCACCCTGCGCTTCCCCGATTTGCTGATCAGAGATCATCAGCACACACTGACTCAGGACTAACTCAAAATTCAAAATGTCTTGGAATGATTTTAGAAAGAAAGTAAAGGCAAAGAGAACAGGAAAGATGAAAATAGAGCCAATGGACTTGGAGAAAATATCCTGTAGTCAGGTAAGATGGTGGCACAGCGCTTAAGTGCCAAGGTATCAGGGAAGGTGCAGAAATATGTGAGGGTTGGAGCAAGATAATTTGTGCCTTACGCTTTTCCTGACATTCCGCCCTTCCTCAAATGTCAGGCCTGGTACAGGCATCGGCAATCATGGCTCTCCACTCCACCCTCCACGATCATGGCTCTCCACTCCACCCAGCAGTAAGTTGAATTATGGAAATGTTTTTTGGTAGTTGTTTGTTTGTTGCAAAGTTGTTCAGGCTGTTCGAAGTTGGTTTGGCTGTTCATGTTGTTCTTTTTCTTCCTCGGACATCTCAAATATCTTGTCCTGGGCATTTAGAATTGGTGCGAGACCTAACAGTTGAGACATTTCTACTCTGCTTCCCCTCTGGGTCCCACTCTTGCCAATACATTCATGTGTGCTTTAGAACAAAATTTCCCTACTAATTGCCCGTCTGAGTTTCAAGCGATACTTTATCATAGATATGCAGGTGATACCTATTGCATTTTCGAAGATACTAATCAAGTTGCAAGCTTTCTTGTGTCTTTAAATAGCCAGCATCCGAACATTAAATTTACACATGAAGTAGAGGAGAATAATTTAGTGGCTTTTTAGATGTTTTGGTAATTCATGATGGTAATGGTTTTGCAATTAATTTGTATTCTAGGAATACATTTACAGGCCTACCGGCTGACCCGAAAAAATTTCATGAGCTAGATCATAGCTGGCTCTTATGGCAAGCAAAAGTCACTAAAATCAGATCAACCCAGTTTTCCTCAGAAAAACCCAGTTTTCCTATAGAAAACTCGGTTTTTCTGTAGGAAAACTTAATTTTTCTGGAAAAACCTGTTTTTCTGTTAGTTTTGCTAACAAAATTGTCGCCATTTCAGAAAAACCAGGTTTCAACCAGACCAAGCTACTCCAAGAATTTTTGAGAAAGCCGAGTTTCGAAGATTTGGGAAGGCCGAGTTCCCCAGAAAAACAAGTTCGTCAGAGTTACCGAAATTGTTCAGAAAGTGCATGTTCATCGGAATAACTCGGTTTTTTAGAATAACCCGGTTTTTCCAAAAAGCCCGGTTTTTCTAAAAAACCCGGTTTTAAATTCATTGTATGATTGGTGACAACTTCCTGGATTTCTTCATTACCAAAGCTATCAATATCAAGAAAGCAGTAAAAACGTAGCTATGGATTCAACTTCGAGCAGTGAAATGGATTTTAATAGCCTTTTATCTGATGCCATGTCTAACGTTGACATGCTCAGACAGATGCAATTTCAGTGCAAAAACCGTTGCGGTCATAAAAAAGGTTCCCACGGTCTTCAAGCAAAAGTTGTGAAACGGAAGCTTTATCATCTCCCTGAAGCATCTCCTGTCCCCACTATTGGCATAAAACAAGGTCGTGTGAAACAACATATGGACCCCGGCGGGTGCAGTTCTGTGTCAAAAGTGACACCACCCGTGTCCATAAAATCACTGAGAAAGGGTATAAAACTAGCGAAATGCTAGGACCTAGGATTTAGAAAAAAGGGTATGTTTTGCAAAGGTAGTCAGTGAATTTAAGAAATAGGGGTAAATTTTTCTATTTCACTGATCACAAAAATGCAATATGATAAAATCACAAAGAGTGTATAATGTAAAATAATCTACAAACAAGAGAGAGAAAGAAATGTACAGTACCTCGGTGCTGGTTTCGATTGGTCCAATATGCTATGGAATTCTCTTTCAAATTTGGCTTCAATTTCTTCTGCTGACCATGTTGAGTCTAACTTAAATGCAGACTTGACTTGTCCATTCAAGAATAGGGGTGCTCTTTTTGCACCACGAGGAGCACTTGTTACACCCACGTCAACCAAATATATGTCTTTGCAGCACAGCTTCTGTGCGGGCACATCAGATTTTCCCGTCTGTGGGTGTGACTGATTTGTTGTTGGCTGGTTTCTATTAAACTGGTAGGGACCTGACCTACTTGCAGCACCACTACCACCACCACGTCGTCCTCGACCAGTGTTTCGTGCGTTGCTGCTTGGTCGGTAATTCCTTGCTGTTGTAAAATTACTTCTTTGGCCAACACCAACTGCATTATTTCTTTGGAAAAGTGCGCTCCTTTCATCCGCCACGGTGTGATTAGGCCTAGGCCTAGTCCAATTTCTTGCACCAAAACCAGAGCTTGTACTTGGCAGATTAGCTTCTGGTGAAAAAATGCCTACTGCACCACTGTTAAGCGCCCTTTCTACCTCTGATCTCACATGCCTTCCAGAATTAGCCATCTTGAAAATAAGTACCTTCCGCAACCACACATGGAAAGAATGAAAACAAATGGCGGGAAAATGATAGCCAACAACCTCGTTTTCACGATTACTTTGTTCTGTTTTCCGGGTTTCACATACCGGAAGACCGTGAGAAATTTTTCAAGCAACGTGAGAGATTTTTTGCAGAGCGTGGGAAATATTTCCACGAGGTTGCAACAAAAATATGCGCTTGCAATAAAAATCTGTGCTTGCAATAAAAATATGGACTTGCAATAAAAATATGCGCTGGTAATACAAATATGAGTTTGCAATACAAATATGTGCATGCAATGAAAATATAGGCTTGCAATGGAAATATGGGGTTGCAACGAAAATATATAGGAGCAACGTAAATATAATTCTGATAAGCAATGAAAATTGAACACTTGTAATGTTTATATGTGCATAGCAATGAAAATATAACTTCACAATAAAAATATGACTTTTTTTGCTTTTGGCACTCCATATTCATTCAGCGTGTCGTTATTTTTTAGTATTTAATCAAATGTCTAACAATTTTTTTGAGACACCCTGTATGCCATCACCATCAACATGTGCCATCACCTGAACTCTTTGGATGATTGTCTCGCGGTGAAAGCAAGTAAATTGTCATTTGATTATGACATGATTTGATCTAAAATAACATTTCATCTAAAACGATTGCATTTCATCTTAAATGTTGTATTTGTATTTGATCTAAAAATTAATTATGGGATGATACGTTCCTCATTATCCTAACTAGATTGGCCACTAGAATGTTTATTTTGGTTTGAAGTGACAGTGCTGAGCTATTGTTGATCAGATGCTTGCTTGACATTGGCTTCATGTAGTGAGAGAATAGGATTTGATGCTTTTCTTCATTGTTGACGTGAATACTTTCAATCCATTTCTCAAGGTCCAAAACTGGCATTCTGTTGTTTGAATGGTTCGATGGATAGTTAATGGTTACTTTAATGATTGTATGGATCTCATTGGCTATTTCTTTGACATGTTGCATTGTCACTTTATCATTTTGTTCATCGGTTTCCTTCAGTATGGCCTTAGCTACCAAATTAATATCGTCAACACATTTTCTGTCAATGATACTGAGACATGTGACTAAATCAGTGCAGGAGATTTGTTAAAGTTCCGAAGACCTCCTCAGCCGAGTAGAAGGATGCAACAAAACCAACGATCTAAGCACTAGTTTTCCTGGAGCTATCATTAAACTCAAGCTATCATCAAAACTATTATCAACTCACAAAGACAAGTTATTCAATGCCGGGCATGCGATATTGAACTTTCTGGGTTTGTTTGGCTATTCATTCATTCTTTGACAAGGTTGTAATGCTAGATAGTAACATGAGATTAAATTGCATCCTATCAGAGCAATGTCAGTTTTTGAATCTTCTGACCTCCCTGCACAAAGGAAACTGTTCAAAGGAAGAGTGGAGGCTACTTTTAACAAGACAACCAAGCCATGTTTCCAATCTATCAGATTTCAAATTTGCCACTAGATTGTTCTTCAAAAGTAGCGATGTTTCTGATTTCAACTTAAATTGGTTAAAAGACTTAAACCAGCCAATTATACAAGATATTTCAAGATATTTGATACAGAACTTTTTGCATCCAAGTGCTATTAATTTGAATCAATAAGTATTTTAGTTTCAGGTCATCTTCAAGCTGGGTTGCAAAAGCACTTTACATAGAATAAATTATACATATGTTTGTTGATTACAGTTTGTGTGCCTTTTTGCAAATAATTCTGTCAATGCTAAATCAGTTAATTACGATACACGGAGTGTAAAGCATTAATTTTGGCTGAATGTCAGAAACTCGACTTTCCAGTGCTACGTAAGCAATTGTGTCACCCGCGGTTTGCCTCAGGTTTTCAACGTATGACGTCAATGACAATAAAGAACAAAAGAATTCTTAATCCTTGTTGTTCTTGCCTGTTGCTCTCATTCTGACAAGCACAGTTGAGTCTTTCATCATGAAACAAAAGCTGTTATCTGCTCGCTGTTGAAATGATGACCTTGGGTACTGGCCCCGGGGGCTACTTGACTTTAAATTGTACGGGGATGTACACTCCAAGAAATAACTTTTCACCAGGCATTAGAATTTTTCCTGCAAAATGATAGCCGGCTTTGAAAAAATCGGCGAAAAGTATTCTCAAAAATTTAAAGAATTCATAGGAAAACAATGAAATAAAACTTTTGACAACCGACTTTACGAAAATTGCCTTCCTCCGATGCCCGGTGTTGAAGAAAGGGGCAAAAACGATACCCGGGAAGGAATGCACATCCTATCAGCAAAATATGCTAAGTACGCCACCTGGGGTACTGGCACAAATTCTTAGTTTCTCATACAAAAAAATACGCGTTATTTGCTTCAATGGAAAATTTCAATGAGATATCCCCTTTCCAAAATATTTCCATGCACGTATTTCTTTATAAGAAACTAAGAATTTGGGCGAGTACTGGGAGTTTCTTAAAATCATCAGATCTTGAGAACTCAAGACTTCCTTACGAGTTTCTTAAAGGTTCCATAACAATCTTCATGTTCATTTGCTGCACCTGTCTGAATTTTCAAAACAATGCTTTTTTAACAACTTACCAATGTTTAGGCAATCACTCAAGTACATTGCAAGTAATATGATACAGGAAACAAGTGAAATAAAGTAAAATATATTAAGGATTTCCTTAGTTAAAAATAACTAGTTTCTTAAGTTATATTTTCCCAGTACTGGAGTTTCTTAGTTTTTTGGCGATCTGACAGCTGAGTTTCTTATAAGCAGTTTCTTAAAAAAAATATGTGTATCGTCTTCAAGCCGTTCGGCTTCTTGTTTTTCTTTCCTTTTGGAAGAGAACTATTGTCAATAATGTTCCACTTATTTTGAGCCATCAAATTCCTGTCTATGGGTGCAACAGAAATTGTGACTTGATGTCATTGTAACCAACGCCACATACCGATCAACCATCTCGTCTTGAGCCAATCGCACCTTGCTTGCGAAAATAATTTTCAAGGTCATCCTGGCAAAATCAAACACTTTATCACTTTCCTTTTGTAAGCAAATGCAGAATGGTAAAAGATCTATTCAGCAAATAAATGTGGGTAAAAACTCATAATTCTTGAAAAACTATAACCAAGTTAATGGTTCTAGTCATTCCGCATTTGGTTGACGCGGGCTTACGTGTTCAAGGTCTAGCCAGTTTCAGTTTGCATTGCACTGCTTTGTCTTATGATGCCTTACGAATCATTAATTGAAAGCATAGATTGATTGATCAGAAAATTACCAGTCTTGGCCAGATGGCTCTTCTTCTAGATGGCCAGATGGCTCTCCTTCCTGTCTTGGCCTCTTCTTTTCTAAATCACCGTTCTCAAAATAAAATTCAGACAATACATGGCACAAGTCCTTGGCCTAACTGTAAATGTAATGTCTTCGATTAGTTTTCTTTGTACATATTCTGCATAGAAAGATATATGTTTTTTCAAATTTAAATAAGTACATACACACATTTTTGGGAAGTTTGGGTTGATTCGAGCTTATCGAAAGTAAAGCATAGAGTAGAATTTCTTTTACTGTTCATCAACAAAACATAACAATAAACTATTTACAAATGTTGTGTGATCCCTTCCATTTTGCTCTATCAGTCTGACTGTACTGTAACTTTGAGCGATCGAACTGTCTGAACCAACTATCTGCTCGAACTGTGTTCTCGAACTGTCACTCAAAACGAGGGATATGCCCAGAGGCGTCACCAAGGGAGGCGTGACCAGCACATGGGAACCAAGGCGACACCCAAGCGGACGGTGACACCTCTAAACACACATAACAAAAAAGCCAAACAAGAACTCCTAGGCACAATATTTAACTACTTTTAATTCATATCTTTTGGCTTACTTTCTTGTTGATGAACCCTTTCAGATCTAGGTCCAAAGTTGTAACCTATCTCCATGTACTTTTTCACACCCAAGTCCTCCTAGTGTAACAATTTTAACAAAGACAAATATCTTGAGTGCACATAGCTCTGCAGGCTGGGTGAAAAGAGAGATAGCGTGTTGTTTTGTTGCAAAAAAATTTTGAAATTCTGATCAGTGTACTTGTCAGGTTAACACACCTTGTCAGGCTCTCCTTTGACGTGAAGTCAAATTAAGGTCATTATTGCCTTCTGCTTCTCCACCTGTATGGTGGCCGAGAGCCGCCATAGGCATTTCTCAAAAAGAAGACAATATTACTTTCCTATTTTAATTTCCAATCAATTTTTTTCAGAAAAAAACAAAAAATCTTTCAAAGTAAAGTAAAATGAAACCATTTCATTGAGAAAATGAACATGTTTTCCATTGTGAAATGAAATGAGTTACATCGAAATGAAATGATTTAAAATGAAATCAAAATCATTTGAAAAAAACTGAGCTGAAAATCAATTTGTTACCAGACAAGGACTGCTATAGCGCACAATCATTTGCAAGCTTTCAAACCAAGACGAGGCTGTTGCTTTCCCACAATAATTTACCTCACCTCACCCTGCGCTTCCCCGATTTGCTGATCAGAGATCATCAGCACACACTGACTCAGGACTAACTCAAAATTCAAAATGTCTTGGAATGATTTTAGAAAGAAAGTAAAGGCAAAGAGAACAGGAAAGATGAAAATAGAGCCAATGGACTTGGAGAAAATATCCTGTAGTCAGGTAAGATGGTGGCACAGCGCTTAAGTGCCAAGGTATCAGGGAAGGTGCAGAAATATGTGAGGGTTGGAGCAAGATAATTTGTGCCTTACGCTTTTCCTGACATTCCGCCCTTCCTCAAATGTCAGGCCTGGTACAGGCATCGGCAATCATGGCTCTCCACTCCACCCTCCACGATCATGGCTCTCCACTCCACCCAGCAGTAAGTTGAATTATGGAAATGTTTTTTGGTAGTTGTTTGTTTGTTGCAAAGTTGTTCAGGCTGTTCGAAGTTGGTTTGGCTGTTCATGTTGTTCTTTTTCTTCCTCGGACATCTCAAATATCTTGTCCTGGGCATTTAGAATTGGTGCGAGACCTAACAGTTGAGACATTTCTACTCTGCTTCCCCTCTGGGTCCCACTCTTGCCAATACATTCATGTGTGCTTTAGAACAAAATTTCCCTACTAATTGCCCGTCTGAGTTTCAAGCGATACTTTATCATAGATATGCAGGTGATACCTATTGCATTTTCGAAGATACTAATCAAGTTGCAAGCTTTCTTGTGTCTTTAAATAGCCAGCATCCGAACATTAAATTTACACATGAAGTAGAGGAGAATAATTTAGTGGCTTTTTAGATGTTTTGGTAATTCATGATGGTAATGGTTTTGCAATTAATTTGTATTCTAGGAATACATTTACAGGCCTACCGGCTGACCCGAAAAAATTTCATGAGCTAGATCATAGCTGGCTCTTATGGCAAGCAAAAGTCACTAAAATCAGATCAACCCAGTTTTCCTCAGAAAAACCCAGTTTTCCTATAGAAAACTCGGTTTTTCTGTAGGAAAACTTAATTTTTCTGGAAAAACCTGTTTTTCTGTTAGTTTTGCTAACAAAATTGTCGCCATTTCAGAAAAACCAGGTTTCAACCAGACCAAGCTACTCCAAGAATTTTTGAGAAAGCCGAGTTTCGAAGATTTGGGAAGGCCGAGTTCCCCAGAAAAACAAGTTCGTCAGAGTTACCGAAATTGTTCAGAAAGTGCATGTTCATCGGAATAACTCGGTTTTTTAGAATAACCCGGTTTTTCCAAAAAGCCCGGTTTTTCTAAAAAACCCGGTTTTAAATTCATTGTATGATTGGTGACAACTTCCTGGATTTCTTCATTACCAAAGCTATCAATATCAAGAAAGCAGTAAAAACGTAGCTATGGATTCAACTTCGAGCAGTGAAATGGATTTTAATAGCCTTTTATCTGATGCCATGTCTAACGTTGACATGCTCAGACAGATGCAATTTCAGTGCAAAAACCGTTGCGGTCATAAAAAAGGTTCCCACGGTCTTCAAGCAAAAGTTGTGAAACGGAAGCTTTATCATCTCCCTGAAGCATCTCCTGTCCCCACTATTGGCATAAAACAAGGTCGTGTGAAACAACATATGGACCCCGGCGGGTGCAGTTCTGTGTCAAAAGTGACACCACCCGTGTCCATAAAATCACTGAGAAAGGGTATAAAACTAGCAAAATGCTAGGACCTAGGATTTAGAAAAAAGGGTATGTTTTGCAAAGGTAGTCAGTGAATTTAAGAAATAGGGGTAAATTTTTCTATTTCACTGATCACAAAAATGCAATATGATAAAATCACAAAGAGTGTATAATGTAAAATAATCTACAAACAAGAGAGAGAAAGAAATGTACAGTACCTCGGTGCTGGTTTCGATTGGTCCAATATGCTATGGAATTCTCTTTCAAATTTGGCTTCAATTTCTTCTGCTGACCATGTTGAGTCTAACTTAAATGCAGACTTGACTTGTCCATTCAAGAATAGGGGTGCTCTTTTTGCACCACGAGGAGCACTTGTTACACCCACGTCAACCAAATATATGTCTTTGCAGCACAGCTTCTGTGCGGGCACATCAGATTTTCCCGTCTGTGGGTGTGACTGATTTGTTGTTGGCTGGTTTCTATTAAACTGGTAGGGACCTGACCTACTTGCAGCACCACTACCACCACCACGTCGTCCTCGACCAGTGTTTCGTGCGTTGCTGCTTGGTCGGTAATTCCTTGCTGTTGTAAAATTACTTCTTTGGCCAACACCAACTGCATTATTTCTTTGGAAAAGTGCGCTCCTTTCATCCGCCACGGTGTGATTAGGCCTAGGCCTAGTCCAATTTCTTGCACCAAAACCAGAGCTTGTACTTGGCAGATTAGCTTCTGGTGAAAAAATGCCTACTGCACCACTGTTAAGCGCCCTTTCTACCTCTGATCTCACATGCCTTCCAGAATTAGCCATCTTGAAAATAAGTACCTTCCGCAACCACACATGGAAAGAATGAAAACAAATGGCGGGAAAATGATAGCCAACAACCTCGTTTTCACGATTACTTTGTTCTGTTTTCCGGGTTTCACATACCGGCAGACCGTGAGAAATTTTTCAAGCAACGTGAGAGATTTTTTGCAGAGCGTGGGAAATATTTCCACGAGGTTGCAACAAAAATATGCGCTTGCAATAAAAATCTGTGCTTGCAATAAAAATATGGACTTGCAATAAAAATATGCGCTGGTAATACAAATATGAGTTTGCAATACAAATATGTGCATGCAATGAAAATATAGGCTTGCAATGGAAATATGGGGTTGCAACGAAAATATATAGGAGCAACGTAAATATAATTCTGATAAGCAATGAAAATTGAACACTTGTAATGTTTATATGTGCATAGCAATGAAAATATAACTTCACAATAAAAATATGACTTTTTTTGCTTTTGGCACTCCATATTCATTCAGCGTGTCGTTATTTTTTAGTATTTAATCAAATGTCTAACAATTTTTTTGAGACACCCTGTATGCCATCACCATCAACATGTGCCATCACCTGAACTCTTTGGATGATTGTCTCGCGGTGAAAGCAAGTAAATTGTCATTTGATTATGACATGATTTGATCTAAAATAACATTTCATCTAAAACGATTGCATTTCATCTTAAATGTTGTATTTGTATTTGATCTAAAAATTAATTATGGGATGATACGTTCCTCATTATCCTAACTAGATTGGCCACTAGAATGTTTATTTTGGTTTGAAGTGACAGTGCTGAGCTATTGTTGATCAGATGCTTGCTTGACATTGGCTTCATGTAGTGAGAGAATAGGATTTGATGCTTTTCTTCATTGTTGACGTGAATACTTTCAATCCATTTCTCAAGGTCCAAAACTGGCATTCTGTTGTTTGAATGGTTCGATGGATAGTCAATGGTTACTTTAATGATTGTATGGATCTCATTGGCTATTTCTTTGACATGTTGCATTGTCACTTTATCATTTTGTTCATCGGTTTCCTTCAGTATGGCCTTAGCTACCAAATTAATATCGTCAACACATTTTCTGTCAATGATACTGAGACATGTGACTAAATCAGTGCAGGAGATTTGTTAAAGTTCCGAAGACCTCCTCAGCCGAGTAGAAGGATGCAACAAAACCAACGATCTAAGCACTAGTTTTCCTGGAGCTATCATTAAACTCAAGCTATCATCAAAACTATTATCAACTCACAAAGACAAGTTATTCAATGCCGGGCATGCGATATTGAACTTTCTGGGTTTGTTTGGCTATTCATTCATTCTTTGACAAGGTTGTAATGCTAGATAGTAACATGAGATTAAATTGCATCCTATCAGAGCAATGTCAGTTTTTGAATCTTCTGACCTCCCTGCACAAAGGAAACTGTTCAAAGGAAGAGTGGAGGCTACTTTTAACAAGACAACCAAGCCATGTTTCCAATCTATCAGATTTCAAATTTGCCACTAGATTGTTCTTCAAAAGTAGCGATGTTTCTGATTTCAACTTAAATTGGTTAAAAGACTTAAACCAGCCAATTATACAAGATATTTCAAGATATTTGATACAGAACTTTTTGCATCCAAGTGCTATTAATTTGAATCAATAAGTATTTTAGTTTCAGGTCATCTTCAAGCTGGGTTGCAAAAGCACTTTACATAGAATAAATTATACATATGTTTGTTGATTACAGTTTGTGTGCCTTTTTGCAAATAATTCTGTCAATGCTAAATCAGTTAATTACGATACACGGAGTGTAAAGCATTAATTTTGGCTGAATGTCAGAAACTCGACTTTCCAGTGCTACGTAAGCAATTGTGTCACCCGCGGTTTGCCTCAGGTTTTCAACGTATGACGTCAATGACAATAAAGAACAAAAGAATTCTTAATCCTTGTTGTTCTTGCCTGTTGCTCTCATTCTGACAAGCACAGTTGAGTCTTTCATCATGAAACAAAAGCTGTTATCTGCTCGCTGTTGAAATGATGACCTTGGGTACTGGCCCCGGGGGCTACTTGACTTTAAATTGTACGGGGATGTACACTCCAAGAAATAACTTTTCACCAGGCATTAGAATTTTTCCTGCAAAATGATAGCCGGCTTTGAAAAAATCGGCGAAAAGTATTCTCAAAAATTTAAAGAATTCATAGGAAAACAATGAAATAAAACTTTTGACAACCGACTTTACGAAAATTGCCTTCCTCCGATGCCCGGTGTTGAAGAAAGGGGCAAAAACGATACCCGGGAAGGAATGCACATCCTATCAGCAAAATATGCTAAGTACGCCACCTGGGGTACTGGCACAAATTCTTAGTTTCTCATACAAAAAAATACGCGTTATTTGCTTCAATGGAAAATTTCAATGAGATATCCCCTTTCCAAAATATTTCCATGCACGTATTTCTTTATAAGAAACTAAGAATTTGGGCGAGTACTGGGAGTTTCTTAAAATCATCAGATCTTGAGAACTCAAGACTTCCTTACGAGTTTCTTAAAGGTTCCATAACAATCTTCATGTTCATTTGCTGCACCTGTCTGAATTTTCAAAACAATGCTTTTTTAACAACTTACCAATGTTTAGGCAATCACTCAAGTACATTGCAAGTAATATGATACAGGAAACAAGTGAAATAAAGTAAAATATATTAAGGATTTCCTTAGTTAAAAATAACTAGTTTCTTAAGTTATATTTTCCCAGTACTGGAGTTTCTTAGTTTTTTGGCGATCTGACAGCTGAGTTTCTTATAAGCAGTTTCTTAAAAAAAATATGTGTATCGTCTTCAAGCCGTTCGGCTTCTTGTTTTTCTTTCCTTTTGGAAGAGAACTATTGTCAATAATGTTCCACTTATTTTGAGCCATCAAATTCCTGTCTATGGGTGCAACAGAAATTGTGACTTGATGTCATTGTAACCAACGCCACATACCGATCAACCATCTCGTCTTGAGCCAATCGCACCTTGCTTGCGAAAATAATTTTCAAGGTCATCCTGGCAAAATCAAACACTTTATCACTTTCCTTTTGTAAGCAAATGCAGAATGGTAAAAGATCTATTCAGCAAATAAATGTGGGTAAAAACTCATAATTCTTGAAAAACTATAACCAAGTTAATGGTTCTAGTCATTCCGCATTTGGTTGACGCGGGCTTACGTGTTCAAGGTCTAGCCAGTTTCAGTTTGCATTGCACTGCTTTGTCTTATGATGCCTTACGAATCATTAATTGAAAGCATAGATTGATTGATCAGAAAATTACCAGTCTTGGCCAGATGGCTCTTCTTCTAGATGGCCAGATGGCTCTCCTTCCTGTCTTGGCCTCTTCTTTTCTAAATCACCGTTCTCAAAATAAAATTCAGACAATACATGGCACAAGTCCTTGGCCTAACTGTAAATGTAATGTCTTCGATTAGTTTTCTTTGTACATATTCTGCATAGAAAGATATATGTTTTTTCAAATTTAAATAAGTACATACACACATTTTTGGGAAGTTTGGGTTGATTCGAGCTTATCGAAAGTAAAGCATAGAGTAGAATTTCTTTTACTGTTCATCAACAAAACATAACAATCAAATATTTACAAATGTTGTGTGATCCCTTCCATTTTGCTCTATCAGTCTGACTGTACTGTAACTTTGAGCGATCGAACTGTCTGAACCAACTATCTGCTCGAACTGTGTTCTCGAACTGTCACTCAAAACGAGGGATATGCCCAGAGGCGTCACCAAGGGAGGCGTGACCAGCATATGGGAACCAAGGCGACACCCAAGCGGACGGTGACACCTCTAAACACACATAACAAAAAAGCCAAACAAGAACTCCTAGGCACAATATTTAACTACTTTTAATTCATATCTTTTGGCTTACTTTCTTGTTGATGAACCCTTTCAGATCTAGGTCCAAAGTTGTAACCTATCTCCATGTACTTTTTCACACCCAAGTCCTCCTAGTGTAACAATTTTAACAAAGACAAATATCTTGAGTGCACATAGCTCTGCAGGCTGGGTGAAAAGAGAGATAGCGTGTTGTTTTGTTGCAAAAAAATTTTGAAATTCTGATCAGTGTACTTGTCAGGTTAACACACCTTGTCAGGCTCTCCTTTGACGTGAAGTCAAATTAAGGTCATTATTGCCTTCTGCTTCTCCACCTGTATGGTGGCCGAGAGCCGCCATAGGCATTTCTCAAAAAGAAGACAATATTACTTTCCTATTTTAATTTCCAATCAATTTTTTTCAGAAAAAAACAAAAAATCTTTCAAAGTAAAGTAAAATGAAACCATTTCATTGAGAAAATGAACATGTTTTCCATTGTGAAATGAAATGAGTTACATCGAAATGAAATGATTTAAAATGAAATCAAAATCATTTGAAAAAAACTGAGCTGAAAATCAATTTGTTACCAGACAAGGACTGCTATAGCGCACAATCATTTGCAAGCTTTCAAACCAAGACGAGGCTGTTGCTTTCCCACAATAATTTACCTCACCTCACCCTGCGCTTCCCCGATTTGCTGATCAGAGATCATCAGCACACACTGACTCAGGACTAACTCAATATTCAAAATGTCTTGGAATGATTTTAGAAAGAAAGTAAAGGCAAAGAGAACAGGAAAGATGAAAATAGAGCCAATGGACTTGGAGAAAATATCCTGTAGTCAGGTAAGATGGTGGCACAGCGCTTAAGTGCCAAGGTATCAGGGAAGGTGCAGAAATATGTGAGGGTTGGAGCAAGATAATTTGTGCCTTACGCTTTTCCTGACATTCCGCCCTTCCTCAAATGTCAGGCCTGGTACAGGCATCGGCAATCATGGCTCTCCACTCCACCCTCCACGATCATGGCTCTCCACTCCACCCAGCAGTAAGTTGAATTATGGAAATGTTTTTTGGTAGTTGTTTGTTTGTTGCAAAGTTGTTCAGGCTGTTCGAAGTTGGTTTGGCTGTTCATGTTGTTCTTTTTCTTCCTCGGACATCTCAAATATCTTGTCCTGGGCATTTAGAATTGGTGCGAGACCTAACAGTTGAGACATTTCTACTCTGCTTCCCCTCTGGGTCCCACTCTTGCCAATACATTCATGTGTGCTTTAGAACAAAATTTCCCTACTAATTGCCCGTCTGAGTTTCAAGCGATACTTTATCATAGATATGCAGGTGATACCTATTGCATTTTCGAAGATACTAGTCAAGTTGCAAGCTTTCTTGTGTCTTTAAATAGCCAGCATCCGAACATTAAATTTACACATGAAGTAGAGGAGAATAATTTAGTGGCTTTTTAGATGTTTTGGTAATTCATGATGGTAATGGTTTTGCAATTAATTTGTATTCTAGGAATACATTTACAGGCCTACCGGCTGACCCGAAAAAATTTCATGAGCTAGATCATAGCTGGCTCTTATGGCAAGCAAAAGTCACTAAAATCAGATCAACCCAGTTTTCCTTAGAAAAACCCAGTTTTCCTATAGAAAACTCGGTTTTTCTGTAGGAAAACTTAATTTTTCTGGAAAAACCTGTTTTTCTGTTAGTTTTGCTGACAAAATTGTCGCCATTTCAGAAAAACCAGGTTTCAACCAGACCAAGCTACTCCAAGAATTTTTGAGAAAGCCGAGTTTCAAAGATTTGGGAAGACCGAGTTCCCCAGAAAAACAAGTTCGTCAGAGTTACCGAAATTGTTCAGAAAGTGCATGTTCATCGGAATAACTCGGTTTTTTAGAATAACCCGGTTTTTCCAAAAAGCCCGGTTTTTCTAAAAAACCCGGTTTTAAATTCATTGTATGATTGGTGACAACTTCCTGGATTTCTTCATTACCACATGCTATCAATATCAAGAAAGCAGTAAAAACGTAGCTATGGATTCAACTTCGAGCAGTGAAATGGATTTTAATAGCCTTTTATCTGATGCCATGTCTAACGTTGACATGCTCAGACAGATGCAATTTCAGTGCAAAAACCGTTGCGGTCATAAAAAAGGTTCCCACGGTCTTCAAGCAAAAGTTGTGAAACGGAAGCTTTATCATCTCCCTGAAGCATCTCCTGTCCCCACTATTGGCATAAAACAAGGTCGTGTGAAACAACATATGGACCCCGGCGGGTGCAGTTCTGTGTCAAAAGTGACACCACCCGTGTCCATAAAATCACTGAGAAAGGGTATAAAACTAGCAAAAAGCTAGGACCTAGGATTTAGAAAAAAGGGTATGTTTTGCAAAGGTAGTCAGTGAATTTAAGAAATAGGGGTAAATTTTTCTATTTCACTGATCACAAAAATGCAATATGATAAAATCACAAAGAGTGTATAATGTAAAATAATCTACAAACAAGAGAGAGAAAGAAATGTACAGTACCTCGGTGCTGGTTTCGATTGGTCCAATGTGCTATGGAATTCTCTTTCAAATTTGGCTTCAATTTCTTCTGCTGACCATGTTGAGTCTAACTTAAATGCAGACTTGACTTGTCCATTCAAGAATAGGGGTGCTCTTTTTGCACCACGAGGAGCACTTGTTACACCCACGTCAACCAAATATATGTCTTTGCAGCACAGCTTCTGTGCGGGCCCATCAGATTTTCCCGTCTGTGGGTGTGACTGATTTGTTGTTGGCTGGTTTCTATTAAACTGGTAGGGACCTGACCTACTTGCAGCACCACTACCACCACCACGTCGTCCTCAACCAGTGTTTCGTGCGTTGCTGCTTGGTCGGTAATTCCTTGCTGTTGTAAAATTACTTCTTTGGCCAACACCAACTGCATTATTTCTTTGGAAAAGTGCGCTCCTTTCATCCGCCACGGTGTGATTAGGCCTAGGCCTAGTCCAATTTCTAGCACCAAAACCAGAGCTTGTACTTGGCAGATTAGCTTCTGGTGAAAAAATGCCTACTGCACCACTGTTAAGCGCCCTTTCTACCTCTGATCTCACATGCCTTCCAGAATTAGCCATCTTGAAAATAAGTACCTTCCGCAACCACACGTGGAAGGAATGAAAACAAATGGCGGGAAAATGATAGCCAACAACCTCGTTTTCACGATTACTTTGTTCTGTTTTCCGGGTTTCACATACCGGCAGACCGTGAGAAATTTTTCAAGCAACGTGAGAAATTTTTTGCAGAGCGTGGGAAATATTTCCACGAGGTTGCAACAAAAATATGCGCTTGCAATGAAAATCTGTGCTTGCAATAAAAATATGGACTTGCAATAAAAATATGCGCTGGTAATACAAATATGAGTTTGCAATACAAATATGTGCATGCAATGAAAATATAGGCTTGCAATGGAAATATGGGGTTGCAACGAAAATATATAGGAGCAACGTAAATATAATTCTGATAAGCAATGAAAATTGAATACTTGTAATGTTTATATGTCCATAGCAATGAAAATATAACTTCACAATAAAAATATGACTTTTTTTGCTTTTGGCACTCCATATTCATTCAGCGTGTCGTTATTTTTTAGTATTTAATCAAATGTCGAACAATTTTTTTGAGACACCCTGTATGCCATCACCATCAACATGTGCCATCACCTGAACTCTTTGGATGATTGTCTCGCGGTGAAAGCAAGTAAATTGTCATTTGATTATGACATGATTTGATCTAAAATAACATTTCATCTAAAACGATTGCATTTCATCTTAAATGTTGTATTTGTATTTGATCTAAAAATTAATTATGGGATGATACGTTCCTCATTATCCTAACTAGATCGGCCACTAGAATGTTTATTTTGGTTTGAAGTGACAGTGCTGAGCTATTGTTGATCAGATGCTTGCTTGACATTGGCTTCATGTAGTGAGAGAATAGGATTTGATGCTTTTCTTCATTGTTGACGTGAATACTTTCAATCCATTTCTCAAGGTCCAAAACTGGCATTCTGTTGTTTGAATGGTTCGATGGATAGTCAATGGTTACTTTAAAGGAGAACTGACACGTCAAAACTATTTTTTGTTATTTGATGTACTTTTTGGCGTGGATTTCGAATCTGTTAATGTTTTGGACAAATTTCAATTCGTTTTGCCTTTACAACGGTTTTTAGTTGAAAAACGAAAATTGATCCGATTGGGTCCCGATCAATTCCGAGTTTCACCGAGAATTCACCGACGGTTGTTACGTCACAAATACCATGTTCATTAACACAACACCACCACAACAGCGAGCAGCGTTTGGTCAAGAAGAACGTGAAGTTGTCTGTCTTTTTCCGTAGTACCCCAAATAACTGTTGAAAGTATGGATTCTGACTCTGAAACAGAATTTGAATATCCTGATATTCAACCAGCTAATGTCATCCAGCCGTTTATGTTTGAGCCTCCCGCTCCTGAAGGCGCTGTTGTGGCTGATAGGCCTAACTCGTCGAGTGAAGAAGACGAAGATGATATCAACATCGAAAGAATTGGAAATACTGACTGGTATCAAACTATATTACACTAATTATTGTTTCATCGTTCGCCTATTTATCTAATTCTGTCTTAGGAGCGAGTTCTAGGTCATATTTATTTAATTTTTGTCATTTCTCTAGGTGTCTTGTGGTCATTGTGTTTCGATGGCGAAGGGTCGAGAGAGTGTGTGCTGCCAGGAAACAGCTATCATTCGAGAACGAGCAGGACACTTAAGCTGCATCACTCTGCACGAAGGATTTTTAGCAGTTTGCCTCAATCGTCATGTAATAGAAACTGTAATTTATCAATACATCAACGAGGAAGAAGGAGGCTACATTGATGATCGACCAACTTTTGAGTAAGAAATTTTGTTACGAAAATTATTACTTCTTCATTATATTCTATATGACCATTACAAGGTTTTGTCTGAAAATTTCCTTTCCAGAACACTATTTCAAAATTGACTTTGTTACCAAAATATGCATCAACTGTCAACAATTTTCAAAGGACAATTTACCTGATTTGAACATTTCCATGAGGAGGCAAAGTTAAGTCTCAGCCTCAAATCCGAACCTTGGAAAAACAGGTCAATAATCTAACGATTATAGTTCTGCATACATGAATACAAAAGAAGAATTTTTACAGTAGTTTCTATGATATACAAAAGTTAATTGGAAATTAAAAGGCTTCTTTAGTCCTATAGTTTGCACAAGTACAGTACATGAAGCAAGTCCAGCTTTTCAAAATATTGTCGTCAGTAATTAAGCATATTTGTTTCACAATTTCAGACTATTTCAACATTTGGCGTATAGGCAGTTTGTGCGGTGGATATGGCACAGGCTAGGTCACCATGTGAGAAAAGTACTTCCCTCATGTGTTGTGGACAAGATACGGGGTCAGTTTCCTTCAGAAGCCTTTACTGGCTTTAGACTGGCCGGTGTAGATCATTGATCTTTAATAGGTAAGACTAAAATTTGCATTATCTTAGTTGTAAAACGTAATATGCTATGTGGCTCAGGAAAAACTCAACAACAAATAGGGTCTACTTGGGTAAAATGTTTGTCTGGGTGTAAAATGGGTAGGGTGACAAATCTGCATGAATTTTGCCAAAATCTTTGTTCAGGTTATTTTTCTAGCTAGAACTGCTCAAACTACCTTCCTTTACGTTGTGAATGTTGATTTATCAGTTCTGCCTGGGTTTACTATTTTCCAGCAATAAACATTACCCATTTTACTCCAGCCTCCCCACAGTAGACCCTACCTACAGTAAATTCAGGGTCATTTTCTGATAGTATGTTTTGGTGCAATTTTTCTCCTCTTTTGTAACAAACCATCCCCTGCCACAGCTGAAGCTGTTCTTCTCTTTCTGCTGGTTTTTTTCTCTGGTTGCACTTGCAATGCCACTTCCATTGCACTGCCTTCACTTGGAGCTGCAACTGGTATGTTAATATCTGATGAAAATCGGCCTCTGTGTTTTTTTACAAGGTCAGATTTCGCTTCCTTCTCATGTGCAGATGATAGTGGGCTTGGGACTTCCATTTCAGATAATCCAGCTTTTGCCTTTTCATATGTAGGATATTTGTGCCACCTTGCTATTGCTTGTTTCACCAACTTTGTAACATACCCTTAAAAACACACAAATATCTCAAACAGAAGCAATATTTGTGTATTCTTAAAAAGATATCCCTATTTTGTGTTTTATGGAAACTCCGCAAATTGTCATGGAATTTCCATAGAACACAAAATATGGATATCTTTCTGGAGAACAGATACTGACATACAGTATATTGCTTCTGTTTGAGAGACTTCCAGTACTTCATGTGGAGTGTTATTTCATAACGAAAGTTTCAAACGGAGAATAAGAAACTGAGGAACAGCATTTCAATGAAAAGTCATTCACACTAAGAAAGAACTTGATTACAATATTTTTCTTCTCCTGTATTTCCAACACAGCATTTAAATAAAAAGGTCAGTTCCCATTTAAGGTAAACCATTAAAAACTTCCATGTTGAAATGATTATGTCCAGCCGTCATTGCCTGAATGAGCCATCTGCAATGAAACATAGCATTCATCACAAGATTTTACTTGAAGGTAAACTTACTATATGTACTCTTAGATTTGATTGGCTTTACAACACCTGAGTTCTTGTATTTCAAATAGGAAACTCGCCATCTTTTTTCTCCATCTTTTGTTTCCAACTGAGGTTTGTCAGAATTCTCATTGAAATGAATGGCTGCCAGCAGCACTCTGAAAAAATAGCCTTTGATTAATTTCCTCCGACCTTTTCAAGTATGTCTTTGGTTGCTCTCCCAGAATGCACTTGTTTTGCTCGATGGGCAAATAACCATAACATTTGCAAAGGTTTACTTGGAGAACTGAAAGTAATTCTGAAGTGCAAATGCTCAATGAAGCCTTAAAGGCACATGTCCTCTATTAGTTATGGTTCATTTTCAATGGAGCAAATTCATCTCTGTGCGACCTTGAGTTGTTTAGATATAGCAAATAAGCACACACTTAATGAATCTACTTATTGTATGGGCGTACTTTTTTATCTTCTTACTTTCAGCATCAGTTGGTTTTTTTATCACATTATTTCCATTCATCAAGAGGACACACTGCCTTTAAAAACTAATATGGCTCTATATCAATTTATGTAAATAAAATGTTTCCTTCTCACAGTCTCTGAAACCCAAACAAGGATATATCTTACCAGCAGCCATAGGTAAAAAATGAAAGTGTGTGTGCTTTGGAGCAAAGTACAGCACAATGTTGTGAAATGATTCCAAATAGCTGGTTTGCTCTTTTGGGGACAGCTTCATGATATCATTCACAAGAAATGCTTTAGTTAGCTTGTCCTTCAGCTCTTTGTATCCTTTGCTGCCTGCAATATAAGTTCTCTTTTCATTTTGAGTAAACCAGTTATTTTGATCTCAATACAATACAATACAATACAATACAATAGAAACCAGGCCATTTGTAAGTTAAAGCATGTGCTTTTCTTGAAGAGAGAAAAGAAAACAAATATATAAGAGGAAAAAATGTCAAAGTCTCAAGCTTCTTAGATTCTTTTTTATTGTTTCCGTGAGTTTTTGTTTCTTTTCTGACTGTTTCAAGTGAATAGGATGAAAAACATGTAATACAGTATCAGCAATGTTTGTGGAAACAGCACTGTACCTTTTTTTAGCCAGTCTCTCTCTAGGGCTCCATGTGGACATTTTTGGTACAGACTTGTTTCATGTTCATGAACATTGATTATGTGGCTGAACAGTGAGAGCCATTTCTCTTTGATCAGCTGCTCATTATCATTACTTGTGCTGGCACACCAATGTAAATGATTTTTTATCGCCTGTACCCAATTGAGGACTTCCTTTGTTTTCTTGGTCTTGCCTATTTTTTCAACCTTTTTCCCAATCGCTATAAAATGAAGAATGTAAAGCTATTCCACATTGTCATTCTGGCAGTTGCAGACAGGGCAGTATGTGAAATCTATGGTTTTTGTTTTTAAAGGGAATCTAAGGTGCTGTTTAGATGGAGGGCTGGCCCTCCTCACGTAAACAGCACCTACAGTAGTAATCTACACAAACACTACAAATAGCTCTGGCAACTTGTAGTCAAATTCCAGTCAAACATATCAGTCTTTATTTCTGGTTGATGCAAGTCAGTTACCCAAGAATTATGTGGCATTTGTCAATGTAGTGTCTCTTTACATTTGGAGGCTTGTGCACACTTAAATTCTGTTTAGCTTTGTTTTAGGCAATTTGTAAATGAAATATTTTTAGAAAATATTATTTGACTTTGACAGGCATTACTAAACTATAAGGAATCGGCCAAAATGAAACAATTGAAGGAAACAGAAAAAGAAAATTGACATGAAGCAATGATACATGATACAGACATAGAAAAATTTTCTTCAGAAGAAAAGATCTTCAAATTCCAATAAATAATCAAATTCAAATTCCAGCTTTAATGTTCAACCTCTGCAAAATGCTTGCTTCAACAAACGAATTGGGTGAACATTCATAAACTCACATTTTGCAACATGGAATGCATCAAAACGGTGTTTCTTGTTGGAATGCTTCTCACGCATGTACTTTTTCACACCACCATGCCTATCCGTCACCAGCATTTTGAAATTAATTCCATGTTGTTCAATATCTGTGATTGCTCGTTTCAAACCATTCAGTTCCAGTTTGCTTGAGCCTCCAACTTCATTGCTCTGCAGACAAATATAGAGTTGCCAATCACTGTTTGCAAATTATTGGAAGAGGTCAATATTTATTTTGGGGAGTACAGGACACATTTTACTGCAAAAGAGCAAATGGGAATTTGTTTGTGCATCTAATTTTGTTTGGGAAACCATGAACAAAATTTAACAGTAAAAAGCCACCAGAATTCCTATGGTCCTTGTGTTGCTGAGCACACTAAATTTCTGCCATTTCATGCTTAAGGCATCACACAAGGTGTGGTCACATCAAGGAGAGTTTGTGGAGACTGCTTCAACAACCTTAGCTTTTAGCCTTTGTTGACCAGTTCAATACTGCACTATGGATGTTTAGTTTTGATTTAGCCTAATTTGCTTTCTGATATTTAGAAATTGTAAGTGTCCCTGAAAAGACCCTGGGTTACATCAGCTCTTTAAGGTTCAAAGTCATCTGTGGATGTCACAGTAGGTAGAGATAGAACAGATTGACAATAGCCTTTGCAGGGTTGTGGGAGGGCTTCTTCCTGAAAAACATGTTAAGTTAAATATTTGACAAACCTGAATTGTTTGAACACTGATAATCTTTTTGGAAGACAAATCCATTAGTGAGTAAGTGCCGTATTTTGCTGTAAAACCAGGCGAATCCATCCGTGCATCACCTCCTAACACTTTTATATCTGCAACGTTATCTTGTATTAATTGAGTCCTTTCTTCTTCCCAGTGCTCAAAGACGGATGGAACCAAATAATAACGTTGTATTCTGTTGAATGTTCTCTCTGAAATCTGAGGAATCTTTAAATTATGGAAGAACAAATGGATTTTGGCTGGCTGACAACCAGAAAAAAGGGTACTTGCAGCAACAAGGAAGTTACCCAATGGCATGTCACCAAGAAAGTGTTGGCTGTTCCAGATCCTTTTATGCCCATTGATGCAAGTTGCATGTACCCTAAGCAGGGTTCCAGAAATCAATTTTTTGAGGCTGTAACAAGGTGAAAGACAAATTAGGCATACTGTAAATAGTTGCATGAGACAGTTTTCAAAAACTATGAACTTTCTCTCTTCATATGACTCTTGCCTCTCATCACTAGAATCTGTGAAGTCACTTGACAATTCATCTTCTGAAACATCTTGTTGCCATTCAGGACTATCTGATTTAAAGTCCTCATGATCTGACTCCTCATCAAGGTTCTGACATGCTGCAGTCTTGTACTTGTATTTTCGTACAGTTTGCGTTTGAATTCCTGAAAAGCAAACGAACATTGAATGTTATTTTGGTTGAGAATCTGATGCCCAAAGTAAATATGTTTAATGGAAATCAAAATTACTGGAAAGGTCTAAATCGTGAGAAAATTGAGATTTTTTTATTCAGCTGTTCTATAAGAAAATACACCATGCAGTGCAGCATGTGTCTCATGAAATCTTTTTTTAAGAAAAATTGAAACATCATTAATTGTCATTATCGCAAGGAAATTTTTAAATAAACTTAGGGGCAGATATTCTAGTTGCCTCAAAATTTAACCCTCTGAAAATATCTGGTGTCATTTACTTTGTTTTTCATTTGATGGTGTATCAACAAAGCATGATGTAAATGATAACAGCAAACAGCCTTTCCCCTGAGTACAGTATTTAAGTCAAATATTTAAACAATATCAGCAGAAACCAAAACAATCAAAATATATGATTATTCTAAAGGATTTTGTAGTCATTTCAAATTGTCAAGAATATCCCTCAATTTATGAATCATGCAGATGGTACATACCTACAGTATCAGTTGGTATTGACATCTGTGTCCTCTTGGAATGCGTGTTTGGCTTGACTGTTAATGTCTGAGTACATTTTTGAGCATACATCTTCTTTTCACTCTGACAGAAGGAACTTCGACATGAAATGGGCTCAGTTTGAGTATATACTGATATCCCATCCTTTTCATTATGGCAGGGACTCATTTGTGTTTGGCATCCAACAGTTTTAAACAATTCTTCCACACCTACTTCATCTCCCAATCTAGTGTTCTCTTTTTCTTTTTCTGACTGTTGAATCAAGTTTGCGATGATCTGTAAGTTGAAATGAATTTTGTCAGGACTGGGGTTTGCAACTAGTTTTTCTCAATTTTTGCTGCCAAAAGTTTCCAGTGATTTTGTATTGTAGGTTTTCAATATGCATTGTAGTATTTAATTTGCAGTTCGTATTGTAACTGCAGACTTTATCTTGTGCCAAATTTCATTTCTAAAAATGTGTCATTGATAATTCTTATGGTTTTCATTGAAACTCACATATGAGGATGGAACCTCTGTCAAAATATTCCTTCCATCGACAATGATGCAGGTTATCGAAGGTATCGTGCCATAACTGGCACAAACATATGGGGTGAAAAACAGCCTGAACAATGTATTTAGTTCTAAAATCAAATCACCAATGGGAAAATACAAAAGATATATTCATCTAACCTCATTGCGCTTTCGTTTTACAAATGCACCGCCACTGCGTTTGAATCTCTTCACTGGGCTGCTTTTCGTGGGGCTCAGTTTTGGCCTCAGTGTCTTGCTCATCAAGAAGGTATGTTTTCCTTTCTGCTGGCATTTCTTTTTTGGGGATGAGAAGTCAAATATTGTGGGAATCGCATCATCTCTTAAAGCAAGCTTGAAGTAAATTCCAGTTGTCTTCATCAGTTCTGGATTTGTTACGAAGCAGTCATTAGTGAAATGACTTTCGCACAGCCGCGATGCCAGAGTGGGCCTAAAATTTTGCCGCTTCACATTCTGTACCCATCTTTTTCGTAAGGCTACATCCTTTGGAAATTTGAAAAGTGCCTTTCCATCGCCAGTGCCGTTATAAGCAGAACAAACAACCATGTCTAATCGTGTGCATTGCAAAAATCAACAAAATCGTGCGTCGAATTTGGATTCGGAAGGCAGGCTGCTGATGCAGTGCTGGGAAAAATAACAGAGGTCAACATGGTATTTGTGACGTCACGGATTTAGTGTGCCGACGTCTCACGAGTGGTAACGAGGACCCGCCGAATTGTCGGGATTGCCGAAGTGGAGTGTTATTGCGTTTTTCACGAGAAGGAATTGCAGGAACGAAAAATGAACGTGATTTTCGTTTTCTGCGTACAAAACTACATCAGAAATGTAAAAATAGTTTTGGCGTGTCAGTTCTCCTTTAATGATTGTATGGATCTCATTGGCTATTTCTTTGACATGTTGCATTGTCACTTTATCATTTTGTTCATCGGTTTCCTTCAGTATGGCCTTAGCTACCAAATTAATATCGTCAACACATTTTTTGTCAATGATACTGAGACATGTGATTAAATCAGTGCAGGAGATTTGTTAAAGTTCCGAAGACCTCCTCAGCCGAGTAGAAGGATGCAACAAAACCAACGATCTAAGCACTAGTTTTCCTGGAGCTATCATTAAACTCAAGCTATCATCAAAACTATTATCAACTCACAAAGACAAGTTATTCAATGCCGGGCATGCGATATTGAACTTTCTGGGTTTGTTTGGCTATTCATTCATTCTTTGACAAGGTTGTAATGCTAGATAGTAACATGAGATTAAATTGCATCCTATCAGAGCAATGTCAGTTTTTGAATCTTCTGACCTCCCTGCACAAAGGAAACTGTTCAAAGGAAGAGTGGAGGCTACTTTTAACAAGACAACCAAGCCATGTTTCCAATCTATCAGATTTCAAATTTGCCACTAGATTGTTCTTCAAAAGTAGCAATGTTTCTGATTTCAACTTAAATTGGTTAAAAGACTTAAACCAGCCAATTATACAAGATATTTCAAGATATTTGATACAGAACTTTTTGCATCCAAGTGCTATTAATTTGAATCAATAAGTATTTTAGTTTCAGGTCATCTTCAAGCTGGGTTGCAAAAGCACTTTACATAGAATAAATTATACATATGTTTGTTGATTACAGTTTGTGTGCCTTTTTGCAAATAATTCTGTCAATGCTAAATCAGTTAATTACGATACACGGAGTGTAAAGTATTAATTTTGGCTGAATGTCAGAAACTCGACTTTCCAGTGCTACGTAAGCAATTGTGTCACCCGCGGTTTGCCTCAGGTTTTCAACGTATGACGTCAATGACAATAAAGAACAAAAGAATTCTTAATCCTTGTTGTTCTTGCCTGTTGCTCTCATTCTGACAAGCACAGTTGAGTCTTTCATCATGAAACAAAAGCTGTTATCTGCTCGCTGTTGAAATGATGACCTTGGGTACTGGCCCCGGGGGCTACTTGACTTTAAATTGTACGGGGATGTACACTCCAAGAAATAACTTTTCACCAGGCTTTAGAATTTTTCCTGCAAAATGATAGCCGGCTTTGAAAAAATCGGCGAAAAGTATTCTCAAAAATTTAAAGAATTCATAGGAAAACAATGAAATAAAACTTTTGACAACCGACGTTACGAAAATTGCCTTCCTCCGATGCCCGGTGTTGAAGAAAGGGGCAAAAACGATACCCGGGAAGGAATGCACATCCTATCAGCAAAATATGCTAAGTACGCCACCTGGGGTACTGGCACAAATTCTTAGTTTCTCATACAAAAAAATACGCGTTATTTGCTTCAATGGAAAATTTCAATGAGATATCCCCTTTCCAAAATATTTCCATGCACGTATTTCTTTATAAGAAACTAAGAATTTGGGCGAGTACTGGGAGTTTCTTAAAATCATCAGATCTTGAGAACTCAAGACTTCCTTACGAGTTTCTTAAAGGTTCCATAACAATCTTCATGTTCATTTGCTGCACCTGTCTGAATTTTCAAAACAATGCTTTTTTAACAACTTACCAATGTTTAGGCAATCACTCAAGTACATTGCAAGTAATATGATACAGGAAACAAGTGAAATAAAGTAAAATATATTAAGGATTTCCTTAGTTAAAAATAACTAGTTTCTTAAGTTATATTTTCCCAGTACTGGAGTTTCTTAGTTTTTTGGCGATCTGACAGCTGAGTTTCTTATAAGCAGTTTCTTAAAAAAATATGTGTATCGTCTTCAAGCCGTTCGGCTTCTTGTTTTTCTTTCCTTTTGGAAGAGAACTATTGTCAATAATGTTCCACTTATTTTGAGCCATCGAATTCCTGTCTATGGGTGCAACAGAAATTGTGACTTGATGTCATTGTAACCAACGCCACATACCGATCAATCATCTCGTCTTGAGCCAATCGCACCTTGCTTGCAAAAATAATTTTCAAGGTCATCCTGGCAAAATCAAACACTTTATCACTTTCCTTTTGTAAGCAAATGCAGAATGGTAAAAGATCTATTCAGCAAATAAATGTGGGTAAAAACTCATAATTCTTGAAAAACTATAACCAAGTTAATGGTTCTAGTCATTCCGCATTTGGTTGACGCGGGCTTACGTGTTCAAGGTCTAGCCAGTTTCAGTTTGCATTGCACTGCTTTGTCTTATGATGCCTTACGAATCATTAATTGAAAGCATAGATTGATTGATCAGAAAATTACCAGTCTTGGCCAGATGGCTCTTCTTCTAGATGGCCAGATGGCTCTCCTTCCTGTCTTGGCCTCTTCTTTTCTAAATCACCGTTCTCAAAATAAAATTCAGACAATACATGGCACAAGTCCTTGGCCTAACTGTAAATGTAATGTCTTCGATTAGTTTTCTTTGTACATATTCTGCATAGAAAGATATATGTTTTTTCAAATTTAAATAAGTACATACACACATTTTTGGGAAGTTTGGGTTGATTCGAGCTTATCGAAAGTAAAGCATAGAGTAGAATTTCTTTTACTGTTCATCAACAAAACATAACAATAAACTATTTACAAATGTTGTGTGATCCCTTCCATTTTGCTCTATCAGTCTGACTGTACTGTAACTTTGAGCGATCGAACTGTCTGAACCAACTATCTGCTCGAACTGTGTTCTCGAACTGTCACTCAAAACGAGGGATATGCCCAGAGGCGTCACCAAGGGAGGCGTGACCAGCACATGGGAACCAAGGCGACACCCAAGCGGACGGTGACACCTCTAAACACACATAACAAAAAAGCCAAACAAGAACTCCTAGGCACAATATTTAACTACTTTTAATTCATATCTTTTGGCTTACCTTCTTGTTGATGAACCCTTTCAGATCTAGGTCCAAAGTTGTAACCTATCTCCATGTACTTTTTCACACCCAAGTCCTCCTAGTGTAACAATTTTAACAAAGACAAATATCTTGAGTGCACATAGCTCTGCAGGCTGGGTGAAAAGAGAGATAGCGTGTTGTTTTGCTGCAAAAAAATTTTGAAATTCTGATCAGTGTACTTGTCAGGTTAACACACCTTGTCAGGCTCTCCTTTGACGTGAAGTCAAATTAAGGTCATTATTGCCTTCTGCTTCTCCACCTGTATGGTGGCCGAGAGCCGCCATAGGCATTTCTCAAAAAGAAGACAATATTACTTTCCTATTTTAATTTCCAATCAATTTTTTTCAGAAAAAAACAAAAAATCTTTCAAAGTAAAGTAAAATGAAACCATTTCATTGAGAAAATGAACATGTTTTCCATTGTGAAATGAAATGAGTTACATCGAAATGAAATGATTTAAAATGAAATCAAAATCATTTGAAAAAAACTGAGCTGAAAATCAATTTGTTACCAGACAAGGACTGCTATAGCGCAGAATCATTTGCAAGCTTTCAAACCAAGACGAGGCTGTTGCTTTCCCACAATAATTTACCTCACCTCACCCTGCGCTTCCCCGATTTGCTGATCAGAGATCATCAGCACACACTGACTCAGGACTAACTCAATATTCAAAATGTCTTGGAATGATTTTAGAAAGAAAGTAAAGGGCCAGGCGGAAAACACGGAGTTGTCGGAGATGTCGGAGATGTCGGAGATGTCGGAGAAAATCTCGGAGAAAATCTCGGAGAAAATCTCGGAGAAAATCTCGGAGAAAATCTCGGAGAAAATCTCGGAGAAAGTCTCGGAGATGTCGGAGAAAATCTCGGAGAAAGCTCGGAGATGTCGGAGATAATTTAGGCCTAAAATTGGAGTGATGCCTCCCGGAATGCAAGGAAGAAATATCATTTGTTTTGTTAGTGATAAACAAATTGTATGCTGTTTTCTGTTTTGTTTGTAAGGATCATAACGAAATCTACAAAGGGTGTCCTTTTTGGCTTCTCCTCTGATGAAGACGTGGGTTTTGTTACTAGGGACGTTTTGGGAATGGGCGCTTGCAATAAAATGCCCACAGCGCGAATGCACATCACAATTCTTGAAACGAAGGCCAAACTCTTTGATGTCTTTAGGAAACATCTTGGAATTGAAGGGAGGGACAAACATGACAGTTTAGAACCAATATAGTACCTTACCTTTTTTTCTCCGTGAAGGGTACATGACTTGCGGATGGACGGGGGTCTGCTGCCCGGTTTTCAGAAAGGTACCCTCTTCTAATTAGCGACAGTTGCCATAATACCCACTTTTATGATGAATTTTGGCGGAAAACTACCCATTTTTGACGGTTGTTTGCCAATTTCTAGAAAACCCACCTATGTTTAAGGAAAATCTCCAATGGGATCGCCACATTGAACATGTTAAGGCTAAGGCACTGCGAGCTCTCGGTCTTATTAAGCATGCCAAGAAATTTCTTCCATCAGGTGATCTGCAGAAAATGTATAGAGGAATTGTTGAGCCACATTTCAGTTATTGCTGCTCGGTTTGGGGTTGTTGTAGTGAAACCAAACTTAATTCTCTCCAAAAGATCCAGAATAGAGCTGCAAAAATAACTACAAATAGTCCATACGATGCTTCTGCTGCCCCTCTGCTCCAAAATCTTGGCTGGCCATCAATCAAAGATCTTATCAGAAAAGAAACAGCAACGTTGACCTATAAGGCATTGAATTCACTTGCTCCTCAATATTTAGGGGAACTTTTCAGTAAATGCTCAGAGGGCAGTGATCGCATTCTTCGCTCTACCGAAACAAACTTGCAGATACCCCTGCTAAGAACAAGCACAGGCCAAAAAGCATTTTCGTATCGTGGAGCAAAATTATGGAATGAGCTGAATAGGGAAACTAAATTGGCATCGTCCCTGGCTACCTTTAAAAAATTCATATGAGAGGTACATTATATTTTCATTTTTAGTTCTATTATGCTCGTTTGTACATTATATATATATATATATAATTCTCTTTAATTTAGGCTTTCTGTTTTTGCACAGGTCAATTTGTAAAGCAGTTATCTTTTACTGAAATTTTGTAACCTGTATAAATATTTAAAAATGAAATGAAATGAATGAAAATCTGCCGAAAAAGGGACCCCGGTTTAGAGAATTTTAGAGCCACAAACCCACCCATACGGGCGGCTCACACCCGTACCCTAAATGTTACCCCCCGGGCTTTTGTCCCAGACTTGCAGGTAGGAGCAAATCTTTGAATCAGCACGAAAGGTTGGGTGTAAAATTCTGTGATCTATTCCTTTTAGCTTGAAAGAGCCTTTATCTACTTGCCTACTGTATAATTATACCGTTGGACTCTCCAGAGATTTTGAACATTTTTTACAATTTACAGAGTATTCAAATAATTCTACTCGTTTAAGAATGTGACTTCATCAAATTTTTATATCGTAAACGGAATTTTGCTTGATAATATGTTGTGGACATTCGTAAACTAATGTTTGCTTGAAAACAAAAGTCTTAAAGCCATTGGACCTCAGATCTGGAACTGTTTACCAAATGAAATAAAATCAACTGACAATCTCAACAGCTTCAAACGTTTGATTAAACAATGGGATGGTCCTTCTTGTAAATGCAGCGCTTGTAAGTGTAATCATACCCTATAAATTCTGTCCATTCAAATCCAAACTGTTTTTAGTATATATCATTGTAAGTATTTATTTCCTTGGTTATTTCCTTTCATTTGTAACATAGTAGATTAGTTTCGATTTAGATTAGTTATATATGTATATATTTGTATGTACATATGTATAGCTAGATGAAAAAAATTCGAAGTAAAATAAGATGACAAACAAAATTTCTCATCAACCAGCTGAGCAATTACAACGGTTTCTTTAGGTTTTTTGAAAAATTCTCTGAAAATATTGAACATCTCAGATAGAATTACGAGAAGTTATGACATCTCCGAGATTTTCTCCGATCACTCCAAGATTTTCTCCGACATCTCCGACATCTCCGAGATTTCCTCCGACATCTCCGACATCTCCGAGATTTTCTCCGATCACTCCGAGATTTTCTCCGACATCTCCGACATCTCCGAGATTTTCTCCGAGATTTCCTCCGACGTCTCCGACATCTCCGAGATTTTCTCCGACGTCTCTGACATCTCCGACATCTCCGACATCTCCGACGTCTCCGACAACTCCGTGTTTTCCGCCTGGCCGAAAGTAAAGGCAAAGAGAACAGGAAAGATGAAAATAGAGCCAATGGACTTGGAGAAAATATCCTGTAGTCAGGTAAGATGGTGGCACAGCGCTTAAGTGCCAAGGTATCAGGGAAGGTGCAGAAATATGTGAGGGTTGGAGCAAGATAATTTGTGCCTTACGCTTTTCCTGACATTCCGCCCTTCCTCAAATGTCAGGCCTGGTACAGGCATCGGCAATCATGGCTCTCCACTCCACCCTCCACGATCATGGCTCTCCACTCCACCCAGCAGTAAGTTGAATTATGGAAATGTTTTTTGGTAGTTGTTTGTTTGTTGCAAAGTTGTTCAGGCTGTTCGAAGTTGGTTTGGCTGTTCATGTTGTTCTTTTTCTTCCTCGGACATCTCAAATATCTTGTCCTGGGCATTTAGAATTGGTGCGAGACCTAACAGTTGAGACATTTCTACTCTGCTTCCCCTCTGGGTCCCACTCTTGCCAATACATTCATGTGTGCTTTAGAACAAAATTTCCCTACTAATTGCCCGTCTGAGTTTCAAGCGATACTTTATCATAGATATGCAGGTGATACCTATTGCATTTTCGAAGATACTAATCAAGTTGCAAGCTTTCTTGTGTCTTTAAATAGCCAGCATCCGAACATTAAATTTACACATGAAGTAGAGGAGAATAATTTAATGGCTTTTTAGATGTGTTGGTAATTCATGATGGTAATGGTTTTGCAATTAATTTGTATTCTAGGAATACATTTACAGGCCTACCGGCTGACCCGAAAAAATTTCATGAGCTAGATCATAGCTGGCTCTTATGGCAAGCAAAAGTCACTAAAATCAGATCAACCCAGTTTTCCTCAGAAAAACCCAGTTTTCCTATAGAAAACTCGGTTTTTCTGTAGGAAAACTTAATTTTTCTGGAAAAACCTGTTTTTCTGTTAGTTTTGCTGACAAAATTGTCGCCATTTCAGAAAAACCAGGTTTCAACCAGACCAAGCTACTCCAAGAATTTTTGAGAAAGCCGAGTTTCAAAGATTTGGGAAGACCGAGTTCCCCAGAAAAACAAGTTCGTCAGAGTTACCGAAATTGTTCAGAAAGTGCATGTTCATCGGAATAACTCGGTTTTTTAGAATAACCCGGTTTTTCCAAAAAGCCCGGTTTTTCTAAAAAACCCGGTTTTAAATTCATTGTATGATTGGTGACAACTTCCTGGATTTCTTCATTACCACATGCTATCAATATCAAGAAAGCAGTAAAATCGATCTCACCTCAATCAGTTTGGAAGAAGTAATGAGCCACGCCCCATTGTTGCTAAATTTCTTCGCTGGAAAGACAAAGAAGAAGTTTTGAAACTTGCAAGGCAAACAAAGCCTGAGGGTGTCAGATTTGTTCAAGACCTGTCCAGAAGAACCCTTCTCAGGAGAAAGGAACGAATTCCAGAACTCATTGAAGCAAGAAAACGAGGGAAAATTGCCTATTTTGTCATGGACAAATTGGTCATAAAAAATGGAAATCCTCACTTTCGTAAAGCAAAGCCACCAGATGAGAATGAAACTGTCAGTGAGTCCATCATCAATGAAAGTGAAAGAGTTAATGAGCCCAGTAACAGTGACCATGAAATTTCTTTCAGCTAAGTATATGGTATTGTGAACTACCAAATTAGTCACATTAAAATTAACTTTGTGTTTAACTTTGCATATGATCCTTTTATTTTATTTTCTTTTCAGATCAGTTCTAAATTTGATCACGAATCATGACAAGTACAACTAATTTTCCATGTGGTATTTGCCACAAAAATATTTTATAACTGCAATTTCTATGTCCATATCAAATGCAATGACATCTCTACATCAGAATACAAAGAACTTGAGAAAGAACCTGATGATGTTTCTTGGTTTTGTAAAAAGTGTACCATTGATATGTTTCCATTTGGCTCATTACCTAATGAAGAATTATTAGGCATCGGTGATTTTGACCTGCCCTCTTTCATTGACTCTGCCCCTATGTTTGAAATTACATCTAACCTTATGGACTTGCCTAATCTTAGTGATTTTGATATTGATGAACATATGCCTCAAACTATTGATTCTCGCTACTTCACTCTACCTGAGCTGTCCTCCTTACAGTCATCCTCTGGTGATTTCTCTATTCTTCACTCCAATATAAGAAGCTTGTCCCCTCATCATGATGAACTAGTTTCCTTGTCTGCTCACACTAAGCTGAATCTTGATGTCATTGGGGTGTCTGAAATATGGGATTCTAATGACAATCCTATTTCATCTAATGTTGATATTCCTGGCTTTACCTTCTTTAAAACTTCATCACATACCCAGAACGGTGGTGTTGGTTTGTATATTAGAAATTCACTTACTTCTAAGCCTAGAATTGACTTAGATTCTTGTACAGATGATTTTGAAACAGTTTGGGTGGAGATTGAAAATAAAAAAGACAAAGATTTCCTTATTTGCTGTGTTTATAGACACCCAAGTTCAAAAGTTGATAACCTCACATCTCACTTTCATAATCTTCTATCAAAGATATCTTCAAACAAATTGGTATTTATAATGGGTGATTTCAATGTCAATCTACTTGATTATGCTTCCCATACACCAACAACAGACTTTGTCAATAACTTTTTTTCACACAACCTTCTTCCTTGTATTCATCATCCAACAAGAGTTTCAGAACATAGAGCCTCTGTTATTGATAACATTTACACCAATGCTACTAATGCCAACATTACAAGTGGCAACATTTTGATGCAAATTACTGATCATTTTCCCCAGTTCTTGATTTTGAAAAATGCTCAGGTCAGTCGTAACAAATCTGAATCATTCAAATATGATTATTCTAAATTTAAGGAAGACAAATTTCTTGAGGAGTTTAACCAGACTAACTTTACTTATTTTGAAACTAGTGACATGGATGTGAACAAAAAATTTGACAGATTTTTGAAAGACCTTAGCACTTTGACAAATAAGCATGCACCTATCATAAAAAGGAGCCGAAAGGAAATGAAATTGAAGGATAAACCATGGATAAATAATAAAATTCAAAAGATGATGAGAATCCGTGACAGAATTTTGCTGAAATTAAAGAAAAAGTCAACTAATGATAATCTTACACTGCATAAGAAATTTAGAAATCGTGTATCTAATGAAATAAAAAAAAGCAAAGAAAATTATTTTCATAATTTTTTTTCTACTAACACTCAAAATATGAAAAAATTATGGTCAGGTATAAAGACAATCATCTGTCATAAATCGTCTACCTCTTCTACAATTAACAAAATCAAAGACATGGAAGGAAATGTAACATCAGAACCAAGCAAAATTTCAAATATATTCAACGACTTCTTTGTAAATGTTGCTGATGAAATAACAAAGACAATCCCAAAGACTCCTAAATCTCCTCTTGACTATCTATCTAACAGAACTTCTAATTCTCTTTTCCTTACTCCAGTTACTTTCATAGAAGTTAATGACCTAATCAATACTCTAAATCCATCTAAATCTGTTGGTCCTAACAGTATACCCATAAAATTGCTAAAAATCCTTGGATCCTCAGTCTCCCCCCTTGTTGCTCTCCTTGTGAATCAGTCTTTCCAGTCCGGTGTTTTTCCTGATAAACTCAAGATAGCCAAAGTGATAACTCTATTCAAAAAAGGGAATCCTGAGCTACCATCTAATTATAGGCCTATTTCTCTTTTACCCATCTTCAGTAAGATATTTGAGAAATTAATGTACAGACGACTGTTTAGATTCCTTGAGGTACATAATGTTCTTTATTCTTTGCAATTTGGATTTCAAGAAAACCACTCGATTGATCATGCCCTAGTGAGTTTGACAGAAGCTATTAGAAATACACTTGATAATAAAAGATTTGGTTGTGGCATTTTTATTGATTTACAAAAGGCTTTTGATACTGTCAATCATGAAATTTTACTGTCAAAATTGGAACACTATGGTGTGCGTGGTTGTGCCCTTGAGTGGTTTAGATCTTATTTATCTGATAGAAAGCAATATGTTTCTGTCAATGGAAGTAATTCTAACTTGCTTTCAATTACCTGTGGTGTACCACAAGGTTCTGTACTAGGCCCATTACTTTTCCTTGTCTACATCAATGATCTACCAAATGCTTCTAAGAAACTTAATTTTTATCTCTTTGCTGATGATACAAATATCTACTGTGAATCCAAAGATTTATCTAATTTACTCAAAATTGTTAACAAAGAACTTAGATCAATAAAAAGATGGCTTGATGCTAACAAACCATCATTAAACATTGATAAGACAAACTATATTATCTTTCACTCCTCTTATAGGAATGTTCCTTCTGATTCTACAATAAAAATTGGGAAAAAACAAATTAAAAGAGTTAAGTTTGTTAAATTCTTAGGGCTTCTCTTGGATGAGCATCTAAGCTGGAAATACCATCTCAGTGAACTTTCTAAAAAATTAGCTAGAACTTGTGGAATCTTTTTCAAAATAAGAAACCTACTCCCATTAGATGTTTTACTTTGTTTGTACAATGCTTTGTTTTTGTCCTTCCTACAATATGGTCTTATTGTTTGGGGCCAAACCTTTGCATCATACATAGATCCAATTTTTAAATTGCAGAAAAAAGCTGTTAGAGCTATCTCATTTCAGCCTCGTTTGTCACCCTCTTTTCCAATCTTTAAAGATCTTAAACTTCTTAAGCTTTCTGAGATTTTTGAACTCCGCCTGTTAACCTTTGTTTATGACTCTGTTAATAAAACTTCACCTTGTTGCTTTCATGACTTCTTCCTATTCAGCTCATCAGTTCATCAATATTCCACAAGACAGGCCAGTCAAGGTGATCTGTACTTATACCGTATGAACAGTCTTCAATATGGTCTAAAGTCAATTCGATATCTTGGTGCTAAACTTTGGAATACATTACCAGTGGACCTCCGAAATGCCCCATCGAAAGTATCCTTCAAAAAGCAACTGAAGCTTCACTTATTGAACACTGTCAATGTATAATTCTAAGCTACCCTTGCTATTTGCACGATTTCTATTTAGAAAAATCAACTGCTTACATTGTTTGGAATCATTTAAATCCGACCAAAATTACTAATTTCAGATAATCACAGTTGAAGGGGGGGCTCTCTCCTCGATTAGTTTACCTATTGAGAGAGCTCCTCCTCTAAGTAATTCCCTCCATACAATTTATTTCGTTTCTCTTTATTTGTATATTGTATTAATTTCCCGTATCAATGTATTAATTTTCTGTAATGTTGTCTTATTTCCCTGTAGTTTAGTTATTTGTTAAGTATAGTTAATTATATATAAATTGTATGTAGTGGAATTTAAAGATATGAAACTGAAACTGAACTGAAGTAAAAACGTAGCTATGGATTCAACTTCGAGCAGTGAAATGGATTCTAATAGCCTTTTATCTGATGCCATGTCTAACGTTGACATGCTCAGACAGATGCAATTTCAGTGCAAAAACCGTTGCGGTCATAAAAAAGGTTCCCACGGTCTTCAAGCAAAAGTTGTGAAATGGAAGCTTTATCATCTCCCTGAAGCATCTCCTGTCCCCACTATTGGCATAAAACAAGGTCGTGTGAAACAACATATGGACCCCGGCGGGTGCAGTTCTGTGTCAAAAGTGACACCACCCGTGTCCATAAAATCACTGAGAAAGGGTATAAAACTAGCAAAAAGCTAGGACCTAGGATTTAGAAAAAAGGGTATGTTTTGCAAAGGTAGTCAGTGAATTTAAGAAATAGGGGTAAATTTTTCTATTTCACTGATCACAAAAATGCAATATGATAAAATCACAAAGAGTGTATAATGTAAAATAATCTACAAACAAGAGAGAGAAAGAAATGTACAGTACCTCGGTGCTGGTTTCGATTGGTCCAATGTGCTATGGAATTCTCTTTCAAATTTGGCTTCAATTTCTTCTGCTGACCATGTTGAGTCTAACTTAAATGCAGACTTGACTTGTCCATTCAAGAATAGGGGTGCTCTTTTTGCACCACGAGGAGCACTTGTTACACCCACGTCAACCAAATATATGTCTTTGCAGCACAGCTTCTGTGTGGGCCCATCAGATTTTCCCGTCTGTGGGTGTGACTGATTTGTTGTTGGCTGGTTTCTATTAAACTGGTAGGGACCTGACCTACTTGCAGCACCACTACCACCACCACGTCGTCCTCAACCAGTGTTTCGTGCGTTGCTGCTTGGTCGGTAATTCCTTGCTGTTGTAAAATTACTTCTTTGGCCAACACCAACTGCATTATTTCTTTGGAAAAGTGCGCTCCTTTCATCCGCCACGGTGTGATTAGGCCTAGGCCTAGTCCAATTTCTAGCACCAAAACCAGAGCTTGTACTTGGCAGATTAGCTTCTGGTGAAAAAATGCCTACTGCACCACTGTTAAGCGCCCTTTCTACCTCTGATCTCACATGCCTTCCAGAATTAGCCATCTTGAAAATAAGTACCTTCCGCAACCACACGTGGAAGGAATGAAAACAAATGGCGGGAAAATGATAGCCAACAACCTCGTTTTCACGATTACTTTGTTCTGTTTTCCGGGTTTCACATACCGGCAGACCGTGAGAAATTTTTCAAGCAACGTGAGAAATTTTTTGCAGAGCGTGGGAAATATTTCCACGAGGTTGCAACAAAAATATGCGCTTGCAATAAAAATCTGTGCTTGCAATAAAAATATGGACTTGCAATAAAAATATGCGCTGGTAATACAAATATGAGTTTGCAATACAAATATGTGCATGCAATGAAAATATAGGCTTGCAATGGAAATATGGGGTTGCAACGAAAATATATAGGAGCAACGTAAATATAATTCTGATAAGCAATGAAAATTGAACACTTGTAATGTTTATATGTGCATAGCAATGAAAATATAACTTCACAATAAAAATATGACTTTTTTTGCTTTTGGCACTCCATATTCATTCAGCGTGTCATTATTTTTTAGTATTTAATCAAATGTCTAACAATTTTTTTGAGACACCCTGTATGCCATCACCATCAACATGTGCCATCACCTGAACTCTTTGGATGATTGTCTCGCGGTGAAAGCAAGTAAATTGTCATTTGATTATGACATAATTTGATCTAAAATAACATTTCATCTAAAACGATTGCATTTCATCTTAAATGTTGTATTTGTATTTGATCTAAAAATTAATTATGGGATGATACGTTCCTCATTATCCTAACTAGATCGGCCACTAGAATGTTTATTTTGGTTTGAAGTGACAGTGCTGAGCTATTGTTGATCAGATGCTTGCTTGACATTGGCTTCATGTAGTGAGAGAATAGGATTTGATGCTTTTCTTCATTGTTGACGTGAATACTTTCAATCCATTTCTCAAGGTCCAAAACTGGCATTCTGTTGTTTGAATGGTTCGATGGATAGTCAATGGTTACTTTAATGATTGTATGGATCTCATTGGCTATTTCTTTGACATGTTGCATTGTCACTTTATCATTTTGTTCATCGGTTTCCTTCAGTATGGCCTTAGCTACCAAATTAATATCGTCAACACATTTTCTGTCAATGATATTGAGACATGTGATTAAATCAGTGCAGGAGATTTGTTAAAGTTCCGAAGACCTCCTCAGCCGAGTAGAAGGATGCAACAAAACCAACAATCTAAGCACTAGTTTTCCTGGAGCTATCATTAAACTCAAGCTATCATCAAAACTATTATCAACTCACAAAGACAAGTTATTCAATGCCGGGCATGTGATATTGAACTTTCTGGGTTTGTTTGGCTATTCATTCATTCTTTGACAAGGTTGTAATGCTAGATAGTAACATGAGATTAAATTGCATCCTATCAGAGCAATGTCAGTTTTTGAATCTTCTGACCTCCCTGCACAAAGGAAACTGTTCAAAGGAAGAGTGGAGGCTACTTTTAACAAGACAACCAAGCCATGTTTCCAATCTATCAGATTTCAAATTTGCCACTAGATTGTTCTTCAAAAGTAGCGATGTTTCTGATTTCAACTTAAATTGGTTAAAAGACTTAAACCAGCCAATTATACAAGATATTTCAAGACATTTGATACAGAACTTTTTGCATCCAAGTGCTATTAATTTGAATCAATAAGTATTTTAGTTTCAGGTCATCTTCAAGCTGGGTTGCAAAAGCACTTTACATAGAATAAATTATACATATGTTTGTTGATTACAGTTTGTGTGCCTTTTTGCAAATAATTCTGTCAATGCTAAATCAGTTAATTACGATACACGGAGTGTAAAGTATTAATTTTGGCTGAATGTCAGAAACTCGACTTTCCAGTGCTACGTAAGCAATTGTGTCACCCGCGGTTTGCCTCAGGTTTTCAACGTATGACGTCAATGACAATAAAGAACAAAAGAATTCTTAATCCTTGTTGTTCTTGCCTGTTGCTCTCATTCTGACAAGCACAGTTGAGTCTTTCATCATGAAACAAAAGCTGTTATCTGCTCGCTGTTGAAATGATGACCTTGGGTACTGGCCCCGGGGGCTACTTGACTTTAAATTGTACGGGGATGTACACTCCAAGAAATAACTTTTCACCAGGCTTTAGAATTTTTCCTGCAAAATGATAGCCGGCTTTGAAAAAATCGGCGAAAAGTATTCTCAAAAATTTAAAGAATTCATAGGAAAACAATGAAATAAAACTTTTGACAACCGACTTTACGAAAATTGCCTTCCTCCGATGCCCGGTGTTGAAGAAAGGGGCAAAAACGATACCCGGGAAGGAATGCACATCCTATCAGCAAAATGTGCTAAGTACGCCACCTGGGGTACTGGCACAAATTCTTAGTTTCTCATACAAAAAAATATGCGTTATTTGCTTCAATGGAAAATTTCAATGAGATATCCCCTTTCCAAAATATTTCCATGCACGTATTTCTTTATAAGAAACTAAGAATTTGGGCGAGTACTGGGAGTTTCTTAAAATCATCAGATCTTGAGAACTCAAGACTTCCTTACGAGTTTCTTAAAGGTTCCATAACAATCTTCATGTTCATTTGCTGCACCTGTCTGAATTTTCAAAACAATGCTTTTTTAACAACTTACCAATGTTTAGGCAATCACTCAAGTACATTGCAAGTAATATGATACAGGAAACAAGTGAAATAAAGTAAAATATATTAAGGATTTCCTTAGTTAAAAATAACTAGTTTCTTAAGTTATATTTTCGCAGTACTGGAGTTTCTTAGTTTTTTGGCGATCTGACAGCTGAGTTTCTTATAAGCAGTTTCTTAAAAAAATATGTGTATCGTCTTCAAGCCGTTCGGCTTCTTGTTTTTCTTTCCTTTTGGAAGAGAACTATTGTCAATAATGTTCCACTTATTTTGAGCCATCGAATTCCTGTCTATGGGTGCAACAGAAATTGTGACTTGATGTCATTGTAACCAACGCCACATACCGATCAATCATCTCGTCTTGAGCCAATCGCACCTTGCTTGCGAAAATAATTTTCAAGGTCATCCTGGCAAAATCAAACACTTTATCACTTTCCTTTTGTAAGCAAATGCAGAATGGTAAAAGATCTATTCAGCAAATAAATGTGGGTAAAAACTCATAATTCTTGAAAAACTATAACCAAGTTAATGGTTCTAGTCATTCCGCATTTGGTTGACGCGGGCTTACGTGTTCAAGGTCTAGCCAGTTTCAGTTTGCATTGCACTGCTTTGTCTTATGATGCCTTACGAATCATTAATTGAAAGCATAGATTGATTGATCAGAAAATTACCAGTCTTGGCCAGATGGCTCTTCTTCTAGATGGCCAGATGGCTCTCCTTCCTGTCTTGGCCTCTTCTTTTCTAAATCACCGTTCTCAAAATAAAATTCAGACAATACATGGCACAAGTCCTTGGCCTAACTGTAAATGTAATGTCTTCGATTAGTTTTCTTTGTACATATTCTGCATAGAAAGATATATGTTTTTTCAAATTTAAATAAGTACATACACACATTTTTGGGAAGTTTGGGTTGATTCGAGCTTATCGAAAGTAAAGCATAGAGTAGAATTTCTTTTACTGTTCATCAACAAAACATAACAATCAACTATTTACAAATGTTGTGTGATCCCTTCCATTTTGCTCTATCAGTCTGACTGTACTGTAACTTTGAGCGATCGAACTGTCTGAACCAACTATCTGCTCGAACTGTGTTCTCGAACTGTCACTCAAAACGAGGGATATGCCCAGAGGCGTCACCAAGGGAGGCGTGACCAGCACATGGGAACCAAGGCGACACCCAAGCGGACGGTGACACCTCTAAACACACATAACAAAAAAGCCAAACAAGAACTCCTAGGCACAATATTTAACTACTTTTAATTCATATCTTTTGGCTTACTTTCTTGTTGATGAACCCTTTCAGATCTAGGTCCAAAGTTGTAACCTATCTCCATGTACTTTTTCACACCCAAGTCCTCCTAGTGTAACAATTTTAACAAAGACAAATATCTTGAGTGCACATAGCTCTGCAGGCTGGGTGAAAAGAGAGATAGCGTGTTGTTTTGTTGCAAAAAAAAATTGAAATTCTGATCAGTGTACTTGTCAGGTTAACACACCTTGTCAGGCTCTCCTTTGACGTGAAGTCAAATTAAGGTCATTATTGCCTTCTGCTTCTCCACCTGTATGGTGGCCGAGAGCCGCCATAGGCATTTCTCAAAAAGAAGACAATATTACTTTCCTATTTTAATCTCCAATCAATTTTTTTCAGAAAAAAACAAAAAATCTTTCAAAGTAAAGTAAAATGAAACCATTTCATTGAGAAAATGAACATGTTTTCCATTGTGAAATGAAATGAGTTACATCGAAATGAAATGATTTAAAATGAAATCAAAATCATTTGAAAAAAACTGAGCTGAAAATCAATTTGTTACCAGACAAGGACTGCTATAGCGCACAATCATTTGCAAGCTTTCAAACCAAGACGAGGCTGTTGCTTTCCCACAATAATTTACCTCACCTCACCCTGCGCTTCCCCGATTTGCTGATCAGAGATCATCAGCACACACTGACTCAGGACTAACTCAAAATTCAAAATGTCTTGGAATGATTTTAGAAAGAAAGTAAAGGCAAAGAGAACAGGAAAGATGAAAATAGAGCCAATGGACTTGGAGAAAATATCCTGTAGTCAGGTAAGATGGTGGCACAGCGCTTAAGTGCCAAGGTATCAGGGAAGGTGCAGAAATATGTGAGGGTTGGAGCAAGATAATTTGTGCCTTACGCTTTTCCTGACATTCCGCCCTTCCTCAAATGTCAGGCCTGGTACAGGCATCGGCAATCATGGCTCTCCACTCCACCCTCCACGATCATGGCTCTCCACTCCACCCAGCAGTAAGTTGAATTATGGAAATGTTTTTTGGTAGTTGTTTGTTTGTTGCAAAGTTGTTCAGGCTGTTCGAAGTTGGTTTGGCTGTTCATGTTGTTCTTTTTCTTCCTCGGACATCTCAAATATCTTGTCCTGGGCATTTAGAATTGGTGCGAGACCTAACAGTTGAGACATTTCTACTCTGCTTCCCCTCTGGGTCCCACTCTTGCCAATACATTCATGTGTGCTTTAGAACAAAATTTCCCTACTAATTGCCCGTCTGAGTTTCAAGCGATACTTTATCATAGATATGCAGGTGATACCTATTGCATTTTCGAAGATACTAATCAAGTTGCAAGCTTTCTTGTGTCTTTAAATAGCCAGCATCCGAACATCAAATTTACACATGAAGTAGAGGAGAATAATTTAGTGGCTTTTTAGATGTTTTGGTAATTCATGATGGTAATGGTTTTGCAATTAATTTGTATTCTAGGAATACATTTACAGGCCTACCGGCTGACCCGAAAAAATTTCATGAGCTAGATCATAGCTGGCTCTTATGGCAAGCAAAAGTCACTAAAATCAGATCAACCCAGTTTTCCTCAGAAAAACCCAGTTTTCCTATAGAAAACTCGGTTTTTCTGTAGGAAAACTTAATTTTTCTGGAAAAACCTGTTTTTCTGTTAGTTTTGCTGACAAAATTGTCGCCATTTCAGAAAAACCAGGTTTCAACCAGACCAAGCTACTCCAAGAATTTTTGAGAAAGCCGAGTTTCAAAGATTTGGGAAGACCGAGTTCCCCAGAAAAACAAGTTCGTCAGAGTTACCGAAATTGTTCAGAAAGTGCATGTTCATCGGAATAACTCGGTTTTTTAGAATGACCCGGTTTTTCCAAAAAGCCCGGTTTTTCTAAAAAACCCGGTTTTAAATTCATTGTATGATTGGTGACAACTTCCTGGATTTCTTCATTACCAAAGCTATCAATATCAAGAAAGCAGTAAAAACGTAGCTATGGATTCAACTTCGAGCAGTGAAATGGATTTTAATAGCCTTTTATCTGATGCCATGTCTAACGTTGACATGCTCAGACAGATGCAATTTCAGTGCAAAAACCGTTGCGGTCATAAAAAAGGTTCCCACGGTCTTCAAGCAAAAGTTGTGAAACGGAAGCTTTATCATCTCCCTGAAGCATCTCCTGTCTACGGTGGCCCATAAGGGCCAGACAAAACATTCTTTACACTGGACAAAACTTTCTTTACACTGGACAAAACTTTCTTTACACTGGACAAAACTTTCTTTACACTGGACAAAACTTTCTTTATACTGGACAAAACTTTCTTTACACTGGACAAAACTTTCTTTATACTGGACAAAACTTTCTTTATACTGGACAAAACTTTCTTTACACTGGACAAAACTTTCTTTACACTGGACAAAACTTTCTTTACACTGGACAAAACTTTCTTTATACTGGACAAATCTCTTTTTAAAACTTTGATTGTTTACGCAACAAATCGTTATCCTTGTCAATCCTGTATTTAGCAGACTATGGTATACCGGCTAATGAATGAAAAATGGCGAACCGACCTGATCCTGCTGAGAATGAACTGATTCAGTTTTATTTCTTCAAAGGTTTTGAGTATAATGAAATTTTACTGTTCATGTCTAAGTATCACGGTATCGAAATGAGCCTACGTACGTTGAAAAGACGTCTCCGTTCCTTTGCATTGAAACGAAGAAATGCTGTCATCGACCATCAGGAGTGCCGAAGAGCAGTGACAGAACTTGTGAATGGACCAGGGAATTTACGAGGTTATCGTGCCATTTGGCATTCACTGCAATTGCAAGGAATGCGAGTGCCACGAGGTATTGTTCAGCAGCTCGTCCATGAAAGAGACCCAGAGGGTACTGATGTTCGACGTTCAAGAAGACTTCGGAGGAGAGTCTACTGGAACGTTGGCCCAAATTACGCTTGGCATTGTGATGGCTACGACAAGTTGAAACCTTATGGTTTCCCCGTTCATGGTTGCATTGACGGCTACAGTCGCAAGATTCTATGGCTTTATGTGACAAAGTCAAACAATTTCCCTAGCAACATCGCAGCCTATTATCTAGAAGCAGTTTCCATGTTTGGTGGATGCCCAGTCAAGTTGATTACTGATGCTGGTACAGAAAACGGTACTATGGCTGGAATTCACTCTTTCTTCCGTAATGATCCAGATAGCCATAGATTTGTCCCATCTCCCCGAAACCAAAGGATAGAATGTTGGTGGTCCTTTCTTCGCCGATCGAATGCAAGCTGGTGGATGAACCATTTCAAAGATCTTTGCGATGATGGCATAGTTGACCTTAACGTTCAGATGGAAAAAGAATTATTGTGGTTCTGCTATGCAGAAGTACTCCAAAGAAATCTTGATGAGGTGAAAAATCACTGGAATAGCCACTACATTCGGCCATCCCGGCATGAGACAGTGCCAGGAAGGCCAGATTCTCTTTACTATTTGCCAGAGAGTCATAATGCAATGCCAAATTTGCTTGAAACCGTTCCAGATAACGAGATGAATTATGCTAAGGAGCATCTCGTTGAGTATGAATATGCAAATGATTACGAAGACTATTTTAGGTACATCATACATCATTATGGACTCCAAAAGCCAGCTGAATGGCGGGATGCATTTCAGTTTTTCACTTTGATGAAAAGATTGGTGAATGGACAGGACTAATATTTCATGTAACTAATCTATGCTTGTTTTCTTTTCGTTAACGGAAACTTCAGGCACGAAGAGAGATAAGACGTTGACAGACTCTGCTTAATCGACTAACTCTTGTTTGAAATATGCTATTGGGTATGTTCAGTAAACCAGCCCAAGTGTAAGGAAAATTTTCAGAGAAATGGTCATGTTTTAGAGAATAATGGGCCAAAACCAGAAAACCCTCCCATATGCGCAGTAAATACCCGTACCCTCGAAGTGTTGTGTACTATCCCCAGGGGTACAATTCAGAGTACTCAGGATTTTTTATGCAGGGTACTGATATGCTCAGAAGGTACCTGAATGATTTTCCTATGCGACCCATGGCACATGACTGAAAATCTGATCATTTTTAAGAAAGTTTCAGTCTTCGCCCGAATTCTTAATTTCTTATCAAAAAGACAGAAAAAGCACTACAAGTATTTTTGTAAGGAACTAAGAATTTGGGCCAGTACTAAAGTTTCTTAAATCATTTGATTTCAGTACTCAGAGTTTCTTACGAGTTTCTTAGAGGTTCCATAAAAGTCATCATATTTTTTTCTGCCGGTGCCTTCGTCAACATATCAATACAATATTTTGTGCACCCTTTGCCCTTCTCAATGTTCAAGGACCTTACGAGTAATATGATACAAAAACAAATGAAAATAAAGTAAAAATTTGTTAAGAATTTCTTAATAAATAGTTTCTTGCCATTTATCCCAGTACTGGAGTTTCGTAATTTTTGGCAATCTGAGAATTGTGTTTCTCATAGGTAGTTTCTGATGAAAAAAAATACGTGTACATGAGACATTTCAAAGACATCTTGGGTAACTGATATAACGATTCAATACTCCGAATTTGGCATGAATAATTTTGTGCTGAACTCCCTACAGACAAAATATGATTTTGTGATAAATAGAGATTTAGCCACTAACTAAGCATTTTGTCCCGAACGGTTACGATAATGTTCGCAAACATTTCCTCAAAACATATCTGCTAAATTGTATAAAGGGGTAGAGTAACTTCAATCGGTTATGTTGACGTAAAACATTGCTAACTTTTCTGTAACTGTCAAGTTTTCCATTCCTTCTACCAATATTTCTACAAACGACATTTTATCCACTTCTATTTAAAAAGTACCAAAATCCCTTTCGACGACAGTTTCATTTTGGCACGTGTCAAGATCATTAAATTTTCTGGAAAGAAGGCTTGACCATGCTTGCAGCCAGTGCTCCTCCAAAATCTTATAACTCACAACAAACTGTTAACCAAGGGGCGTCATATGTTCACGCACAGCACCCTAGTAGTTGGGCACACTTGAAAAATCTGCATATTCGGGCAAAAGAGACTGCCTCAAGAATGGACTTCCCCCCAGAGCCGCATTTACTGATGGGCCCACTGGGCCCGGGTCCCGTAAAATTCTTAAACTTAGGGGCCCCGAGCAAATTTTAGAAAAACCTTTGAAGACCTATGCCTTATGGCAGCGACTTTAGATGTCCTGAGCGTTTCAGACCCCAAAAAAATCATGCGAAAATTTGCAGCAGTAATGGCCAAGACAATCAAGAAAATAATGCGAAATTTTGCAGCAGTAATGGTCATTAGCACCACGAACCAAGTAGGAAAGATACTTTTATTGGGACTATACGGAATTGTATATTTTCAGTTGGTCGAGTTTTCCCTATCAAATTGCAGTATTTAGTTGATATTAACTTGTATTGTTCTGACTGAATCTTGGGCCCTTATCCATAAAACTTCATGCTAACAGGGTGTCGAGTACTATGCACGTGACACAAAAAACTTTAGGTAATACCAGGTGAGCCAGAAAAAGTTTCCTCATTTGAAAATTAATAGCACCAAGGGTACTTCACAGATTTGAACGATGGTAAGACAGCGAGATTTATCACAAAAAGTACTTCGATCTTTCGGCTTCTGACTGGAATTTGAATTATTTAAATCTGTGCAATACTCTTGGTTTTATGAATTTTTAAGTGGGAACTTTTTCTGGCTCACCCAGTACTTAAACGGGCCCCAATCAGTTTTGGGCCCAGAGCCTCAACATCTGCGGTCCTGCTTCCCCCAGATCCTATGTCCCTTACGCACCAACTGTTGAGGTTACTCAATCCAGATTTACGTTTTCATGACCAACAAAGCTAAAGGATATACCATACAAACTAAACTTCAATAAAAGACCCCGAGAAAACCTGCATATAAGAACCTCATAGTCATACCTTTAAGAGTGCACAGGCTGAAATGTAAACTTTTATCCCATAATATAAGAACCTGTGCACCCCGAAGAAAGATACTATTAAGAGATGAAAATAACTATGCTAATACAGAAACCATAAAAACATAGCCTTTTTGAAAAGCTCCAATTAAACCGGAAAAACAAATTTGATGATATCATTCAAGGCTTTAACTCAAGTGGATTTTTGCCCCCATCCGTTATGGTAAGAACTATTCAAGAACCTTACAGCCTCATTTCCAGACCAGGTGGCAAGCAGACAATATCATCATTTTCAACAATGTTCTTATATGCAGGTTTTTATTGTACTGCAAATTTTAAGTCCAGAACAGCCCCTCCCCAGCAACAAAACATGAAACGTCAGCAAAATGTCATCTCATCACGCTAGGTTAAAAAAAATGTTCAGGAAAGTTCAAGCTTCAGTGCCTGCCAAACGCTTGACTTTTCGAGAAGGCCATTACAAAGATGTCCTGGAAACATTGCAGAGTTTTCATGTGTGCTACAGGTAGAGTTAATTCCCTCCCACATGCACCAACCACTGGGAAGCAAACAGTGTGGTTGACATTTCTCTCCATACAGTCATGATCAAAGGTGACTGAAATCTCATGATCATCCTTGTCCAGGGTTTTGTGACGCATCCCGGTTAACCACCCCATTATACCAGGAATAGAAACTTCAGCTTTTTCAAAAACATCGGCTGATTCCTCCTTTTCACATGTTTCTGTAGCATCTGTTTGAACATCATATCCTGCTACTGCAGCCTCAAAGCCTTCCACAGAGGTGTCCTCTACGTTCATGAGCATGTCTTGAAAGTTATCCATGACAGCCTCTTCCACTGACCTCCTATTTGTACCTGCTTCACTGTAAGCTGGCCTCATCAATGAAAATAGATAATTAGCATCAGGTAGCATGTTTTCTTGCAAATCCTTCACAAAAAACTTGCGGAGAAGATCAGGATTAGAACGCATAACCTCTTGAATTCCATAAAGGTCAAGACCTTTACCAAATTCTCTCATACAAAGTGCCCTCTCATTAACAAAAGTCACTTTAACAGATCTTAAAATTTCCTCAATGTGGTCATCATCAATTCGGCCTGTATAGTTGCTATCTACTATGAAATCTGTATGTTCTTTTACATTCGTTCTAATAAGTGACAACTTCTCAAGCTCTTCTTGTGTCAGTTCAGTGTCCTTGACATTCATCATATCTGTCTCCTTGAACAGTGCATCATATGAACATTGCCCAAGAAAGCAAGGAGGTGGGCCATTTTGGGCAAGGCAAACTGCAGCTATCTCTCCACAAATTCTAAATGTGCCATTTTGCACATGAAACGTTGATACTTTTGGAGCTCCACCAGGAAAAATCTCCTTTCTTATTTTCTCAATTGTTAGCTCTAGGAATTCTTTGGATATAGCACCAGTGTCTATACCTAGCTCTCCATTGAACTTAACACATAATGTGCATGTAGGGGGTGCTATGAGTGATTGCCTCTGCCACAATTTTAGTACTCTGAGAAGGGGGGCTCCTCTCCTCAATACCAAAAAGAACTGCTTCTCTTTGTTGACTTTTGCTTGGAGCATTGTCAACACATTCTTTTCATTCAACATTTCAGCTTCAGTTATCTTAGTACTTGTAGCTGCGCCACTGGATGGGGTTTCTTTTGGAAAGTTAAGCTGCTCACTCTCAGTCAATAAGGCATTCTCATCCTTATGTTCTTTGGCATGATCAGACTGCATATCCTTGTTGATTGGTTCAATGTCCAACAACAAACCACTTCCTGGTACTGAAAAGTTATCATCTAGAATGAATGGTGGAAGATCAATGTCATCACCGAGGGTGAATGCCTCACTTTCACTTGTTTTAAGACCATTTGCTTTCTTGAAATCTATGCTTGGACATAGATACAAAGTTATCCTTTTATAATCCTTTCCCAATTCCTGTTTATACTGCTGCAGGCTGAAAAAGTCTTTGCAGCCTCCTGGCATGAACTGAGCTTCACGACCATCATCATAGGTGACAACATATTCTTGGTTTCCATCGAAAGTGCAATCAAAAGCACTCCACTTGGCCACAGCCTTCTCGCGTATTAGGGAGTAGGTAGCATCTCTGGGTACAAGTAATGGAAGTCGCTTTCCCCAAACAGTTTTCAGAACATCATCATTCAATGTTTTCAGGCCAATATTAATCATAGCATTTTCCTTCACTTCCACTTTTGTTTTCTTTTTTGGTGGAATAGCAGACTTCCGTGTCTTGTTTTTGACAAACTCATCAAAGGACATAGATTTGCCTTGATACTTCTGATTACTAAACCCTGGCTGCCCAAACTTACTAAAGGCTGATGCACATTGACTTGAAGGTATAGATATTGGGGTTGGTGAATTCTCTGTGATTCCAGTAGAACTTTGTTGATCTAAAGGAGAATCTTTCCATGATGGAGGGCCAACTTTAGATTGGTCACTCTTGCAATTCCAACAAAACCTTGATGTTCGCCATACCTTGACCGAACACACGCTGCAGTATCTACGAAAATAAAATGAACAGTAATGATGATGACATTCATAAAGCTAAACAAGGAGTGAAACCATACCCAATATTTTATATGACATAAAACCAAGCAGCTACCCACAGACTTTTGTACTTACTTGTTGGTTTCACTTGTAAAGGTTTCTTTTGCTTACGACTATTGAAGTGAAAGACATATATGGAAGAAAACACATTTTATAATACAAAATTTCCCACCTACACATTTTCTGCATGTCAAAACAATGACAAGATAGGGATTATGTAGGACTGAGGACAAGGTAATGACAGCAACAAATACCCTACTATTTCCTTGAGTGTGCAATTGCCCACTTTCCATAATATTCATTGGTAGTCATACATGTATATTCCAATGATTTATTACCATTTCATACAAATTAGTTATTATAGTGATCAATTAAACAGAATGTTCCTTATAACAAATCAAATAATTTTCTGGTTTCCCTTGCATACCAACAAATAACATGTCAGAGGTATGTCTTATTATTACGTCTTGTGTGGTTTCAGAGAAAGGGTGACATTACAGAAATAAGTAAAGTCTCCCTTATGACACCCATTCACTATTTTTCTTTTAAATTTCTTCCCATTGTGTGCCCCCAACTCTTATTGTCCAATAGCAAATGCATTGTTTCCTATGGTGCCTCTGCATTATTGATTGTTTTCCTCCATCTCAAGACCCTACCTCAGTTGTTGCGTGATACCTTGATCTAGATTAAAAGGCCCATGAGTAATATGTCTGCTTACAAGTGATTTAGCACAAATTTAGGTATACCTTATTAATTCTTGTTTTCTTTGTTACTTAGTTTCATTACCTTTACTTGAAATTTACTAACCACTAACCCAACCTGTGCGTAATACCTATTTGATAGGCTTTGTACATTATTTTATAGATATAGATATATACAATTTATCAGAAAAAAAGTTTGTTTTCATAGAAATATTTGAAATTATATCAGTTCCCATGCACAAGCTTATAGCAGACTGACCTGGAGATAATTGATTGCCTGGTAACAAGTTCACAGGACTAATTGGAATTTAATTACTTAATTAGGAGAACAAAAGATTAGCAATACTGTCTACCAGGTTACAACTTCATAACTCTATTGGTTTTGCACACAATTAAATTAGGCAGCCCAGGCACAATGCCCTCTCCCTCCACAGTGAGGAGTGAATCATAAAAGAAAGAACCCCATGTAGAATAATATTAACAACACTCTTTATTGTTGGTGTAGCAAGTTCCAAGGCAAAAAATTAAACAAACTAGCAACTATTGAAGACACCATAACCGGTCCAATTGTCCAATTTTTGTTACTTCATCACTTTGTTCAGTTATCTTGCATTGTTGGGGCCTAAGGCCTAAAACAATTATGAGGCTTTTTGGCCCTTTCCTGCCTACAAAGTATTATCATGAACAGTCAGAATTCAGAGTCCTGCCCAACACAATTTGTAATCGTCTCAACAACAAAACGCAACAAAATAAAAGACTAAACAATAAGTAATTTCATGTACTTACACTGTATTCTCGTCTCCTGCTTGATCCGCCATTCTTGATCTGAAACAAGGAAGACTGCATGTGCGCATGGGCGGATTGTATTCTGGGAAAGAAAGTTTTGTCCAGTATGAAGAAAGTTTTGTCCAGTATAAAGAAAGTTTTGTCCAGTATGAAGAAAGTTTTGTCCAGTATAAAGAAAGTTTTGTCCAGCATGAAGAAAGTTTTGTCCAGTATAAAGAAAGTGTTGTCCAGCATGAAGAATGTTTTGTGTGGCCCTTATGGGCCACCGTACCTGTCCCCACTATTGGCATAAAACAAGGTCGTGTGAAACAACATATGGACCCCGGCGGGTGCAGTTCTGTGTCAAAAGTGACACCACCCGTGTCCATAAAATCACTGAGAAAGGGTATAAAACTAGCAAAAAGCTAGGACCTAGGATTTAGAAAAAAGGGTATGTTTTGCAAAGGTAGTCAGTGAATTTAAGAAATAGGGGTAAATTTTTCTATTTCACTGATCACAAAAATGCAATATGATAAAATCACAAAGAGTGTATAATGTAAAATAATCTACAAACAAGAGAGAGAAAGAAATGTACAGTACCTCGGTGCTGGTTTCGATTGGTCCAATATGCTATGGAATTCTCTTTCAAATTTGGCTTCAATTTCTTCTGCTGACCATGTTGAGTCTAACTTAAATGCAGACTTGACTTGTCCATTCAAGAATAGGGGTGCTCTTTTTGCACCACGAGGAGCACTTGTTACACCCACGTCAACCAAATATATGTCTTTGCAGCACAGCTTCTGTGCGGGCACATCAGATTTTCCCGTCTGTGGGTGTGACTGATTTGTTGTTGGCTGGTTTCTATTAAACTGGTAGGGACCTGACCTACTTGCAGCACCACTACCACCACCACGTCGTCCTCAACCAGTGTTTCGTGCGTTGCTGCTTGGTCGGTAATTCCTTGCTGTTGTAAAATTACTTCTTTGGCCAACACCAACTGCATTATTTCTTTGGAAAAGTGCGCTCCTTTCATCCGCCACGGTGTGATTAGGCCTAGGCCTAGTCCAATTTCTAGCACCAAAACCAGAGCTTGTACTTGGCAGATTAGCTTCTGGTGAAAAAATGCCTACTGCACCACTGTTAAGCGCCCTTTCTACCTCTGATCTCACATGCCTTCCAGAATTAGCCATCTTGAAAATAAGTACCTTCCGCAACCACACGTGGAAAGAATGAAAACAAATGGCGGGAAAATGATAGCCAACAACCTCGTTTTCACGATTACTTTGTTCTGTTTTCCGGGTTTCACATACCGGCAGACCGTGAGAAATTTTTCAAGCAACGTGAGAAATTTTTTGCAGAGCGTGGGAAATATTTCCACGAGGTTGCAACAAAAATATGCGCTTGCAATAAAAATCTGTGCTTGCAATAAAAATATGGACTTGCAATAAAAATATGCGCTGGTAATACAAATATGAGTTTGCAATACAAATATGTGCATGCAATGAAAATATAGGCTTGCAATGGAAATATGGGGTTGCAACGAAAATATATAGGAGCAACGTAAATATAATTCTGATAAGCAATGAAAATTGAACACTTGTAATGTTTATATGTGCATAGCAATGAAAATATAACTTCACAATAAAAATATGACTTTTTTTGCTTTTGGCACTCCATATTCATTCAGCGTGTCGTTATTTTTTAGTATTTAATCAAATGTCTAACAATTTTTTTGAGACACCCTGTATGCCATCACCATCAACATGTGCCATCACCTGAACTCTTTGGATGATTGTCTCGCGGTGAGAGCAAGTAAATTGTCATTTGATTATGACATAATTTGATCTAAAATAACATTTCATCTAAAACGATTGCATTTCATCTTAAATGTTGTATTTGTATTTGATCTAAAAATTAATTATGGGATGATACGTTCCTCATTATCCTAACTAGATCGGCCACTAGAATGTTTATTTTGGTTTGAAGTGACAGTGCTGAGCTATTGTTGATCAGATGCTTGCTTGACATTGGCTTCATGTAGTGAGAGAATAGGATTTGATGCTTTTCTTCATTGTTGACGTGAATACTTTCAATCCATTTCTCAAGGTCTAAAACTGGCATTCTGTTGTTTGAATGGTTCGATGGATAGTCAATGGTTACTTTAATGATTGTATGGATCTCATTGGCTATTTCTTTGACATGTTGCATTGTCACTTTATCATTTTGTTCATCGGTTTCCTTCAGTATGGCCTTAGCTACCAAATTAATATCGTCAACACATTTTCTGTCAATGATATTGAGACATGTGATTAAATCAGTGCAGGAGATTTGTTAAAGTTCCGAAGACCTCCTCAGCCGAGTAGAAGGATGCAACAAAACCAACAATCTAAGCACTAGTTTTCCTGGAGCTATCATTAAACTCAAGCTATCATCAAAACTATTATCAACTCACAAAGACAAGTTATTCAATGCCGGGCATGCGATATTGAACTTTCTGGGTTTGTTTGGCTATTCATTCATTCTTTGACAAGGTTGTAATGCTAGATAGTAACATGAGATTAAATTGCATCCTATCAGAGCAATGTCAGTTTTTGAATCTTCTGACCTCCCTGCACAAAGGAAACTGTTCAAAGGAAGAGTGGAGGCTACTTTTAACAAGACAACCAAGCCATGTTTCCAATCTATCAGATTTCAAATTTGCCACTAGATTGTTCTTCAAAAGTAGCGATGTTTCTGATTTCAACTTAAATTGGTTAAAAGACTTAAACCAGCCAATTATACAAGATATTTCAAGATATTTGATACAGAACTTTTTGCATCCAAGTGCTATTAATTTGAATCAATAAGTATTTTAGTTTCAGGTCATCTTCAAGCTGGGTTGCAAAAGCACTTTACATAGAATAAATTATACATATGTTTGTTGATTACAGTTTGTGTGCCTTTTTGCAAATAATTCTGTCAATGCTAAATCAGTTAATTACGATACACGGAGTGTAAAGTATTAATTTTGGCTGAATGTCAGAAACTCGACTTTCCAGTGCTACGTAAGCAATTGTGTCACCCGCGGTTTGCCTCAGGTTTTCAACGTATGACGTCAATGACAATAAAGAACAAAAGAATTCTTAATCCTTGTTGTTCTTGCCTGTTGCTCTCATTCTGACAAGCACAGTTGAGTCTTTCATCATGAAACAAAAGCTGTTATCTGCTCGCTGTTGGAATGATGACCTTGGGTACTGGCCCCGGGGGCTACTTGACTTTAAATTGTACGGGGATGTACACTCCAAGAAATAACTTTTCACCAGGCTTTAGAATTTTTCCTGCAAAATGATAGCCGGCTTTGAAAAAATCGGCGAAAAGTATTCTAAAAAATTTAAAGAATTCATAGGAAAACAATGAAATAAAACTTTTGACAACCGACTTTACGAAAATTGCCTTCCTCCGATGCCCGGTGTTGAAGAAAGGGGCAAAAACGATACCCGGGAAGGAATGCACATCCTATCAGCAAAATATGCTAAGTACGCCACCTGGGGTACTGGCACAAATTCTTAGTTTCTCATACAAAAAAATACGCGTTATTTGCTTCAATGGAAAATTTCAATGAGATATCCCCTTTCCAAAATATTTCCATGCACGTATTTCTTTATAAGAAACTAAGAATTTGGGCGAGTACTGGGAGTTTCTTAAAATCATCAGATCTTGAGAACTCAAGACTTCCTTATGAGTTTCTTAAAGGTTCCATAACAATCTTCATGTTCATTTGCTGCACCTGTCTGAATTTTCAAAACAATGCCTTTTTAACAACTTACCAATGTTTAGGCAATCACTCAAGTACATTGCAAGTAATATGATACAGGAAACAAGTGAAATAAAGTAAAATATATTAAGGATTTCCTTAGTTAAAAATAACTAGTTTCTTAAGTTGTATTTTCCCAGTACTGGAGTTTCTTAGTTTTTTGGCGATCTGACAGCTGAGTTTCTTATAAGCAGTTTCTTAAAAAAAATATGTGTATCGTCTTCAAGCCGTTCGGCTTCTTGTTTTTCTTTCCTTTTGGAAGAGAACTATTGTCAATAATGTTCCACTTATTTTGAGCCATCGAATTCCTGTCTATGGGTGCAACAGAAATTGTGACTTGATGTCATTGTAACCAACGCCACATACCGATCAATCATCTCGTCTTGAGCCAATCGCACCTTGCTTGCGAAAATAATTTTCAAGGTCATCCTGGCAAAATCAAACACTTTATCACTTTCCTTTTGTAAGCAAATGCAGAATGGTAAAAGATCTATTCAGCAAATAAATGTGGGTAAAAACTCATAATTCTTGAAAAACTATAACCAAGTTAATGGTTCTAGTCATTCCGCATTTGGTTGACGCGGGCTTACGTGTTCAAGGTCTAGCCAGTTTCAGTTTGCATTGCACTGCTTTGTCTTATGATGCCTTACGAATCATTAATTGAAAGCATAGATTGATTGATCAGAAAATTACCAGTCTTGGCCAGATGGCTCTTCTTCTAGATGGCCAGATGGCTCTCCTTCCTGTCTTGGCCTCTTCTTTTCTAAATCACCGTTCTCAAAATAAAATTCAGACAATACATGGCACAAGTCCTTGGCCTAACTGTAAATGTAATGTCTTCGATTAGTTTTCTTTGTACATATTCTGCATAGAAAGATATATGTTTTTTCAAATTTAAATAAGTACATACACACATTTTTGGGAAGTTTGGGTTGATTCGAGCTTATCGAAAGTAAAGCATAGAGTAGAATTTCTTTTACTGTTCATCAACAAAACATAACAATAAACTATTTACAAATGTTGTGTGATCCCTTCCATTTTGCTCTATCAGTCTGACTGTACTGTAACTTTGAGCGATCGAACTGTCTGAACCAACTATCTGCTCGAACTGTGTTCTCGAACTGTCACTCAAAACGAGGGATATGCCCAGAGGCGTCACCAAGGGAGGCGTGACCAGCACATGGGAACCAAGGCGACACCCAAGCGGACGGTGACACCTCTAAACACACATAACAAAAAAGCCAAACAAGAACTCCTAGGCACAATATTTAACTACTTTTAATTCATATCTTTTGGCTTACTTTCTTGTTGATGAACCCTTTCAGATCTAGGTCCAAAGTTGTAACCTATCTCCATGTACTTTTTCACACCCAAGTCCTCCTAGTGTAACAATTTTAACAAAGACAAATATCTTGAGTGCACATAGCTCTGCAGGCTGGGTGAAAAGAGAGATAGCGTGTTGCTTTGTTGCAAAAAAATTTTGAAATTCTGATCAGTGTACTTGTCAGGTTAACACACCTTGTCAGGCTCTCCTTTGACGTGAAGTCAAATTAAGGTCATTATTGCCTTCTGCTTCTCCACCTGTATGGTGGCCGAGAGCCGCCATAGGCATTTCTCAAAAAGAAGACAATATTACTTTCCTATTTTAATTTCCAATCAATTTTTTTCAGAAAAAAACAAAAAATCTTTCAAAGTAAAGTAAAATGAAACCATTTCATTGAGAAAATGAACATGTTTTCCATTGTGAAATGAAATGAGTTACATCGAAATGAAATGATTTAAAATGAAATCAAAATCATTTGAAAAAAACTGAGCTGAAAATCAATTTGTTACCAGACAAGGACTGCTATAGCGCACAATCATTTGCAAGCTTTCAAACCAAGACGAGGCTGTTGCTTTCCCACAATAATTTACCTCACCTCACCCTGCGCTTCCCCGATTTGCTGATCAGAGATCATCAGCACACACTGACTCAGGACTAACTCAATATTCAAAATGTCTTGGAATGATTTTAGAAAGAAAGTAAAGGCAAAGAGAACAGGAAAGATGAAAATAGAGCCAATGGACTTGGAGAAAATATCCTGTAGTCAGGTAAGATGGTGGCACAGCGCTTAAGTGCCAAGGTATCAGGGAAGGTGCAGAAATATGTGAGGGTTGGAGCAAGATAATTTGTGCCTTACGCTTTTCCTGACATTCCGCCCTTCCTCAAATGTCAGGCCTGGTACAGGCATCGGCAATCATGGCTCTCCACTCCACCCTCCACGATCATGGCTCTCCACTCCACCCAGCAGTAAGTTGAATTATGGAAATGTTTTTTGGTAGTTGTTTGTTTGTTGCAAAGTTGTTCAGGCTGTTCGAAGTTGGTTTGGCTGTTCATGTTGTTCTTTTTCTTCCTCGGACATCTCAGATATCTTGTCCTGGGCATTTAGAATTGGTGCGAGACCTAACAGTTGAGACATTTCTACTCTGCTTCCCCTCTGGGTCCCACTCCTGCCAATACATTCATGTGTGCTTTAGAACAAAATTTCCCTACTAATTGCCCGTCTGAGTTTCAAGCGATACTTTATCATAGATATGCAGGTGATACCTATTGCATTTTTGAAGATACTAATCAAGTTGCAAGCTTTCTTGTGTCTTTAAATAGCCAGCATCCGAACATTAAATTTACACATGAAGTAGAGGAGAATAATTTAATGGCTTTTTAGATGTGTTGGTAATTCATGATGGTAATGGTTTTGCAATTAATTTGTATTCTAGGAATACATTTACAGGCCTACCGGCTGACCCGAAAAAATTTCATGAGCTAGATCATAGCTGGCTCTTATGGCAAGCAAAAGTCACTAAAATCAGATCAACCCAGTTTTCCTTAGAAAAACCCAGTTTTCCTATAGAAAACTCGGTTTTTCTGTAGGAAAACTTAATTTTTCTGGAAAAACCTGTTTTTCTGTTAGTTTTGCTGACAAAATTGTCGCCATTTCAGAAAAACCAGGTTTCAACCAGACCAAGCTACTCCAAGAATTTTTGAGAAAGCCGAGTTTCAAAGATTTGGGAAGACCGAGTTCCCCAGAAAAACAAGTTCGTCAGAGTTACCGAAATTGTTCAGAAAGTGCATGTTCATCGGAATAACTCGGTTTTTTAGAATAACCCGGTTTTTCCAAAAAGCCCGGTTTTTCTAAAAAACCCGGTTTTAAATTCATTGTATGATTGGTGACAACTTCCTGGATTTCTTCATTACCACATGCTATCAATATCAAGAAAGCAGTAAAAACGTAGCTATGGATTCAACTTCGAGCAGTGAAATGGATTTTAATAGCCTTTTATCTGATGCCATGTCTAACGTTGACATGCTCAGACAGATGCAATTTCAGTGCAAAAACCGTTGCGGTCATAAAAAAGGTTCCCACGGTCTTCAAGCAAAAGTTGTGAAACGGAAGCTTTATCATCTCCCTGAAGCATCTCCTGTCCCCACTATTGGCATAAAACAAGGTCGTGTGAAACAACATATGGACCCCGGCGGGTGCAGTTCTGTGTCAAAAGTGACACCACCCGTGTCCATAAAATCACTGAGAAAGGGTATAAAACTAGCAAAAAGCTAGGACCTAGGATTTAGAAAAAAGGGTATGTTTTGCAAAGGTAGTCAGTGAATTTAAGAAATAGGGGTAAATTTTTCTATTTCACTGATCACAAAAATGCAATATGATAAAATCACAAAGAGTGTATAATGTAAAATAATCTACAAACAAGAGAGACAAAGAAATGTACAGTACCTCGGTGCTGGTTTCGATTGGTCCAATATGCTATGGAATTCTCTTTCAAATTTGGCTTCAATTTCTTCTGCTGACCATGTTGAGTCTAACTTAAATGCAGACTTGACTTGTCCATTCAAGAATAGGGGTGCTCTTTTTGCACCACGAGGAGCACTTGTTACACCCACGTCAACCAAATATATGTCTTTGCAGCACAGCTTCTGTGCGGGCACATCAGATTTTCCCGTCTGTGGGTGTGACTGATTTGTTGTTGGCTGGTTTCTATTAAACTGGTAGGGACCTGACCTACTTGCAGCACCACTACCACCACCACGTCGTCCTCGACCAGTGTTTCGTGCGTTGCTGCTTGGTCGGTAATTCCTTGCTGTTGTAAAATTACTTCTTTGGCCAACACCAACTGCATTATTTCTTTGGAAAAGTGCGCTCCTTTCATCCGCCACGGTGTGATTAGGCCTAGGCCTAGTCCAATTTCTAGCACCAAAACCAGAGCTTGTACTTGGCAGATTAGCTTCTGGTGAAAAAATGCCTACTGCACCACTGTTAAGCCCCCTTTCTACCTCTGATCTCACATGCCTTCCAGAATTAGCCATCTTGAAAATAAGTACCTTCCGCAACCACACGTGGAAAGAATGAAAACAAATGGCGGGAAAATGATAACCAACAACCTCGTTTTCACGATTACTTTGTTCTGTTTTCCGGGTTTCACATACCGGCAGACCGTGAGAAATTTTTCAAGCAACGTGAGAAATTTTTTGCAGAGCGTGGGAAATATTTCCACGAGGTTGCAACAAAAATATGCGCTTGCAATAAAAATCTGTGCTTGCAATAAAAATATGGACTTGCAATAAAAATATGCGCTGGTAATACAAATATGAGTTTGCAATACAAATATGTGCATGCAATAAAAATATAGGCTTGCAATGGAAATATGGGGTTGCAACGAAAATATATAGGAGCAACGTAAATATAATTCTGATAAGCAATGAAAATTGAACACTTGTAATGTTTATATGTGCATAGCAATGAAAATATAACTTCACAATAAAAATATGACTTTTTTTGCTTTTGGCACTCCATATTCATTCAGCGTGTCGTTATTTTTTAGTATTTAATCAAATGTCTAACAATTTTTTTGAGACACCCTGTATGCCATCACCATCAACATGTGCCATCACCTGAACTCTTTGGATGATTGTCTCGCGGTGAAAGCAAGTAGATTGTCATTTGATTATGACATAATTTGATCTAAAATAACATTTCATCTAAAACGATTGCATTTCATCTTAAATGTTGTATTTGTATTTGATCTAAAAATTAATTATGGGATGATACGTTCCTCATTATCCTAACTAGATCGGCCACTAGAATGTTTATTTTGGTTTGAAGTGACAGTGCTGAGCTATTGTTGATCAGATGCTTGCTTGACATTGGCTTCATGTAGTGAGAGAATAGGATTTGATGCTTTTCTTCATTGTTGACGTGAATACTTTCAATCCATTTCTCAAGGTCCAAAACTGGCATTCTGTTGTTTGAATGGTTCGATGGATAGTCAATGGTTACTTTAATGATTGTATGGATCTCATTGGCTATTTCTTTGACATGTTGCATTGTCACCTTATCATTTTGTTCATCGGTTTCCTTCAGTATGGCCTTAGCTACCAAATTAATATCATCAACACATTTTCTGTCAATGATACTGAGACATGTGATTAAATCAGTGCAGGAGATTTGTTAAAGTTCCGAAGACCTCCTCAGCCGAGTAGAAGGATGCAACAAAACCAACGATCTAAGCACTAGTTTTCCTGGAGCTATCATTAAACTCAAGCTATCATCAAAACTATTATCAACTCACAAAGACAAGTTATTCAATGCCGGGCATGCGATATTGAACTTTCCGGGTTTGTTTGGCTATTCATTCATTCTTTGACAAGGTTGTAATGCTAGATAGTAACATGAGATTAAATTGCATCCTATCAGAGCAATGTCAGTTTTTGAATCTTCTGACCTCCCTGCACAAAGGAAACTGTTCAAAGGAAGAGTGGAGGCTACTTTTAACAAGACAACCAAGCCATGTTTCCAATCTATCAGATTTCAAATTTGCCACTAGATTGTTCTTCAAAAGTAGCGATGTTTCTGATTTCAACTTAAATTGGTTAAAAGACTTAAAGTGCATGTGAACTCAAATTTTCGGCCTCACTTAATAGTAATGAAATCAAAGATTATTTCATGCTGATCATTTTGGTATATAACATTGTTGAAAATAACACCCTTAATTTGGGTTACAACGGTCCGTAACTGTGGGTATTCTGGGAATCCACTGCGAATTCTTTCGCGCGCTTTTTCAGGTTCGTGACGTCATACTCATGATCATGGTGCGATTCGTGCAGACATTCTGATCGGTCCTCAAAGATGGCGACCTCGTCCACGGTGAAGTGAATGTGACAAGAAGAAACGTGGCGGCAAATACTGTGTAGTTCAAATGGATGGTCCAAACTATAATGGTTACAAATATGGACAATATAAGGAAGGAATCCACTAATTTCCAAATTAAGCCAAGGATGGCAAAAGACATCGGATGTGAGTACGCTTCGTGCAGAGACAGAGATATCGACGGGCCTAACCGGCAAGCAGCTTGGAGCAGCTTCGTCTGTTTTGTGTTCCTTCCAGTTTGAGGAATTATCCTTCAGAAAAAATAAAGCGGTTTCACAGTTGCTAAAATGCGAAGAAAACGACAGCCAGATGTTATTCCCACCATAAATGTTTCAGCCATGGAAGACGACAACAATACGAAATCGAATTCACGTCGAAAATACGAAATGTAAGGAGAATACTTTCTAGGCCAAACCGTCCTGTGTACTGTTTTCCGAAATTTTAAGTTTCAGTTTCATGATCTACGATTTCACAACATGTGATTCAAATCATAAGAACACTAGGTCTACTGGGGTAAAATGGGTAGGCTGGAAGAGAAAAGGGGTAGCTAGTGTCGATTAGCCCCAGAACTGATAAATCAACATTCACTGAGTCTAGTAGGAGGCGGTTCTAGTAGGAGGAAACACTGACCAACGATTTTGGCAAGTCTTATCCTATTTTTCACACTGCTCATTTTACCCCAAGTTTACACATTTTACCCCTGTAGATCCTACACAATATTATGGAAGAAAGTGTTGAAAACAAAGTTACAAGCAGGGTAGCATCATTCAGGATGAACTGAAAAGAACATATACAGACAATGCTACATTTATGTTTTATGAGAAACTGAGATCTGGGCCAGTACGGAGTTTCTTAAATGCTAGGACACTTTTGCACTTTTGCTATTATTTTCTTACATTTTTAATGCCAGAAGTGTGGAGTTAATTTAGTTTTGTGAGAAAGACTCCAAAATCACCTGGTATAACTCAATTTGCATTCAAAACAATGTCAAAACAGTTGTACAGTTTCAAGTTAGTCAAGTTGTAAAGTTGCTATTACTGTACAGTTTCAAGGCACTCTTTGAATGATAAAGGAAAATTAAAGCTGTGAATTACAAAAGTTTCTCAGTTTTTTTATTCACGTAGGGTATATAGTTTTTATTTTGCCAAATATAGAACTTATGGTTTAAAAGTTGTCTCTTATCTTATAAAAGATTAGCATAATCATTAGACAGCACCCTTGGTTTTAACAACTTTGAATAACTAGTTATAGCTTATATTCATGGATACTAATGAGGCAGGTTTCTGGGATTTTAAAATCTTTGTGGGAGATACTCCATCAAAATGCAGAGCATTTAAACACAGAGATCAGGCTGAGGAAGATAGGAGGCAATCAACATCATCATACATTACATCATAAGTTCAATATGAAGCAAGCCTCTCTCTTGGCAAAACCCAAGTTTACTGTTCTACTATTGCCTTTGACGTGCCATGGCATATCCATCTAGTTTGTCATCTGGGAAAATTGTGCAAATATTGTGGTAGATAGAAGCAGGTAACGGTCTACTATTATCCCAATGGAGGGAACCAAATATCCTTCTTGTCACCCATCTGTCAGCTACTATTCTCGAATATCTGAAGAAGAATTCAATATAAATTAGTCAAATGAGTTCCAAAAACTTAACCTTGCAAGCAAATTTTGTCATTTATGCACAATTTTTACATGAAATGTGCGGACAGTTCTTCAAAATCATCACCTTTTGAGTACTAAGACTGCCTGTACCCTCCCATCATGAACATTTCAAAGCAATGTTTTTGAAGCCTGTTCAATGACTGAAACCACTTAAGTATCTGAGTAATATGATACAGGAAACAAGTGGAAATTAGGCTAAAGTTGTTGGATTTCCTTTGTCAAAATAAATAGTAGCTTAAGTTATATTTTCAAGTGCTAGAGCTTCTGAATATGTTGGTGATCTGGCAGTTTAGTGGCTTGATGTAGTTTAATAGTTAAGCTAAATATTATTTGAGTATATCTTAACGCTGAAACCTTCAAAATCAGATTTTTGTGAGTTTTGATCTTGTGACAGAAGTATGTATAATTTTAGCTGTATGAATGCACAAACTTGGTTTGGGACGTATATATCTCATACTTTGATGACTGAAACAAACATGATAATTCAGCTTGACATATTTGAACAAACAATTGACTGCCTGTAACATAGCCTTTCTTGAATATTTGTAACACACCACTGTGACCAGTGCAATCACACAGCTTGTTTATCTGTTGTAAAGTAGTATCTTTGACATACTCATTCTTGGTTTAGACCAGCTCTTTGTTTTTAGGAACTTCCTTTTCTTTTTCAACATTGGCCGACCAACTCAAGAACTGCTTCGTTGGGGACAGCCTTGGGTGGTTCCAGTTAATATCCGTACCCCCCCCCCCATGGAAGAGAAAGTCCGGAGGCATGCAAAAATCCCCAAAAATCCAGGGGCATGCAGCTACTGAGATGCAAAAATCCTGGGGTAGTGACAAAAATTAGGGTAAATCCAGACCTTCAAGTTGCTGGCTAACTCTTCCATAGGGGCAACGTAGGGGTAAATTGTCTGTAAAATTGAAAAATCTGGACATTCCCGTACTTTTAGAAGCAAAATCTGGATCTTTCCAGCACATTTTAACATGAAAAATCCAGTGCCTTTGATCTGATGAGTTGCTCTTCCATAGGGGGGGGGGGGGTACGGATATTATGTGGAGCCACCCCTTGCAGTCACCAAAAATTGTGATGCATTTTATATTTTACTTCCTCTGCTACACCTTTGAAAACAAGTTTCCCATTTGCCTCATGATGCCTCATGTACCTCTTGCCAACATCTATGTTCCAAAGCACCAACCAATCAAAAAGTATCTGTCAGAACTTTCACAGATAAAGGAAAATATAAATGTTATACGTAAAACAAAGTACTCGAGCCTAACGTCAAGGGAAACAGCCACCAATTTGGTCTTTCGTGCTGCTCTTTTTTCTTTCACTGAGTCGAGACCAGGCACTAAGGTACCTTCAGAGTAACTAAATAAACTGTGAAAAACCAGATAAAACTGGTCAGAAAACATACCACTCGGTAACAGGAACCGTATTTCGTATCTTTCTTCAAGAGTTGCTACCAGCAGATGGATTCTCGTCAGCTTCGTTTAGGCCCATCATCGACTTCGGGAAGGCAAGGGGACATTCATCGCTCTCCATAACCGTTCTACTCGAGTTGTTGGACAAGGATTCCTCACTCACCGACATAATAATTGCGTTTGATTTTCAAGAAAGTTTAAGTAACGTTAGTTGCTGTCTTCCTTGTCTGCGTGAATTGCCCCATGATCTGTTTCTGGTCACTGTTCACATCGGACTCTTCTCTGTTTGCAGTGGTCATGAGTATGACGTCACAGAAAACAAAATGGCGAATGGCGCTGTTCGCACTGAGTTGGTGTCTTTAATAGCGAATTTCCCTTGCCCAAATCGAGAAAAATGACTTGAAAACAACGTAAAATGGTAAAGCAAAGGCAAAATTTTACAGCAAAGGCTAAAAATAAATTTCGAAAATTTGGGTTCACATGCACTTTAAACCAGCCAATTATACAAGATATTTCAAGATATTTGATACAGAACTTTTTGCATCCAAGTGCTATTAATTTGAATCAATAAGTATTTTAGTTTCAGGTCATCTTCAAGCTGGGTTGCAAAAGCACTTTACATAGAATGAATTATACATATGTTTGTTGATTACAGTTTGTGTGCCTTTTTGCAAATAATTCTGTCAATGCTAAATCAGTTAATTACGATACACGGAGTGTAAAGTATTAATTTTGGCTGAATGTCAGAAACTCGACTTTCCAGTGCTACGTAAGCAATTGTGTCACCCGCGGTTTGCCTCAGGTTTTCAACGTATGACGTCAATGACAATAAAGAACAAAAGAATTCTTAATCCTTGTTGTTCTTGCCTGTTGCTCTCATTCTGACAAGCACAGTTGAGTCTTTCATCATGAAACAAAAGCTGTTATCTGCTCGCTGTTGAAATGATGACCTTGGGTACTGGCCCCGGGGGCTACTTGACTTTAAATTGTACGGGGATGTACACTCCAAGAAATAACTTTTCACCAGGCTTTAGAATTTTTCCTGCAAAATGATAGCCGGCTTTGAAAAAATCGGCAAAAAGTATTCTCAAAAATTTAAAGAATTCATAGGAAAACAATGAAATAAAACTTTTGACAACCGACTTTACGAAAATTGCCTTCCTCCGATGCCCGGTGTTGAAGAAAGGGGCAAAAACGATACCCGGGAAGGAATGCACATCCTATCAGCAAAATATGCTAAGTACGCCACCTGGGGTACTGGCACAAATTCTTAGTTTCTCATACAAAAAAATACGCGTTATTTGCTTCAATGGAAAATTTCAATGAGATATCCCCTTTCCAAAATATTTCCATGCACGTATTTCTTTATAAGAAACTAAGAATTTGGGCGAGTACTGGGAGTTTCTTAAAATCATCAGATCTTGAGAACTCAAGACTTCCTTGCGAGTTTCTTAAAGGTTCCATAACAATCTTCATGTTCATTTGCTGCACCTGTCTGAATTTTCAAAACAATGCTTTTTTAACAACTTACCAATGTTTAGGCAATCACTCAAGTACATTGCAAGTAATATGATACAGGAAACAAGTGAAATAAAGTAAAATATATTAAGGATTTCCTTAGTTAAAAATAACTAGTTTCTTAAGTTATATTTTCCCAGTACTGGAGTTTCTTAGTTTTTTGGCAATCTGACAGCTGAGTTTCTTATAAGCAGTTTCTTAAAAAAAACATGTGTATCGTCTTCAAGCCGTTCGGCTTCTTGTTTTTCTTTCCTTTTGGAAGAGAACTATTGTCAATAATGTTCCACTTATTTTGAGCCATCAAATTCCTGTCTATGGGTGCAACAGAAATTGTGACTTGATGTCATTGTAACCAACGCCACATACCGATCAATCATCTCGTCTTGAGCCAATCGCACCTTGCTTGCGAAAATAATTTTCAAGGTCATCCTGGCAAAATCAAACACTTTGTCACTTTCCTTTTGTAAGCAAATGCAGAATGGTAAAAGATCTATTCAGCAAATAAATGTGGGTAAAAACTCATAATTCTTGAAAAACTATAACCAAGTTAATGGTTCTAGTCATTCCGCATTTGGTTGACGCGGGCTTACGTGTTCAAGGTCTAGCCAGGTTCAGTTTGCGTTGCACTGCTTTGTCTTATGATGCCTTACGAATCATTAATTGAAAGCATAGATTGATTGATCAGAAAATTACCAGTCTTGGCCAGATGGCTCTTCTTCTAGATGGCCAGATGGCTCTCCTTCCTGTCTTGGCCTCTTCTTTTCTAAATCACCGTTCTCAAAATAAAATTCAGACAATACATGGCACAAGTCCTTGGCCTAACTGTAAATGTAATGTCTTCGATTAGTTTTCTTTGTACATATTCTGCATAGAAAGATATATGTTTTTTCAAATTTAAATAAGTACATACACACATTTTTGGGAAGTTTGGGTTGATTCGAGCTTATCGAAAGTAAAGCATAGAGTAGAATTTCTTTTACTGTTCATCAACAAAACATAACAATCAACTATTTACAAATGTTGTGTGATCCCTTCCATTTTGCTCTATCAGTCTGACTGTACTGTAACTTTGAGCGATCGAACTGTCTGAACCAACTATCTGCTCGAACTGTGTTCTCGAACTGTCACTCAAAACGAGGGATATGCCCAGAGGCGTCACCAAGGGAGGCGTGACCAGCACATGGGAACCAAGGCGACACCCAAGCGGACGGTGACACCTCTAAACACACATAACAAAAAAGCCAAACAAGAACTCCTAGGCACAATATTTAACTACTTTTAATTCATATCTTTTGGCTTACTTTCTTGTTGATGAACCCTTTCAGATCTAGGTCCAAAGTTGTAACCTATCTCCATGTACTTTTTCACACCCAAGTCCTCCTAGTGTAACAATTTTAACAAAGACAAATATCTTGAGTGCACATAGCTCTGCAGGCTGGGTGAAAAGAGAGATAGCGTGTTGTTTTGTTGCAAAAAAATTTTGAAATTCTGATCAGTGTACTTGTCAGGTTAACACACCTTGTCAGGCTCTCCTTTGACGTGAAGTCAAATTAAGGTCATTATTGCCTTCTGCTTCTCCACCTGTATGGTGGCCGAGAGCCGCCATAGGCATTTCTCAAAAAGAAGACAATATTACTTTCCTATTTTAATTTCCAATCAATTTTTTTCAGAAAAAAAACAAAAAATCTTTCAAAGTAAAGTAAAATGAAACCATTTCATTGAGAAAATGAACATGTTTTCCATTGTGAAATGAAATGAGTTACATCGAAATGAAATGATTTAAAATGAAATCAAAATCATTTGAAAAAAACTGAGCTGAAAATCAATTTGTTACCAGACAAGGACTGATATAGCGCACAATCATTTGCAAGCTTTCAAACCAAGACGAGGCTGTTGCTTTCCCACAATAATTTACCTCACCTCACCCTGCGCTTCCCCGATTTGCTGATCAGAGATCATCAGCACACACTGACTCAGGACTAACTCAATATTCAAAATGTCTTGGAATGATTTTAGAAAGAAAGTAAAGGCAAAGAGAACAGGAAAGATGAAAATAGAGCCAATGGACTTGGAGAAAATATCCTGTAGTCAGGTAAGATGGTGGCACAGCGCTTAAGTGCCAAGGTATCAGGGAAGGTGCAGAAATATGTGAGGGTTGGAGCAAGATAATTTGTGCCTTACGCTTTTCCTGACATTCCACCCTTCCTCAAATGTCAGGCCTGGTACAGGCATCGGCAATCATGGCTCTCCACTCCACCCTCCACGATCATGGCTCTCCACTCCACCCAGCAGTAAGTTGAATTATGGAAATGTTTTTTGGTAGTTGTTTGTTTGTTGCAAAGTTGTTCAGGCTGTTCGAAGTTGGTTTGGCTGTTCATGTTGTTCTTTTTCTTCCTCGGACATCTCAAATATCTTGTCCTGGGCATTTAGAATTGGTGCGAGACCTAACAGTTGAGACATTTCTACTCTGCTTCCCCTCTGGGTCCCACTCTTGCCAATACATTCATGTGTGCTTTAGAACAAAATTTCCCTACTAATTGCCCGTCTGAGTTTCAAGCGATACTTTATCATAGATATGCAGGTGATACCTATTGCATTTTTGAAGATACTAATCAAGTTGCAAGCTTTCTTGTGTCTTTAAATAGCCAGCATCCGAACATTAAATTTACACATGAAGTAGAGGAGAATAATTTAATGGCTTTTTAGATGTGTTGGTAATTCATGATGGTAATGGTTTTGCAATTAATTTGTATTCTAGGAATACATTTACAGGCCTACCGGCTGACCCGAAAAAATTTCATGAGCTAGATCATAGCTGGCTCTTATGGCAAGCAAAAGTCACTAAAATCAGATCAACCCAGTTTTCCTCAGAAAAACCCAGTTTTCCTATAGAAAACTCGGTTTTTCTGTAGGAAAACTTAATTTTTCTGGAAAAACCTGTTTTTCTGTTAGTTTTGCTGACAAAATTGTCGCCATTTCAGAAAAACCAGGTTTCAACCAGACCAAGCTACTCCAAGGATTTTTGAGAAAGCCGAGTTTCAAAGATTTGGGAAGACCGAGTTCCCCAGAAAAACAAGTTCGTCAGAGTTACCGAAATTGTTCAGAAAGTGCATGTTCATCGGAATAACTCGGTTTTTTAGAATAACCCGGTTTTTCCAAAAAGCCCGGTTTTTCTAAAAAACCCGGTTTTAAATTCATTGTATGATTGGTGACAACTTCCTGGATTTCTTCATTACCACATGCTATCAATATCAAGAAAGCAGTAAAAACGTAGCTATGGATTCAACTTCGAGCAGTGAAATGGATTTTAATAGCCTTTTATCTGATGCCATGTCTAACGTTGACATGCTCAGACAGATGCAATTTCAGTGCAAAAACCGTTGCGGTCATAAAAAAGGTTCCCACGGTCTTCAAGCAAAAGTTGTGAAACGGAAGCTTTATCATCTCCCTGAAGCATCTCCTGTCCCCACTATTGGCATAAAACAAGGTCGTGTGAAACAACATATGGACCCCGGCGGGTGCAGTTCTGTGTCAAAAGTGACACCACCCGTGTCCATAAAATCACTGAGAAAGGGTATAAAACTAGCGAAAAGCTAGGACCTAGGATTTAGAAAAAAGGGTATGTTTTGCAAAGGTAGTCAGTGAATTTAAGAAATAGGGGTAAATTTTTCTATTTCACTGATCACAAAAATGCAATATGATAAAATCACAAAGAGTGTATAATGTAAAATAATGTATCAAACAGTTTGTCTTTAAGCAAGGTCAAAATGGTCTTGATTGTAGCATGAGAACTGATTGTCTGTGCAGCAAATGTCAAATGACAGTGACAGTTGTGTGTCCAGAGGTTGTACAGTGAGTGGCCTACATTCTTCAAGGCATTGCATGTTAAAAGCAGAAGGTTGTCTAGTTTTGTGTATCATCAGTCATCTTTAGTGGGTAATGTTCAGTTTGAATTCATATTTTGAAAGTCATCAGCTGCATGGAAAGAAAATTGAAGTCAATCAAACTGGGGATGAAATGAAAGATCTTTCTTTTTTGGATATTTTCTTTCTTTCTTTTAATGTCAACCTTTTTGCAGCCAAAGAACAAAACCAACTGCTTTCTTTGTTTGTAAGTAGGGTAGGCCTTGCAAACTCATCTTCCTTTGAATCTTCTACCATATCTAAATGCTTTTATCGTCCCTCATTTGTCAATTTGAACTCAACATGCAACAATGCGCTCTGTAAAAATATAAGGCAAAGAGCTGAGACCTCCTTACTTTCATTCACAACACTTGTCTCTTCTTTGTCCGCTAAAGTTAATCTTCATTCTTGCATTGTATCTCTGTTCTGTGTTGCAGGTTATGTTCGGTTGTGTTGATATCTCATTTCTGTAGGCTGTGGCCGCCATTTATGATCTCGAGTCCAATCATGAAATCATGATGTCCAATCCAAAAATGGAATGGAGGCTGGGTCTCGTTTGCATTCAGTATTTCATTCATTCGGCATCGGCATTCGATCATTCGGGTTGTTTTTCTTCCGTCTTATTTGTTTTCATACTTATGCATTCTTTTGCCTTGGGTCCTTCTGCGGCATCTTTCTAGGATTACTCAGATTCTGCATTCCGTGTTCATATGGTGTACACGTAAAGCAAGATGCATCTTTAGTACCTCGTAAAATACGTCTTCTGACAACCCACCATTGTCCTCTTAGGAAATTTATCTTTCCAGTAGTACCGACAATGTATTGCAATAACTCTCTAGCCAGGGCCGTCGCGATAGGGGGGTGTAGGGGGTGTGACACCTCCCCTGGAAAAGTGAGTTGTCGGCAAATCAAGCTTGAGGCCCCGGGGGGGGCACTTGGTCCTAATATGTACGGGTGTGTGCCTTTGAGGTGCTGTGATCCCAGGGGGGCACTCTATAAAATTTAAGATAGGGATGCTCATTTGGGCAGATTTTCAATCTACCCAAAAAAATGACAGGCCCAAAATTTTCAAACCCAAAAAAATGACGGAATTATTCTCGAGCCCCCATAGCTATCCTTTTTGTACAACAAGTTAAATTGAGAAAATTGGACCTTATCATTCTGCACAAGATAGTAAAACTAATATTGAATTTGGAGACCATCACAGCAACTCTTATGATTTGTCTAAATCTTCATATGTTAGTTAATAACCAACTATTCTTTCTAAAAACTATATCAATGAATTGACACAAAGAGTAGGTAAACTTCTGATTCAGCATAATTGGGAAGAAAGAATTATTCAACAACCTATAGCACTTCCATTAATTGATTGAGATCATAATTTTCTAAATACAAAAAACAGTAACCCAAAAAAATGACGCAAATCTTCAATTAACCCAAAAAAGTGACGGCAGTTTTTCCAACCCCACAAAAATGACGCCAAGTTAGCGAAACCCAAAAAAATGACATTTTTGTAAATTTCAAACACAAAAAAATGACACGAGCATCCCTATCAAAATTATCACAAGTGCCCCCCCTGGGGCTGTGATTTTTACCCTGTCTGGGAGCATTTTCCTCAATTTAAATACCCCCGTCTGGGAGCAAATGGCAAAAACTCACACCCTGTCTGGGAGCAAAGGATCAAGAAAATACACTGTAGTCCTGTCTGGGAGCAAAAATTTGAAAAGAGTATACCCTTTTGGGAGCATTTTTCCAGAAAACGATACCCGGCTTGGGAGCAAGAATGGTGAAAACTATACCCTGTCCAGCGGCACATACCCGGTACCAAAAACATCGAAGTGAACCTCCCCCCGGACTTGAGGCATAGCATTATCGGCAAATTTCTGTCCAAAAGTGAAAAGCCCCAATTCAGCTATTGTATTCTTTTGAGTATTGACGCTAAAGAGCCGACGCATTATTGTCGCTTGGGAGCCGACACATTAGTCACTAACGTGTCGGCGCTAAAGCCGACACATTAGTCACTAATGTGTCGGCATTAGTATTGACGCTAAAGAGCCGACGCATTATTGTCGCTTAAGAGCCGACACATTAGTCACGTATTGCTCAAAAAATGTATAAACTAGATACTGTCATTTTGGAGGCTTATCGTTTTGATGCCAGTCATCGTAAAAGATTTCGTGTTCGAAAGAGACAAGTTTTCTCTCTGTGTTTATCTACCGCTCGCTGTTTTACCGTATAACTCAGAACAGTTGGCAGCCTTGTGCTTTGTGCTCGTGCGGTTTATGGTCAAAAAGGATGTTGAACAAGGATTGTTGAGGCGTAAAGAGGGGAAAGTGCCAAAATTGCGATATATGTGAAAGGTTTCTGGCAGAGAAGGGCACATTTATGTGTGCTTACTGTGGATGTCCCCCTGCAAAACATGAGACTGAAGAGGCCAATGTTGATGAACAGTCAAAGCTGCAACTAAGACCGGGAACAGGAGCTTCAAGCAACGAAAGTATGAGTTGATTCAAGTCATAAATTATTGAGTGCCTAAGTGCACTTTTGTTCATAATTACCGACCAAAATCCGACACCCCTCCAACCAGGTATCATGTATCCCCAAGAACTTTTATTCTCCCTCAGCTAACAGAAGTAACAATTTCTGAATCTCTCAAAGTTACAGTTACCAATTTTTGCGCATGCACACATAGTTTCTGCCATGCCCTTTCAGTTCCTGTTAGAATTCATAAATACGCTGAATGGTTTATATTTGTTATGCCATTTGCTTGGTAACAACTAAATTCTGCAATTTATTGAAAGGGTAAATTTTTTCTTCTAGTGATCATTGCAAATACAGTTATCGTACGTGAGGCAACTGGCTGTCCTACTCATGGTAACATCGACAATGACGTAAATGTAGTGAAAGGTAAATCTTGCTATTTAGGGGAGTCTTCGTCTTCCAGTATTAATCGTAGTAGTGACATGAAGTACTACACGGAAACCCTTGCCAAAATTCACGAGGCCAAGCTTGTACCAAAAAATGTTTTGGAGCTAAAACTGGGAAGTAGTGGAAAGATACAAGTCATATGCAAAGCATGCTCAAAAGGCAAGAAAGAGAGGTTAATTGAGCAGGAGGCCAAAAAGACCAGCGAAGAAAGTAAAGAAACGTCTGAGTTGCGATTTAAGGAAGCGGAGAAAAGGTTCCCTGGAGGATTTGAATTACTTAGAGTTGGTGCTTTGAATGGAAAATGCCGTTGCAAGAGTTGCAATCAGCTTATAACTTTGATGCCAGAGCGTGGATGTTACATCAGCAACGTCGAAGCACACAAGAAGTCCTGTGGCACAACAACAAAACGAAAACAGAGCAGTATAGAGAGCTTTGTTCTACCTTCCAAAAAGCCAAAGACTCAATGACTAGCGACAGAGAAAAATGCCAAGCCATGCTTAGGATTTCACCGCAAAGTTATTTCAATTAATGACAAAGAATATCAGCTGAATAAAATCACTGAAACTTATAATGAAGGGAGCAATGCATGTCAAATATCTTGGTATTCGGTCCCAAGATTCATCGGTGATGTTGACGGTAATAAAGTAAAAGGGACGATCAGAAGTGCAAAGTGTGCAATGATCTTATATGATTCCGAGAAAACAATATGTTCTTTCTGCGAAGATCTTCCTAAAAATCAATCTTTTGTTAAGAGGATACAGAGGGCAAATGAAGCATCCCAAGAAAATGACGTGAAATCCTTACCTGGAAGAAACAACGGATTTCTTAGTGATAAAATCAGGCTTCAAAAGCTTGCAAAGTATCGAAAAGTTTGTGAAAGTCAACGACTGAAAATGTACAACCTATGTAAAACAATTGCAAGGCTTCGATCTTCAAGAAAAACTCTTCTTGACAGAATTGGTGAAAACGCAAATCGTGGAGACGTCTCAGCGATCATTAATGATTTGAATTCGGCATATGAAAAAGGCCTCCTCTCTGGAAAATCAAAAGTACTGCAATTCATCAGCAATATTGTTAAACATTTTCAAAGAAAGTCACCACGTTACAACAGCTTCACTAAACAAATCTATAGTTGCCTTCGAATTATTGGCGGACCCAGAGCAGCGCGATTTATGTCGAAAAATTTAGGTGGACCATCTGACGACACCCAGAGAAGAACTAAACGCAAGTTTCATTTCAACTACCATCCAGAGAAACTTTCTGATAGGGTGTTCCAGAACCTTGCTCGTATGTACGGAAATATCAAAAGGGCGAAGAAGATCGTTGGCAATGTCCTTGTCGAAACTGCCGAAGATGAAACTGTCATAATCGGAAAAGTAGAGTGGGATTCAAAAACTGACCAAGGATGGGGATGGTGTGGCAGAAATGGGGACAACCATGTTTGCCAGGAGGGTTTTGTGCATGTTGTAGGAGCTGATGATGATGCCTATCAGAACTTGACCGATGCCTTTAAGAACAATTGCGTTGCTGGGTATGCCAGAGCTATCTTGATCAACCCAATTCACAAAGATTTGCCTCCACTTGTTGCCCTGCTCCAAGCGGTTTGTAATAAGTTCGACCACCACTTCGTCCATAAGCAGTGGAGAGAAATACAAAGACTGTACGATCGTCATTTGTTGCATGTGCTCGGTCCTCTAGTTGGGCATGCATCCGACGGTGACTCAAGAAGAAGAAAGTTTCATTTGGCAAATTCATTCACGAGCGAAGGACTTCGGTATCAAATAGACAACGAGAACTTCACAATGAGTGCAGCGATGAAAAAGTCAGGTGATAAAGTGTATGTAAGCGGTCTATCTGATCAAGATTTCATTCATAATTCGAAGAAACTTGTGAACCATTTGATGCATCCATCCAGAATCATGTATCTTGGCAAGAACATCTGTCATGTGAATCATCTGCAGTTACTCATGGATCACGAAGAGATTGCAAGATTGGATCATGGCTTACAACAACCTGACATCGATCGTCGTGACAGAATGAATTGGGAGAGCGCTCAATGCCTGTTATTTCCCAAAGTGAGAGAGTGCTTGCAAAAGATTCAATCTGGAGCAGTGCAACCACAGGAAAACGTAATTGGTACCTTGGCCTATTTGAATATGGCATGGAGATACGTAGAGATTTTCTACTCCTTACAAGCCTCCTTGGAAGAGCGAGTGTCAAATGCCTCATATGTTTGCAATTTCCTAAGAATCTGGCGTCTATGGGTATTCAAAACCAAAGGATTAGCCCTTAAAGAGAATTTTCTTTCCAGAGAAACGTTCCAAGATGTCACCATATCATGCCATCACGTAGTTCTGTTCATGAAAGCTTACAGGGATTTTGCACCAAACTACCCGTTAGAGTTCCAGCGTCTTGGCAGCGATGTTTGCGAAGAGTTCTTTTCTGCCAATGGCTCTTTTGTAGTGAACAAGCACAATTATACAATCACGGACATGTTTTGTAATCTTAACAATATGCAGTTTCTCCAAGAGATGTTCGCTGATTCAGATGGTCCTGAAAACCCCAAAAGACATCGCAAAGGTGAAAATATCTGGAAGAAAGGCCACCAGCAGCCAGAAATTGCACCAGATCTTCGCTGTTTTCCATCAGATGCTTCCTTTTCAAGTGCATGGGAAAAAGGGTTAAAAGAGTGCCAAGATGACCTCCGTAAGATCGGCATCAAACCTGACGATGAACTGCAGAGTAGTTCCAAGAACAGCTGGTTTTTTTCACCACATCTAATCAATGCAACCAACGAGACGCAAATTATGGAATAAATGCGTGTTGACCACGACAATGTAGAAATAGCAACTGGAAATTCAGTTACTTCGGAATCAAGGAACCAAGAAGGAGCAGTAGAAAATGAAGCTGCTGTTTATGTGGAGCAATATTCAGAGCTTGCACTCCATCTTAGACAAGTTGCAGATGAAATCGACGAATGTCCAGATGACGAAGTTTCTGCTCTAAAGGAGCCTGACGTGCAATTAACTGTCCGTGTGCCAGACGTGGGAGAAGTTCATAAGTCGACCGTCTTTGCAATGCTAAATTCTTCACCCGAGGGTCTGTCGAAAGATCGATTAAGAAGAGTCAAGTCGAAACATGTAAATGTATCATCAGCTTCATCTGTAAGCCTTGCAATCAAAGTTGGACTGTTTGATGATGTTGCAGTGTATTTCAATAAACAGAAGATATTGAAACTGGGTCGTATAATGCGAATGAGGAACAAAACGAGAAACGTCGTCGAATTCAAGAAGCCAGTCTCATTGAACGCCAAGTCAACCCATCCAAATCTCCAGTTAACGATAAACTTTTACCACCAAGAGGGCAATGAATATACATACGATGGAGCAAAAACAATCTGCGATACAATTGGCTTTAATTCTATTGTCATGAAAGTAAAACTGACTTTAAGTGAAAACGGGAGATTCAGCTTAGATCGGAATGATATGCTGTCTTTGGAAGATTTTAGGAAGAATATGCTGAATAAGAAGGGAAAGAACACACAAAAAGAATCGAGGAGACAGGGGGCTACTGCTCAATCAACAATCAGTGCAGAGGGACGAGTTGTTGTGGTAACGGGAGGTGCAGAGAGCGACACTGGTGATGATCGCAGACGTTCGCAGAGAGCTAGAAGAATCGTGCTGTATGAAGCAGAGTAGCGGACGAGGATTAAAAGGTTTGCAGCAATTCATCATGACCGTCAGGTATTGAGGATTCTCGTTAAATTTTTTTGCCTCAAATGAAACATAGGAAGCCCATTAACAGTTTAATACTAAAAGATGTTAATTTTCTTTTCCTGTACTTATTTATAAGGTGCGTGGAATTTAACGTTATTTGCGAACTAAATATTTTCTCGAGTGAGATCGTGAAAAATTTGCATTAAGATAGTACACTGTTAGATGGCCTTCCTGTGGCGCAACGTCAAGAGAGAAGGTCCTAGTTGGGTACTTAGTATATTTTGCTGACGGGATGTGCACTCCTTCCCGGGTATCGCTTTCACCTCATGATCCTAATGCCAGATGTAAACAGAAGACAATTTCCTAAAGCGCGGTTTCAAAAGTGTTATTTCATTGCTTTCCAATCAATTTTTTACATTTTGAAGTACACTTTTCGCCGAGTTTTTTCTAAAGCCGGCTATCATTTCTAGGAAAGAATCCTCAAACTGACTAGAAAAACTATTTCTTGGAGTGCACACCCCCGTACGATTGAAATTCAAGTAGCTCCCACCCCCCCCCTCCTGGGAGAGTAGGTAAATGTGAAATTTTCGTTGACTGGAAACATGGTCACAAATGTTGGAAATGTCTCCTCTGAGGATTTACTAGCATTGTTTCCCTGTGATGGTACGTTTCTAGGAAAAGAGCGCCATTTAATTTCAGCTTTGGATTCCAAGTGCCAAAATGCTCGCAGCAGGCATGGATTTCATTTTAAAGACAGAGCACTGCTGTCAACGAATGGTAAGACACGTTCAAATGACTATGGATGGATTTTGTATCCACTAGAATCGGGAGCATTAGGTCTTTTGTTTTTACAGGGCGTATGATGCCTATGACCCACATCACACACATGACACATTAAATAATAGCTAGCTTAGGCCTAGAAGACCAGGCCTAATTTGGCATAGGTTTCTCAGTCTCCTCGCATTACCTGTGCTTGATTGAAGAAAACGATTAGACCAGATTGCTTGCTGTATAAGCCGCAAATGCTGTTGAAAGTTTGCTCAGTGGTTGATACATTCTTGGAATTCAAAAACAATATCCCCATACTTGCCAAGGTGGAAGGATCTCTGAAAGGTCGTCTGAGTTGTAGACCCAAGCCCTTGTAGACCCAAGTTGGCCCTGAAAAGTCGGGGTTTTTAAAGGAGGGTAGATAATGTTATGCTTGTGAGTTAAAAACTATTAAAATTCACGTTGGATGGCACAATGTATTTTCATACTTTAAGATTCATGCTTTCCAATGATCCACGTAGAATATCACAGAACATACAGCATAATTTAGTGTTCAAATACAGATAAAGTATCTTACACCCATTTCTAGATCAGACATCCTAAAACACTAATGAATCCAGGGTGTCGATCTACGAGTCTGCTAAATTACGTGCCAAGCGTGCCAAACGTGCCAACGTGCCTGCGTGCCAAGTTTCCTTACGTGCCAACGTGCCATGACATGTTACGTGCCAACGTGCCAAGGTGCCTACATGCCAAATGTTCTTACGTGCCAACGTGCCATTACATGTTACGTGCCAACGTGCCAACGTGCCTGCGTGCCAAATTTCCTTACGTGCCAATGTGCCATGACATGTTACGTGCCAACGTGCCATGACATGTTACGTGCCAACGTGCCTGCGTGCCAAATTTCCTTACGTGCCAACGTGCCATGACATGTTACGTGCCAACGTGCCAACGTGCCTACGTGCCAAATTTTCTTACGTGCCAACGTGCCATCGCATGTTACGTGCCAACGTGCCTACGTGCCTACATGCCTACGTGCCAAATTCTTTTTCGTGCATTATTGCTGTCACATGTTACGTGCCAAAATTTCTTACAAGTTTGCACTCCAATGTACCGATGTGCCAGCATGTCACTCTAAGATACGAGTCTGAGAACAACTTTTGGTTAAGGCAGAGCAATTTCAATGTGGGCCCCATAACTGAAGATGATTTAGGCATCTTGTGTCTAAAAATTTCCTTTTCTTTTTAAACCGACATTCAACGTTTGCTACGCTGTCAGGTTAATCACCCGAACAAAGATATTATCAACGAAGAGGAAGACTTCAACATGATAATCTATTTTCCAATCTTAGTTTCAATGTTCTGTCAATTTGCCCGATGCAACCAGGAAGACTGCAACTCTCCACTCAAAATGGAAATTGATATGCAAAGGAAGAGTGGCTTATGCCATGAAGTTAAAGTTTTTTGTCCAAATTGTAACTTTAGCCAATATTTTGATACATCTGTTCGACAGTCAAAGCTTACTAATGCCAAAAGTGGGAAGCCATTCTTTGATGTGAATTTGAGAACTGTTCTTGCCTTTCGAGAATTAGGGAAAGGATATGAAGCTATGGTGAACTTCAGTACAATAATGAACATGACAAAACCAATGACTTGCTCAAGCTACCAGAACTGCATTGATGAAATTCATAAAGCTTTTGAAGAAGAAAAAACATTGTCTCTAAAGAAGGTTGGCTTAATGGTATCATATACAACAACAAGTAAAGAAGCAAAAACTGCCAGTGAAGTATCACAATGTACAGTGTCCTTAGATGGCACATGGCAAACACGGGGATATTCATCAATTAATGGCAATGTCACTTGCATGTATGGAAATAAATGTTTAGATTACGAAGTCCTCTCTAAGCACTGCAGAGCTTGCTCAAAATGGGAAAAGACAAATAAGGACTCTGTAGAATGTATTGAATGGAAAAGTAGCCACAAGTGTCCAGCTAACCATAGCGGATCATCATCATCAATGGAGTCAGCTGGTGCCCTTAAGATTTTTAAGCGATCAGTTGAAAAACACAGCCTTCAATACTCAAAATATTTAGGAGATGGTGACAGCTCTTCATTTTCCATTGTTCAATCATCCTATCCATATGGGCCAGGTGTGAAAATCGAAAAGCTTGAGTGCATCGGTCACATTCAAAAGAGAATTGGAGGCAGGCTTCGAAAGCTGAAATCTGATTGGAAGGGGAAAAAGCTTGCAGATGGAAAAAGTATTTCAGGTGTGGGTAGACTGAGTGACAATGCTATAAACAAACTTCAAAACTACTTTGGAATTGCTATTAGAACAAATTTGGATTCTGTGTATGGAATGAAAAAGTGTATTCTTGCGTCTCTATTCCATAATTCCTCGATAGAAATTAATAAGCGTCACCAATTTTGTCCACGTACAGCGGACAGTTGGTGCAATTGGCAGAAAGAAAAGGCAGAAGGCAAAGAAGCAAAATTTCAGCCAAAGCTGAATATCCCAGAGATCATCTTTGACATGATTTTACCAATATACAAGGAGCTATCTGCAGATGAGCTGTTAAACAAATGCCTCCATGGCAAGACGCAGAATTCAAATGAATCGCTTCATGGATTGATTTGGCAACGGTGCCCAAAAATAACTTACAGTGCAAGAAAAATGGTTGAAATAGCAGCAGCAAGTGCTGCTTGTCATTTGAATGATGGCAGAGAGTGCATAAGAAATCTTTTGAACAGAATGGAACTAAATGTTGGAGCTCATGCAGATAGAGGTTTGCAGCGTAGTGCATTGAAGCGCAAACACCATAGTGAATTGCGTAACTCAGAAAGAGCCAAAAGAAGAAGAAAAGACTTGAGGAGCATCAAAAAGGGTTGGAATGATAAGATAAATGAGGTAGAAGGTGAATCATATGGTTCTGGCAAGTTTTAGGTATGACAGGCTTTGTTGCAATTACTGGAAATATAAAAAAACTGTGTAAAAACTGTTTTAAAACTTTGCGTTTTAACAGGTGCATCAGAAATGTGGACGTAAATATTTCTTAAACTGTTCAAGTTATAAACTTGCAACTTTTACACAATAAACTTCATTTCTGTTCCTTGTGTATGGACTAAAATGGGCTAAATAAGTGGTGTTTATGTTGCCTAATGATGATGAGGATTTTCTGCAAAATTTGCCAAAACGCATCAATTTTTGCAAATCCTTCAAGAATATTTCAAGAAGCATCTCAAAATTTATGTCTTTAGTACAAACACTAAAACAACTCTTATATAACAATTTTATCAAAACCCCCCCTGTTCCTTGCTTATAACTTCAGAGGAGAATTAGTCCAAAGTGTGTTATTTTTCTCAAATGTATTTGTTGCTATGGCAACAGCTAATTTGCATATTGAATATTATTAATCAAAATATTTCATAGAATCTCAATATTTATCATATCAATGCTTTCAGCATTAAATATATTAGGTATTCTAGAAGTTTGGAAAGTTATAGGTGTCCTACCTTAAGTTACACAAACTCTAACAAAAGTCAAGAAGAGTTCACAAGGAGTATGACAACTGCCCTCGATTTTGTATCTGAGGGATATGGCAACTTATAAACAAAAAAGACAGACTGCCACATTCCATGAACTAGGGAAACCAAGAAAGCAAACGATGGTAATAGGTGCAAGATGCACCCACCATTTCATCGCATACATTGAGACAGTTTGCTTCATACCTATCAGGGTATCCCCATGTTAGTCGCAAGGATACTCCCCAACACACGCCCAACAACCCCTATTGACGTGTGACGTCACATTGAATCCTTGAAGCTGTAAAGGCAGGTGGAGGTCATGTGATTTTTGCGCGCCCTTTTCCTGATTTCATCACGCCTACACATAAAAAAAAATTCATTTTTGTAAGATCTGATATTGAGCGTGTTTAGTAATAAAAACTGTGCAAAAATTAAAGATTTTGATGATTTGGAAGCAGAGAAACAAACGCTATGGATGCTAGCAGGTAAGCAGATTCTCGTCGATTTCACGAAAATCTCGTAGGCCTGGAATTGCAGCTCAACATTAATCTTTGAATTTCTTATCCATCTGCTGTGATATTCCAAAGATGTTTGATTTTATTTGGAAGAACAGTCTTCACAAACTTAGTTTTCTTTTGTTTGGGATAATTTGGAAATGAAATTACCCATTTTTAGGAAGTGTTCAATCGTAAGACTCCCTTTAGATTTTTCTTTCGTTTCGTAAGACGAAAATTCATGATTTTTATTCAGGGTTGTTTTCTCGAGAAGTGACGAACTATCCTATACCATGCAAAATTCATTTTTCTTTCATTTGATATGGCACTTTGCATCTCTTTGGCTTCCGTTTCAGATCCTTTGAATTAGGCGCGGATCAACTTCGCTTTGCAATTCCATTATTTTTATTAGGCCAACAAGTCTCCACCTAGACTTTTTGTCTCTTTCTCAATCATAAGTCCTCTATTTGATCGATAAGTTGGCATTTTCTGGAACGACATTCATACTTTCTTCCAAAAACCAATTAAATTGTGATTCTGTAGCTTTTTCTGAACTTAGAGTTGCATTCCACCTGCATGTTGAATTGCTGCAATTCCGCTCGTCGAATTTTACCAAAATTTCACTTTTTCATTCAAGGCCAATTTTCTTCCAAATGCTACGTCCCATGAGAAAGAAACCCTTCCTATGCCATGCAAGATTCATTTCTCTTACATTTGAGCTAAAGTTTTATATATTTTTTGTTGTTGTTATGAAACCTATAAAAAAGGCGTGGACTAACTATGAATTTTGTACCCATTATTTTGGTTAGGCCAGTCTGTCTCCATCTCCATCTTTCAACGTTTTTGCAGCCTTCTGCCGCCTTGGTATCCAATTTTTTTCGATTTTATCTCATTATATCCATATTTCCATTCGAAAATCACTTCTCCTAAGAAATTTTGGCTTTATCTTGTTTCCAGGGTTTCTTTCAACTTGCACGCCATTCATTTGCTTATCGCTTCGTCAAATTTTACAGAAATTGATTGGATTCATTAGGAGTGTATTTTCTTGCAGAAATGACAAGTTATAGAATAAAGAAACGTCCTAAGCCACGTAAAAATTATCTGCCTTTTTCGTGATGTAAAATATAACTTGCTTATTATTGGAGTTTGTGAGCCTATCAACTAGGCACTGGCCAGGTTCATGTCTTGTTCCCTTCATTTTGGTTAGGCCAGTCAGTCTCCGCTACAACATTTTATGCTCTCTCACGGCTCAGAAATGTTCTCTTAGTCTACCATTCATGTATATATCATCCATCATCTTACAGCTGAACATACGATATCAAACTCCTAGATTGTGTAAGTAGTAGTGTCATATTTTGTAAACTTCAGTCCCATGATAAGAAATTTTTCTTCCCGAAGCGGCTCGTCGACATGTTTGATGTTGGAAAAGTTGTGCCAAATAAGGGTGAACCAATACCATATATGGGGTTTACCAGAAGAATTTATGACCTGTCTTCTAAAACAATTGATACCCGGTCATTTAAACTTTTGGAATGAAAACAAATTTGGGGTGAACAAAATCTCTGATAAATTTTCTACAAGTTTTGCTCAGGTTGGTTGATACAGGTCATATATTTCTTTTGCAAAAATCAGGCCAAAGTTCGAGAAAAATTATGCTCCTATAGAAATACTATTATCATCAGAACGAGGCTACGGAAGTTGAATGATGGGTTGTCGGCCGTGCAACAGCAGCTTGCATCATCAATAATTGGTATCCTTTGAATTCTACACATTGGCAGTTCCTGGTCTCGAATTTTGCAATCTGCACACATAAGCTTTCTTCAACCAATCAATGTACAGAACGTGTTTGGCATACTGTGGCAGTGGCAGTGATAAGATATCCTCAATTTACTTTGAAATCTAAATGACATCTGCTTTCCTTTCAAATTTCATTTTAATTTTCTGTTGTTGTGACAGATTTCCACTCCTCTTCTCAAAGTATCTTTCTGGTTGTTTGCTTTAATTTCAAATCAATGTTTGTTTGCACTTGGATTTGATTTAGATCTACGTTTACATTCAGAAATGCTTTAACACTACAGCAGAATAACTGTGTGGAATGACATTGATTGACTTTGAAAATATTTTTATGTGCAACATTATTTGCATTTGAATTTCATAACTCTATTTCGTAACAAAAAAATATCAATACACCAAACATTTGATTGCAGTAATCATCCAAAATAAATATTCTTTGTATTCCAATATGGTGTAATTGCTCCTCTCGTCTCTGTTCTTGATCAGGCTACAAATTGCGTCGCGAGAGGAACAATTACACCATATTCCGCGTGAAATGAATGTTTGCCTTGCAGTATCAGAGAGTGTTGACAATGGCAAAATTGTTAACATAGAGAAATTCAGGCAGCATTGCTACGACACGATGATTCATTTGGCTCTGCATTTTCCATGGGTGTCGATAAGTCCATCTGTTCATCAAATGCTCACGCAGCTATTTGAAATGATGGAAGGAAAGCCAATAGATATATGGTCTGAGAGCACTTTAGAGTCTTGGAACAAGCACATACGCAATTTTAGAAGTGGTGCTGGTTGCTGATCGCGTCAAACATCGGTTTCAGCAAATATTCACGACATCTTTGTCCGGATGCTCATCACATCTGCACCAGCCATTGCCCATGCTAGACGAAATGTGTTGAAGCGTCAAGTCCAGGCCTGTGAAATTGTTAATGTTCCAAACCAAGAAGAAGCCATTATTCGAGACATTTACAACTGAATTGTAGTTGATAGATCCAAATGTAGACTTGAGCTTGCTTGAGCTTTGAATCGTCAAAGTCATTGATATGAAATGCTTAGTCCAAAACTACGCTAGACCCATGTCTGGTGCAAGTAATCTTTAATTCGCTTCAAATATAAGTAAAATTTTTTAATTTGGTTTGGATTTAAAACTATGCGGCTACACTTGGCTACACTCCACTACAATCGTGCAATTAGAAACGAAAATCACACGGTTAGAGCCACCAAGAAACGTACTATATATTTTAGCAACAGAAACCATTGCAAAAAAGGACATATGGGCCTAAATGACATGTCTTTTTAAATGAGCTGTAAAATTGTTACCTGTACGAACCTGTACAAATCGTTTGGCAGAAATCTTCATCAATACCTAAAGTGTAGTGGGAAATGAGTTTTTAAGACTCCTTTTTCCTCACTTTTTTTGTTTGCACAAGAAAGGAAAAAACTGAGGCGTGTTGTGCTGTTTTACTGCTAAAAATACACCATGGTAAATATGCGTGAAATGAACATATTAATTGATATAATTACACTGAATTGTTATGTTGTTTAATTACTTAGACATTGAGGTTTAAATAAAAAAAAGTTTATTGAAATCGGACGAATACTTGTGGAGAAATGAGGAATTGAAATTTTTGGTTTAGGCCCCTATGAAATGTGATACACCGGAAATGTAAGCGAAAACAATGGCTTACAGTTTTAGTCAACTTCAAATTGCAATTTCTCCGCACTCATAAGTCCGATTTCCATACGGATTTTTGTTCTAAATAGCTTGACGTATCCTTTTCATGACTGCGTTAATTTCTTTTGCATTTGTAAGGCTTTGTGATTGCGACTTTTTTCCGTGTTTTTGACATTCTGGATCACAGTGAGCACAGAGAAGGCTAAAACTCAAGCCATGACAAGAGGGCTGGTTCTCAGTATCCAGAATGTCAGTTTTCTGTGTTTGCTGAAGCTGTATATGAAGATCTTTGAGCATTGTGCTCCAATCATCACTATGATGCAGAAGCCAACTTTAGACGCAGTTCAGGTTCGCTCAATGCTAGATGACTTTCAACGTTTCCTTGCTGCCTTAGATTTCGACCAGATCTGGAAGGAAACTCTCAAAGCTGACCCAGATTTTCCCATCATGCGTGCCAGAGCTGGATGAAGGGGAACTGAGACCGCGAACAATGGATCTCAGGAGAGTTGGAAGCAGACGCTGTCAATTGTCCAAGAGAAAATCTGCACCGAGTTTTCAAAACAAATTTTGTGGAGATTCCAGGATCTTGAAAAGTTTAAGTGGATGGAACTAGTTCACCCTAGTAAGTTCACTCAAAGTAGGAAGTTGCCTTCGAAAGAAGTTAAATTGATGCTGAGAGAATTCATGAATCTGTATCCCTTCACCGTGGACGGTATAAGTTCAGCAGAAAATAACCCTGAGGTCCTCCATAACAATAGCAAAATATCACTGCTGCTTTGCAAGTGTGCAAAGAAAGAGACCATACAGTCAAGGAACGAAAAGCTAAGCAGAGAAGGATCGAAGTGTGCTATCAAGCTGAAATCACCTCAGATGATGAAGTGATAGAAGGAGAGCCAAGAAACGTGGAGGAGAATGATGAGTTTGAGGTTGGCGAATTCACTGGGCTTGACACCGAGTTTGTCATTGAAGGAGCATCATGCATCCAAGATCTGTTGACTGTGGTCCAGGAAACAGGCCTAGCAGATGCACTTCCAGAAGCAATGCTTCTTTTGGAGATTGCAGCAGTGACACCACTGACAAGCGTGCATTGCGAAAGGGTCTTTAGCGGAATGAAGAGGGTAGTCTCTGCATCGAGGTCACGAATGCTACAAGCTAGAAAGGAACACCTTGTCATGTTGCAAGTTGAACATGGCCTCCTCAGATGGCTATCGAAGCAACCTAATTTTTACGAAAATATTGTGAAAAGGTTTAAAGAGAACAATCAAAGGCGCTTAGAAAGATTTTCCAGGAAATGACATTCTTGAAGTAATTCGTTGAGATTACAGCAGTTTTGACTGGGCGGGCAAATGAAATCCACCCCACCCCACAGTATGCCCTATTTTCAGTTTCAATGATGTGTTGGGCGGATTGCGGTTGATTTTCCCCCAAGAAACGTGTTTGAATTCAAACCTTTTCTGCAATCGTACACAAAATTACATCATACTGGAGTATTACAGTATGAACCAATAGCATATTTCAAATCACTTGCAAAATAGCAGCCTACCAAAGTGACCACTTGTCAAACAGTTCATGGCATTTTTGAGCAGCTTTGTAAATTGATCTTATATATTCGTAAAATGTAATTTAACAAATTCTATAAATGAGAGCTATATATGTGTAGTTACTTTGTTTTCACTTCTTGTCTTGATAAAAATGCTTCTAGATGTTATGTGAAAGCAGCATATATTGTTTAACTCTAAACATTTCTGCAAGGAATATCAATTAAAGCTGAGAGAACGTTGGAGCGGTAACTGAGAAACATATAATTTTTGCCTAGAAGGGCGTTTCCAGCAATCTGAAGGGTGTGGCCCAGAAAAAATTTCCCGGGGGCAAGCCCTTTGACCCCCAGTTTCTTACTCGCTTCGCTCACAAGTATTAGCAACTTATTTTACCTGCCAGCCGCCCCTGTTTGGTTCTGACATGACCGAGGACCTAACCACTAACTGCACTCTCACTGTCATTTTGGACCTGAAAGAAGCTTATTTGCTGTCCCAGAAGGTAAAGAGAAAGACAAACACAAGAAGGAGAGGCAAGGCAATGGATGTTCTTCATGTCATAATGATGTTATTTTCTTCTAAACTTCTCCTAAAACCAGTGCAGAAATATGTGCTTTTCAATAAAATAACATCAAATAAATGTTCTTACAAAGGAGGAGCACAGATCTATTTTGTAATGTTCTAATTTATGACAGAAAACATGTTGTTCTTTGACGATAAAGACTTAGGAACATGTTATCAATGTTCTTAGATAAAGACAAAGTAGAGGAATGAGAATGTACGTTAAATCAATGTGAAACAAGTAAGTATACTTACTACGACAAGTCTATCTTTGAACAGATAGGCTTGAAAGATGGAATGAAGCAACGATCAACGGAAAACAGAGAGGACTGTCGGTAATAAAGAATACTGCAGGAGAAACAAAATGGAGTAAACAATCGTACAAAACAATAATGAATCAGAAATAGCTGTACTTATGGAAAACAGTGTATCTTTCAAAAGACAGCATTGAACAAGCAGATAAATAAACATAATTCTGAAGAAAAAGAGATATCATGAGTTTTGTGATGAGAGGCCAGTGCAGATATACATTGTTACTTTATGATAATGATGTATGAAAATGTACAGGTACATGTACCCCAAAAGCCACAAAAAAAGCGTGTTGTTATAACTTTCTTCCTACTAGTTGCTTTCAAAAATGGTTTGTGTCAATGAAGGGCTGCAGAAAACGAGGTCTTCCCATAGGATATCATTATCTTTTACCTAAGATCGACTGAGTACTGATGCGACAAAGTTTCTTGTTTTTCGCAATATGTACCCCAAAAACTGCACAATAAAAAACATGCAAAAAGATTACAGCTGATCCACCTATCATTGTGATATTTGGGAAGAAGTCATCATTATAAATCAGTAATGGATAGAAAGTATAGCTACAAACTTATTTTCAGTGGAAGTGTTATGTACCACAAAACCCACATGGGGTGTACCCCAAAAAGCACATTAGTTTTTCACTTATCAAGCCGTTTGCTGCATATCAATCTTCAACAGCATTATTTTTCTTGATTCTGCATATATTTTGAAATCTGCTGACAATCCGACCTAATAGAGAGGAACTGTGTTATTCATTTACTAGCAATTACAAAGTGCATGTTTTTTCCAAGTATCAAAATATTTGAGAATATCAATGTTCTCGGTAATTTTTTTCACAAATGATGAAAAGTTTTGGCCAGGTGAATTCTGCGGATCTTGCGGACTTCGCAGATGCCGCGGACGTACAAAAAATCCGCCAAAAACAAAATTTGCCGAATTCATTCTGACATTAGGTGGAAATGAATTCCGCGGACTTTGCGGATTTCAGAGCGAAATGTTTAGTCAAGTCAATGGAAAAATTTGCTAGCAATTTAATTTTTGGTTTAAAGCATACCTTAAACATTCCTGGTGATGATCTTGGTTGTTGAACACCTTCAAATTTTCTCAGTGGAGCCTCCAAACGAAGATTTTTAGGAGGCCGCCATGTTGTTATGTTTGTTATCAATGACAATTTCAGACTCATTGAGCAGGTTGTATGAAAGTCTTGATATGCTTTGGTTTCTCAAATAATTTGAAAACAACTTCTCTTAATTCAAATTATTCAACTGATTGTGGTAAATAACTGTTTCAGTGTAATTTCTTTCGGTTTAATCACGATACGGGGCAGGGGGCTTCCGACAACTTCTCGAGATATACTACACGCATTTTTGTTGTCAATTGTCATTTTACTTCCGCATGTGCACATGTTTCAATTGTATTTCACTGTTTTGTCAACTTCAGAAACTTAGAACTTACTGCTTCCTCAACATACGAAACTATCCAGAAAATATTTTGCCTTGATGTCAGCGAAGTCCGCGGAATTCATTTTCACCTAATACCGAAATGAATTCCACGGATTTTGTATTTGGCAGATGTTTTCAAACTCTCGAAAGTAAGCCAGTTCTGGCATAGGTAAATTTGCTGACGTTTTTTGGAGACTATACAAGATGAACTACAAAATAAAGCACAATTATTTTAACATTTGATACTTAGAGGAGAATGTTTTTGCCCCTACAGTTTTTGAGCTAAAACTCGACACACCATACTCAATAACTGCTGGTGACTCAGATCTGCGACCAAATTGTTTTAGAACCTTTCCATGGCAGTGCAAGTAGAGAAAGAACTGGTACATTGCTGCCTTCCCCGTGTTATAAACTCTACAGACAATGTTTCACTTTGAAATCCGCGAAATCTGCGGAATTCATTTTCACCTGATGTCAAATGAATTCTGTGGATTTTGTATTTGGAGGATTTTTTGTACGTCCGTGACATCCACGAAGTCCGCAGGATCCGCGGAATTCACCTGGCCAAAAGTTTTGATGTTTCTATTCCATGGATGAGTTTTCTTTTCTCTTAATTTCACAACTGCATTCAGGCCAGGTGAATTCCGCGGATCCTGCGGACTTCGCGGATGCCGCGGACATACAAAAAATCCACCGAATGCAAAATTTGCTGAATTCATTTTGACATTAGGTGAAAATGAATTTCACGGACTTTGCGGATTTCAAAATGAAACATTGTCTGTTGAGTTTGTAACGCGGGGAAAGCAGCAATGTACCTAATTCATTCACCTAGTTCTTTCTCCACTTACATTGCCGTAGAAAGGTTCTATAACGATTTGGTTGTAAATCTGAGTCACCAGCAGCTATTGAGTGCCGGGTATTGAGTATTGTGTGTCGAGTTTTAGCTTGAAACTATAGGGGCAAAAACATTGTCCTTTGAGTATCAAATGTTAAAATAATTGTGCTTTATTTTGTAGTTCATCTTGTATAGTTGCCAAAAAACGTCAGCGAGTTTACCAATGCTAGAATTGGCTTTCGAGGGTCTGAAAACATCCGCCAAATACAAAATCTGCGGAATTCACATTGGTATTAGGTGAAAATGAATTCTGCGGACTTCACAGACTTCAACGCAAAACATTGTCTGGAGAGATTCGTATGTTGAGTAAGCAGTAATTTACAAGTTTCTGATGCCGAGAAAGCAGTGAAATACAATCGAAACATGTGCACATGCGGAAGTAAATTGACTATTGACAACAAAAATGCGTGACGTATTTCTCAAGAGAAGTTATCGGAAGCCCCCTGCCCCGTATCGTGATTAAACCGAAAGAAATTACACTGAAACAGTTATTTGCCACAATCAGTTGAATAATTTGAATTAAAAGAAGTTGTTTTCAAATTATTTGAGAAACCAAAGCATATCAAGACTTTCATACAATCTACACAATGAGTCAGTCTGACATTGATAACAAACAACATGGCAGCCTCCTAAGAATCTTCGATTGGAGGCGCCACTGAGAAAAATTTAAAGGCGTTCAGCAACTACGATCATCAGCAGGAATGTATAAGGTATGCTTTAAACCAAAAATTAAATTGCTTGCAAATTTTTCCACTGACTTGACTAAACATTTCGCCCTGAAATACGTGGAATTCATTTCCACCTAATGTCAAAATGAATTCGGCAGATTTTGTATTTGGCGGATTTTTTGTACATCCGTGGCATCCGCGAGGGCCGCGCGATCCGCGGAATTCACCTGGCCACTGCATTCATTTCAGAGTCGACCAGACTTTTAATCACCTCAGAGGTTTCATTTATCACCCCCAAAATGTTTGAGAGCTAGCATCAAATGGTTTAACCTCAAAGTAACCTCAAATGAGAGTAACTTTCCAGTGGTATCCAAAATTAACAGAAGTCTTCTGATGTGATTGGTTAGTTAATGATATCTGGACAGCAAATACCTATGTTGATTGACTTTTAGAAAGATATTTTTGTTACTATGTTAAAATATGGGCAATTTTAATTAACTGTCTGTTGATTGAGTTGCAGAAAATGTTTATTATTTTGTTAAAACATATACCATTTTACCAACTGTATGTTGGTTGTCTTGAAGATGTGTTCGTTATTTTGCTGAAAAATGGAAAATTTACTTGCTGTTTGTTTGCAGACTGTCAGGAAATATTTGTTATTTTGTTAACTTTGTTAAAAACTTGAGCATTCTAACCTTGACTTTCAGAAGATATTTTGTTATATGGACAAATACCTTATGTTAATTGCTTACAGAAAGTGTTAATACTATATAAATATATGTGTGATTTTGTTGAGAAAACATAATTTCATTTGGTTTCTCCGTGGCACACCCTGTACTTGTGTTTTCCATGTTTCAGTTAAATGTACCCCAAAACCACACAAAGAAAATCACCAAAGTCAGGATGCCCATTCAATAGGTTCACTATATTGCAAGGTAACCATTGTGCTTTTCTGGCAAGAGGATACATGGAAGATACTGAAAAACATTGGTTTGCAAACTTAAAGTAAGAATTTGCGACTTGCTACTCGTTCATAGAAATAATCTGTAAAATTTCAAGTTCAAATTTTTGCTTTTACACCTTATAATTTTTTTAAAATCCAATTTATTCATGGCAAACCTACATTTTTAGGTAGCCTAGTCACCTAAGCATCATTGATCAATAAGAGTTTTATGTTGTATGTTGCTCTTCTATAGATATTGCCTTTCAACTGACCTTGTGGTTTTTGGGGTACCTTAGTTTTTGGGGTACATGTACCTGTACAATAGAATGTGAAATTTAGACATATAGAACGTCAAGTTATTGACATAAAGGTATCATTCAGCATATATCATCGATCACAGTACAGAGCATATAAATAAAAGAAATTCAAACTACAAACTGCCCAAGAAATATATTTTTGAAACGCAAAACGATAATAACTTCTCGCTATGTGTTTCAAATTATGCATATAAAGAAGAATAACCAACTAAATTCGACAAAATTTGTACTTTCCAGTCACAACCAGCTCGCACGAGAGCTGACCAGGAATGACAAAGATTTTATGATGTCCAAGAAAATTTATCAAGAAGTGATTTACATCACATGCAATGATACCAATAATGTTATATGTCATTCGATAGCTCTTTTTTCCAAGCTCTTAGAAAGTGTATGCCTTTGTACACTTATTTTCAGTAGTTTCAAAGTTATTCACGAAAAAAGAGCAGTCGTACGGGAATCGGCTTGTAAACAGGTCAATTGCAAAGGATTTCTTTACAAATGTCTACAAGTCACACTTTAGAGAGAGCTAGAAGGTTACATACATATCAAAAGTAACTGTGGATATCCTTCATATGAACAAGTATCAATACCAAAGACGTGGCAGGGTAACAAAATTGGTGCACTAGCGAGGGAAGGGGGTCTAATCTCCTTGCACGATATTTACAAAGGTGAACTGGAAACTTTCAACAGATATAATGGACATTTGTGGAGTAGTGGTGGCAGTTTTGAATGGGTTTTGAAGTGATTATCAAATGAATTACATAAAGAATAGCGGATATTACACCAGACTTCATAGAAGATCTTGAATTAACCCTATTTTAACTGGGAGGGGGGGGCGTTTTTGGCGCCCCCAAACTTTTTTAAATAGTTCTTAAAGGATGATAGCAATAGCACTGAAACTTCTTTACTTTTCCTAAATTTTAATTGGAAATCAGAAAATGAAAATTTCAATGCCTAGTAACTCTATTCCTGTAGGGAGGGGCAAGGGAAATTTTCCCCACCCTCAAAACTTTTCAAGTTTTGATATACAGAGCAATTTTTATTGATAAATCCTCATAGATACTGTAAAGCCCGGAGCTTTAGGTCAAACGCACCACTGGTTCTTCGGGTCCGCAGAAACACAGCAAAACAAACAACTGCAAACTTTTACAGAACTCGAAATGTGGTTTGCTAAAATAAATTGAACATACCATGAATATCAATAATAGGCCAACGGGTTATACAAAATAATCGAACCAAATAAACATTAAGAAACCATTACCTACTCGTACAAAATTCAAAGTGTCAACATGGCATCAAGTAATAAGTCTATTCCAACGAATGACAGAAATCTCTCATAAAGTACAGCAAATCTAATACAATCAAAGCAATTAAAGTTATAGAACTAAGAAAGAAAGTTAAACAAAACTCACAATCTATTTGCCTTCGTAGCTATAAAATACAGTGTTGACCATACCACACTTTCTTGTAGGCCATGGAGCCTTCTGCTTCCACGACTTCTCCTCCGCATCCGCTCAGCTCCTGCAACTTGGATGACTGGAATCACACACCGCCCAGAAACACGTGCAAAAGCATTTAATGCTACGGAGACTGGGCACCAATACAAACCATATATGGACAAACACGAGAAACGGAAGTACTAGACATAGGAAAAACAAGAAACTGCAACGTACGACAAGGTCAAAGGTCAACAAATGCTTTACAATCAAAACAACTTTTTTAGACAGACAAGATAACAAAAATCAGACAGAACCGTCCCTTCATAATAGCTGTCTAGCTGTCCCTCAACCATAACCGTCCCTTGACAATAACCAAAAAACTTAACTAAAATGTAAACAAAAGGAATAGTTGCACGTTACAGATACGTGACTAAAATTTATCGGTCCTCATTATTTTGGTAAGAAGAAAAAAATTTTTTGACACGTGACATAAATATGACGTCATCACTCATGTGACGAACTTTTTGGAGAAATAAATTATTGTTTGATTGTGTTGTGTGGTATAGAAATCGAAAGCTAATAGAAAGAGGACTAAGATAAGCTAAAGATTTAGCCTCAGCTGCTAAATTAAGCCTGTAAGCCCACGGAAATTTTTTCCAGAGAAAACACAGTGCTGTGAATGCCAAGAGCAATTGAGTGAACCATTCCTAATAACAAAGTCCGCTGTTATAATAGGAATTGATACAGTAAAAAGAGACATAGAAACTTATGGTTAGCTGTGCAAGAAATGCAATATGTACTATCGCTATCAAGAGCACAGGAAGCCCAAATGGTTAAATAACCGATGTCATATTTGTCCGCAATGCAGCAGTATACATTTTGAAACTGGCTCTCCTATTCAATGATAAGTTTATTTCAGATCGAAGTTAAACCTTACCACTTACGTTTTTCAAAGAATAATTTTTGTTTCTTTGTGTATTTAACTCTGGTATTGTAGAACAAAGAAGCATTGTCTTCACACCAACCTCCATCAGGTCTGCCATTTCTTATTCGAATTTGGAAGTCAAGGCAACCAGTCCTACTCGATCTGAAGTCGAGGCAAATACATTACGTCACATAACGCCGATTAACGGTTCGCAGTTTGTGTGCAGTAGCAGTTCTTATGTTTAATTATTAACAAGGAATGAATGTTTTCCAAAGGCAAATCCCGAACTATGCCCTCAATTGCTCTCTAACGCAGCACACCAAGCTCCAAATGAACTTTATCATACATCAAAATGAAGCTCATTTATTCCTTGACAAACTGTAATACAATTAGTTGAAGTCAGTTTCCAAAAAAAGAAGTTATTAATGCCAAAGCAAGGGGTAGTCATCGCCAATTTGCCTTCGAACCATCCTCTGTACAAGCATCTGGGCTTCAAACTCGAAATTCGCGCTCGAAAGTCGAACAGCTTACAGAAGAAGTTAATGAGTAAACACCCGTCTTTTCATACGCTTTTTACTCTTTAAATTCTTGAAAGACGGGTGTTTACTCATTAAATTCTTCTGTAAGCTGTTCGACTTTCGAGCGCGAATTTCGAGTTCGAAGCCCAGATGCTTGTACAGAGGATGGTTGGAAAGGAAATTGGCGACGACTACCCCTTGTTTTGGAATTACTAACTCCTTATTTCTAAAACTGACTTCAACTAATTGTATTACAGTTTGTCAAGGAATAAATGAGCTTCATTTTGATGTATGATAAAGTTCATTTGGAGCTTGGTGTGCTGCGTTAGAGAGCAATTGAGGGCATAGTTCGGGATTTGCCTTTGGAAAACATTCATTCCTTGTTAATAATTAAACATAAGAACTGCTACTGCACACAAACTGCGAACCGTTAATCGGCGTTATGTGACGTAATGTATTTGCCTCGACTTCAGATCAAGTAGGACTAGTTGCCTTGACTTCCAAATTCGAATAAGAAATGGCAGACCTGATGGAGGTTGGTGTGAAAACAATGCTTCTTTGTTCTACAATACCAGAGTTAAATACACAAAGAAACAACAATTATTCTTTGAAAAACGTAAGTGATAATGTTTAACTTCGTTCTGAAATAAACTTATCATTGAATAGGAGAGCCAGTTTCATATTGTATACTGCTGTATTGCGGACAAATATGACATTTGTTATTTAACCATTTGGGCTTCCTGTGTCAAGAGCATAAATATTTTGTCCACAATTTTGATGGCCAGATGTTACTCTCCACTGAGCTTTGCCTGTTCGTAAGAAGTCAGCTCAAGCAGTATGTACCAATTGGTAGCCCTGTAAGTTCCCTTGAGAAAAATTGGGCAGAATATCAACCATCAGAGGGTAGTTAATTCCTTTTTACATTTTGATGCTTTGAGTGATCATTCATATGATCTCCATTGCCTAATTTGTGGACATCATCCACCAATGGAGCCTTCTTGTAAAATCCAGGTGCTTCCTGTTTTAGAATGTTCACAGCTGTTTTCTGATTTTTTTTCTGCTTCCCTATCAACACCATCATCATTGACATTTGGCCTAATAAAGCAAGTTGGTCTGGGCCCCCATGATCGATTATTTATCCACCGTTGGAGTTGATCAATTGGCGAGTCAGTCTTTTTGTGCAGGTCTCAAAATCGATCACCTTACTTCACCATGGAAGTTGAGGTCAGCCCATCATTGAACTTGGCTTTAAGGAAAAGAGCTGTGCTTCCGTGAATATCCGGGCCACCTCCATCTCGTTGTCTCAATGTCGACAGCTTTGGCCACGCAACAATTGATTCACATGGTTACTGTTGAGAACAAAAGAGTCGCCAGCTGCCCGCTCGGTGTTGCCCATGATTAATCTGAACTTGTGAATACAAAGGTCAAAAGGTGTACATCCCAGATGGAAGGAACCCATGATTAATCATATCATTAATGTTGATGTACACTGCTGATTAAAGGGGGCCATGTGTTTGCCTGGGGTGGTTGTGGGTGGTTTTGGCTTGTTCCTCATTTTAGTATGTACGTACAATGGGAGTTGCTTACGATAAGCTGAACTCTCAAATTAACAAAAAAGTCATTTAACCCTATAGTGGTTGGGCTATTTGATAGTACTATTTTGGTTTGGGGGGCAAAAAAGCCCCTCTACCTAACTCTTCTTTGGTAATAGGTAGATCGACCAAATTTGGTGTGCTAAAAGCCTCAGGCATGTACTTTCTGTAAATATAAAAGTTAACCTAAAAATAGCCACCATTTTTGCTTACGTCAGCATTTTCCTTTGTGTGGTCAAGAAAAGCGGCAAAATTGGCCAAAATCAGGAAAATCGAGATAAAATTAAATTTGGAGCAAATTTTACATCCAAACATGATATTTATGATAGAATGCATCAAATAACACAAAATTACAAAATAAATTTGCAAAATATTCCACTTCTGCTCCTTTTTTCGCGATAATTGAGATTTGAGAATTTGCGATTTTTCCTGGGTCAGTCCCAGAAAATTGTCTCCCGCCCCCTCACCTTTCAAAATATTTCAATGAAACTTTTTGAGAAGTTGCACAATAAGTAGTTGCAAAAAGTCAAGAAGTTTCATGGCTATAAAATCCTTCCTCGCAGAGTTATTCAAAAAAATCTACTAGGGGGGGGGGCAAATTGCCCCCCAACCAAAATAGGGTTAACCCAATGAAGACAATCTTTAGCATATTTACCCAGCTAACCGGTATACAGACATTGTCCTTCTGCTTGGGTTTTATCACCAGTTGTCTCAGCATGTTTGATTGCATCAAGTGCTTCCACCCAAGTGATTGTGGAATGGAGTACCTGACATACATTCTGTACAATGTATTCTATGGGTATGAGGCAATAACAGTATGGGACCTGAATGATGCAATTTGTGGTTAGAATGGTATCCTGGGGAAGGTACATTATGCTGATGGCGGTGAAAAGAATTGCTGTTCTCTGTATGAGGTAAGTTAATTTGGAAAGAGAACTTTATACATTTCATAACATGAGAAATACAAATACAAAAAAGGACTATGTTAGACCTCAGGTCGGAAAACTTGGATTCACAAGCAAATGTGAAGCTCTTTCAAACTTGCTGCTTGCAGCTACAGTAACAGGTAACTGCATGCAAGAACAAAAGAGCTAGCTTGCAGCTACTACGTGTGGGCAAAATCATCACTCACATGTTCTCAAAGACAGATTAGACTACTTTTTTCTTTGCTGTTAAGGATATTGTGACTTTTCACATTTGCATAAAGTGAAGCTCCTGTGACTTTGTTTCAAATTTAACGGTAATTTCTGGATGCCAGAGGGGAAGGAAACCAATGAACTTATCTGCATGCTGGTTGGGATCTTTTCCAGTGCTTGATTGCTTTGCACTGGTCTGATGTATATAGCCATGGATTTGTGAACAACATATTCTTGATGAACAATGGAATGATCCATGATCCATTGATGCATTGATCTATGTATGATCCACTGATTCTCTACTCCCCAGTGAACCAAATGGTTTCAACGGTGATCAAAACCACTGTCACTGTCATCATAACTGAATCCCTACATGAAGTATAATCACTTGGACATAATCAAATAGGATCATAGCTCCAGTCTGTGGACAGCTCCAGTCTGCGGACAACAAGCAAAAACTCTGGCTTTCGACCATGAAAAGACCGTAAATCCTTGCACTGCTCTGGTCTTTTTAACTTTGTTTTATACACATTCGGAAATTTCCGTCAAGAATTTCATAGGGCATAAATGATCATCTCTTGAGCAAATTAAAACTTGACAACCAAGAATCACTTCTTTTGCCAGCATCCATCAACAAACCTGTAAATTTTACCTTTTTGTTGTAAATCGTTGTAAAATATTCTGTTGAAACTTTCTTCACACTCCGATTGTTTGACTATGCTTTGTTTTCAAATTCCCTTAGGAGCGCTGGTGAATTCGCCTCGTATTCAGGATTCAGGGGAGTTAATATTCAACCTGCTACCGACACGCCCCGTCACCAGTCTACGGACACATGTTCTTCTATTTGTTCCTACTGCACTTCATATTCCAAGTCTCATCCGTTCGTTATTCGGGCCACTCCTACCGAGTGGCCCAAATAATGAACATACGAGAAATGAGGAACGGACGGGACTTGGAGCAAGTCTATCTGCAATTTGATGTCTTGTGGAAATGCAACAATTTAGGCCCAATTTTTACGGGATATTATAATCAATTTATTTGGTTAGTTTTGGCTTGAACATACAGCTTATTTGAATCAATGCGATTTGGAAATTAAAGGCAGTCTGTCATGTTTCTGATTGGCCGCGACAAAGTCAGCTCAACACAACAGATTTCTTTGTGAATCTGTGTATTTGAGACAAAGGAGGCCGAATCGTCTTGACTTTCTACGGCAGTCCTGGCCGTTTGAGGTGGGCGATCGCCTGCGCGCGCCTCCACACTCCCCTCAAGTTAGCGAGGCGAGCCATTCATCGCTCGCCTCAATGTCAGTTTGTACGCTAACCGCCCACCTTGGTTTTCCTTTCATTTCTCGACACCTCTTGGAATAAAACTAAAATGTTGATAGGAACTTGTTTTGACTTCAAAATAACATTAATCACCCTTTAATCTCTTAGGAAGTAATCTGATTCCGTAAACTCATTAACTACTTGACAAGTCACGCAAAAAGCAAACCAAACATTTTTAAATGCAATAGCGAAGCAAATCCTTTGAATGGTTTCATTTCCACCAGACTGCTATTTCAAAGGCTGATTGAAATCCAAACACGTTAAAACCAAATCATTTCAACATGGCGAGTAACCAGAAATGTTTGACTGTTGAGCTGAGAACCTTCGAAAAATAAAACAACGGGGCTGTTCTTGGAAGAAGAATTGAGGAGATAGATGGAAAGAAGATGGTACGTTCGTTTGGTGCAAAGTTTGCACTAAACATAAAGCTTTGATTCTCTTGAAACCGCTTTGTAAAGGCAGTGCGAAGCCCGCTGTTGAAGCCCACATATGGAACGAATTACCCTACAAAACGATCAGTACGACACTGTCAGCTCTCAAAAGCTTTTTATTTTAAGAAAATTTCTAGCAATGGGTGAATTTATTATTTTCGTTCAATAAAATACGTGATATTCTTGCGACAACGAATTTGGAAATAAGAAATCTTCCAGCACTTGAACATCAAAATACCAGTTATCGAATGACTGCTAGTCTGTACTAATGTTATTACAAAATTACATTATGTGATTTAACTTCCGTTCTGTTCAAATCTGGTGAGTGTGTAGTTGATTTTGGACCTTATAATGCTATCGTTTTGTTTCTGTTGGAGACTCGCTATCTTATTTTGTAAACGTAGCTGTTTAAAGACCAATATTGCATTTGCCGTTTATTCATATGCTTTAATTGACGATTTCAATAGACTAAAAATGGCCCGCCTGACTTTACCAAGGAGAGCGACGTAACCCTAACCCTAACCCTAACCCTAACCCTAGGTTTGTTAGTTATGTTAGGTTTGTTAGTTGTGTTAGGTTTGTTAGTTATGTTAGGTTTGTTAGTTATGTTAGGTGTGTTAGGTTTGTTAGTTATGTTAGGTCTGTTAGTTATGTTAGGTGTGTTAGGTTTGTTAGTTATGTTAGGTTTGTTAGTTATGTTAGGTTTGTTAGTTATGTTAGGTTTGTTAGTTATGTTAGGTTTGTTAGTTATGTTAGGTTTGTTAGTTATGTAAGGTCTGTTAGGTTTCTTAGTTGTGAAGTTTGTTAGTTAAATTAGGTGTGTCAGGTTCGTTAGTTACGTCTGTTGGGTTTGTTTGTTTGTTGGGATTGTTAGGTGTGCTAGTTACATTAATTCTGTTAGGTTTGTTAGTTATTTTAGGTCTGTTAGTTTTGTTAGAGGTGCCAGCTATTCTAGCTGTGTCAGGCTTCTTAGCTGGGCTGTTTGTTTTCGATGTTGGTTTTTGTTAGGTGGACTTAGATCTTTTAGTTGCATTACATGTGATAGGTGTGTCATCTAATAGTATGATGGGATATCACTCCTGGGAAATGGCAATACCAATTGCAAGAACGATATAAAAGGGAGGTGTTTTCTTCACTAGGCAAGAACAAAATGTCCAAGACCTGGCACAAAAAATTCTGATGTCTTTTTGAAATGCAAGTAAACTTTCCCTGAAGTACCAACTCAACAAAGGCTTCATCTCAAGAAAAAACAGCATGAGATGCATAGAGGATAAAAGCTGTTAGGTGGCCAGGTCGGAAACTCGGGCGGCTCGGGCGACTCGGGCAACTCGGGCGAATATTTCCATTGCAAAAACCATGTCTGATAGTATTATTTCGACCTTCCTCGGGCACAGAAGACACAAATATCCTTTGCTGTTCAAAATAGTCCACTTTTTAAAGTTTACCCGAGTCGCCCGAGTTTTCGTTCTGGGCCTATGAGCAAAAACGAAAAGTCGGGCAACTATCAGGCAAAACCATCAGGCAAGTCAATCCAAACAATCCCCAACAGAAGAAACTCTTACAAACGCAAGTAGATAGCTACTGCGATTTGCCATCAACTCAAAGAAGAATCAATACCTTGATATCTAATATTACCTGAGTCACCCAAGTTTTCGTTTTGGACCTATGAGCAAAAACGAAAAGTCGGGCGACTCGGGCGAAAGGCAAAAGAGCCATCAGGCAAGTCAATCCAAACAATTCCCAACAGAAGAAACCTTTACAAACGCAAGTTGATAGCTACTACGATTTGCCATCAACTCAAAGAAGAATCAATACTTTGATACCTTAGATTACCCGAGTCGCCCGAGGTTTCGTTCTGGACCTATGAGCAAAAACGAAAACTCGGGCGACTCGCTTAGTCGTAAGTATCTAGTATTGATTCTTCTTATTTCACTTTCATTTTTCATCTAATATGATTCATACACAAAAAATCCTGCAGCAAATAAAAACACATCTATTGTCAATCATCAGAATCTAGGAATTACAGCTACAGTCCCATGGAACCTAAGAGTTGCTGTTCTTCCAGGGAGTTGCGTTCCAAAGTCTAGCTCTTTAGATGCGTTTTCAGTGGTTTTTCGAAGCGATCCTATGTCGGTCGCTCACGTATTTCGGCAAGTGTATCATTCCATAATGTGAGAGCTGTGTAATGCAAGCCTTTTTTGGCAAATTCAGTCCTGTATCTAGGGATCTCGAGATCTTTACAGTGCCTCGTATTCTAGGTCGAATGAGAGAATCTCGGATGATATTTATCCCATAGGCTTTCAGGGCACAATCTGCTCACAATCTTATAGGTCATGACGGTTCAATCGTGACAGAAAGATTTTCTACGTTCAACCAGGAAGATGACCAGTTATCTTTTATTCTTGCATTGGATATAATTGAACAGGCCCGGTCTTGAAGACGTTGAAGAGCAGCTAGTTTGTCTTTGACAGACTACCCAAGATAACATCAGCATAACGCAAGTGACTCTCAATTATCGCATAATGTACATTACACAGTTGTGACTGTGGAACAACAGTTTTCAATTTTTTTAGAGCTGCAATTCCTCCGGGGGGGGGGGTACTTGACTAGGGAAGTGACGGGGGTGTGGCAAAACTCTCCACACCCTGTACCCTGTCGCATAAAAAATACCCTATGAGTATACCCTGTCGCATAAAAATTTTTGCCAAAATCCATTGTTTCAAGCGAACTCAAGTGCGCCCCCCTGCCCCCGGGCAATTCCTCCACTCTTTTTGCTTTTGATGCGTTCATCCCAATTTTGAGTTAATGGCAAAATTTAGTAGCTATCTGCTTGAGTTTGCAAAAGTTTCTTCCGTCGGGAGTGTTTAGATTGACTTGCCTGATGGTTCTTTTGCATTTTGCCCGAGTCGCCCGACTTTTCGTTTTTGCTCATAGGTCCAGAACGAAAACTCGGGCGACTCGGGTAATCTAAGGTATCAAAGTATTGATTCTTCTTTGAGTTGATGGCAAATCGTAGTAGCTATCAACTTGCGTTTGTAAAAGTTTCTTCTGTTGGGAATTGTTTGGATTGACTTGCCTGATGGCTCTTTTGCCTTTCGCCCGAGTCGCCCGACTTTTCGTTTTTGCTCATAGGTCCAGAACGAAAACTCGGGCGACTCGGGTAATGTTAGATATCAAAGTATTGATTCTTCTTTGAGTTGATGGCAAATCGTAGTAGCTATCTACTTGCGTTTGTAAAAGTTTCTTCTGTTGGGGATTGTTTGGATTGACTTGCCTGATGGTTTTTTGCCTTTTGCCCGAGTTGCCCGACTTTTCGTTTTTGCTCATAGGCCCAGAACGAAAACTCGGGCGATTCGGGTAAACTTTAAAAAGTGGCCTATTTTGAACAGCAAAGGATGTTTGTGTCTTCTGTGCCCGAGGAAGGTCGAAATGATACTATCAGACATGGTTTTTGCAATGAAGATATTCCCCCGAGTTGCCCGAGTCGCCCGAGCCGCCCGAGTTTCCGACCTGGCCGCTGTTAGGTTGTTATTACCTAACACACTACTAACAAAAACTGGTATGTCTTGAATTGGGACACATTTGAAACGTAGAGCTCCGTACGATCACCAAAGACAAACACAAACAGCTGATCGCCTGTTAAGTGCAACTCCCAGGATGCATTGTACGCTCACAGGTGTGTGACATAATCAGGGGAAATCAGGTCTATTGCTCCATTTCTTGGACAACACAATATCTATTGTCAAAGGCAAGTAATTTCATGATTTTGATATTTCCAACTCGCAAATTTTTGATTGATGACTCTGTGGTGCAGTGTGATCTGCCAAAACTTTGGTCATTATTTCATGAAATGGACATTTAAAGCAGGTGATTGCATCTTGAAATCTTACCAAAAATGCCATTTTCCAATGTTGTCAATGGTGTAGTCTTGAGAATTTTCCCGGGGCAAGCCACCGGACCCTCATTTGTCTCCTCTGACTTGGAGCTTAAATGCAAAACTTAAAAATCAACGATAAAACCAGCCTGTGCTCCCTCGTGTGTTACAAACATCTTTCTGGAGAATTCTTAAAATTTCTGCAAGGTGATCGTGAAAATGGCATTGAGCTGAAGATTGCATTGATGCAGAGGACCTGACACACAAATTTTTGACATCAGTTAATACAGCTACCAGAGAGGGTGAATGACTGATAAATTTATTGGAAGGGGATCCCCATCTGCTGCCAGTTCATAGCACAGACCTACTGTCATTCAAAATGTTCCTATATGCTGGTCAACTGCTATCATATTGTATTGCACATGGTGCAATTGGTTTTGTTGGATAATCACTTTGTTGAGATGCCTTGAAGAGCAGCCTTGAAGCTTTGTTGAGTTGAGATGTCTCAAAGCGCACCACATCAAAGCATTGCATCCTTTTGATGTGGATACAGTGTATGGAGTACAGTTACTGGACAAAACCTGTACCCTTTGCTTTAAATGTTCAATATCATTAGTTGAAACCAAAATTGCTGCACTGCCTTTGGAGGAAGATCGCGTTATATGCATAAGGGCATTACACTTTCTCTTGGCTGCTCTTCCTACAAAAAATTTTTCGGCATAATCAATAATTGGTTACTGAAGGGAAAGAGCCTAATATCTTTGACGGGCCAGGTTGAAAAGTCGGACGTCTCGGACTTCTGGGACAAAATTGTCCGAGTTTTCCAGGTCTGAGTTTTCCTTTTAGCCCTATGTTCAAACTTGAAAACTCGGACCTCTCGGACGAAGTTGTCCGACTTTTTCTTTGTCCTAACTATCAAATTTCGCCTATGCTCTAGAAGAAAACTCGGACATGTTGGAACTCAAAAAAGCGGACTTCTCAGACGAAAAGGTCCGACTTTTCCTTGTGTCCAAATTACCAAATTTCTTAGCTTTTTTCGAAAAGCAAAATTCTGTTTCATCATTTTACTTTCCGATAGACTTATTACTTATTACAGTTGATGATATAAATAAAATTCTCAAAATAAGTAACGTCAACTCCTGTCTGACTGCTTGAAGAAAACAGATGCGAAAAGTCTACCATGCTTTAGGAGAAAATTCGGAAATGTCGGACATAATCATTTCACAGAGGTACATGTAGTGAACTTGAAGATTGTTATTGAACCTTAGGACCTGATTACATGAGAGTTTTCAACCCCGGGGCTGAGTTTCAACCCACCTGGCCGAGTTGAAATGAATTTGCTATTACATGCTTATTTTCACCCCCGGGTATGAAAAAAGCGCGCCAAGATTTGTTTCTCACAACAACAAAGATGGCGGCTGGCAGAAATCATCGACTGTTGGTTTTGCAGATGTGTATCTAGTTTTTCCCGCTCATATCCTTAATTCTTCAGCTGCATGGCCTTGTAATCACGTACAAAATTCTGGAGATGAAAAGAAATCTTATGTTGTGTGCATTATTCAGTGCAAAGAAAAGCAAACTCCGAAGAAAGATGAAACATATTCAAGCCCGTCGAATCCTTCGTAGGCCACCTTCGACATGGGTTGCCAATGGCCGTACAGATCAGTGGTGGCAAAGCATGTTGGGGGCAGATGTACCAGAATACTGCTGGAAAAAGAATTTTCGTATGTCAAGAATTTCATTCATGGCACTAGCTGACGAACTGAGACCTGCTATAGGGCCTAGAAATGGCTGTCCGAACTATCGAGCTCTCACAACTGAGAAAAAACTGGCAATCACTTTATACTATCTCAAAGATACAGGCTCCCTATGGATGACTGCTAACACGTTTGGAATACATCAATGCACAGTTTCAAAGACAGTTTCATGTGTTTGCTCTGCAATTTGCAAAAATTTAGGACCAAAATATTTACACTTGCCCAGAGATAAGGAGGAAATGCGACAAAAAGTTTCTGAATTTGAACTGAAATTTGGCATGATTCAGGCATTTGGGTGCATAGATGGAACCCATATTCCTATCAAGAGACCTGTAAGGAACTCCCAAGATTATTTCAACTATAAGCAGTTCTTCTCATTAAACATTCAGGCAGTTTGTGATGCTAATGGCCAGTTTATCAATGTTGAGTGCAAATGGCCTGGATCAGTCCATGATGCCAAGGTTTTTGCAAATTCAGACATAAACATGAAACTTAACACAGCTCAGCTTCCCTTAACATTCAACACTGTCCTTCCTGGATTTGAGGCAGTCCCAAACTATCTTATTGGTAATCCCGCTTATCCCTTAACCCCTTTCTGTATGAAAGAGTTCCAAACCTGTGCAAACAACGAAGAAGTATTATTCAATACCTTGCTAAGGTCTGCTAGAAACCAAATAGAGTGTGCTTTTGGACGCCTCAAGGCCAGATGGAGATTCTTAACTCGTGTTGTGGATATTAGGCTGGAAATGGTGCCTACAATAGCACACAGTTGTTTTATACTTCACAATTATTGTGAAAGGAATGGAAACCGCATTGATGAAGATGAAATTCAGGCTCAAGTACTTAGACATCAAATAGAAGAAAGAAGGGCACCTAATACTCCTGACCCAGTATACTCAAGCAATAATGGTGAAGGAGAATATGTTCGATTGATTCTCAAGGACTATGTTAAACAAAATTTACCTGACAGTTATTAACTTTTGATGCAGTTACTTTTCAACAAATCTTTGTAAACAAGCTGAAGTAGGTCAATACTCCCATGCAGAAAATGTGGTTAACAGGTACAGTATCTTTACTAAAGAACAATGTACCAATCTCTGTGTCATTTGACTGAGGTCTTTCAAAAATTTGAAGTTTGTTCTTGCTGTGCTCACATCTATGACAATTGCCATTTCAAGCACAGTTTTGCAAGGCTAGAAAGGGCACATTTCCATCCACATGTGCCCTTTCTAGCCCTGCAAAACTGTGCTTGAAATGGCAATTGTCATAGATGTGAGCACAGCAAGAATAAACTTCAAATTTTTGAAAGACCTCGGTCAAATGACACAGACATTGGTGCATTGTTCTGAGTAAAGATACCTGTACATCACATTTTCTGCATACCAAATGCCTTCCTCCTGATTTTCAAGGGGAGTCATTTGCTGGGATTTTTTTCTCACTGTACCTTTGGTCAGTGCTTAGCCACAACATAGTTTCAACATTTTTCGTATAATTGATTGTCACCAGCAAAATGTGTGAAAACAACTATAAATCACAAAATTTGAATTTCATGCATCATGGCATGCAGGAGCAAACATGTAACAAATCCATTGATTCTCTTTTCAAGAAAGCTGATTTGAATAAGTATACAAACATTACTGAAAGTTTTTTCAAATTATCAGATTTTGAGTACTCAAAATTTCATATCCTCATGATCAATGATCACTACCATGTGCCCTCATGAACATTTCAAAACATGGTTTTTTAAGACTTTCCAACGTTTGGAAATAAATTATATCCTCCTAGTACTGGAATTTCTTAATTTTTGCTGACCTGAGAGTTGAGTTTCTCATAAGTAGTTTCTAAATAGATGTATTGCAACACAATTATTGTGAAAAAGCTTTTCTGCCATGGTCAAACAGGCACTACATCTACATGCTTGTGAAATAAGTTTGGTTAGTTGTTCATATTAGAACTGATCTTCATAGACACTTTGAAAGTTCTTGTAATTTGTACTAGTTGTTGATGCCTGTCTTGACAATTGTGAATGAGACTGGGTCTGAGGAAAATATCCTTGTCGTTGGAATGATGACTCTCTCTCAAAAGTGGGTTGGCTTTGGTACAGCTGTTGTTGATTTTGCTGGCATATGACATTGCTCATCATCTCCATTGATCTAGCCATTCCTTGAGCAACCTGCATTATTGACATACTCATTTGCTGTATTGCTGTTGCAAAAGTCTCATTTGATTGACGGATGGCTTCTGCCATATCACGCTTGAACTGAGCATCCTCTTTTGACTCATTCAGTAGTAACTGATCCCGCTGGGCAGCACTTAGTTGTCATTCCATATGCTTCCGCTTGTTATCTATAAGTCTTGGTGCAGGATTTTGAGCATACTTCCTTTTTCTACCAATAACAGCTTCTGGTTCAACAGGGGCACCCACTGGGCTGTCAGCAGATGCTAAATAATCATCTGTTGCCTTGTCACTTGATGATGTTGATGAAAGAGTATCAACTTCAGTTTCTTCCTCCTCTCCAAAATTATCTGCTGAGCCATTGCTGACATTTGCTTCACTGCCTTCATTTTTTTGATCTGAAGATATTCCAAAAGCCAAAGGGTTGGTAGATGGACTACCTCCCCAAATCAGAGTTAGCTGGTCAAAGAATTCAAGAACAATTTTCCCACTTCCACTCCTCGAACCCGTTGTTACAGCATTGGAAAATTGTTTTCGTATTTCTTTCAGTTTTTCATGGATGCGATTGTATCCTCTCTGTATCAAATCTTTTTCAATTTTCTGCCTCTTCGCAAACTCCATTTTCTTCTCCTGATCTTCAGCATCTTCCCTGGATATTTCTGTTAAAGAAACTGGCCCAAAGAAATCCGGTCTGTCAGAATAAATTTCTGCCATGGCTTGCCTAACAGCCTCGTACTGCTTGACCTTGTCTGCATTAAAGTCAACATTTCTGTACTCCATAGCACTCTTGTAGTTTCCCAGGCACTGTATCAGATTCAAAACCTTTTCTCCTTGGTTCCAGCGAAATCTGTTTTTCTTGTCTTCGGCAACGTCACCCATTTCGATTGCATCAGTATCTTTGTGTTCGTTTGCAGCCATGTTGTTTCTTGAAAGTGAAAAATGGCGCGCCGTACATCCTGAGGATGCTCTCTGCGCATGCGCTGAGCCTTTTCGACCCCGGGGTTGAAACAAGATTGCGATTACATGGACATTCACATATTGAAAACAATGGGGATTAATGCCTCAAAAGTTTCACCTCAGCCAGCTCAAGGTGGGATGAAATTTCAGCCCTGGGTATTATTTCATCCCCGGGGTTGAGATTTCTCCATGTAATTGAAAATTGAAATCAACAAAGGATCAAATGGAAAGGTGGGATGGAATTTCAACTCGGCCAGGTGGGTTGAAACTCAGCCCCGGGGTTGAAAACTCTCATGTAATCAGGTCCTTAAAGAGCCTCGAGTACCCAAAATCTGATAACTTTATGAAACTGGCCCGAATTCTTTGATTATTTTAATATGGATATTGCATCTCATGTCTCTTTTTGGTTTAATAATGCAAAGAAGCTTCAAGAATCAGTATGAATCTGAATTGTATCATTCATGAATATGAAAAATGGCTTTTGCTGAATTACAGAGTTAAACAGCTTTTCCTCATCTTCTTTGTATTGTAAAAAGTCGTAAGACATTGTACGGGGTGTCCCAAAAAAAAGTTCCGGCGTTTGATTAAACGCAGAGAAAAAGCATTGAATCTGGCAATTTCTAACCAATCTAGTGAAATGCTAAACGTTTCAGCTTAAAGTTTGGCATATCTTAAGAAGAAGTTAGTAATCTGAAAATGGAATTATGAGCTCTGACATTCCTTGTTCATGTTCAAGGCAAAACCAGAGAGATTGTACGCCTTCCTTCATCATTGCAATGAAGGGGGAATCTCCGGATGAGCAACAGACGACAAACAAGAGTTCTGCTCATTGAGCACATTCAAATCAAAGTCTGAAAATCGAATCCGATAGGGAATAGGTCTCGGGAGAACATACTAAGTTTGTACTTTTTACCACTCAATTCGAGCTGCACAAAGCCGGAGAATAAAATTTTGCATTATATGGCACGCCGAACAAGGAGCTGAGAGCTATTTTAGTTAACCCTATAGTGGTTGGGCTATTTGATAGTACTATTTTGGTTGGGGGGGGCAAAAAGCCCCCCTATCTAACTCTTGACTGGTAATAGTTACAGCAACCAAATTTGTTGTGGTAAAAGCCTCAGGCATGTACTTTCTGTAAATATAAAAATTAACCCAAAAATAGCCATAATTTTTGCTCACGTCAGCATTTTCCTCTGTGTGGTCAAGAAAAGCGGCAAGATTTGCCAATAACAGGAAAATCGCGATAAAATTAAATTTGGAGCATATTTTCAATCCAAACACAATGCTTATGATAGAATGCATCAAATAACACTACATTACAAAAGAAATTTGCAAAATATTCCACTTCCGCTCTTTTTTTCGCGATAATTGAGATTTGAGAATTTGCGATTTTTCCTGAGTCAGTCCCAGGAAATTGTCTCCCGCCCCCTCATTTTTCAAAATATTTCAATGAAACTTTTTGAGAAGTTGCATAATAAGTAGTTGCAAAAAGTCAAGAAGTTTCATGACTATGAAATTCTTCCTGGCAGAGTTATTTAAAAAAATCTACTAGGGGGGGGGGGGCAAATCTAGTGAAATGCTAAACGTTTCAGCTTAAAGTTTGGCATATCTTAAGAAGAAGTTAGTAATCTGAAAATGGAATTATGAGCTCTGACATTCCTTGTTCATGTTCAAGGCAAAACCAGAGAGATTGTACGCCTTCCTTCATCATTGCAATGAAGGGGGAATCTCCGGATGAGCAACAGACGACGAACAAGAGTTCTGCTCATTGAGCACATTCAAATCAAAGTCTGAAAATCGAATCCGATAGGGAATAGGTCTCGGGAGAACATACTAAGTTTGTACTTTTTACCACTCAATTCGAGCTGCACAAAGCCGGAGAATAAAATTTTGCATTATATGGCACGCCGAACAAGGAGCTGAGAGCTATTTTAGTTAACCCTATAGTGGTTGGGCTATTTGATAGTACTATTTTGGTTGGGGGGGGGCAAAAAGCCCCCCTATCTAACTCTTGACTGGTAATAGTTACAGCAACCAAATTTGTTGTGGTAAAAGCCTCAGGCATGTACTTTCTGTAAATATAAAAATTAACCCAAAAATAGCCATAATTTTTGCTCACGTCAGCATTTTCCTCTGTGTGGTCAAGAAAAGCGGCAAGATTTGCCAAAAACAGGAAAATCGCGATAAAATTAAATTTGGAGCATATTTTCAATGCAAACACAATGCTTATGATAGAATGCATCAAATAACACTACATTACAAAAGAAATTTGCAAAATATTCCACTTCCGCTCTTTTTTTCGCGATAATTGAGATTTGAGAATTTGCGATTTTTCCTGAGTCAGTCCCAGGAAATTGTCTCCCGCCCCCTCATTTTTCAAAATATTTCAATGAAACTTTTTGAGAAGTTGCATAATAAGTAGTTGCAAAAAGTCAAGAAGTTTCATGGCTATGAAATTCTTCCTGGCAGAGTTATTTAAAAAAATCTACTAGGGGGGGGGGCAAATTTGCCCCCCCCCAACCAAAATAGGGTTAAAGAAAAGAAATTGTGAAACTGTGGAACTGTGAAACTCCCATTCGAAATTCCCAGGTGGCATAATGCAACAATAAAAGCAGCAAACTGTTTGTCCCAAGACAGTCCACAAAATGATTTCGAGCCGGTGCCTTTTCACACAATTAGAAAGCATTGGAAGCTAACAGAAGAATTTCCGCACTCTCCGTAAATTCCACACTAACTGGAAAATGGTCTTTTCTTTGATTGTACTCCAGTAAGTAGAAACCTTGCCCCTTGTCAAGGTAATGAACGCATTGTTAATTCAGTGTATGCGTTGGTCTTTGAGGGAGTCCCCTTTTACCACCATGAGGTAGGATGCCATACAAATCTCTCTGGTTTTGTCTTGAGCATGAACATGAAATGTTAGGGCTCATGGTTCCATTTTCAGATGACTAATTTCGTCCTACAATATGCCAAAATTTAAGTTGAAATGTCTAGCATGTAACTAGTGTGAATAGAAATCGTTAGGTTCAAACACTCTTTCACTGTGTTCCATCAAACGTCGGAACTTTTTTTTGGGACACCCAGTATTTCGCTTTCAACTTTGTTACATACAGAGCAGGGTCGATCATTTACTTTCTTTTTGTGAAAGTTATAAGAGTTAAGAAACTCTCTTCGGTAAGAAGTGGGTCCATGTAAAATTACAAAGTCTAGAGCCACGTTTTTTTTATAAAAAATGAGGGTATTGAGATGCCAAAACTGGTTCAGCGGAGGTTGTGAAAGTTGTTGTGGCCGGTAATTTGCGATTGCCGCTTTGATACTTCCACGTTTAATTGCATCTAAATATCTATTTATTGCCAGAATGGTCAAATTTACTAATGCCCAATTCCATTTCTAGCATAAAACTTTGAAACCATAAGTTCAACATAAGTTCTGGGTGTGAGTTGTTTTGGTCACTGACGAGTACTCCTACCCTAGTTTAGTTTAGATAGCCCTACACAGGAAATGAGTGATAAGAGCTGTGGTCAACTGGAAATGTATCCTTATTCAAATTGTTGATTTAACCCTATTTTGGTTGGGGGGGGGGCAAATTTGCCCCCCCTAGTAGATTTTTTTAAATAACTCTGCGAGGAAGAATTTTATAGCCATGAAACTTCTTGACTTTTTGCAACTACTTATTGTGCAACTTCTCAAAAAGTTTCATTGAAATATTTTGAAAAATGAGGGGGCGGGAGACAATTTTCTGGGACTGACCCAGGAAAAATCGCAAATTCTCAAATCTCAATTATCGCGAAAAAAGGAGCAGAAGTGGAATATTTTGCAAATTTCTTTTTTAATGTTGTGTTATTTGATGCATTCTATCATAAATACCATGTTTGGATGGAAAATATGCTCCAAATTTAATTTTATCTCGATTTTCCTGATTTTGACCAATTTTGCCGCATTTCTTGACCACACAAAGGAAAATGCTGACGTAAGCAAAAATGGAGGCTATTTTTAAGTTAATTTTTATATTTACAGAAAGTACATGCCTGAGGCTTTTAGCACACCAAATTTGGTCGCTCTATCTATTACCAGTAAAGAGTTAGGTAGGGGGGGCTTTTTTGCCCCCCCCCAACCAAAATAGTACTATCAAATAGCCCAACCACTATAGGGTTAAAAATGGTATAGAATTCTGTAATGGAAGTGAAGCTCAAACATTTGGTTACTCAGAAATATTCAATAAAGCATACAGAGATGAAGGATATCCCCCTCGGATAATACAATGTGAAATGTTGTTAAGAAATTTTCAGCACACAAACTCAGATGATTCAAGAAGCTTGAAACTTTTAATGCAAGGCAAACAAAGTTTCTTAATCAAAGTTTCAAAGTTTCTCAACTGGATAGCAGGCTCAGCTGGAAACGTCGTGATTCAGAAAACTCTGATCAAGATACAATTAATTTTATTCTTGAATGTTTATTTTAAACATTCTTAAAGGGTGTGTTCCATGACGCATCTGTTAGCAACGCGTCACTTCTGTGAAAAGTAGTGAAGGATGTTATGATTCAGTGAATTAAGGCTTTCTGTATGGTCATCCTAAAATTATAAGAAACGATAAGCTCAATTTTCGAAACTTAGAACTACCCTCTGAATTTAAAAAGCCAGGAAACTTTTTGTAATTTGTGTCCCAAAATTTAAGAAAAAATCGATATGTTAGAGAAACTCATGGAGAAAATCGATAATTTGGAGGAATTCATGGAAGACATACGATAATTTGGACACAAGGAAAAGTTGGACCTTTTCGTCCGAGAAGTCCATTTTTTCAAGTTCCAACATGTCCGAGTTTTCTTCTAGTGCATAGGAGAAATTCGATAGTTCGAACAAAGAAAAGGTCGGACAATTCCGTCCGAGAGGTCCGAGTTTTCAAGTTTGAACATAGGGCTAAAAGGAAAACTCGGACCTGAAAAACTCGGACAATTTGGTCTGAGAAGTCCCAGATGTCCGAGACGTCCGAGTTTTCGACCTGGCCTATCTTTGATGTGTACAAATGGGTTCTATCAAATGTGCTACACGGCCTAATCTCTATCATTTTACTTCTTGTTGTGAGAGCATCCATGATGGTGGAGAACATGGCCAAAGTTCCAAGGTATCATTCATTGCAAAATGCTTCTCACCACTGCTGGATTATTCTCTCAACTTTGAGTTATTACAGTTTGTCTTTGATAGCTGGCTCTACAAAATCATCACAGGTGCCATAAACTCATGTCGCCTCAATAGGATTGAGGATGCACTTTCTTCCGCTTTCTATGCATTGCAAGAGAAACCCTTCTCCATTGGCTGTTGGGATTGGCAACATTGCTATCCCATAGACATTGTTCGCCAGGATTTCCATCTATTTTCATCACCATCAATCCTTCAGATGGTCCTTTCCTTTACTAGCATGGCTGGATGGCATTTCTCGTCATACTGGATATGGTGCAACACAAATTCCCTGCTTTGAGACGTATCACTTTGTTAGAGGGTACCTATGTGGGTCTAATGACCGCCATTGGCGAAACCATATTTTCATAACTGCACTGCTTCCAAAAACATCCAAACATACTTCTATAGACTTGAGTTTCAGAAAGGTGGCACCGTCCACATTCACTTTCTTGTGTGGTTGAAGCACCAATGATACAAAGATTTGCAATGCTTACGTGGTAAAATACCTGTTGGAAATTCTTTCTTATTTATCATGTAAACAAGTATCAGACTGCAAGCAAATTTTCCTTGCCCATTCATGATGCTGCAACTACCATACACCAACTCCACACTATAGAAGAGATTGTTGTCTCTCATTCTGCAGAATCATTTGCTAGTCGCTTACGTGGGTACATAGACACAGTTCTTTGTACATTGAAATCTTCCATGGATGTTCAAGCTACCAATGGTAGAGGTAGGATTCTTAACTATGTAGCATTGTATGTCACAAAGGTGCATTAATCTTTCCACAGTGATGCACTCTACTGTCGAACTTTGTCCCCATCAACCACAGCAATCAGATATGGCATGGCTTTGGACATTGCTGAGGTGGAAATGTGGGCTTTCCTCTCTTCGAAGAAACTTTCTTGGACTAATGTAAGTCGAAAGGCTTGTGCATTACCTACAACCATTGACAAAGCACATAACTGGAGTACATTAGCAAAGTACCATGCACGCGCAGTAAGTAAACTTTTATTGGGGTGTAGAAAAACACAGAATTGATATTAAGCTGTAATAAGGCCAACTCACCAGTGCTGATCCTTGGGAAAATGATGAAAGCTCATGCCAGGATTCTCATCACAACAGTTACTACATCCAGGAACAGCACAAATGGTTCCCTTTAAATGGTCTGTTGGATTTTTTTGTTTTCCTTTCCGTATTTTCGCCATTACAACGACTTTTCCGACCATCAAGCAAAGTTTTCTATCCTGAAATCAACAAATTCTTCGAAACTCTGTTGCTTAACCTCATTTTCGCGCCTCCCTAGACAAGCGCATGCGCTATGAAAAAGAAGACACAAGCGATTGTGAAGGAGTGACCCTTCTGCCTTTCTCTCTATTCTGTGACCGTAGGGACCGATTGACCTGGTCATCCAATTCCACAATTGTCTCCTCCAGGGTCTCCTTCACTCTGATTTCATTTCCAAAAGTGCAGTTTTATTTTGCTTTGTCATCGTAATGGCTAGGTCAACATCAGCTTTTGTTTGCAGGAGATCTTTGGATATTGAACCAATTTTGTTGTTTACCTGGCCAACAATTTCCTCTTTTTGCTTGAGCAAAGCCTGTTCCAACAGGTTCTTCATATCCTGTAGTTGCAACGTCATCATGTTGAATACTCGTTATTTCTTTTGCTGATAACAAAAATTGTTTATTTTTATGTTCTAGAGTTAAAAGATATTACCTCAATCGCTTTGATTGGGCCGGATTAGGCGGAGGCTGGCAGTGAAATAATCCTCTCCATTTTCAGGCTAACCATGCTAAATGAAATGGCCATCTTGAGCTAGCCTCTATCTAGTCTGATATAAAAAAACCAGGTATCTATGTTCAAGTTGGCTATCAAGGTATGTTTTGAAATCATTTCGGATTGATTCACGCTATGTTCTTATTGCTAGGGTCGACCAAATCAGGATACTTTTTTTGAGACACCTGGTAATAACTTAAAATAAAATATACTTATGTTTTTAAACTAGCTGACAGTCTTTGAATTTTTAACATCATCATTTGGTAAATTTGATTCACTTAGCGCATTTTGAAAGTATTAATTCCAGAAGTGATTGCTCCTTACCATTTCTTGATCATAAATCTGGAGATTCCTAAGACTGTAGACAGTTGACACTCAGGCTCTCCCAAACTAGCTCCTGGTAAAGTCTTTGCCTACTTGTACCCCTCCATGCTGCTGTTACCTCACAGGCTGCTGAATATTTTGTTCAAGTCTGTTCAAGCGTCCGTGAAATCAAGCTCCATATCAGGATAATGGTTATGATAGATCATGTCACCATCATTGAGATGACGTCTCACATGCAGCTTGCAGATTTGATAAAGAACATCTCTTGGGACATATTTAGAAAGGTACTGTATTATCCCAATGCCACACCTTGCTTCAAGTATAGCCTCCCTAATATGACTTTGAAATATAAGCTGAGAGTCAAGATTTATTTTGAGGCCCTTGTGCTAAGTCAGTCTGGTCACATCTTCATTTCCTAGATGCAAAGGAGGATGAGATGGATTTTTTCATCTTTTTGAAAGAAGAATCCAGGAGCAATAGTAAACAAGATACATTTTTGCAGGGTTTTAAAAGTGCACGGGAACAGAGGATGACAATGAATGGGAAATGTATTATTATTATTATCATTATTATCATTTTATTTGAAGTTGGCAACTAACATAGCTAGCTATATAAAAAATGCTAATTCAAGCCAACAAAATTAATTTACAATATATACAGAAAAATAAGTAAAAGTAACAGTCAATAAAATTACAAAAGTCAAAAACTCTATCTATACAAGCTATAAAATCTACAAGATGTATCCATAAAATTGTCAAGGCGTATAAAATTATAAAAAGCCGAGCTGTGGAATGTATTGTTTGCAGAGCCTACAGTCACAGATTACATTTTTCCATAATTTTATTTTATTCTTGAATCGTTGAACAGAATTTGCATGTTTGACTTCCTGTGGAAGAGAGTGCCAAATACGCTGCCCTCTATATCGGACTGTTTCAGTACCATATTTACCAGTATGTACGATAGGAACTGTGAATGTATTTGCATTTCTCAAATTATAAGCAGCACTTCTTTGAGGAAAGATTTCCTTCATGACTATGGGATTTAAATTATTTATCGTTTTGAACATTTCAGTCATTAGCAGCTGCAGATTTTTCTCATGTATCGTAACAGACCTATCTTTTTCCAACAAAGTTGGGAAACTAGAACAAAGATCTTTATATGCTATTCTCAGGGCTCTCTCGTGCAGCCTGTTGATTTTGTTGTTCATCTTCCTACTATGAAACATCCAAACCAACGGACAGTATTGGAACTGGCTGGTTACAAATGCTCTCATCAAAACTCTCAATTTATCAGTACCTAGATATGCCGATATCCGTGACAAAGCAAATAGTTTGTTGCCAGCCTTTCGACAAATGTTGCTTATGTGCTTTTCAAAGCTAAGATTAGCATCAATTAAGATCCCTAACAACTTCTCCTCTTTTGAATTATTAACGGCACAGCTGCCAATATTTATGCTCACCTCTTGATTTTTTCTTTCACCAAATATCATAAAATGGCATTTGTCTTCGTTCAGTTTCATGTAATTATTTCTAAACCACTCGATAATAACTTTGGAATCACTTTCTAGCCTAGAGATTACATTTTTGATACGAAAATCGCAAGTATAGGTGGTTGTATCATCCGAATAGTTACAAATGTCTGTTTCTTGAATCGATAACAGGAGATCATTGATATAGATATTGAAAAATAGAGGTCCAAGGACAGATCCTTGAGGAACACCGGACCTTAGATGTTTATGTTTGCTGAAAGACCCATTGATTTTTACTCGTTGTTGCCGATTTTCCAAATAGCTGTAAACAAGCAATAAAGCTTCACAGCTGAAACCGTAAGCATGCAACATAGCAATCAGTAAGTCATGTTGAATACAGTCAAAGGCCTTTGAAAGGTCTATAAAGATAGCCCCTATCTTCCCACCGTTGTCCAGGCAAGCTTCCCATTTTTCAATTGCCCGCATCAATGCATGTTGGACAACGTAGGCCTTGCAAAACCCACAAAGCAGCCATGATAAATACGGAGACATGTGTGCAAAGATCTGGGAGTCCATGAGCCTTTCAAACACCTTTGATACTGCAGGGAGAACACTAATTGGTCTGTAATTACCCTTGAAAGTTTTGACTTCTTTTTTAAAGAGTCAGGACACATCTGCTAACTTCAATTCATCCGGAAAAGAAGATTGTTCAATTGAGTTATTAAATATCATTTGCAAAGGTGTAGAGACTAGATCGCACTCACTTTTCAACAGTTTTGTAGGAATACTCTTGAAAGTGGTTGACTTGGAGGTGTTTAGTCTATCAAGTTCATTTTTCACATTTTCAACTGACACCTTTTCAAATGAGAAAGAACCAATGTTTCCATTCAAGGATCAAATTTTTTGGATACTTGGGTGCCTTGAAAACCGCAATAATATTTGATCGATAGGGTCGTTAATATCTTCAGAGGGAAGAATAATTTCTTCATAGTAGTCCCTGTAGTTAACAACGTTTGGCTTTTGTTTGTCAAAGAAAGCTTTCAAAACTGTAATGACCATTTTGTGAAAATCAGATAGCCCAGTTTCAATTGCCGTTGGACGTTGTATGTTGAAAGTTCCTTCCTCTATTCGTCAATATCAAATCAATGCACCTAGGGTTACCAGACTTAAAACATGTAGGCTCTTTTACCAAGTTCTTTAGGGCAAAAAGATCCATGAAGTCAGTTATGTCCTGTTCCGTTTCCAGGGCATTGAAATCACCAACAACAACGAAATTTTCATATTTGTCACTGTAATGATCTATTGCTGTACTAAGTTGGCTGAAAAAATAAGACTGTGCCTGTGTTGGTGGGCGGTATAAGCTAGAAAAGGCCCACTTCTTTTTCCGCAAGTTAACGTCAAACCCAATACATTCCATATCATCCTCAAACTTGAAAGACTTTAGCTGTTTGGAAGGGATACCTTCCTTAACATAAACTAACAGGCCACCTCCATTGCTATTCCTATCCAGTCGAAATGGTTCCGAGTAACCCTGCATGAAAAATTGCCCTTTAGGGAATGAGTTGTCAATCTTGGTCTCAGCAACTATTAGAATATCAATGTTATCACCAACAAAGTCTTTGAGCCCTTCAAACTTATTTCTTACTGAGTTGATATTAAGGTATCCAATTACCAAATGCCCTATGTTTTTTAGCCTGAGATTTTTCATTTCAGATTTTCCATCCAAATCATCATTGTCTTCCAAGTTTCGGGACTGCTCTTGAATGCTATCTTCAGTAGCACGAGGGGGATCATAAAGCAAACAAATTGGGGAGGATGCATGTTCCACTATGTCTACAGTGGGTGAGTCGCTAATGAGGGAGGACATTTTGTCTACAGATATACCATAACAGTTTCTCTCTAGTCAGTGTCCCATTTCCCTGATGAAATTATTCGCTAAAATCACGGTACCTTCATAAGTAAGATGTAGTCCACTTCGATTAAGATGTAGTTTCGGATCAATGTTAGAGTTGTCAATGTATTTCAACTTCATTCGGTCACATTCCCTTTCCAGTGCTCTGTTAACTGTCATGTGGTGAGCTCATTTGCCAAATCAGGAATCAGGCTGGTTGACCCAGGCGGAATAAATAAAGAATCATTTGCTCCTTCCAGTGTGTAGAAAGATGCCCCAGACCTCTCAAGTGACATCAAACAAGGAAAATATACCACCAACAGTGAAATATACAAACAGTGCTTATGCAGCAAACAGTGATCACCACATGACAGCTCTTCAACTCTTTGAAAATGCCCTTTCCAAAGCCAAGTTGCCATCTATCAACAAAGAATAAATTAAGATTTTGATCTCAGTAAGGATAAAGATCCATTTTTACAAGATTTACAACAGGGTGGTGGCTTTCCTTCTCAAATGATGGGCATAGGATTGTCCCTGAAGGCTTGCTTGAACGTTTGTTCAGATATCTTAACATATCCTGGTTTGACAAAGAAGAAAGAAAGAACGAAGGAGATCGGTCTAGCAGTCATTGCCTCAACATCTGTCATCTGGAGAGGCAATTCGACTGATGGAGGCAGAAATAGTAAGTAAGGAAGAAGAAGACAGCAAAAAGATCAAAGAACCCTTGAAGGGGAGGGGACTCATAGAGCCAAACCACATTTTAAAGATGACATTCATCTTCCGCTTGATCTGCAGACAATGAAATTTCAGTTGTGATAGAAACTCTCGCCAAGCTTTCGTTTACTTGTGCCTTATCATTTGTGATATCTGTCGCAGTAAAATGGGCAGGAAATTTCTCAAGGAGAGCTGTCTAGTCTCTCAATGTTCAAGTGAATTGAATTAGAGATTGACTTTGGATGAAATAAACTTTGCTCACTACTATTATGCACAAACGTTTGGATTTAAAACTATCCTTTTATTAAATCAAATAGGCACTCATCACAGCATCCTGATAAATGAATGAAAAGCAGGTGAGTGGCATTGAAAAATGCAGAAATCACAAAAATTAGATCCACTGAATGACCAGTATTTCTTTCTTAATTCTTGTATTTGAAATGATAGAAAATGTTGTCCTTGTCAAGCATCCATCCATGCCATCTTTGCAATATTTGCGGATATCAAAAAATTGGCAAAACAAAACCAGTCATTGCAAATAGTGCTATTAATCAACCAGGAAGGAAACCTCTATCAATTATTTACAATTCCTACGATAATGTGTCTGTTTCACCATGCAAACCTACTTACTTCACAGCAAAAGATCCAAGGAGAAGTGGAGCAGCTCAAAATTCTGCACATTCTTATTATGTCATTCCAGACTATCCACAAAAATGGTATGGAGGTTGGCGAGAAATGGTGTGGCTTTTTCCAAGGATTCCTACAATTGATGGTAAAGATAATGATTTTAAAGCATTTCTTTTCGATAAGAAAGGAGATGAGAAATATGATTATTTGTATATTAATGCCCAAAATCCACTAAATCATTTGAATGCCGGTGACATTTTCTATTACACATCTCAAGATAGTTTATTAAAATGGACGCATATCGGTAACTTTCAATCACCGCTTGTGGCGCAATCACCCTCTCCAGTCTACGGTTATGGATTATCAAATTTGACAGCGGATTCAACAAAAACAGCAGAAATTGATGAAGGTACAATTCACGTGGATTACACTCCTGAGCAATTAGAATTTAAAACGTTGACAACAAATAGACTATTAAACTTCAACGTTGATCCTCGTAACGCTTATGGTGATAAGGTGCATATACCATACACTATAATGGAATTTCTAATTAAAAGAGTGAGATAGTTATTATACAAGTTAGTTATTATGCAATATGTCTATTGCTACACAGCTTCAAGATGAACTTTATGGATCAGGTGCTGGTGGAGTTAACTTATATGGTGATGGAATTTTTAGTTCCATCTTTAGTAAAGGAGCTTCCCTCCTTGCTAGGAAGGGCGCTGGTGCTGGACAAATAGCAGCTAAAGCAGCAAAAAAAGCACTTTCTCGTGGTGCCATAAATGCAAAATAACTTGCTCAAAAACAATTATTGAGAAAAGCTGGTACATTTGCAAGAGCAAAAATTTAAAAAGCAGCTCAAATTGCTAAAAAAAGAGGTTTGCAAATAACAAAAGAATTTGCTCCTGGCATTACCAAACAGAAAGAAATTAAAACCAATAAAAAAACAAGTAGTGGCAACAAAAAGACTTCTGGTCGAAAAGTTGGTGGTGGCGCTGGTGCTAGCAGTAAAACAAAAACCAAAACCAAAACCAAAACCAAAACCAAAACATCATCAGGAAATAAAAAATCATCATCATCATCGTCGTCGTCATCATCCTCGTCATCGAAAAAGAATAATACGAGCAGCAGCAAAACCAAAAACATAAAAAACAGAGGAGTTTCAAGACATCACAAAATTACTTTAAATATTCGTAAAAAAAGAAGAAGAAACTTGAGGAAACTTCTCAATCCATTCTCCTCAAGACGAGGAATTCAAGATTGAATCAATAGAGGTCTTTTATCAAGTAACTACATTATGGCATAACAATTTTTTAAGTTTCAGTTTCAAGACTTAAACAACTCCTTTTAAAATTACACATATTCAAGCATTATTCATTACACTTATTCATTCACTTTAATCACTGCATCATCATCATGGGGAAGGAACAAACAAACAAACATATCAAAAAGCGTCGGCAGGAAAAAGCTATCGCTGTTGCTGCTCGAGGAGAAAAAAATGCTCTTCGAAAATTCAACAAGATTTCAAAACTTCAGAAACTTCAAAACAACAACAACAGCATTACTTCCATCGATGCAAACCTACAACCAATGTCTGTTGACAATAAAAATAATAACAATTTAGCAGATCTTCATGGTTCAGGATCCGGGCAGGTTATGTCAACACATCAACAACGTGTTGAACAACAGCGAAGAATTCGAAGCAGCAAAGTTGCAAATATACCCTATTGTGTTCTTCCTCAACCATACAATGTTTGCAGAAGAACAACAAACATGAATGCACTACAGATGCATAATTACATAGAAACTTTACGTGGAGAATATGCAGCTGGAAAAAAAAGTTTGAAAGGGAGAGGACTTTTGAAAACAGATCCAAATGTTCACAAACTTTTGGGCTCTCAAGCACCAACAAATAATGAGGAATATTCCAACAGTCCGACAATGGTTGGAACTAGGAATCTAGGCTCAGCTCAACCGGGTTCTGAAAAATTGAATTTTGAACCAATCGTCAAAATTCAAGACGCTATTGAAAACGTTCAAGAGATGCTCGTTCCAGCCAGCAATCGAAATCCTGGAGTTTCTGACAACATGGTTTTTGGTTCCCTTGCACAACAAGCTGGTGCCTATATGGACGTTAAAACCTTTGAGCCAGAATATGACATGCAACTTTACAAAGGAGACAATGTCATTGTTCCAGCTGATGAAGGAGTCCCACTGAATTTCATCTCATTTATCAACAACATTGCTGCTTCGATTATCAAACATTTCAGCATATCCATCAACAATCAAACAATTTCTGTGGAATCAGGCAATTATGCAATTTCCGATTATTATGAAACATTATGGATGTCAGAACAGGATGCTGAAATGAAAGGAGATTTGCGTGATCAAGGTTTCATCTATGAGAAACCTGGCACACTTGATGATTGCACTGTGACACCTGCCGCTGGTGCGAACAGAGCCACCAGCAGAAATGCAAAAGCGCTTTACTATCACAAAGCTTTGTTGCAAGGTAAAAGAGTCAGATTTCGACTAAAACCAAAACTTTGTTTCACGGGTTCACAGACATTTGTCAGTATGGCAAATAAAATCGATTGCACCATTGTGAAGAATGACCCCTCATTCTACATACGAGTTACTCCTGAAAGATTGCATCCTGGCACCAACCCTGAAAAAAAGACCAGTTTTGATAATTCTATGGCTTTGGCAAGACGATTGAAACTTAGCATCACTGATGTTAAACTTTGATTTAAAATGTATGAATTATCGCCCAAATTGACAGAACGATGCATCTCAACGTACACCATCAATCGACCAGACACTTTTATGTTCACTCACCATGAGATTAGAACCATCCCCATCCACCCAAATGCAAATCCAATTCAACAAGAAATTGTATTTGATGCAGTCCCGCAAACAATTTGGGTAACAGTTGTAGATAAAAAAGCTTTAATTGGCACATTTGATTCAACCCCTTTCCAGACATATCCAATTCCAGAACCCACAGCTGGAGCTGGTTTTGAACTTTGGATTAAAGTCAACAATCAAACATGGCGACCTACTGCCATAACAAACAATGCTGAAGCCTACAGAAGAGCAAATGAAATCATGTTTTCCAACATGCGAAATTCTCTTCTTACAAGAGATTCAATTATTGCCAATGATAGCAGAGATCCCGATCTTTACGATGCGCGTGCAGGATCTGGAACAACTGGCTATCCAGTATATGTATTTTTCCTAACCATGGGTGGAAAAGGATCTGATGGAATATTTTATGAAGATCGTCGTAGTGGAAATATTGAATTAATATGCCAATTAAAACCAGGAACTGTATGGAATGCTAATTATGAGTGGCAAGTTCACGCCTTCTCTCGAAGAAACTATTCCATCGACAACATTGGGCAAATCAGCAAAAACTTTTTATAAACTGTTATTCTCAAAAACATTTCCTTATTTTCACATCTTATTTTCACATGTATATGTGCGGTTGTATATTTATTATTAAAAACATTAAATGTATAAACATAGATATAGTTGTATAGACGATAATGATGGATGGACAAGAAATTCTAACTATCATAAACAACGTTTCTTCTCTTTCAAATGCTTTTGGATGTATACTTGCTTCGGATGATGTGGAACGAACATCAAAAGATGTAAACACAAACGGAAACAGTTTTGTGCAATGGGCAAAAGAAATTTTTTTAAATCACGATAATGGATCGCGAACATTTCCTATTGGTTTCATATTAAATACTGGAACGCATCAAAATGGAGGAAAACATTGGCAAGCAATGTATTTTGATAATGAAGGAACCTCTTATTTTTTTGATTCATACGGACGCATTGCACCAAAAATTTTCAAACGATTCGAAATAATGATCAGAGGATTGTATCATTATTTTGAGTATTATAGTCATAATATGCAACGTGCCTTTGCTGAATTTAACATGGATAATTTCAAACATTATGGATTCAATAAAGCAATAAATGCAATACATCGTAGTTGTTCAACACCAAAACACGAACAGAAAAACACAACAGCTCCTGTAAGATACTGGAATTTTCAAATTCAAGATGACTTTACAAATGTCTGTGGTCAATACAGCACGTTTTTCCTCTCATCAAATGTTCGAGATCCTTCAAAATACGCTTACAAATTTTTCTGTGATGATTTTTATTATTTCAAGACTCCAGAAGGAAAGAGTAAAGCAGGAATTGGATTTTCAGAAATGATCTACAAGAATAACGATAAAAAGATTGCATTAATTTTTCACAAATTATTTGGTTACAAAGATCCCAATATTTTCTCAAGAGTTGAGTTGAGTTGTTTGCTGCTGCATCACATGATGGCGGCGGCAATGAGTTCACCCCAAGAGATTTTTTGACCTCTACGTGACCTGACCATCCAACGTGACCTCGAACCTCCCTTGCGACTTTTTGACCTCTACGTGACCTGACCACCCAACGACCTCGAACTTGAAGCAACTTGGGAGAACATTAAAACAGAGCGAAATCCCAAAACGAAATTGCAAATCACAGTGGCAAAATGATTGACAGTTTCTTAGCTTTTGTAAAAAAATAGATGAAGTGATTGGTTATCGGTAAAATCTAAGATATTTATTTTTAGATGTAAAATAATTATATAAATATCGATGTTTTACGCATATTCGTCCTCTTGCTGTTGTCACCTCTGCTGATATACATCTCTCATCATCTCTCGATCAACATCATGGCTTCGTTCTTCACTTTGCAAAACAACAACAACGTCTACGACGGTGCCAATGGCGAAAGCATTCTATCACGTCTTGGTGCGTCAGCTGCCGACTTTATACCATACGAGCCGATATTACTACGAAAAAGAAGAGGTGGCAACAGCAATTGCAGCTATTCGCCATTGGCACCATCTGTTGCTTCAACAACAACATCTTCAAATTCAACAACATCTTCAAATTCAAGGAATCATGCTGTTCCTTTATCGCGAAACCAGCGAAGAAAGCAAAATTGACGTAACCCGCCTGCTCCACCTTCCTTGCCGCCGACCGTTGCTGACCTCGTCATTCCTGCACAACCTCAACCTGGTACCTTTCCTAATCATGACTCTTCTGGATATTTATTATTATGGATGAACACCTATAACCCTTTAATCAATAATAGGATTGATTTAAGTGTGCGAAGGAACAACGAATTTAATTATGAGGGGGATTTCAAGGGGTGGTGTTTCGATAGGGGTTTGGGTTTTTCTGCTGCTTGTGCATAAATAATTAAATTCGCCGTTTCTTTACATTCATCATCGCCATCATTGAGAGCATTTCATTTCAATTTATCTTGCGCAAAATGCATTTTCCTTACGTAAAAAAAAAATTATTCCTTTTTACTCATGACACTTTCAGACCTGTCTCGTATTTTTTGTGAAAATGCGAATTTGCATTTTCATGAGAAAATCAAGAGCCAATTCTGAACTTGGGTGATGCAATGAAATGTTGCCAATTTGCAATGAAATGTTGCCAATTATTTATTATAGTTTCTTAAATTTGAATCAAAGTACCTGCTGTTGTTTTGACAACAAAATTTCCAGCCAAAAAGCGATCGTATTGTTTCCAGCCACATGCGCTGCTTCTACTTAAACAAAAACATTCATCATTTTTTAATTCAATTTATCAATTTATCAAAAACTATAGCTGTCGATTTTTCTACAACTTTCCAAAACACGCGCGCGCGTCATTTTTTAATTCAATTGATCAAAACTATACCTGCTAGATTTTTCTAGAACTTTCCATCAAGCTACGTTTTGTCTAGGCATGTCTAGCCACTCTCTTTTGTTTTAAGGTGTTAAAAAAGCGGTCGTATTGTTTCAAGTCCTCGTATTGTTTCATTCGTCATAGAAAATAATTCGCGATGGGAATACAGTCAAATCGATTAATTTAAGAGTCCCAATGGGACATGTATTTGCTTTCGGTCTTTTAATCTTTCGATCATATGATGTTTTTATGATGTTTGGCTATAAAATGAACAAGTTTCTAAAAACAACTCATACATCAAATCTTCGAAGAAGCAATACGATCGATTTGGCTTCATTTTCGCAAGTTTATTTCGCAAGTTTATTATTTCAAGTTTATTTTCGCAAAGTCATGGCAATCAAACCGGATATGTCGTGTGTTCAAAAATACTTTGACGTCAATCAATTGTATGGAAATTCTTATTCGTTAGTTAATTTAAATATTGATGGACCTGACGAGGTAATAAATAACAAAATCAAGCAAATGCAAGCGAAGGAGTTTGAAGAAGTCGCGAACACTAGACTCTTTATGCAAAAACAGCATTTCAGGTTTAAATTGATGGAGGGAAGGTACAAAAAAACCGGTGAAGCATTGGGAAAGAAAGTACTCATCGAACATGTATACCCGGATATCAGCCTCAACGAAGAATTCAAAGACTTTCAAATTTCTGACTTTTTACCAATGACGGAAGAAGAACTCGCAGACTTGATCATTGACTATAAAATGGAAGAAATCGCTGAAACTAATGCAAGAAACGAAAGATGCTGTGCGTGGGTACTGTCTCATTGTAAATAATGTAAATATTTTTAATAAGGGTATATTTTTAATGTTTTTTAAATTGTTGTTTGGTTTGCGTGTGTTTTTGATGATTTTGCGTGCCACTTAATTCAGTTTACTTTTTTATGTCTTCTCTCTTTCTTGAGGTTGGTCTTGTGTGAGGAAGAAGTTATTTATTATGAGGTGCGTCCGTCAGTCATTTACTTGTAATATTTATCCGATGTCTTTTGCGCTGCGATTTCGATTTTCCTTTTCCACGAATTCTTTTTTTCTTCCTACCAATCGCGAAAAATGTTCTTAATGTTCCACGTCCAAAAACATCGACTGCTTCCGGCTGCTTTTCGTCTTTTGCTAAGAGTATCAAACGCTCTTAACCATCACCATTAAATTTAGCAAATTGTTTTCCATTTTACTAACACAAACCTATTTATGTTTCATTCAACTTTTAATTCTATGTTGCGTTACAAAAATATTTACTACAACAAGTATCTTGGAGTGGACATTGTCATAGGTTTTCGTCTTTTTCCTTTACCGGTGATTTGCGATGGACTGATGGCTTGTTTTCCTAATCCAATCATTTTCAGCAAACTTGATGCCTCTTCCGCTAAAAGGCATTGGAGAAAACCGATGATTAAAAAAAACTGGCGTATTTCCATTAAGTGCTGGCTCATACATTTCTAATTTCTTCTCTTTTTACAACCACCACCAAGAAGCTTTTTAATTCCAACCTCTGCTCCTCCAGAAACCAAACCGGGAATTATGTATCTTGCTGCTTTCTTTATAAATGGGAAAGCTAATTTTGCTAAACTGGCAAATCCTCGTCCTCGAATTTTTTTACGTTGTTTACCAGAACCAAGTTTTCGACGTTTCGTCCTTCTTGATCTATTCAGTGCGTTCATATTTCAAAAATGAATTATAGTTTTATAAATTTATATTAAAAATTGTCATAATTTGCAAAATTTATAACTGCTACAAAGGTTTCTTATTTAGTTAAGCGCATCTTTGTATTAGTGTTTAGACGATTGAAAGAGTTTCTTATTTGACGCAAAAAATTTTTGCGAAGAATTCAGAAAAAGACCAGTTGCGAAAAAACGAAAAAAGATTTAATTTTCAAACTTGTACCATTCTTCAAATGAGCAAAGGGGCAAGTTTTCCCAAAAAACCAGAATCAAATCGCTCAAGTGGTTTCTTAGCAATAAACACAGTGCCCCTGAGCGAAATCGCAAAAATAAATATTTGACTCGCGTAAATGACGTATATCGCGTATATTGCGTATAATGCGTAAATAGAGAGTTATGGGCTATTGTTATTTGAACTTAAAGTCAATTCCCAAGGGATATATTGTTCTTTTTCCTTTGAGAATTAAACAATAGCGGCCAGAATGTTAATCCCTAGTTAATCCGATTAACTTTAACCTCAATTCACTTAAGGATTTCATTCCTTTCAATTTGATTTCTCATCAAAAGCGCCGATAAATTTAAACAATAGCGGCCAAAATTCCACCCCAAGATTTGCCTATGTGAATCCAACCTATATGCTACTCTCGGGTGATGATGAAAAATTAAATTAAAGGCAGCAACACAGAATTAAATCAATAAAAATTACAGCAAGAAACTTTGCAATGAAATGTTGCCAATTATTTATTATAGTTTCTTAAATTTGAATCAAAGTACCTGCTGCTGTTTTGACAACAAAATTTCCAGTCACACGCCATAGTTTACTCGCGCGTACTTCATTTCATTGCTCTTTTATTTAAAGGTGTTAAAAAAGCGGTCGTATTGTTTCCAGCCACAAGCGCTCCTTCTGCTTAAACAAAAAACATTCATCATTTTTTAATTCAATTTATCAATTTATCAAAAACTATAGCTGCCGATTTTTCTAGAACTTTCCAAAACACGCGCGCGCGTCGTTTTTTTTAATTCAATTTATCAAAACTATACCTGCTGATTTTTTCTAGAACTTTCCACCAAAGTACGTGTTGTCTAGACATGTCTAGTCACTCTCTTTTGTTTTAAGGTGTTAAAAAAGCGGTCGTATTGTTTCAAGTTCTCGTATTGTTTCATTCGCCATAGAAAACATATCGCAATGGGAATACAGTCAAATCGATTAATTTAAGAGTCCCAATGGGACATGTATTTGCTTTCGGTCTTTTAATCTTTCGATCATATGATGTTTTTATGATGTTTGGCTATAAAATGAACAAGTTTCTAAAAACAACTCATACAGCAAATCTTCAACGACAAACTATCATCAACAAACGATTATCATCATGCCACTCAAAGCATCTATGAATGCAGCTGAAAAACTGTACGAAGTAAGAGAATTAAGAGGCCAATCGTATGCTTATACGTGTATGAGACTTGATGGACCAGATCCAATTATAAGTCGAAAGATTAAAGAAATACAAGCGGAAGAGTTTGCGAAAGTTGCAGAAATACGTTTATTTACTCAAAAGGAACATTATCGGTATAAAGTTATGAAAGAAAGGGAACAAGAGAAAAAACGTTTACAAGAAGAGGCAGATAGTAAAATTAATGACGAGATCGAAGAAGAGTTTAAAGACATTGAAATATCAGACTTTATACCATTAACTTTTAACGAGAAAGAAATGGCTGATATTATTATAGACATTCAAATGGAAGACGTTAGCGAAGCGGATGTAAAAAAATAACGTTGTTGTGCGTGGGTGTTGAATCATTGTAAGTAATGTAAATATTTTTAATAAGGGTATATTTTTAGTGTCTTTTAAATTGTTGTTTGGTTCGATTTGATGATTTGCGTGTGTGTTTGATGATTTGTGTGCCACTTAATTCAGTTTACTTTTTTATGTCTCTTTCTTGAGGCCTTGAGTGAGGAAGAAGTTATTTATTATGAGGCAACCGCGTCAGTCATTTTCTTGTAATATTTATCCGATGTCTTTTGCGCTGCGATTTCGATTTTCCTTTTCCACGAATTCTTCTTTTCTTCCTACCAATCGCGAAAAATGTTCTTAATGTTCCACGTCCAAAAACATCGGTAGGTTTTGTTCTGCCTTTAAATTTCATTATAAGTTTTTCGTCTTTTTCATTTACCGGTGATTTGCAATGGACTGATGGCTTGTTTTCCTAATCCAATCATTTTCAGCAAACTTGATAAAATTCCGCGTCCTTTTAAACGATTTTTTGCATGTTTTTTCTTTCTGCCTTTCCCGGAAAGAAGTTTCATAACTGGAGGAATTCCTATCGCAGCAAGCATACCAAGTCCCTTTCCTTTCAAAGCACCTTTACCTCTTCCTCCAAATTTCCTACCGGGAGCGATAAATCGTCTTGCCCTACCTCTTCCGCTAAAAGGCATTGGAGAAAACCGATGATTAAAAAAAACTGGCGTATTTCCATTAAGTGCTGGCTCATACATTTCTAATTTCTTCTCTTTTTACAACCACCACCAAGAAGCTTTTTAATTCCAACCTCTGCTCCTCCAGAAACCAAACCGGGAATTATGTATCTTGCTGCTTTCTTTATAAATGGGAAAGCTAATTTTGCTAAACTGGCAAATCCTCGTCCTCGAATTTTTTTACGTTGTTTACCAGAACCAAGTTTTCGACGTTTCGTCCTTCTTGATCTATTCAGTGCGTTCATATTTCAAAAATGAATTATAGTTTTACAAATTTATATTAAAAATTGGCATAATTTGCAAAATTTATAACTGCTACAAAAGTTTCTTATTTAGTTAAGCGCATCTTTGTATTAGTGTTTAGACGATTGAAAGAGTTTCTTATTTGACGCAAAAAATTTTTGCGAAGAATTGAGAAAAAGACCAGTTGCGAAAAAACGAAAAAAGATTTAATTTTCAAACTTGTACCATTCTTCAAATGAGCAAAGGGGCAAGTTTTCCCAAAAAACCCAAATCAAATCGCTCAAGTGGTTTCTTAGCAATAAACACAGTGCCCCTGAGCGAAATCGCGAAAATAAATATTTGACTCGCGTAAATGGCGTATATCGCATATATCGCGTATAATGCGTATGGGCTATTGTTATTTGAACTTAAAGTCAATTCTCAAGGGATATATTGTTCTTTTTCCTTTGAGAATTAAACAATAGCAGCCAAAATGTTAATCCCTAGTTAATCCGGATTAACTTTAACCTCAATTCACTTAAGGATTTCATTCCTTTCAATTTGATTTTCCATCAAAGGCGCCGATAAATTTAAACAATAGCGGCCAAACTTTGACCCCACGATTTGCCTATGTGGATCCAACCTATATACTACTTTGATTCATATGGGCGCATTGCACCAAAAATTTTCAAACGATTTGAAATAATGATCAGAGGATTGTATCATTATTTTGATCATTATAGTCATAATATGCAACGTGCCTTTGCTGAATTTAACATGGATAATTTCAAACGTTATGGATTCAATACATCGTAGTTGTTCAACACCAAAACACGAACAGAAAAACAAAACAGCTCCTGGAAGATACTGGAATTTTCAAATTCAAGATGACTTTACAAATGTCTGTGGTCAATACAGCACATTTTTCCTCTACAACATTTCATCAAATGTTCGAGATCCTTCAAAATACGCTTACAAATTTTTCTGTGATAATTTTTATTATTTCAAGACTCCAGAAGAAAAGAGTAAAGCAGGAATTGGATTTTCAGAAATGATCTACAAGAATAACGATAAAAAGATTGCATTAATTTTTCACAAATTATTTGGTTACAAAGATTCGAATATCTTCTCATGATGATGATGATGATGATGATGATCCTCCCTTGCGACTTTTTGACCTCTACGTGACCTGACCACCCAACGCGACCTCGAACTTGAAGCAACTTGGGAGAACATTAATACAGAGCGAAATCCCAAACGGAATTGCAAATCACAGTGGCAAAATGATTGACAGTTCCTTCACTTTTGTAATAAGATAGATGAAGTGATTGGTTATCGGTAAAATCTAAGATATTTATTTTTAGATGTAAAAATAATTATATAAATATCGTTGTTTTACGCATATTCGACCTCTTGCTGTTGTCGCCTCTGCTGATATACATCATCTCTCGATCAATATCATGGCTTCATTTTTCACTTTGCAAAACAACAACAACGTCTACGACGGTGCCAATGGCGAAAGCCTTCTATCACGTCTTGGTGCGTCAGCTGCTGACTTTATACCGTACGAGCCGATATTACTACAAAAAAGAAGAGGCGGCAACAGCAATTGCAGCTATTCGCCATTGGCACCATCTGTTGCTTCATCAACATCTTCATCTTCAACGAATCATACTGTTCCTTTATCGCGAAACCAGCGAAGAAAGCAAAATCGCCGTAACCCACCTGCTCCACCTACCTTGCCACCGACCGTTGCTGACCTCGTCATTCCTGCTCAACCTCAACCTGGTATCTTTCCTAATGATGACTTTTCTGGATATTTATTATTATGGATGAACACCTATAACCCTTTAATCAATAGGCTTGATTTTAGTGTGCGAAGGAACAGTAAATTTAATTATGAGGGGGATTTCAAGGGGTGGTGTTTCGATAGGGGTTTTGGGTTTTCTGCTGCTTGTGCATAAATAATTAAATTCGCTGTTTCTTTGCATTCATCATCGTCATCATTGAGAGCATTTCATTTCAATTTATCTTGCGCAAAATACATTTTCCTGACGTAAAAAAATTATTCGTCTTTACTTATGACACTTTCAGACCTGTCTCGTATTTTTTTGTGAAAATGCGAATTTGTATTTTCATGAGAAAATCAAGAGCCAATTCTGAACTCGGGTGATAATAAAAAATTAAATTAAATTAAAGGCGGCAACACAGAATTAAATTAATAAAAATTACAGCAAGAAACTTTGCAATGAAATGTTACCAATTATTTATTATAGTTTCTTAAATTTGAATCAAAGTACCTGCTGCTGTTTTGACAACAAAATTTCCAGTCACGCGCCATAGTTTACTCGCGTGTACTTCATTTCATTGCTCTTTTATTTAAAGGTGTTAAAAAAACGGTCGTATTGTTTCCAGCCATCAGATACTTTCTTCTAAACTTTAAAGTGTTGCGCGTGTGTCTTAAAACAAACAAACAAATCGCAATGGGAGTGGATTTAAATTGTCTTGAGATTTTGTCCCTTTGGGACTGGAGATTTGCTTTTCGACGTTCTAATCTTTTAGCGTCGTTTGGTCATATGATTTTAAAACTTTATAAACAACTCAAAAAACTCAACCAAACATTCTCATTGCGATTTGAAGACAAGACAGCAAGCAAGTATTACGAAATGGATAAAATTAATCGAGAAAATATGCAAAACGAACGACGTTGGAGAATATTAGAAAGATGCGAACAAGAACGACAAGAACTTCGATTGCCGAATTTATTCATTGATATGAAAATGGACGAAAAGAATCCGGCTGGTTTGAACGAGTTAATAAAGCAAGCCCAATCAGTCCAATTCGCCTTTGCTGCTGAAAAAACAACTCGAAAGGCAAAAGATCATGTTCTGTCGACGAAAAATGAAAAATATAAACAGTCAATTTGAGAAGATAAACGCCAGTAAATTTGAAAGCATCAGTCACGAAGACATAAACAACTTGATTAAAGACTTGTCACTTAAAGATCTAAAAGACGCGTTCAATTTCGTTGAGAAGCTGGAAGCTGATGAAGAAATCAATCAAGAAATAGCAGCGATTAAACAGAGACAGTGCAAAACTGACAGGTGTATTACGTGGGTAATGTGTCATGCAAAATATTAATTTTTTAAAAATTTTCTAAAGTTTTCTAAAGTTTATCGTTGCCTTCCTTTACTTGCGTGTGTTGTTTTTAATCTTGTGTTCTATTCTATCTTGAGGAGGTCTTGTGTGAGGAAGAAATTATTTATCCGCGTCTTCTAGTCGAACATATTATGACAACCAGTCATTTTCTTATAGCATTTATTCGATGCAAGTGCCCAATCTTCAAGCCATCCGCCTTTTCCTTTTAACTTAAAATTTTTTCGTTGGTGTCTTTTACGCCGCGATTTCGATTTTCCTTTTCCGCGAATTATTTTTTTCTTCCTACCAATCGCGAAAAATGTTCTTAATGTTCCACGACCAAAAACATCGGTAGGTTTTGTTCTGCGTTTAAGTTTCATTATAAGTTATGACTTTTTACATAGGCTTTGATTGCTTTATCGCCTTTTTTGTAAATAGTATCAAGTGCTCCTAACCATCCAGCATTAAATTTTCCGAAATTGCCAAACATCCACAAAGGATTTCCTCCTTTTAAATGTTTCCACTTGCTCTTATTTCTTTTCTTTTTTCCTTGTTTTGAAAATCCTTTAATTAAATTTTCCAATGAGAGGAATACCAACTTTTGCGGCTTTTGCGAAATCTTTTTTATGACGAATCGCTTGAATTGAAAAACCTTTGCCTTTAATTCTTACTTTTTTTCCTGGAGCATTAAATACTCGAGTGCCTTTTCCTTTAAGTAAAACGGGTTCGTTTCCGTGATGAACAGGAAGATACATTTTTAAACGTTTTGGTATTTTTAAAATTCTTTAATGAAATTAATAAGTTTTATCATTGAAAAATGTAACAAGAAAACCGTTATATTATTTATATTATTAGTTTAGGATTGAGAGAGAAAGTTTCTTATTTGGCGCAAAAAAAATTTGCGAAGAATTGAGAAAAAGACTAGTTGCGAAAAAACGAAAAAAGATTTAATTTTCAAACTTATACATTCCTCAAATGAGCAAAGGGGCGAGTTTGCCCAAAAAACCCGAATAAAATCGCTCAAGTGGTTTCTTAGCAATAAACACAGTGCCCCTGAGCGAAATCGCGAAAATAAATCTTTGGCGTAAATGACGTATATCACGTATAATGCGTATAAAGCACAGGGTTATGTCATTGTTATTTCGAAGTTAAAGTCAATTCCCAAGGGATATATTGTTCTTTTTCCTTTGAGAATTAAACAATAGCGGCCAAAATGTTAATCCCTAGTTAATCCGATTAACTTTAACCTCAATTCACTTAAGGATTTTATTTCTTTCAATTTCATTTTTCATCAAAGGCTCCGATAAATTTAAACAATAGGGGCCAAACTGCGATCTCTCGATTTGCCTATGTGGATCCAACATATATACTACTGTTTTTCCTCCCAAATACCTTGGGGAACATCTTAGAGCGCATGATACAATGCTAGATATCTAACGGACGCGCTATTTTTGGCTCGGCCACGTAATGTCTCATAAGATATCTCGTAGTGTGACAGGGCATTTACACAATTATACAATAATATCAATTTATGCAACAATTGCACCGGTAAGTTTGCTGCACAAAATATTTCCGTTCTTTGTATGCATTTTTCTATCATCACTTCAAAGTTATCTTTCCTCTTCATCGTGTATAACTTTCAGGATTTCTGACCACTTTTGATTGGAATCAAATGGATCCCTGCCTAAAGTAAAATGTACTTTCTATGAGAAGCTGCTTATCAAATCACCAAATAGAGAACTCCACTACTCAGAACATGTAACTTAAGAGACATTTCATTTTGATATGGAAAGTTCTTGTCATCTTTTTACACTACTTTCACCCGTTTGATGTATTATATTATTCTCAGAATACTTGAGAATGCCAAAACCTCTGAACATTTCATTTCATTTTGATATGGAAAGTTCTTGTCATCTTTTTACACTACTTTCACCTGTTTGATGTATTATATTATTCTCAGAATACTTGAGAATGCCAAAACCTCTGAACATTAGACATGCTTTGAGAACCTTTGCTCCGAAATGTTCATTAGGGAACTGCTAAACAGTGAAGTGTTATGGAACTTTCGAGGAACTCATAAGAAACTCGTTTGAGTGCTGTACTGGTGGTTTAAGAAAATTCAGTCCTGGCTGAAATTCTTAATTTTTTTGTACAAGAAAATGCAATTAAGGAGATTCGTCAAGTGATCCCAAGCAACGGAGAAAGGATCTGGGCTGCCCATTCATTTTGTGTATTTACTTAGTGCCAATAGCGACTCAAAACAATCTTAAAATGAACGAAAACAACCCACAGTTAGATCATTACCACACACTGCAAATCCTAAGATTTAAAATCTTGTGCGCCTTTGCTCGACTTCGCACTTTGAACACAATGCTTTGTGATACAGCAAAACAACAGAAGCCCTTAATGATAACAAAAATATCCCAAGACGATTTGTGGGTGTGATTCGGTTGTTCATTTGTCTTCGTTCTTTCAACAGGTGTGAAATCTTGATTACATGTGGTTGTGTCTCATCCATGGTCATGCCCCTGAAGCAATAGGCAATTTCATGGAATATCATGATAATGATAGCATTGTTATCAGGCTTTGAGAATATAAAACTGCCAAAGTCTATGATGAAACAAAGTTAGATCTCTCCTGTTTCCCGGGACTGACTCACAGAATAGAACGATACAGGAAAGTTTGTGATAGGCTTCTCTGTGGACATCAGCACAATTTCTTCTTTAAGCGCTGAAGTGGTGAACCTTTTCAAAACAGTTTGCAATTTTCCCATTATCTCAAGCACAACTACAAGTCATATTATAAAGGCGCTGAACTCACAACGGCAAGTCTGCGAAAAGCACTGAAAAATTACAGCTGTGCATCTAACAAGCCACCTGAGGTATTGCAAGAAATCAGTCGTTTCATGACACACTGCGAGAACACTCAATGGATACTACCACACAAACAGGTCTGAGCGTCTAACTCAAACTGGGGCAGCTGCACTTTCAGAAGACACCTCCCGTAACCTAGGCTTCAAAAGTCAAAGCATGACTGCCAGTGATAATGTCTCTTCTATTGACCAGATTGTTTCCTTAGTCAGTAGTGCATCAACATCAGAGAAGCCAGAAACTTGGGTGGCCAAAGTCATGAAAGTTGACCTGGAGACAAAACGAGCAGTACTTGCCTGATCATGTTATTATATCGCCTTCTTCACCACAAGTCTGAATTATGTCAGAAAGGGGACAACGCAGAAGTTCAACCTTCTCCCGCCACTCTACAGGAAACAAATGACTTCCATGTGCACAGGAGATGCTTAAATTTGCTTGAGGCTCAGGAAAACAAAAGAAGGTAAGGGGTTCAAAATATGGTGGAGTTTTCATCAAATGTGACCAACTATACCCGGAAATGGAGAAACATTTTTCCATGCCAGCTTTCAAAAATACAAATAAGAAAGGATACACAAAGAGGATTTTTTGCATCCTCGAGATAGGAGTAATTTACAGAATCCGAAACTGCGGAATTTGGGTCATGGAACATGGAACTATGGAATGACGGAAGTCAGAACTGTGGAGTTATGAACCTGTGTCATAGTTATAGATTGCGGAATAGCCATAAATCTCCTTCAGTGATCTTGAAGTGGCCAAGCCTCTTAAGTTTTTGAATGCTTCAAACGCTGGCTGTTTAAGGCAAAGGGGCTCTACAAAACAATTATCTGTACTCCTTGCATGTGACCCTTGCACATGAGTGTTCAGAAGACTCAACAAATGCTAAAAAGGCAACATCAATGCTGATGTTATGAGTCGGCCAAAGAAGACAAGAGTTCATGCTGATGATAAAAAACTTAGTTCTATCGTTGAAAAGCTTGTCAAGCTCAGTAGAGTAATTTCCAGGAAAACTGAGGGGAAATCAATTGCTGTCAATGTAAGATGAAAGTTTCAACAAGAGCAGTAGGTTCCTTGTTCAGTTCAGTTCAGTTCAGTTTCAGTTATCATTTTAAAATTTCACTACATACAATATATTCAAGATTAATTACAACTACAAATAAAATAAAGAAGATAAAGAACAACAAACGAGAACAAACAATTGTATGTAAAGGAATTTCTTAAAGGAGGAGTTATCTCAATAGCTAGACCAGGGGCGGCTGGCCCTGCTATTAGTGCTATTAGTCTAATAGCAATTTTTTTCCAAAGATTGTACAATGTGTTTGTCCATATTCACTTGGTTGTGTTGTAGGACCTTTACAATTAGTTACAAAAAAATGATCTCAACGCTTTCAATAGGTTATCGTTGGTCTTGTTTGAGACAAAATTCCGCTTAACAATGCCAATGACGTACGCCGTTCCAACAGAGTTCTCCTATTGCTTTCACTGAATGAAATTGGCCACGCTATTAGTTTTCTGATTCTAATAGCAGAAACTTCCTATCAAAGATGCAGCAGAGAAGTAATCCCTTGTTTTCATCTGTCAGTCAAATCTTTCAACAATGACTCAACGCAGCCATGCTATTAGTTTTTCAAATCTAATAGCACTGGCAGATCCAGTTGCAAGCCTTGCAAAGTTCGCACAAAAATCATAAAAAAAACTGTGAATTTAGTTCGTCGAAATGTGCAGTTTTGTCGCTAGACTCGACAGGCTTCTCTTTGTAAGGGTTGCTAAGGATTTTCCTTTCTTTGTATAAGAGAAAAGTATCAAGATGGAAGGCATGGAAAGAGTTGGCACTATGTTTGCAAGTCGTACAACTGAAAATCAGTACACGAAATCTTCGCTTGAAGTCATCATGATGGAGAGGACAGTAGCTACTTTTGCTAGCTGGGTTTGTTGTGGCTGGTAGTTCGAAAGAATAATATGATAGAAGCCCCTTTCTTGATGGATAGCTAAAGTCGATCTTGGTTGGCGTATGATCTTGGTCGCTTCTCCTCAGCTGTTCATGCTATTTGCTATTAGAATCGCGATTCTAATAGCACGGCGGCTCTCCTATTGTAGGCTGAAAGCCGCAAATCATTGATTCAATCTACTGCCAGGTTTAAGCTCGCAGCCCTTCAGGATATCACCACAAACCGTACCGTCTCAGTTCTGTGATCAGCACGTTCAATCAAACTTTGAGACTGTCACTTAGAACATTCATCATTTCATCAATCCTACCTTACCCCTTGACTTTTCACTGAACTACTGCAGTAAATGTCCTTTGTACCAGAGCTAAACTTGGTTCAATTCGCACACAACAAACGCACTTGAAAAACCTTTTCCTAGAAAAAGGGCGTTTCTCCGGGAGACCGAGGGGCGTGGCCCAAGGTATTTTCCAGGGCCACGCCCCCGGACCCCCATCCTTATCTTGGTTGGCTCGCAATTAATAGCAACTCTTTCTTGCTCCCAGCCGCCCCTGAGACTAATCGAGGAGAGAACACCCCCTATTTTGAAAGCCTACTGTATCATCTCATATAGTACCAGTTGGGACGGCGAATCTCACTTGACGAAACATCAATCTGACATCAGATGAAGCAACAACAACAACAACAAAGAACAATCTGACGTGAAATAACAAAGAACAGCAACAACAACATCAATCAAAAATCAAAGACAACAAGAACAATAGCAACAACAAAAGCAGGAAAGAACACAAAAACATCGAAGAAACAATCTGACGTGAAACAACAAGAACAAGAAAAGCAACAACAACATCAATCGAAGAAACAATCTAACGTGAAATAACAAGAACAATAATGACAGCAACAACAAAATCAATCAGAACAAAAGACAACAAGAACAACTGCAACAACAAAAGCAGTAAAAAACACAAAAACATCGAAGAAACAATCTGACGTGAAGCAACAAGAACAAGAAAAGCAACAACAACATCAATCGAAGAAACAATCTAACGTGAAATAACAAGAACAATAATGACAGCAACAACAAAATCAATCAGAACAAGAGACAACAAGAACAACTGCAACAACAAAAGCAGGAAAGAACACAAAACACCGAAGAAACGATCTTGCGTGGAATTACAAAAGACAACACAACAGCAACACCAGCAAGAGGCTCAACCTCGGAAGGATGAAACTTAAACGTTTTACGAAGAACCAGAAGGACCTTATATGGATATTAATAGTTTTTAATTAAATTCTTTCGCTATAAATATAGGTTGACTTGTTAAATTTATTCAGTTGCTCTGAAGATGCCCTAGTGGGCGAAACATGTCAGCACTGAAAAGAAAAAGCGCAAAAGACCAAACAGATGCCTGTTTCTTTGAGTAGTTAGGCCCTCTTCTAACCGTACACTATATATAAATATTGAGTCTGGACGCAGACGCCGAATGGCCCGCTATAAAGAACAGGAAGCGCTTCGAAGTCAACAACAAGCAACTGCGACAAGAAACACTTACAGCAAAGACTGCAACTCAGAACAGATGCCATAAAGACACTCACACTGTGAAAGACGCCAAAAAGAAACGAATCGAGAAGAAACGAAAGAGCAGGGTAAAGTACACCCGAGATGGCATTAGATTCACGGAATCGGCCATTGGCTACGAAGGACCGAAACCAGTTGGGACGGCGAATCTCACTTGACGAAACATCAATCTGACATCAGATGAAGCAACAACAACAACAACAAAGAACAATCTGACGTGAAATAACAAAGAACAGCAACAACAACATCAATCAAAAATCAAAGACAACAAGAACAATAGCAACAACAAAAGCAGGAAAGAACACAAAAACATCGAAGAAACAATCTGACGTGAAACAACAAGAACAAGAAAAGCAACAACAACATCAATCGAAGAAACAATCTAACGTGAAATAACAAGAACAATAATGACAGCAACAACAAAATCAATCAGAACAAAAGACAACAAGAACAACTGCAACAACAAAAGCAGTAAAAAACACAAAAACATCGAAGAAACAATCTGACGTGAAGCAACAAGAACAAGAAAAGCAACAACAACATCAATCGAAGAAACAATCTAACGTGAAATAACAAGAACAATAATGACAGCAACAACAAAATCAATCAGAACAAGAGACAACAAGAACAACTGCAACAACAAAAGCAGGAAAGAACACAAAACACCGAAGAAACGATCTTGCGTGGAATTACAAAAGACAACACAACAGCAACACCAGCAAGAGGCTCAACCTCGGAAGGATGAAACTTAAACGTTTTACGAAGAACCAGAAGGACCTTATATGGATATTAATAGTTTTTAATTAAATTCTTTCGCTATAAATATAGGTTGACTTGTTAAATTTATTCAGTTGCTCTGAAGATGCCCTAGTGGGCGAAACATGTCAGCACTGAAAAGAAAAAGCGCAAAAGACCAAACAGATGCCTGTTTCTTTGAGTAGTTAGGCCCTCTTCTAACCGTACACTATATATAAATATTGAGTCTGGACGCAGACGCCGAATGGCCCGCTATAAAGAACAGGAAGCGCTTCGAAGTCAACAACAAGCAACTGCGACAAGAAACACTTACAGCAAAGACTGCAACTCAGAACAGATGCCATAAAGACACTCACACTGTGAAAGACGCCAAAAAGAAACGAATCGAGAAGAAACGAAAGAGCAGGGTAAAGTACACCCGAGATGGCATTAGATTCACGGAATCGGCCATTGGCTACGAAGGACCGAAACCAGTTGGGACGGCGAATCTCACTTGACGAAACATCAATCTGACATCAGATGAAGCAACAACAACAACAACAAAGAACAATCTGACGTGAAATAACAAAGAACAGCAACAACAACATCAATCAAAAATCAAAGACAACAAGAACAATAGCAACAACAAAAGCAGGAAAGAACACAAAAACATCGAAGAAACAATCTGACGTGAAACAACAAGAACAAGAAAAGCAACAACAACATCAATCGAAGAAACAATCTAACGTGAAATAACAAGAACAATAATGACAGCAACAACAAAATCAATCAGAACAAAAGACAACAAGAACAACTGCAACAACAAAAGCAGTAAAAAACACAAAAACATCGAAGAAACAATCTGACGTGAAGCAACAAGAACAAGAAAAGCAACAACAACATCAATCGAAGAAACAATCTAACGTGAAATAACAAGAACAATAATGACAGCAACAACAAAATCAATCAGAACAAGAGACAACAAGAACAACTGCAACAACAAAAGCAGGAAAGAACACAAAACACCGAAGAAACGATCTTGCGTGGAATTACAAAAGACAACACAACAGCAACACCAGCAAGAGGCTCAACCTCGGAAGGATGAAACTTAAACGTTTTACGAAGAACCAGAAGGACCTTATATGGATATTAATAGTTTTTAATTAAATTCTTTCGCTATAAATATAGGTTGACTTGTTAAATTTATTCAGTTGCTCTGAAGATGCCCTAGTGGGCGAAACATGTCAGCACTGAAAAGAAAAAGCGCAAAAGACCAAACAGATGCCTGTTTCTTTGAGTAGTTAGGCCCTCTTCTAACCGTACACTATATATAAATATTGAGTCTGGACGCAGACGCCGAATGGCCCGCTATAAAGAACAGGAAGCGCTTCGAAGTCAACAACAAGCAACTGCGACAAGAAACACTTACAGCAAAGACTGCAACTCAGAACAGATGCCATAAAGACACTCACACTGTGAAAGACGCCAAAAAGAAACGAATCGAGAAGAAACGAAAGAGCAGGGTAAAGTACACCCGAGATGGCATTAGATTCACGGAATCGGCCATTGGCTACGAAGGACCGAAACCAGTTGGGACGGCGAATCTCACTTGACGAAACATCAATCTGACATCAGATGAAGCAACAACAACAACAACAAAGAACAATCTGACGTGAAATAACAAAGAACAGCAACAACAACATCAATCAAAAATCAAAGACAACAAGAACAATAGCAACAACAAAAGCAGGAAAGAACACAAAAACATCGAAGAAACAATCTGACGTGAAACAACAAGAACAAGAAAAGCAACAACAACATCAATCGAAGAAACAATCTAACGTGAAATAACAAGAACAATAATGACAGCAACAACAAAATCAATCAGAACAAAAGACAACAAGAACAACTGCAACAACAAAAGCAGTAAAAAACACAAAAACATCGAAGAAACAATCTGACGTGAAGCAACAAGAACAAGAAAAGCAACAACAACATCAATCGAAGAAACAATCTAACGTGAAATAACAAGAACAATAATGACAGCAACAACAAAATCAATCAGAACAAGAGACAACAAGAACAACTGCAACAACAAAAGCAGGAAAGAACACAAAACACCGAAGAAACGATCTTGCGTGGAATTACAAAAGACAACACAACAGCAACACCAGCAAGAGGCTCAACCTCGGAAGGATGAAACTTAAACGTTTTACGAAGAACCAGAAGGACCTTATATGGATATTAATAGTTTTTAATTAAATTCTTTCGCTATAAATATAGGTTGACTTGTTAAATTTATTCAGTTGCTCTGAAGATGCCCTAGTGGGCGAAACATGTCAGCACTGAAAAGAAAAAGCGCAAAAGACCAAACAGATGCCTGTTTCTTTGAGTAGTTAGGCCCTCTTCTAACCGTACACTATATATAAATATTGAGTCTGGACGCAGACGCCGAATGGCCCGCTATAAAGAACAGGAAGCGCTTCGAAGTCAACAACAAGCAACTGCGACAAGAAACACTTACAGCAAAGACTGCAACTCAGAACAGATGCCATAAAGACACTCACACTGTGAAAGACGCCAAAAAGAAACGAATCGAGAAGAAACGAAAGAGCAGGGTAAAGTACACCCGAGATGGCATTAGATTCACGGAATCGGCCATTGGCTACGAAGGACCGAAACCAGTTGGGACGGCGAATCTCACTTGACGAAACATCAATCTGACATCAGATGAAGCAACAACAACAACAACAAAGAACAATCTGACGTGAAATAACAAAGAACAGCAACAACAACATCAATCAAAAATCAAAGACAACAAGAACAATAGCAACAACAAAAGCAGGAAAGAACACAAAAACATCGAAGAAACAATCTGACGTGAAACAACAAGAACAAGAAAAGCAACAACAACATCAATCGAAGAAACAATCTAACGTGAAATAACAAGAACAATAATGACAGCAACAACAAAATCAATCAGAACAAAAGACAACAAGAACAACTGCAACAACAAAAGCAGTAAAAAACACAAAAACATCGAAGAAACAATCTGACGTGAAGCAACAAGAACAAGAAAAGCAACAACAACATCAATCGAAGAAACAATCTAACGTGAAATAACAAGAACAATAATGACAGCAACAACAAAATCAATCAGAACAAGAGACAACAAGAACAACTGCAACAACAAAAGCAGGAAAGAACACAAAACACCGAAGAAACGATCTTGCGTGGAATTACAAAAGACAACACAACAGCAACACCAGCAAGAGGCTCAACCTCGGAAGGATGAAACTTAAACGTTTTACGAAGAACCAGAAGGACCTTATATGGATATTAATAGTTTTTAATTAAATTCTTTCGCTATAAATATAGGTTGACTTGTTAAATTTATTCAGTTGCTCTGAAGATGCCCTAGTGGGCGAAACATGTCAGCACTGAAAAGAAAAAGCGCAAAAGACCAAACAGATGCCTGTTTCTTTGAGTAGTTAGGCCCTCTTCTAACCGTACACTATATATAAATATTGAGTCTGGACGCAGACGCCGAATGGCCCGCTATAAAGAACAGGAAGCGCTTCGAAGTCAACAACAAGCAACTGCGACAAGAAACACTTACAGCAAAGACTGCAACTCAGAACAGATGCCATAAAGACACTCACACTGTGAAAGACGCCAAAAAGAAACGAATCGAGAAGAAACGAAAGAGCAGGGTAAAGTACACCCGAGATGGCATTAGATTCACGGAATCGGCCATTGGCTACGAAGGACCGAAACCAGTTGGGACGGCGAATCTCACTTGACGAAACATCAATCTGACATCAGATGAAGCAACAACAACAACAACAAAGAACAATCTGACGTGAAATAACAAAGAACAGCAACAACAACATCAATCAAAAATCAAAGACAACAAGAACAATAGCAACAACAAAAGCAGGAAAGAACACAAAAACATCGAAGAAACAATCTGACGTGAAACAACAAGAACAAGAAAAGCAACAACAACATCAATCGAAGAAACAATCTAACGTGAAATAACAAGAACAATAATGACAGCAACAACAAAATCAATCAGAACAAAAGACAACAAGAACAACTGCAACAACAAAAGCAGTAAAAAACACAAAAACATCGAAGAAACAATCTGACGTGAAGCAACAAGAACAAGAAAAGCAACAACAACATCAATCGAAGAAACAATCTAACGTGAAATAACAAGAACAATAATGACAGCAACAACAAAATCAATCAGAACAAGAGACAACAAGAACAACTGCAACAACAAAAGCAGGAAAGAACACAAAACACCGAAGAAACGATCTTGCGTGGAATTACAAAAGACAACACAACAGCAACACCAGCAAGAGGCTCAACCTCGGAAGGATGAAACTTAAACGTTTTACGAAGAACCAGAAGGACCTTATATGGATATTAATAGTTTTTAATTAAATTCTTTCGCTATAAATATAGGTTGACTTGTTAAATTTATTCAGTTGCTCTGAAGATGCCCTAGTGGGCGAAACATGTCAGCACTGAAAAGAAAAAGCGCAAAAGACCAAACAGATGCCTGTTTCTTTGAGTAGTTAGGCCCTCTTCTAACCGTACACTATATCTCATATAGTATATTGACTGTTTTTATCTTGCACTGGAAAATATTGAGATTGAATGATGGTACAAAACAGATATTTCAATTTACTTGGTATTTAGTACAGAAAAGATGTGATTTGAGCCTAAAGCGAAAAATCATGATCGAAGGAGATTGTTTGATTATATATGGAATTTCGATGGAATTTCGTCCTTGAGCCATGCAAATAACGGAGGTTTTGGCATCTCATTTTTCTTAAATCGGATAACAAGTTGTATGTCGGGATCATGTAACTGTGCGTCCTGCAAATTGAAATGAGGAATTAGAGAGATAAAACAAGTGGGAGCAGTTGGTATACTATCCTTATTCTGCTCCTTAGCTGAGTTAACTGGTTCTATCGTACAAGGGTCAGTGACTAGCCTAGACAATGCATCTGCATTTAAGTTTTCTTTTCCTGGTCTATGTGAAACAATGAAATCAAATTCTTGCAAATCCATTACCCATCGTGCAATTCTACCTTTAGGCTCAAGAGAATGAAGCCAAATAAGGGCTTTGTTAACTGACAACCCAATAAATATACCCGAAAATGATGAGTTGCAAAAATGACTGCCAAAGCCTCTTTTTCCATGGCAGAATGGTTCTTTTTGCGATCATCAAGAGTTCTACTTGCATTTAATATAACCCGTTCCTGACCTTGGGTATCAACTTGTGCTAAAACAGCACCAATGCCATAGTCAGAGGCATCTGTTTGCAATATAAATGGCCCATCAAGCTGAGGATATGCAAGAACTGGAGCTACACAAAGCTTGTTTAAGTGTAGCAAATGCTTCAATTTGAGCCTGACCCCAGGAAAAAGAAATACCTTTCTTCGTAGGCATTGTCAATGGTAAGGCAACAGTCGCAAAATTTGGAATAAATTTGCGATAATACCCAGCTAGGCCTATAAATGACCGTACTTGTTCAACATTAGACGGAGCTGATAACTTCATTACGGCCTTCACTTTATCCGTATCAGTATGCACACCCGCTGCAGAAACTGTATGCCCAAGATATGAAACATTTAGTGACCCGAATGTGCATTTTGATGCCTTTACTTTTAAATTATGTTGTTGAAGTCAACTTAAAACAGTCTCTAGGCGTTCACAGTGCTGCTTAATTCCATTAGATGGTACTATAATATCATCAAAATAACAAAGGCAGCATGAATAGTTTAAACCTGACATTACAAGTTTTATGGCACGGTCAAACGAGGCAGGAGCCCCGGACAAGCCAAACGGCATACGCAAAAATTCCCACAGCCCTGTAGGGGTAGCAAATGCAGTCTTTTCCTGATCTTCTCGTGTCATGCTTAATTGCCAATACCCCGAAAGCAAGTCTAACGTGCTAAAAAGATTATAGCCCTGCAGAGATTCTAATAAGTCATCAACACGTGGTAACGGCCTTGCTTCCCGCTTTGTTACAGAATTTAACTTTCTGTAATCAACACAAAAACGATATTTCCCGTCTTTCTTACAAACTAATACGATTGGAGAAGCCCAGGGGCTTGTACTAGGTTTAATCACTTGCTGTTCTAACATTTCTTCAATTTGTGATTCTGCATCTTGGCGATAAGCATAAGGCAAGCGGCGAGGACGTTGACATATTGGCGGTGAATCGCCAGTATCTATTGAGTGAGTTACGACTGATGTATGACCAAGTTTATTATCAAAAACATCACAATACTTTCACAAAGTAGAAAGCAAAGCCTTCCGATCGTGTTCACTCAAAGTGGGGCAAATAGCTGACTCTAATTTGTGGATGGTTTCCTTATTTTCCTGCAAAATACTACCAACAACTTCAGTGTTGTCATTGCTCTGTTCACTTTTTGAAGGTTGATAAACTACAGGACAAAATTCCGCAATTTTTGCACCCTTTTGAAGCTCAATTCTCTCTTGTCCTGTATTCAAAAGTCTTATTGATAGGGAGCGGTTATTCAAAGTGCATACCGAATAAGCAGAATGCAAATCAGAGGCCCCCGAAGAAATTGGTGTTACCATTCCTAAGGTATTTTTTTTCACTTTTAGAAACCAAACCGGCGACTATGATTTCTGTCCTAGGTGGAATAACTATGCTAGACGCGAGCTTGACTTTTACAGGGCCTCTTGTTGCACACTGCTCAAAGGTTGGAAAATCACATTTAGCCTCCAATTTCCCACTGGGCCGAATAGGAGTCACAGGCGTATGGCCGTCACGCCTTACGATAAAATATTGTGACTGATCAAATGCTAATTCTAAATGATTAAATTTAGGGAAATCCCAACCTAATATGCATTGCAATGGTTCTAATAGATTATCACAAACAAGCAACGGTATGTTATAAATATGACCCCATCAGAAAATTGTAATTGACCCTGAAACTCCCCATATGATCTCAATGACTGTCCGGTAACAGAAACACACTGATTGGAGCAACTGCTACTAATAACTGGCCGACTATGCAATGAAATTTTATCAAAAACTGATCTATGCAAAATAGATTTCATTGAACCAGTATCAATCAAAGCTTCAATTTGCACTCCATTCAAGAAACATTTTACCATTGGCTGGTTGGAAGTATTATCTTCTATTCTACTGTTTTCGTTATTAGCAGTAACTCCAACAGTGAATAATGAGGGGTGACCAGCACTCCAGCCTACTGGTGCGGCACCCCTTGGTAGTTCAAAGGAACACTTACGTTGACTACATCAGACTGACTGCTAAAGTTCTTATTCATTGTCCAGTTATTTGCACATTGCAAAGCAAAATGTCCGGTACCTTGACATAGTGTGCACTTTGAGCGATCGAACTGTTCTTGTTCCTTTTTTGCAATCAAAATCTTGTCTCGCTTTTCTGGACACTTTCTGGCAATATGTCCCATTTCTCCACAGAAAAAGCATTGCACTTGACTTATCTTCGCTGACCTGGGTGCAGAGTACGATGGCCCATCTTGCAGCATTGCTACCAAGGACTGTTGCTGCACTGTCATCTTTTCCACCACTGTGGCCAACGTGTCTATAGTACTGTCCTTTTCAGATAGTGATTGCTGCAATTTAGGCTCACTGTTTATGCAAGAAATCCCCGCAGAGAATCCTGTAAGGGGTTGTTCTTCCATTTCATTGATGTTATCAGCACGAATGGCAATGAAATGTTTGCAAAAAGCCACCATTTCTGCCAGAGTTGGTATCGGATTTTGCTCCAGTAATTTGAATTTCATCCGCTATGGTATTCCTCGCATAAATTGTCGACTGAGAAGGGCATCAAAGGCTTCTGCATCCAAATCTGGATCTGCTTTTCGTAAAATTTCTTGCAGTGACCATAAATATATTGCTGAATCTTCATTATGTCGCAGCAAAAAATCTTTGAACTCTCGATAAAAGACCTCCCGATTTATTTGTGGGCAAAGAGCTGCTTTTAAATTTATGATCAAATTATCGTATGTGTCCTTCTGCTCTCCTTCAAACAAAAAATAGAAATAGTGAGATGCAGCTTGTCCGCGAAGAAATGCTGGTAATTTTGCAAATTTTTCCTCATCTGTCCACCCATTTGCAACTGCACAACACTCATATTGGCGCAACCATAGAGCAAAGTCTCCCTTGTCAAATCTCTCCGGTAAGATGGAAGCCATATCACACCTTTGTCACCAAAACGTAGTGCTTTGCACAGTGCAGAAAAGACACAAAATAGACGCTGTTGATCGTTTGCGTTCCAAAATCTATTCCCCAAAAGTCGACCGTAAACAGGTTTATTTATGGATAAGTTTATGGGTACAATTAACACTAATGGATTGACCATTTGGCATTATACGAAAGATCTTTACGTCACTACATACCGCTACAAACTACCCTACCTTACCCTGGGTATCAGAGCCTAATAAAATTATTAGGCTCTGGTACCCAGGGTAACCCTACCTAAACCAAAGGAGAAAGGAGCTGAGAAAGTTTTGGATTAATTTGCAGCTTTAATCTTCCCAAATCATTCAGAAATTCTTTGACAATGTACAGTAATAGCAACTGTTTTGACACTTTCTTTGAGTATGCTATGAGATCTCACTCCACAAGGGGGTCAAAATGTGAAATGGTACCCCCACATCAGTTTTTCCACAAAATATTCCCTCTTCGCTGTGCGCTGCATAGCTCACTTATTGCATATTTTATGCGGCTTTACTTGGCGTCAATGTTTGTAGCGAGAGACACAGGGAATGTGTTTTGGTTTGTATTTGGTTTCTTATGTCTTCGGTCCTCGGTTTGTAGTTCTTATGTCTTTGGTCTTCGGTTTGTAGTTCTTATGTCTTCGGTTTGTAGTTCTTATGTCTTCGGTTTGTAGTTCTTATGTCGTTGGTCTTCGGTTTGTAGACAACCTGTTTGTGTATGCAGTTTTTGTGGTTTGTGTAGGCAGTTTTTGTGGTGTGCGTAGGCAGTTTTTGTGGTGTGTGTAGGCAGTTTTTGTGGTGTGTGTAGGCAGTTTTTTTTGTTTGTGTATGCAGTTTTTGTTGTGTGTGTAGGCAGTTATTGTTGTTTGTGTATGCAGTTTTTGTTGTGTATGCAGTTTTTGTGGTGTGTGTAGGCAGTTTTTGTTGTTTGTGTATGCAGTTTTTGTTGTGTGTGTAAGCAGTTTTTGTTGTTTGTGTATGCAGTTTTTGTGGTGTGTGTAGGCAGTTTTTGTTCTTTGTGTATGCAGTTTTTGTGTTTGTGTATGCAGTTTTTGTTGTGTGTGTAGGCAGTTATTGTTGTTTGTGTATGCAGTTTTTTTGTGTGTGTATGCAGATTTTGTTGTGTGTGTAGGCAGTTTTTGTGTTGTGTGTAGGCAGTTTTTGTTGTTTGTGTATGCACAATTGTGTCGGGTGTGTATGCACAATTGTATCGTTTGTGTAAACACATTTGTGTTGCGTGTGTATGCAGTTTTGTTGTAGCCATATCTAAAGAGCACTGGAAGAACCTATTCTAACTAGTCGCTCAAGGGTGTTCTATTCTATTTGGCAGACTTCTGGTAAGAGAGAACATGGAAAAAATTTCTATATGAAGATGATTAGTTGTTAGGCATAAGGGGTCAAGGTTTATTTTGGCTGAGAATGATTCTATCGACTCTCTATTTGCCATAGCTGAAATAATAAAAATTTGGACAGTTTTGTAATTGATGTTTGTTTATCATCAAATTATTGACAGGTATGATGTTAGGGGCACAATCAACTTTCATTTTGAATACATCTCTCCATCCATTGTTTCCCATTCGCAAAATGGATACCGAACAATTTCGCAAAGGGTAATTCCACGTCTATGAGGGACAGCTTGTTTTAGAGTTTGCTAATTTTCCGTTTGTGATTGAAGTATGATGATAGTAGCAACATATCCAAATTCAGCTTTCTACCATTTGCCTTTATGGAACTATCGTAACTCAATGTTTTAACATTTTCGGGCCTAAATCTTTATTGGCAGCCAGTTTGAATTTACACTTTTCATAGAATTAGCTATCTTTTGATCAACTCCTCAGAATTGGTTGCCAATAAAGACTCAGGCCCAAACATGTGAAAACTGTGAGTTACGATACTTCTTGACAGAAAAATGGGACAAAGCAGATGTTTGGATATGTTGCTACCATCATCATACTTAAATCTAAAAAATACAAAATACTTAAATACAAAAAATCCGCAAAATCTGAGATATTGTTAGATATTATTACTTAAATCCAAAAAATTCAAAATACTTAAGTACAAAAAGCTACAAAATCTGAGAGCATAGGGTTAACTTTTTTCTTTTGTGTCCCTGTTTGAAGTAGAATTACCCTAAAGTTCTACGCGCGCCAAATCTGTAATCAATTGTTTTCTCACGTTTCTTTTTCTTATACAGGGTGTCCCAGAAAAATTGTGCTCCGTTTGCCTGAAGATTTCGACAAAGCAACAAAAGATTCTCACTAACCTTTTCCATGATGTTGCTCTTCAGATGTTCAATTATAGTTTGCCACTGTCCCCGTGAAAATCCGTTGAAAAATGATGGAGCAATGACTTTCAGAAGAACAAATTTGCCTGATGACTGAAACCAGCGGTCGGCCATTTTATCTTACTATTTTGCAACGATAAACAGCTTCATGGATGAACTGAAATAGCAGCTTCTAATATCATAGCTCTCACGAAAATTCCAATAATCATCAGAGAGTTCAACTATTTTGTACCCCACGATCTTTGATGGAATACAAAAATGAAGATAAGAATTCCCAAAGCAGTAAAACATCAAAGGTTTCGACAAAAATATATTTCAAATTAAATTTGTCGCCTTCCCTATATAGATTTCTTCCTTAATTTGTTACAAGCAATTGTTGATTTACTTCCAAAGACAATGAACTAAGAGAAACAAGAGAGGCAAAAGATTTTGAACTGATCAATAAACTAAATAATTGGTTCAGACACTCCTCACACCTGCAAACAAAACGTGACTATATGTTTGTCATTACCGTTTGGTTGTTTATTATCTTGGGGCCCTTGTCTTCGTTTTGACATTCAATCAAGGGTCGTGGGGTACGAAATAGCTGAACTCTCTGATGATTACTGAAACTTTCGCGAGAGCTATGAAATTGGAAGTTACTGTTTCAGCTCATCCATGAAGCTGTTTACCGTTGCAAAATAGTAAAACAAAATGGCCGACCGCTGGTTTCAGTCATCAGGTAAATTTGGCCTTCTGAACGTCATAGCTCCATCATTTTTCAACAGATTTTGACGGGGATGGTAGCAAACTTTAATTGAACATCTGAAGAGCAACATCAAGTAAAAGTATGGTGAGGACCTTTTGCCGCTTTGTCGCAATCTTCAGGCAAACGGGGCACAAATTTTCTGGGACACCCTGTACATATATTCAATATAAAAGTTTATAATAATGAATTTACCGACGACACTACGTACGAACTACTATACGACACCACAAATACGGTACCAGGAGGAAGCAATGTATCATGACTACCCCCTGGCATTTAACATAAATCTAAGAAACACTACTAAAACTAAATACATCCTTAAATACAAAGTACTAGATATAAACACTCAAAACAAAAACATCTTACCACCAATTACTTGAGCCGGTTCCACACCGAATGTCAGGCCAACATAGGCGATGATAGAGGACGAACCTCAGCGTTTGCCTTGCAGATACTTTCGTAGTCAAGATGGACAATCATTCACACCATGTAAGCCTAACATCAAGTGAGAAACGGGCATACAAAAGAAGAAAAAGGGATGAGACCCTGCGACAAGAGACCCCACAAACATGGACTCAGTGGCCAAGCGACAGCCCACCAGCCCCATCGCAACATCAATCGAATCGACCAGTTGCGTGGATGTATTGTAGGGTCAACTCGAGTATATTTCACGTTTCTTTCACACGTTAAAACACATTTCTTTCACGTGTTACAAACAGGTTTCTGCCACTGTGCAAGAAAGTAATCTTCTTTATTAAAATGATGGTGTCCTATTGTTACCAAGGAATGAGGACTATGTTGTTTGCTACACGTACTTCTCATTATAGGAGAAAAGAGGACTATGCTTCATGACACCACATAGTTTTGTTAAGAAATGACTGATTCATGTTCAACGTTGTAGCACTGATTCATGCAAATTTCTTACAGGCTCCACTTAGTGCAGAGCCCTGTGTCGTAAAAAGTGGCGGAGTAACTTGATGATGTGAATTTGTGCCAAAATACCTTTATACCCTCTGCAGCATGCTGAGAAAGAGATAGACGTTAGTGCCTAATGACATTTTGGGTAAGTCTACTGTAATGTGAAATAAACGCGTAGATGATTTGCATTGCATGCTGCATTTTGACATCATCTCTCCATGCTATTGTAGAAATATGGATCAAAAAATGGAGAATTACCTGCAGACCCTGGAAGTACGCTTTAATGAGGTAGAAAGTGCACTAGAGTGCTGCAGGAAGGACCTAGGGAACGCGGAGAGAAAGATTCCAGCCTGCAAGAGAAGAATAAAAAACGTTGTGAAATACATGAAGCAAGACATACAGATATTGAATGAACTTAGCGAGAATGCCATCTTCTCCGCAATGGAGGAGGAGGAGGAACTGGCAGGTAAAGGGAATGATTTGGGGTTCATTGAACACATGGCCGAACATTAGCAAGGGGAAGGAAGGAACAACAATGATATGTAGATAATGTTTTTAGTTTGCACTTTATTACTTGTGTTTATACGTTGTGATTATTAAAAATATGCTTATATCTACGTTAAGAAATCTAGTCATTCTTCATTGTGTTATGGCCTACTGCACCATTTAGGAGAAATTAAGTTAACAGATTCATAGGAGAAATTAAGTTAACAGATTCATACACAAAGGTAAGTAGCTTGAGATTAGATAAATCATATGATTTAAGAATTTCTAATTCAGAGAAAATAGGTGTAGATGGAGATGTGAAATTCTTGAAGGCAATAGCTCTAACAACTTTCTTTTGTAGAAGGTAAATTGGCTTAGTATGGGTGTCACAAGCAAAACCCCAGACAATGATTCCATACTGAAGAAAAGAAGCAGATAAAGAGTAATACAAAGAAACTAAAACATTAGTTGGTAGAAGATGCCTTATCTTAAAGAAGATACCACAAGTTCTCGCTAGTTTCTTTGATAGTTCACTTAAGTGATACCTCCAGTTGAGATTTTCATCCAAGAGAAGACCAAGAAACTTAAAAAATATCTAGCCTGATTAACATGCTCTCTACCAATCTTAATGCTGACAGTTCTATCTAAAGAATTATGAGGAGAATGGAAGATGATGAAATTTGTTTTGTCAATGTTTAATGCAAGTTTATTAGCATCAAGCCACTTTTTAACATGCTTAAGTTCTTTGTTTACCACTTTTTCCAGGTGATTGAGATTGTCAGATTCAAAGTAAATGTTTGTGTCATCAGCAAAGAGATAAAACTATAGCTTGTTAGATGACTTTGTAAGATCATTTATATAGATGAGAAAGAGAAGTAGACCAAGGACAGAGCCCTGGGGACAGGGGCGGCTGGGAGCAAGAACGAGTTGCTATTAATTGCGAGCCAAGCAAGCTAAGGATGGGGGTCCGGGGGCGTGGCCCAAAATATTTTCCAGGGCCACGCCCCTCGGTCTCCCGGAGAAACGCCCTTTTCCTAGGAAAAGGGTTTTTGAAGCGCGTTTGTTTTTGTGTGAATTGAACTAAGTTTAGCCCTGGTACAAAAGACATTTACTGCAGTAGTTCAGTGAAAATTCAAGGGGTAAGGTAGGATCGATAAAATAATGAATGTTCTAAGTGATATAGTTTCAAAGTTCCTTCCTCTGCTGTTTGATTGAATGTTCTGATCACAAAACTGAGACGGTACGGCTTGTGGTGATATCCTGAAGGGCTGAAAGCTTAAACCCGGCAGTAGATTGAATCAATGATTTGCCTGTACATAAGCTTCTCAAATATCTTGCTGAAAACAGGTAAAAGAGAAATTGGCCTGTAGTTTGATAGAAGTTCAGGATTTCCTTTTTTGTAAAGAGAAATAACTTTAGCAATTTTAAGTTTATCAGGGAAAATACCAGACTGGAAAGACTCATTAACAAGAAGAGCAAGAAGTGGTGAAACGGAGTGTCCAATAATTCTAAGTAATTTTATTGGTATACTATTAGGACCTACAGATTTGGAAGGATTTAAAATATTGATTAAATCATTAACTCGACTTGGTCCGCATGATCATTGATATCATGCAGATTCTCACTGTGCATGGCGATACTGTTTTCAACGAGTTGTATCTTCTTCTCGTTGGCCTCCATTTTGGCTTGAGAAAATTGGAGGCTCACCTGCACATCTGTAATTTCTTTACGTATACTTTTCATATCTTCTTTCAAATCTTGAATCAATAGTTTGAATGATGAGTTGAATGCATCCGCTTGATTTTGAATCAGCGTTTTCACCATGTCCATTGTAACATACTCTGGTTCACCTATCTGGCATCTCGAGCTTGGATACGGGCCTAGGCACATGGGCCTAGTCCTTCTGAAGAATGATCTACAGTTTATTGAGTTAATCTGATAAAATGCACATACTGTTATGTGCGTTTTATTTTAAAGTGTTAAAAAAGCGATCGTATTTTTTCCAATCAGCAGGTACTTTCTTCTAAACTTTTAGGTGTTGCGCACGTGTGTCTTAAAATCGCAATGGGAGCAGTTTTAAATTGTCTTGAGATTTGTCCCTTTGGGACTGGAGATTTGCTTTTCGGCTTTCTAATCCCTTAGCGTCGTTTGGTCATATGATTTTAAAACTTTTAAAAACAACTCAAACCAACAAGAAACTCTCATTGCGATTTCAACTCACACACACACAACAGACAAACAGAAAAACATACGAAAGAAAAGGAAAATCAATACGAAAGAAATATGAATCAATACTAAAGAAAAAGAAAATTTCTGGAATCAAGCAAAGAAAATTCATTCAATGAAAGAATCCAAGAAGAAAATACACTTCCTTATTTATTCATGGATATGCCGATATTGGAGACAAACCCACCACAATTAAATTTGCTGATCCGCCAAGCTCAAGCAAGACAATTTGCCCGCGCTGCTGAGAAACATCTGCACACGCAAAAAGAACCTTTAAGAGAAAGAAAAGAAAATCATCATCAAGCAACGAGTTTTCCAATATGGAAGTTGTCGATTTTGGAGTTCCTAACATTCTAAACTTGATAGAAGATCTAAGAATTAACAATTCAGAAGGTATCAAAGACGCATTTGCATTTGCTGAAACATTAGAAGTGGACAGTGAAATAAACTCGAAAATCGAAAGAATAGCAAAGAAACAATGTAAAATTGATCGTTGTCAGGAATGGGTTTTATTTCATGCTAATCATTAACATTATTATTTTATTTAACAGTTTTCTAATGTCATAATATTTTCACTTCATACTTATGCTGTTTTTACTTTTGTGTTCTTTCTATGTTTGATGCGATCCTTGGTCTTACTTGGTCTTTTAAGGGTAGGCAAGTATATTTAATTGATACAATAATTCGATGGTGGGATTTGATAAGTTCTTCTTGATTTTATGCACTTTTGCGTTGTCATCGTGAAATTATCAAATTCATTACTGTTTGTGAATTCTTTATCAGTTGAATATGCTTCTTCTTGATTTGTAATCTTTGAGGCATGCGCGCGTGTTTCGATGTGTCTTTACTAATTAAAAATATTTTTGTCAGGGAATAATTGTTTATACATTCTATTTGATTCGAGAAGCCAATCTGTGCCGAAACCTTTTCCTTTAATTGAACGACGGCGGCTTTGAAGGTATTTCTTTTTTCCTCTGCCTTTATGACTCTTCTTGAGGCTTATTTTTTCTGCCAACTGCAAAAAATGGTCTAAGTCCTTGACTACGTACAAAATTTTCTTGTCGACGAACGACTCTAAAACGCCGTTTACCTTTCATGTTGATTCAAATGATTGTGAATTTTTGAAGCTGATTAATGAAAATATGATAGTAGGATTTTACTGAAACTTGTGATACAAAAAAATACTTATAACTTTTACTAGCCATATCTTTTAGTTAAATGCTTATCTAAAGTGTTGCCCAATGCTAATACTCCCAAGATGGCTTTACCAGGACCTTGCCAGAAATTGTGGAATAAAGTACCACCCTTTAATTTTCTCAATTTCCTCCTTTTTTTTCTATCCCTTCTCTTTTTCCTTCTTTGCTGTTTTGAAACTCCTTTGATCAATTTGCCGATAAGAGGAAGACCAACTTTTGCGGCTTTTGTCAGTCCTTCTTTTGCTTGATCTTTTGTGATAAAACCTCTTCCTCTAAAATTTCTCCTACCGGGTGCGCGAAAAACTCGACCAGGAAAGCCTCGTCCGTGAACTCTTCTGCCTGGTACGCGAAAAGGTCTCCTTCCTTTGCCCTTGAAGAGATAATTGCTGTACAACACAGGGTTGTTTCCGTGATGAACTGGGGCATACATTTTATGCGTTTGTGATAAAATGGATTGAAGAAAGGAAAAATTAAAGTTTTATTTAAAAGAAGAGTAAAAGAAAACTGATATGTTACTTATGATTCCATGAATTTGAGTGGTTGTGCCCCTCATGAAAAGTTTCTTATTTTGCATGTGGGCATTCACAGAATTCGCATAATTCGCGTAAACAACGTGAATTACATCATTACTAGGTGTTGATTGAAGTTCAAATCCCAAGGGATATGTTTACTTTCTCCTTTGATAATTCGAACAATCCAGCCAAAAGCTAATCCCCATTGTTCACGGGATTCACTGTGCTCTCAATTCACTTAAGGATTTATTTAAGGATTATGGATTAAAATGATTAAAAGGATTAAAATGTATTAAGGATTATGTCCTTGTGGTCTGCCTTGTGGTTTGCAAATGGCTTTGAGGAACAGCTGCATAACATCGCTGTCAAACTTAAAACTGCAGTGCCACTTGTGTGGTATGTAGGAAGGCAAATACTTCGTGAATGTAGCACTGGTTACATTGTTTTCATAAGTTGATCTACGAGGTAGTTGACATGAAGATTGCTATAGAACTTTTAAAAGATCATCAAGGCAACTGTGAGTACTGAACATCTGATAATTTAAGAAACTTCCAGTATGGGCCCAAATTCTTGGTCTCTTACCAAAAAATGTTTGTACAACAATAAAATAATTCTAGAATTGTCATACCTTAATTGGCTAGGTTTGAAGATGTCTGAAGCTCATATGTAATTAAACCATTCACCAATTCACCAGTTTCAGAAGGGTAATGTTTGCAAACTATGTAGGAATTATCACAGGCATGGCAGCCAAATTAGCAAACCTTTTTGCCAATGACAGTTGTAGTAACAAACATTTGATACTATTTTTTAAAAACTGCTGCATTTAAAGTTGAATACAGTAGTGCCAAAACAATGCGTAGATGGGTTAGTAGCAAACTATGGCCTTTGACACTGCTTGTCAGGTAAAAACTGAATCACATTATGCACAGCTAATGCTTATCTACACTTGGGGATGATCAAACACAGTTTTTCAGCTGCCAGTAGATTTGCAAATAGAACTTTCGCCCATTCCAAGACCTTCTGGTGTTGAGTCAAATGCTGTCGCCCATGAATCCCATCATTTTGAGCTGGACAGTGAAGACCACTCCGAGGATCTACCAGCTTCGCAAGAATCCAAAGCAAGTTCTCATTCACGTGCGTTTGGAATTGGTTGTCATTCATCCAAAGACAGATACATGGCTTCTTTGAAGCACTCGGCCACAAGGACAAATGAAACCTGTTCCAAGCTTTTAGTTGAAGCGCAGCAGGGCCACGTATATGATATGCCTCCTCTTGTTTCCTCGGACACTACATTTCAATAGGAATTGTCATGCCTGGAGGGCCTGGACGAAATTCGTATTCCAGAGGGAGTTGACGTCTCGCGGTGCTCCTGGGATGAAGCAGCCAATGCAGACCTAGACGTGCTGGTCAAAGCATTAAAATATTCAGACTTTGTCCAAAATGAAGTCTATTGGAGAATCGGTCACTTTATTTGCAAGTCATCCTCAAAAAGCATGCGGAGAGATGAAAAAGTGGCTGACTTAGCCGAGAGACTTCAAGGGAAAAAGGTAGAGGAATATAAGCGTTTGTTGGCTTTGTATGGTTGCGACAGATGTCGTAGTGTGGATCTGGAATGGCCTATCCAGGGCCTTCACTGCTGTCGTATTGATTCTTGTGCAAGTAACTTGAATGCCCACTTTAGGAATACCAGCAAACAATCCCTTGTTCATATGGCGGCCATCTGCATCCTGTGACAAGGTGAGGATAAACCTCGTCTAGATTCCCAAGGACGCATTGACAAGGGTTTTTATGGCCGGTTCATTGTCCGTGTTCTTTTCAAAGAACATGGAAGTGCATCATGGGCCGATCTCGGGGAGAGACTTCTTCTTAGAGGCATGGCTTTCGTGTACCCCATATTTGGAATCCCAAACAGGTATGCGAGAGCCACAAAAACAGCTCAAGATAAACATTGGGGCCTCTTCGAACATCCTAAAGAGGTTTTAAGAGCAATCCTTCCATGGGAATGCAGGAAGAGGAATCGTTGTGACAAGGAGGGGGGTGAAAAAAGTGAGGAGGATGGGGAGATTGCGGAATGTAGGGATGGTGAGAAGCGTGCGGTGAGAAAGCAAGGCAAGACAGTCGACATTATATTGGATGCACCGAACCAGATCACTGGTGTGCATTGCTTGTGAAATTTCCAACTGTTGTCAAGGACTGACCTTTGCCTAAAACATTCTTAAGTTATTTTCTAATTCGTTACACTCAAACGAAAATAACTTTATTTACTGATCAACACTATGCACTAATTACGTTACAAGTACTAAGGATGCAACACAAGATATAAATATTACTGTCCAACACAAAGTATAGTAGGCTCAGTCTAGTGAAAGCATTTCAGACGCAGTGTCGAGTACTCCTCTTAACTCTTAACACACCTCCAATGTCAAGATATGGGTTGATATGGGTTGAAATGGGTGGGGGGGAGGGGTTCTGCAATACGAAATCACTATCGAGCTGTGAAACATCTTGCCTCGTGTAAACCTTATATACTATATATTCCCTTGGGTCCCTCCTAGGCAGTACTGCATTACGCAAAACTCTAAAAGGGGAACTTTACCACTCCAAAATCTCCGGGGATCAGTAAATTCATTTATTTTCTAATTCGTTACACTCAAACGAAAATAACTTTATTTACTGATCAACACTATGCACTAATTACGTTACAAGTACTAAGGATGCAACACAAGATATAAATATTACTGTCCAACACAAAGTATAGTAGGCTCAGTCTAGTGAAAGCATGTTCTCGTAAAAGGAGGGCAAGTTATTGATATCACAATCCAAGATTAGAGGTAACAGATAGCAGCTCTTTCAAATCATCCTTTATGTAGCCATCTTTCACTGACTCCGACTTCCATCTGCCGTGTCGTTTGAATAAGCGATCTTTAACACCATGATTGGCAGCTGCGGAGGCTCCCCCGGAGCGTAAACTATGGAGACCAAAATCTTTTATATTCAAGCCGATTTGTCCCAAAATTTTCAAAATTTGATCTCTTGCTGCGGAGTAGCTAATTGGCCGATTGGCTCGTCTTAAGCTGTAACTGACTTTCGATTTATAATAAGTCGCTGGCCGAAAAATAAATTCTTCTGTTGCAAAGGAAAGCCGACATCTTTCCATATAATATTCAAGACATTTCACCGGACACGTATCTGTGCTTGTTCGGGCAATGTAGCAGTAATGTCCATCACGATAGATGTCCGATTTACTTTGGCTTATGAAGAGTTTCAAATAAGTTTCCGTGAATTCAACCTGGTTGGATTTCAGATTAGATGCCTCGCTGAATCTTAAGAAACCAGCAAAACAGAGTAACATCATGGTGAAGTTGCGAAAATCTGGCAAAGGTGCGTCATAACCACCTATGTGGGACAACAGATCTTTCAAATTCTGTGATGTTAGAGGCTCCTTTTTTACTTTAGGTCGGCGAGACATTCTTTGTGCTGCATCCAAAATCTTTTTACAAAATTCAGAATCAGTTGGATCCGTTAAAGCAGCCAATTTATGACAATGTTTTATTGCGTAAAATGCAGACTTTATACTTGGATACAACGTACCACTCTGGATAAGGCTGGTCAAGAATAATGCGACGTACGTGTCCTTGGCGGGGAATGCTTCAATTTCGGGGAATCTTTCACTCCATTTTAGCCATCGCTTAAATGCCGTCTCGTAGTTCTTGTTTGTACTTTCTGCCCTTGCCTTTTGCAGGAGTGAAGGCAGATCATCTGCAATGCGTATCAAATCTAGACTCTTTAATTCACTGTTGATATCTTCCTTGATAGCTGCTAGAAGTAAACAAAGGCGAGAGGACAATGATAATATATAAATAAATCTATACATATTTTTTGGAACAAAAATTGAGAAACTCTCTTAAGAAACACCTGGCACCCTTTCCTCGGAAAGGCCCAGCGTGTCGCCTTGCACCAACAGCCCTCTGCACCACCGCAGAGGCTTAGCGTAGCTATTCCTACGCACACAAAAAAAACCAAATAAATGATGTAGGCTTGCGAATTTGTAGCAGGATGTTCGTCAAAAGTATGAAAAATGTGAATGCGGTAACCAGAGCCATCTCTGATCTAGATGCTTGGCTTACCAACTCAAAACTATCAAAATCGGATAAATGTAGCAACTAGGGCCATCACTGATCTAGATGCTTGGCCGAATTGGACCATTGCTAGGAATCTCTGAAAACGAAATATCGTTACAGTCAAAGAAAAACAATCAATGCGACGAATAAACGCAAAACAAACCCAAACGCCGACGCTTTGGGAGTTCACAGTAAATCTCTTGCTGACCGTAATATTCAATTTTCAGGACAATCAAAAGCCAAATACTCAATTTTCAGGGCAATCAAAGGTCCCTTGTACCGCTTCGGATCAAGATAAGCGAAAGGGCAGCGACCTGCTTTCAGACAGGTTCCAGCTGTGTCAAAAATTATATGATCTTTCACAAAATCATGAAATAGTCCGCTTTCCTTCATTAGCAACGGCCAAAAGACCGAAGATTTCCAGTATGGGATAAAGAGCGTCGCTTTGGTATTTCCTCTTGAAAAATGTTCAATTGTTTGAGAGATGTTAGAAATGGGAGGTACCAACCAATTGTTTTCCCCCTCCCAGTTTTGCGAAAAAGCATCAATGGCCTCGGTACTTGGACAGTGGAACCTGGAGTTAAATCTTGCGACTTTGTAGTTTTCTTCGTTTGCAAATCTGTCTATCGAAAATGGTCCCCAAAGACTATCTAAGTACTCAAATATTTCTGGCATTATTTCCCAGTCGTCAAGATCAGTAAATTTAGACAAATGGTCCGCTGCGGAGTTAAAGGCTCTTGGGATCCATATTACTTTTACTTGTATAGAATTCTCCAGACAAAACTGAAAAATATCGAGCGCAATATTTTGTAGCTCGGTTTTTGGGCTTCCCACCTGAACAATTCTCGCAGCAGCAAAACTATCAACATAACAAATAACTGTCTTAGAATTGAGCACTTTCGAGAAAGCCTTCAGAGCATAAAAGAGCGCCGTTAGCTCCCGCCAGGTCGAGGATTTTGTTTGCTCATGGGCAGAAAAATGTCTATGACATTGTAAAGCACCACTTGTCACTGCACCCAATCCAATTGAACTAGCATCAGAATATAAAAACTCTTGGGGATCAAATAACGGTTTTATACATTTTGTGTTGAATTTTGTGAGGTTGTATTTCCAAAAGAAGATTTCATTCAATGCTTCAATGTGCTTCAGAATGTTAAATTTTGCGTCCCATGAGGACCTCTCATCGATGCACCTATACAGAAATCTGCTCTTCAAACGCACAATGTTTCCCAAAATATATTTCATTGAAAGAAGTTTACCTGTAAGTCTAGACAACTTCCTAGCTGTAGTGTATGGGGAGGACAAAATTGTGGAAATAAGCACAAGCGTGGAAGCGATACGATCTTCTGGAATGAACAGAATATTTCTTTCATAATCTATACTGACCCCAACCCAAGTAAGAATTTTGGTGGGCTCCCAAACCGATTTTTCATTGTTACAAGTAATTCCAGCCCTAAGTAAAGTTTCCCTCACAAACATAGACTTCCGCTTAGCCTCGTTGTAGCTCTTCTCTACCCCTACCCCGTCGTCTAAGTAGAGGCATAATTTTATACCATGTGAATGCCAAAATGCCACAAGTGGCCGAAAAATTTTTGTAAAAATAAACGCCGCTGAGGCTAAACCAAAGGGAAGAACAGTAAATACATAATGCTTGGCCCTCCAGCTGAAGCCTAGGTATGTTTGATGATCAGAAAATATATCTATATGATGATAGCCACTTTTTAGGTCAAATTTATATAGAAATCCATCCAAAACCAGAAATTTTTCGAAAGAACGCCAATCATCAAAACGAATATATTCTCTATAAAGATGCGAGTTCACAAATCTTAAATCAAGTATCAAACGCTGTTTACCCTTGGCATTCGTAGACACCGACAAGGGGCTTATCACTTTGGGGACAAAAGAAGTTTCTACTGCTGAACCACATTTCAGCAAGTCTTCAATACTTTTGTCTACAAATTCAAAGTTTTCAAAGGCAGTCTTACTGTTGCAAAAATGAGCTTTCCTTGGAGTATCAATAAACGGAATCTTGTATCCGCGTTCTATAATTTCAATCACTTTGCTATTAGTCCCAATAGACTTCCAAAACATCAAATTTTCCTTCATTTTCCCTTTAACTGATAAAATTTGATTATTCGTATTAACATTGATATTAAGAAATTGGTACTTATCTATGTCTGGGCAACTCAACTTTGCCATAGAAGTTTGGGACATTGTTGGGGCAGTTACGTCTCCAGTGACCTTGCTGACCGCAGGATAAACAGATGTCCGTTGGTTTTGGCGTCCTACCAAATCTGAGGGCATTTTGGCCAAAATTCTGTCTGCCCCCGATGGCCGTGGATTTGTTTGTGTGTGTGTCGGGGGCAGCACTTCGAAAGGGCTGTTGAGCTTTTGGTACCTCGCGAGCAACTTTCTTCGATGTGTGCTTTTCCAGGGCACGTTTTTCAGCCTGTCGTAGCTTTTTCTCGTCCTCGGAGTCGCTGGCAATTTCGTCCGATAAATACTCTTGAACGGTTTTCCATCCCGCTGGAGATCTGTCAGCTATTCGGATCATTTTGTTTCGTTTCTTCAATTCCTCTTTGATTGTCTGCAGCTTCTTCTTGGGCCTAAGCTTCGCTCCCGTTTCCATCAACTTTAAGGCATCGTCGATCTTCTCAGAGATTCCACTGTTAAATTCATACTGTGTTTGGTTCGATTTATATTTGAACTCCACTGATTTCTCGAGCTTCACCTTTTTGCTCTCGCTCTCTTCTGCATCACGGGAAAGCTCACGTTTCAGTGACCGAAACTTTGCGTTGAAATAGTCTTTCAGTTCATCCAAAGTTTCGTCTTTACGTTGACGGGACGAGCTTGTTTGTCCATCGTTTTCATCCTCTCTACTCGACATCGCGCGCGTCTGCAATACGAAATCACTATCGAGCTGTGAAACATCTTGCCTCGTGTAAACCTTATATACTATATATTCCCTTGGGTCCCTCCTAGGCAGTACTGCATTACGCAAAACTCTAAAAGGGGAACTTTACCACTCCAAAATCTCCGGGGATCAGTAAATTCATTCAGACAAACTTGGATTCAAACTATCCAAGTTTTGCTGTGGACCAACTTTCGTTTACGAGATAAATTTTGGACACTCAGAAAATGTAGTCAGTTGGCATGGGGTGTCTCACCCCCACACCCCCTTCCCCCCTGGCACCATGGTGGGGGGTTCTTCCATAATAAAGGCACTAAAGATCCCTGGAAATGTACATCTACATTTTTTTATATTCAAATAAAATGATTACAATACAAATGCTACATCCTACTGTACTACCCCTAATTACTTTACTACACTACGGGACCACACCATGAGGAGTGGAAGAACATGACTACTCCATGGCCAATACATAAAAACGCACAACATAAGGTGAAGATGGAAGAAATATAGCTAAACCACTAATTACGAATGCAAAGTTGACAAAGGGTATTTTCAGACTTCTAGTCTAGCCAAGGGTATGCCTTTAGGCAATTTTAGTCAATTTTAGTATGGGCAAAGGTATGCTTTTCAGAAAGTTTGGTAAGAGAAATATCAAACTTCAGTAATTGCTGCAAAGAAGCCTAATTTCTCTTTTGTTTTGGTCCAGAGCATGCACAAATTTAGCAAGTTTAGTCTAGAGAACACTAACTCATGGCACTCTTTATGTACTAGAAATTCATCTAGACAAGGGTATTATTCGCACAAAAACTGGTCTTGCAAACGGTCCCACTTTGAAACTGTGGGGGACATGCCCCTACCTGAAATTTAGCCAAGAGCCCCCCATGGGTGGCACAGGCCACCAAATGGTGGACTTAGATGAATGCAGATGGAGGTCTGGGAGCGTTGTCTTCTGGAAATATCTTTCAGGACCAGGGACTCGTTAAAACAGCATCTTAACCGCATTTCGAGCTGACTGACCTGAATTTTACTTCTGTGTGTGTATTTCATGTTATACTACATACTGTATGAAATTCATCAAAATTTACCTTTAGAAGTTGCTTACGAACTCTGCATCAGTAATGTTCTTAGAAATAAGGCTTTTCACAGCAACGAGGGTTATTGTAAAGCATGTTATGAATAGCTTTAAACAGACCGACAAGTAATGTAAAACCCATCCATTACAGATACAAGATACAGAAAGCGCAATTAAACACCACTTGCTGTTGGCCTTTCACTCATGGTCCACAACCAGACAAGAAGCAAGAAACTTGTGGAGAGTAAGCAGCATTGAAGCCAACTAAATCCACAGAAAATATGTGGTAAGCTATGCAACACGCATCAAAGTGGGAATATCTTGAGCATGATTTTAACAATAACTAATGAGGGAGGCGCCATCTTCACATTTTGCCCCCCCCCCCTTGCTGAATGAGCCCCACCACACCACTGCTGCCTGTTGAGAACAGCATCATGAAATTTATGAACAACCTCCTCAAAGAAAACAAGATTTCCGCTGAAAAAGCAGAAGCTAACATAAAGACTGCTCAAGGAAAGCAAAAGAAATGCTACATTGAACAAAAACTGATGCCAGGGAAGAAGCCTGTAAAGTTTGCAGTTGGTCAAAAGGTTCTCCTGTACAATGCAAGGAAAAGGTTGCGACAAGGCGATCCTCTATGGAAAAGTTGGTCAGGGCCTCACATTATCCTTGAAGTGATCGGAAGCAAACACGTTCATGTTGACAACAATAAAGTAAAGAGAAACATTAATCATTTGAAACCATGTATCATTCCAGATTCCGATGAAGAAAGAACACCTGAAGAATCTGCAGACAAATGCAGGCAAGACAACGTTAGAAATAATGCTGAAGATGTGGAAGAAACTGTTGATAGTTTGAATAAATCTGCAAATGAGACACAAATCAAAAGAGAACAGAGTAGGGATGAGAGCATAGACGCTGGGAGTGAGAGAAGTGAAAAGATTTGTAGCAAGCCAAATGACGTAAATGGTCCACAGACAAAGATTAGCAAAAAGGCAAAAATTCGTGATACAAATGAAAACGTAGAGGAGACCCTCAAAGGAGAGCACCAAGCAATCGGATGAGAATGTTATTGCATGCAAATCGAAAGCAGAATCAAAGAATGAGAGTTTTGAAGGAGGGGGGATGACATGACGGAAGAAAGTGCAGCGAATGAAAAAGTGACAGCAAAAGAAGACTTGGAAACTGACTACAAAATAGAAGATGGGGCGGGCACAAGCACCAAAGAACAAGGATTATGGAAGAAGTCTGATGAATCAGAAACAGGGAAATAGTTTCAGTTTTCAGTTTCATATAATTTAAATTCTCTACATACAATTTATAACTCTACAGTTCTACAGTACATACAACTAACTAAACTACATAGACTGAATATATAATTTTACAAAAAAAATATTTATATGGACAGTACAAGTACAAAGAGTAGCTAAATAATGAATTGCATGTAGGGAATTACTTAAAGGAGGAGCTCTCTCAATAGGTAAACTAATCTAGGAGAGTGCCCCCCTGTTCTAATAAATTCATTAGGTCAGGTAAATTCAATAGAGTTCTAAGTTGCAAATTAGCATAGATTTAGGTTTATCGGTCAACTTTGTTCAAGAAGTAACTTTTCAGTTTTGTTTTGAACAATTTTTTAGATGAGGCATATCTGAGTTCCACAGGTAATTGATTCCAAAGTTTGGCACCAAGGTATCAAATATACTTTAGACCATATTGGAGACTGTTTTTTCGAGACATATATAAGTCACCTTGACTGGCCTGTCTTGTGGAATAATGATGAACAGATGAATTACGTAGAAAAAAGTTGTGAAAGCAAGTAGGTGAAGTTTTATTAACAGAATCAAAAACAAAAGTTAAGAGTCTGAGTTCAAAGTTTCAGAAGTTCAAAATCATTGAAGATTGGAAGAGAAGGAGACATGCGAGGCTGAAATGAGATGGCTCTGACAGCTTTCTTCTGTCATTTGAAAATTGGATCATCAATGTATGATGCATATGTTTGACCCCAAACAATAAGACCATATTGTAGGAAGGACAGAAACAAAGCATTGTACAAGCAAACTAACACATCTAATGGAAGTAAGTTCCTAATTTTGAAAAACATTCCACATGTTCTAGCTAATTTTTTAGAGAGTTCACTAAGATGATATTTCCAGCAGAGATGCTCATCTAGGAGGATACCTAAAAACTTAACAAACTTTACTCTTTTAATCTGTTTCTTTCCTATTTTGATATCAGAACCAGAAGGAACATTAGAAGATGAAGAATGAAAGATGATGTAGTTAGTCTTATCAATGTTCAATGATAGTTTATTAGCATCAAGCCATTTCTTTACTAATCTCAGCTCTTTGTTGACAATCTTCGTCAAGTTAGTTAAATCTTTAGATTCATAGTAGATGTTAGTGTCATCAGCAAAGAGATAAAAAGTAAGTCTCTTAGAAGCATTTGGTAGATCATTGATATAGATAAGGAAAAGTAATGGACCTAGTACAGAACCTTGTGGTACACCACAAGTAATTGAAAGTAAGTCAGATTTACTTCCATTAACAGATACATATTGCTTTCTATCAGATAGATATGATCTAAACCACTGAAGGGCACATCCACGTATACCATAATGTTCCAATTTTGATAGCAAAATTTTATGATTAACTGTATCAAAAGCCTTTTGTAAATCAATGAAAATACCACAACCAAATCTTTTATTGTCAAGTGTATTTCTGATAGCTTCTGTTAGACTCACAAGGGCATGATCAATTGAGTGGTTTTCTTGAAAGCCAAATTGTAAGGAATAAAGAATGTTATGGATTTCAAGAAATCTATAAAGTCATCTATACATTAGCTTCTCAAATATTTTGCTGAAAATAGGTAGAAGAGAAATAGGCCGGTAATTTGAAGGTAGCTCAGGATTTCCTTTTTTGAAAAGAGAAATAACCTTGGCAATTTTGAGTTTATCAGGGAAAATTCCAGACTGAAAAGACTGATTCACAAGAAGAGCAAGGAGTGGTGAAACAGAGTGTCCAATAATTTTAAGTAATTTTATTGGTATACTATTAGGGCCTACAGATTTGGAAGGATTTAAAATATTGATGAGATCATTAACTTCTAACAAAGTAACTGGAGACAGGAAAAGTGAATTATAGGTTCTTTTAGATAAGTATTCAAGAGGAGATTTTGGAGTTAGCGGAATTGTCTTTGTTATACCATCAGCAACATTGACATAAAAGTCATTAAAAATGTTAGACATTTTAGAGGGGTCTGATGTTACATTTCCATTTTTGCCTTTGATTTTGTTGATTGAAGAAGAAGTGGAAGACTTATGAGAGATTATTGTCTTGATACCTGACCACAGTTTTTTCATATTTTGAATGTTGACAGAGAAATAATTATGAAAATACCTTGCTTTACTTTCTTTTAATTCATTGGATACACGGTTTCTAAACTTCTTATACAACTTGAGGTCATCAGGGGTCTGCTGCTTTTTTAGTTTCAGCAAAATTCGGTCCCGAATACTCATCATCTTCAGTATTCTTTTATTTATCCACGGTTTATCCTTGAGTTTCATTTCCTTTCTACTCCGCCTTTTAATTGGAGCATGCTTATTTGTCAAAGTATTAAGATCTTTCAAAACTCTATCAAACTTGTTGTTCACATCAAAGTCACTATTTTCTAGGTAAGTAAAGTCAATCTGATTAAAATCCTCAAGAAATTTATCTTCTTCAAAACTGGAATAATCATATTTGAATGATTCAGATTTACCATGATTAATATGTGTATTTTTCAAAACCATAAACGGGGGAAAATGGTCTGTGATTTGCATTAAGATATTACCACTTGTTACATTAGCATTGGTAGCATTAGTATATATGTTATCAATGATTGATGCTCTATGTTCAGATACTCTGGTTGGATGAAGAATGCAAGGGAGAAGGCTGTGTGAAAAGAAGTTGTTGACAAAGTCACTTGTTAGTGTATGGGAAGCAAAATCTAGAAGATTGATATTGAAATCACCCATAATAAATAACAGCTTATTTGATGATAATTTTGAAAGTAGATTTTGAAAATGAGTTGTGAGGTTATCAATACTTGAACTAGGATGTCTGTAGACACAGCAAATAAGGAAATTTTTGTCATTCTGATGGTATGAAGCACTCAATGGTATCAAGCCAACCACTTTTGCAGGCTATGTTTATGAGCTGTTAACTTTGGGCCGAGGGAAGTTCAGAAATCTGATGATATCGACCTTTCCAACTGTGCCAAAACATTTATTTTAAAGCCGTTGAAGAACATTTTTGGAGAGAAATTGTTTGATAACCCAGCAAATGATAAATATGCTTGGGTGGGTGCTGAGAAAGCCAAAGTCATCCTTCTTCAAGATTTCAGATTTAGTAAAGATGTGATTGCATGGAAGGACTTGCTTTTACTCCTTGAAGGGGAAACGGTGAAACTCCCAGCTCCAAAGAATCATTTCGCAAAAGATGTGGTGATAGATACAGATGTTCCGATATTCGCAACAAGCAAATCGCCAATCACTTACAAGGGCCCTTTGAACATGGAGGATGAGCGTGAAACAGATATGATGAACAGCAGATGGAGAATAATCAAATTCAAGCATGTCTTTGAAGAGAAAGATCAGCGAAAGGTCAAGCCATGCGGCAGTTGCTTCGCCAAATTGGTCTTAATGGCAGCCAATTGAACAGATATGTTGCAACTTTTACTACGATTTCAGAATTAAGTGAACAAGGCTACGCTTGCAGTATTCATGTTTTGTTCAAATTGTGACGTGTTACCACATGTTACCAATGTGATACCAAGGTGATACCAACGTGTTACCATGAAAAAGTATATGCTCTTAGTACATTCTGACGTGATACCATGTGTTACCATCTAATGTAAAAAATATCGAGTATAAATATTTTTTATATTAGATGGTAACACGTGGTATCACGTCAGAATGTACTGAGAGCATATACTTTTTCATGGTAACACGTTGGTATCACGTTGGTATCACGTTGGTAGCACGTCAGGATTTTGTCACAGTGCAAATACGAGATGCTAACTCTTGGAGAGAAGCTACGAAACCCTTAACACCTAATACGTTGTCCCTTTGCCTTTATGACCAAATCAATACGTTTGTCCATTGACATGATTGTGCGATCAATAATTTTGCTTGGGAAATTCCGTAAAGTCTCCTTTGCCCTTGCGCAGAACTGTGAATAAGTTTCATTTGTTATTCTTTTGTTGAATGCATCATCTTTCATTTGTGATTTGATATTATGGAAAACATTCTCGATAGGATTGAGATCAGGACAGCGTGCGGGAATGGAGAACTTCTTGGCACCAATTTGGTACATCGCCTCTTGTGCCTTCCGACTATTCTGAGATGGATCACCATCTTGCAAGAGAAGCTTTCCCTTGGGATTAGAACTCCTTTCAAACAAAGTAGGAAATTGTTCCCTGACAAATTCTGCAAAACTCTGGCAATTCAGTTGCCCTTCATATTGCTCTGCTAAAATAACGCCTTTCTTATTTGCTATAGCAACAAAAAAGTTTGCAGTTTTGCCACCACAGCCCTCGTGGGATCCCTTTGATGTCTGCTGAAAGCTTAAGCCATCGGCAGGTCTTCGCCAGGCCATTGTCCTTGGGGCCAGTGCTTGGTCATGAGGGTTGTACTTATGCGTAAAACCTACACCATCCAAGTAGAATGCCACAACTTCTGTCGATACAGTTTTTGCAATGGAGGAAGAAGAGCCAAGTGAAGCGTGCCAGTACAGTTAGTATAACATCACAAGTACAAAAATGCTGTCATTTGTGTCTGGACTATGATCCTCTGCTTCAGAAGAAAAAATTATAACAAATCCCCTCTGATATGGCTTTCCAAGCAACTTTACTGGCAAGAGCATAATTTTGATCTTTTTAGCTGTGTTTCATCAAACTTAGCAGCAATAGATGAATAGCAGGTTGAAAACACCCATTCAATCATTTGTGGAAACGCTAATTCTGCAGACGCCGCAGAGCAACTTTCCCGCAAAGCTAAAGCTATCTTCTCTGCCAAATCATCTATGTTTAACTTCAAAAGCAACTTCTCTCTACCAAAGAATTATGCATTTTCAAGGAAACAACTGAAACACCTGAAAGTCAAGACATCAGAAGTTTTTTTTTTTTTTTTATATTGATATTAAATATTACAAATAACAATATTACTTTCTACCATACAAAATTTCTAATTACTATACTACACTACAGGGACGATACCATGGGGTGCGAAAATATAATGACTACCCCATGGCCAATAAGAAAACACGCAACATTAAACTGACAAACAGCTACACTACGATTTAAGACCTAATGGATAATGTGCTAGTTTCTGTTTGACATTAGATGTCTGGTCAGGGCTTCAGATAAATAACATCAGAAGTCATAACTGATTCACTTGGTGCCGTATATGATCCTTGAACTATACACCATCCACCAGCTTTCCTTGATCCAAAGAAGCCCCTTGACATTAGAATGCTGCCACTGGCCTACCACACTGAACTGCAACCCCTTTCTGGTAGTCTTTATGATATGCCAAGATGCTCAAAAGATGAAACAAGATGAAACAAGATGAAGCATGAAACAAGATAAAACAAGGGAGAAGATATCTGTTTTCATGGTTGTGGCCATTTCTTTCATGACTCATGCATGCCTTCTGAATGTGTTGTATGCAAGGCATTTTTCTTGTCATTCATCGATGAGCTGGAGCCAGTCACCCAAGAAGGTCTTCACTCAAAGAAGGATGTTTCTCAAGGAGAAATTCAAACAGCATGCAATGAAAATCATTCAGAATCAGTTAAAGCAGCTCCAGATGTCATTGATAAACATGAAGACCTTGAGGTAAGAGTGAAGAAACTTCAAACAAAAATTTCAAGTCTCCACCCAACAGAATCAAGCATTGTGGGCTTTCACATAGAAAAAAGGTTACCAAGCACTATAAGACATGTTCACACTCAAGTGGTGCCCACAAAAACAAAAAAGATGGGCCAAGGACATGTGCACTGTGTCCTGATCAACTTTGCAATGACAGTGGAAAAAATTTGCCTTGTATCTGCAAAGGGCCAGGTCCATAACACGGACCTCGCGGACCTCGCGGACCTCGCGGACCAAGGCCACGCGGGAAAAGGTCCGCCAAACAAGGTCCACATTTTAGGATTTTACATAGGGGTAAATCCTAAAGTGCGGACCTAAATTATTTCTATCCTAAATGCGTCAATAAATTCAATAATGAATGCGCGATAAAGTTTGATTATTTCCAATGTCGCAGCTCTCGACATAGCCTTGCATTTCCAACTTTGCGTCTAAAATGTCCTAAATTTAGTTGCGTCTGACCCCCCCCCCCCATCACATACCAATAGTTGGTTGTGGTATATTTATACACATACCACACACGTACACATACCATACCAATGGTTGTGGTATATTTATTGACCTTCAGAAAGCCTTTGATACTGTCAATCATCAAATCCTACTGTCTAAGATGGAGCACCATTGTGTTAGAGGTTGTGCTTTAGATTGGTTTAAATCATACCTTTCAGAGTGTGAACATTATGTAATCATAAGTGGTTCTAACTCTGGCCTACTCAAAATCTCTTGTGGGGTTCCACAGGGGTCGGTATTAGGTCCCCTTCTCTTCGTACTTTACATAAATGACTTGCCAAATGTATCTAAAAGGCTTAAATTCTTCCTGTTTGCTGATGACACTAACATATATTCAGATCTGTCAATGATTGATGCCAATAAATTGTCTCTTAATGTAGAAAAAACGAACTTCATGATCTTCCATTCAATAAACAATAGAATAGGTGAAAATCCAATTATTAAAATTGGAAAGAAGACCACTCAAAGAGCAAAGTTTGTTAAATTTTTAGGACTACTCTTAGATGAAAATCTTAGTTGGAAGTTCCATCTGAAGGAGTTGTCTAAGAAACTTGCAAGAACTTGTGGTGTTATCTCAAAGGTTAAGAGCCTATTGTCTCCAGATGTGTTACTTTGCTTATGTAATTCATTGTTCCTGTCTTTTGCCCAGTATGGTATTATTGTGTGGGGTAATACTTCTGCATCTTATACAGACCCAGTCTACAAAATTCAGAAGAAACTAGAGTAATATTTAAATTGCTTTCAAAAGCAATAAAGGGGAAACAAATTAAGACATGCCTTGACATTTCTTTGAAGTACATGAACAGTAACTTTCAAGTGAGACAAAAAGGAGGAATTTCTGACTTTCCTTGATGGAAAATCATTTGTACAATAATTCCAACTAAAAGCTGGTTCATGGCAATCCAGTGTCATGTAACTACAATGGAAACAGTGCAATTTTTAAGATATCAATCTGATGCTAAAAACAAGCTGGCACAGTGTAAGGGATCGTCTCCAATTATTCGTATCAAATTCGTATAGGGAATTCGTAGCATTATACGCTATTGATACGATTTTCAATAAGCCGTATACGAATTAATTTGTATCGTCACCTTATGGAATTCGTATATAATCGTATACAATTCGTATGTGATTCGTATACAAGTCGTATAGAATTCGTATATGAATCGTATACAATTCGTATAACAATTCCGTATACAATTCGTATTCGTATTAAACTAATTGCTAATTCGTATACAAATCGTATAGGAATTCGCATACAATTCGTATGGGAAATTCGTATACAATTCGTATCATAAAAAGGATGGTATACAATTCGTACACCGCTCACAACGGGAGAAAACTGGAATCTGATCTTGGATAGTGTCTTTGAAAACTTTGCGATGCGGGGGCTGTTCGTTTGAATTGAATGATTGAATCTCGGTAAATTGAACCCCGATTCAAAGTTCCTGAACGCACTAGAACTTATCAATATTGGTTAACAAATCATGCTGCCAGTCAACTTTCCAAGAATCGAAATATCGTGATGAACACGGAAGGTCCGTACGAATAGACCTTTTCCTCGAGTCGATATCAGGGACTTGAGAAATGTCTGCACATTGAAACAGCTTCAATAACCTTGTTTTAAAAAGTTCACGAGGGTATATGTACTACATATGCCATATGTAGTACACATGATGACTGTGTGAAAACCTCTAAGAAATAGTAAGAAACTCTGAGATCTGAAAATTTGATGATTTTAAGAAACTTTCCTACTACGCCAATTCTTACAAAAACACGAGGGACATTTCACTCCAAAAGATCTTTTACGCCTTATCCTTATCCTTTTATTTTCAGGAAAAATTAATCAAAAATCCTTAAATATCCTTTTGCCAAGGGGGGTACTCATTAGCTTTCAATATGGAGGGGGCCTCCGTGCCACTTTTTCTTTGCTGCACCCCAAATATTGAATCTAACGCAGTCTGATGAACCTGAATCAAAAAGCCAATCTACGTCGCTTTCGCTGTCGCTCTCACTAAAATCCATGCTTACAAGAAATGATACGGTTCTTTGCGAGTGTAGAAAACCAAAACCATCTCATACAAGTGGCATCCGAAAACAATTTGCTTTTTCTGGTGTGATGTGAATTGAAATCAAAGACAATCACGTGTCAAATGGCTATTGAAATTGCATGAAACCACAATCTTCAGCCGTTAGTATGATTCCCAAAACAACCTGGCTCCATTGACCTTCGCCCACCTGGTCTGTATGGACACGCTGCAATCGCCGGACAAACCTGTTCGATGTTTTGCAAGCTATTTCATCGCAATTGGTAATTTCTTTAGTTACGGTACTGTCTTGCAAGAGAAAGCGGGGCGTTCTGCAAATCAACAATCAACAAATAATAGGGTACATGATTCGAAATATCAAGTTTCTTTTCACACGGGGACTCAAGAAAACGCGAGGGGCCGTAGCAAAAATCTTTTTTCTTCAAGAAAAAACCATCAAAAATCCGTAGAAATCTCTTTGCTGTGAAAAAGTTTCGTATTATTTTTGGAATGACCAAATGAGTAAAATGCCCCTCGAAAAAACTGATAAGTGTTTTGTTGGGAAAGGGCTGATCTTACCGGTCTCATCAAAACGACTGTTCTTTACAACTGCACATATTTTGGCAAGTACAACGAAACTCTGCAGATTCTCTGGTAGTGTATGGTAGCTTTCTGAAAACCGGGCGGTAGACCCCCTTCCATGCAAACATATATGTAACGAAAGGACGGCGTTTGAATTTATGGATTCCAGCTTTCTCACTTTTTCATTTACACTAAACTTAAAGGGAACAAAATGGGCACGGACAATTTCGTTTAAAATCGGAAATGCAATTTTTATCAAATTCATGTACGCAGTTCATATACATACGCATTTCGTATCAATGTCGTATCAAAATTGTGTACCCAATTCGTATACACAATTCGTATTAAATCCGTATACGCAATTCGTATCAAAATCGTATCAAATTCGTATACACAATTCGTATCAAAATCGTATCAAATTCGTATCAAATTCGTATAGAAATCAAACAATTCGCATACAATTCGTATCGCTTGTGTGGCTATACGAATTTAATCGCATAACACCTTTTCCCGTATACGATTCAATTCATATCAATTCGTATAAAAGCTATACGATAATTTGGAGACGATCCCTAACTCAGGCCTTAAAGGTCCAATATCACCATTTTTGATCAGTTGTAATATGGACGTCCTCTCACAGCTGAATGTGATAACATCACTCAAATCGCAATATTTTGCCTATGAGTGTCCCTAAAAGCCCCCAAAGTTGCGAATTTGTGGAAATTTTTCAAAATTACCGTGCAGCGAAAAGGAGACTGGTAACAAGCGCTGCAACGTCATGGCAGCACCACATGAGAGAATCACCGTACAGGCCTTCATTGAAAACGCTACAAGGTTGCATCTTGTTTCTTCCCGCAAATCCGTTGTTTCAGCCATGCCTGAGAGATGTATGGTTTATGGTTGCAGCAATTTCCTATGACGAAGAGTTGGGTTTTTCAGTCCATAAACAAGCCTAAAGTGAAGGAACAAAGGAAGAAGTGGATTGAACTTACACAGAAAGAGAAGGCAAAATAAACCGAATAGAAGCACTCCATCATTTGCGCGAAGCATTTCTTTTGCATACGAGAAGTCATCAATCAACAGTATGCCTCTGTTCTACCGGCTCACCTTGTATTGGTTTAGGAGTGTACCTTTTGGGGATAATTGCTGGCTCACTTGCGTACCATCCTTCATATTCCTTTGATATATCTTCTGTTCTTAAAAATGACCAATAACCTTTCTTTCTTTCGTTTTGATTGCTTCTCCATGACTTTATTTGTGATTTTAGGTTTTCTTTATCTCTTTGTACTAAAATATTGTTGGCTGAAACTGCATACGTCGTAATGGTTGAAAATCCGTCTTGTGTTGTTTCTCTGGTTTCATTAAATTCCCCTTTCATGATTTCTTCACGGTTCTTGTTTTTGGGTGAAGATTGAACCAAGCCGGTACATAGAAGGGGGTGCACCCCACTCATTTACCTATGATCCATCTTTGGAGAAAAAGATGTCCAAGGCCGTGGCTGAGTTTGAGCGTACAATACAGACAACAATAGCTATTGATGAAGCTAGGCTTCACAAAAAGGAACATTACTGGGCTATCCAAGAACAAATTGTTTACGATTTGCCAACCAAGCCATAAAGACTGCCTCTATTTTAATCATGATTTGATGTTATCAGATTTCTACATCATTTGAACGAAACCTAGAAGGCTATGTTTGATGTAACAAGTGTTGAGATTGACAGTAAGTTCTTCAAGAACGAAGGATTTAGCAGAGCTAGGGCCACATTGATTTGCTGACAAGGTGATGCTCAAAAGCGATCAAGCCTTCGCTCAAACTTGTCTCAAGTGGCAAGTGTCAGTATTGAAACACACAGGGAAGATCTTGTGGCAATTGCAAATTGTTACTATGATTTCACAGCAATAACAGGCTAGCTTGGATCAAGTACAGTATGGCCCTGCATTTAAATCCATTGCTACATTTCACAATCAAGGTATGTTGTGCCTCAGTTTTCTGTTCTTGCAAACATTCGTTTTACTATGTAAGATTCGTTTTACTATGAAAATAACAAGAGATCTCATTTCCCAGGTGTCAGCAAATGTGGAACTTTTATAATTTGCAAGTTTTATGCAACCTCAAAGCAAATATGTTTCAAAAGTAACAGAAATTCTAGGATGAAGAAGGTAGCACTCAGCTCAACCCATCATAATGCTGCAAAAGTACCCTGCTTTGGCCCATCAGGTTCCTTGCAAATGTTATAATATCAATCAAATCACTCTTATAGATGCTGTTTTCATCATCACACGGGAATTTCCAGAGGCTCTCTAGCCTACTAGTGCACGCGTTATGCTAAACACTGGATGCAGCTAAGTCATTCCAAACTGCTTTTTATAAATTACTGAATCCCAAGCTTCCCTTCTCTTTGACCAACGCTCTTCCACAGTTTTTTCTTTCTTGTGATGGTCTCAATGCAATGCCTTTGGAGGTGGCCATTGATAAACACCTTGCATCCTGTTGTTGTTTCCTTCCCTTCATGGCATCCATGATTCTTCAGTTTCTGACTTCTGGTCAACACCAGTGTCATCCAACACTTTGTTTGCTTTTGATCCCATGTTTAGGCACCCAACGAGCCAATGCAGATTGTGCTCATAGACTGTCAACAGTCTGCTTCTTTGAAGCAACAAAACCAGTTTAAAAAGTGTCCATAGTTGCAACGATCTTCATCTAAGGAGGATGCATTTTCATGGTGGCAACCTCAAAATACGATATCTTTCTTTGCAAAAAAGATCATTGTGTCAATCACACGGTGAACTACCTTTCTTCGTGTTGTCGCTTGGACTTATCTTTATGATTGAATAGACTCTCCACACCTTTGTGAGCCAAGGATGAGATGAATGCGTTGACAAAATTTATATGAACTTGACTCAGCTTGTGCTTTGTGCTTGACCACTTTATCATAGATATTTTTACAACCAGCTTCAGCGTAAGGACTCCTGCTGCTTAAGCTCCTGTAACACATACAAAACACATGCAAATTCAAAAGCGAGTGTTTCTAATCTCCGAGCCCTCGAGCCTCGAGCCTTGTATTTCGAGCCTTGAGCCCTCGAGCCTCGAGCCTTAGGTTCATACTTCGAGCCTCGAGCCTTTGAGCCTTCCAGTTATATTTTTAGCTACAGGCTTTCATATTTGAGGTTCATCTTTTTGCAAACATCAAGGATTCAAGTTTCAAGGATTCTTTTTGCAAACATCAATTAGTACTCAAGTGCAAGGCACTAGCTAAGATCCATGTGAATTTGTAAAATTGCCGCATCACATATTTTTCTCAAGGACCGAACAGGCCCGATTTCAAAGAATGTGCGTAACAGAAAATGTTTCAGGAAAGTGCTTCATGTGTATGTGAGAGTTCTATCACTACCAGCCAATTACTCGCAAATAACTTGACAATCTGGCTTTTGTGACTGAAGTTTCAGTTCATGGTACTTCTATCATTTGCTTGTAATGGTTCTGTTGCATGTAGTGGGAAAGTTGCATGTAAGAGTTTCAATGGGTGACTAATTGAGATCTAAATTTTCCAATTAATTGGCATGCATTCCTACATGCCAATGAAATTCTCATGCCATTCACCATTAGTCTCAACTTAAATGTTACTGTTAAAATCTTTGAAATTCATGTGCACCGTTTGTCGAATAATGTTGCCTCATTTTTTATTTCATTCTGAAACGTTAAGGCTTCAAGGATTGAAATGCAAGGCTCGAGGCTCGAAAAAATGCAAGGCTCAAAGGCTCGAGGCTCGAAATACAAGGCTCGAAGGCTCAAGGCTCGAAGGCTCGAAATACAAGGCTCGAAGGCTTGAGGCTCGAAGGCTCGAGGCTCGAAATACGAGGCTCGAAGGCTCGAGGCTCGAGGGCTCGAGGCTCGAAGGCTCGAGGCTCGAGGGCTCGAGGCTCAAAGGCTTGACATATAGAATACTCTTCAAAAGCAACATGAAAATTCATAATTTACATGAGAACATAACTTTAACAAGCACATTGTTCGGGATACTATCAGTGAAAGTCTTTCGGGTTTTCCCCAGAAGAGCCAGACGCCGATCGAAGCGCTTTGGAGTCTGCGCAGTATCGATCTCAGGGTCATCGCCCTTCATCCTTCCTTTGTGAAATTGTGCATGCCCCAAAACGCTTCGCTCGTCCCATTGATCAGCAAGCTAATCAGAGTTAGCGTCATTTCCCTTGTGATTTACAAAAGGGGGAATTCACAGTATCCCGAACAACACATGAGAGTAAGATAGGAAGAGCGGTAGAGGAGCACATAGCTACTAAAGTCATGCTTAAGGAATTTCTCACCGAAGCTATCCTCTTGGCTATATGACCAAATGTTGCTCCCTTCTTGATTGTGATGGTACCCATCCACAACTATGTCACAATCCCTTGCCTATGAGATTCCCACTTATTTCCACTTGTTCTTGAAACAAAACTGAATGCAATAATCTACATAATGTGCATATTTTTATTGTGAGAAACTGCGTATACGATGAGAATCTCAAATAAGTTTCCAAAGAATGACTTATGAAGTTCTTCCTTCATTGCAGTCTTCACCGTATCAGATTCTTTGGTCGACAAATGTTTAAAAAAAGTATTCATAAGAATGTCTTCTTTCAGCTCTTTTCTCCACATAGCGTTGAAGTCACAAATAACTTATCCATCTGGGATAGAAAATACTTCACCCCCTGGCGTTTTAGATACATCATCATGCTCATTTACAAATTGAAGTCATTTTATTCATCATCTGAGTGCTCTATGGTAATGGGAAGATGATTTTAGCAGATCTTCTTTACTCCTTGTCATGAGGTAAAGGCAGGTACAACTCAGATAAACTTATCTGTACTTTGGAAAATGGAGCTACAGTGCCACCAATTTCAATGGTAGTTTTCAATTGATCTTCTCTGAGATTGCTCATTGATCACTCAATCTCACACAAGTTTTAACAGAAAGGCTTGCTGTTTGCAAAAAGAGGCCTTCCATCAATTTGAGCAGTTAAGCTCCTGAGCCATTTGGATCACCTATTACCCTTCACATCTCTGGACATTCCACTCTTGTTGCTTCGGATCATATTTTAAATATTTTATGTTCATTAAATGTTCCCATAATTAAATTAAGTCAAAATAATTATGCATCTAGACTGCCAGTCCTCCATGTTAGAATTGTGCCTAATGGAAGGCACCATCACTGCCATACCTCAGGGTTTTTTTTAATTTTGATGCCTACAGCAAGCTTCTAAGAACACCATCAAAGTCATTTGCCTTTTCATGCTTCCCTTTTGTATTCACTGGAATCAACCAGTGAATTAATTTCCTTTGAGGCTACAAGAGATATAACAATAAGACTCATTTCTATTGTTCTTCAGACAATTAGCTATTAAAACATAGCAGTGACAATTAATTAGTCACTTGTCTTGTTGCTAGGCAACCAAGAAACTAAGGTAAATTGGAATTTTTTACTTTCCTAAGGAGAAAAATTATATTTGATTTACCTCTAATCCCAAAAATTTTCTCAAAATTGTTTTTTCTCAAATTGTAGGAACAATATTGCAGATTTAAAATACATACTTTTAAGATGCTTGTAGTTTATATTTTAGCACAACTGGCTTTTAATAAGCATTTTGTTCAATGTACAGGGTGTCTCAAAAAAATTGTTTGACATTTGATTAAGTACTAAAAAGTAACGATACGCTGAATAGACTTTTGGTCAAGTCACCCTTGTCCTGAGATTTTAATTTAATTTTTGACACAAGAATCTTGCAAATCCGATGAAAATTCATGGGGCTACAAGCTTTTGAAGTTCAAGTTTGTGCGAAAGCTGAAACCAGAGGCCTCAAAATGGCAATTTTGTGAAAGTCCCATAGACTGTCGTTTCTGTTATTTCTCAATTGTTTCAGGGCGAACCAAGTGGCATTCAAACAGGTATTCGGTAACCTAACTTTCAAGCATATGGATGCCATGAGGAAACAGCTTCAGTCTCTCACCGATTTTGTTTTGAACCACTGTTTTTGGACCTATGCAATGTTTAGGAATTTTGAGAATGATCGCAAGAAATAATTTACTTTAGAAGTCGTATTTGGTTTGCTCTGATATCAACGAGAGGTATGACATTGGATAAGATTCTCTTACCTCCGTCTTTGAGCTTTTTTGCAATACAAGTAATCTGGGGGGTCTCTGGTTTCAGCTATCTCATATTTTTGACCTTTGAGAGTTCGTAACTCAGTGAATTTTCAACCGATTTGGAAGATTTTAGTCTCTAAAATCATTTCATAATCTTAGGAACAGGGTTATGTTTCCATGAGCCTGTTCATTTTGTCCTTATTTTTCAATATTTAATCAAACATCAAACAATTTTTTTGAGACACCCTGTACATATTTTCTTTGCAGTTATTTCTAGGTCCTGTCCTTTTATCTAGTAAATATCGACTCAGAATTGATCAAGTCAATAAGTTGAAGCAAAAGAGACAACAATTGTTCACATTTTATACTTATTCATTAAAGCGATGGCATCATTAATCTCAATGACATCATCAATTTTAACTTTTACTTATGTCAGCAAATATGAAATATACATATATCAAATGAAACTTCTCATTGAGAGCAATTGAGTGGTGCATGTTTGAGATCAATCTGACAAACGAGATAGACTACTGAAGTTTTAAGAACCCCCCGTTGACTATTCTCCACATTAAGTTTACTGTGGTCACGTGATTAACTGGTTGTTTTAGTGCAATTTGATTCTTATCATTATAGCCAAGCGACCTGCAACTTTAATTGCTTTTGCTATTTTGCTGCCAAATGATAACCTGTTTACGCCAAGAAACATGAGAGAAATGACAATCACAGAGAGGCAAAGAATTGGAGCTGGCTGATATGGTTAGCCAGAGGCTACTGCTATGTGTCATATTTTTGGAAGATACGTTTCTGCTTGACAACAGTCAAGCTCCACAGGTTTATTCAACAAGAAAAAAGGAAGATAAAGCTGATGACGTCAAAAATTTTGACATTGAAAGCAAGTAGCATTGAAATCGGTAGCGAATTGCAGTGACATCGTTAGTGAAACTGGAAGTGAAATTGGTAGTGAAGATGATGCTAGTGAAGATGGAGGTGACAGTGATGGTGAAGAGGCACCAATGAAGTATCTGACTCAAAAGCAGCTGAGCTTGAAAAATTGATGCATGGTTTGATTGAAGATGTCTATGGCCTTGACAAGAATCATCTGACTGCATATTGGCAAGGGGCATCCTGCGATAGTCAATACCAGGCGAAAGATTTGCTTCAAAGTTAAGCAAGCTTCTTAACCAATCACGCCCTACTGCAACGTTATTTGGGATCCACCACATTTGATTGACTTGCCAAACAAAGATGTTTTCAGAGGAAAAGTAGGCTCACCAGACCTGGCCAAAAAAAAATTGATCCATTTACCTGGTTCTGGTGTGTGGTTGCTCCCAAGGGTTCCCACTATGCCACCGATCAAAATAACAGCTATCCATTCCACTGACATCTAATGCAACATGAAAAGTTGGTGATGAAACCTGGCTGTCAGTAGGTGTGGACGTTAAATTCAGTGGCATAGTGTCACTCTTTACAGCTGTCCCATCTTTTGGGTCCAACTTTCCCCTCTTAATGGCATTCTTCACCTCTAAATTTCTTTACACTGTTGGTAAACAAATTTAATTCATTCTAAATCTTATGTTGACTACAAACAACACTGAAATCCATTGCTGAACACTGAACTGATGCAATGGGAGGTTTTGGAAAACAGCCTGTTTTGGGGATTCCAGAAGAATGACAAGACTTTGGCTGAGTATTTCGAGAAAACTTTCAGTGAAAATATGGTTGACTGTTGATATCTTGAGACAAATGGATCATGTGGAACCGTTTTAGAGCTGAGGAAAGTTGAAGCTTCTTCCCACCATTTTGTTGGTGATCCAAGCTTGGAAACCTTATCTGTTAAACAAAGGTTGCTGATCTACAATACTTCAAGCAACATTTTGTGACCCTCTATTTCATCACTGTTTGTGCATTGATTGAAAAGATAAAGTAGGATTGAAAAGACAACCATTCTGACAACCACAAACGTTTGCATGCTGAAATGTTTTGAAGTCTTTCAATGCCTTTCAGAAAGAGGGCTAACTCTCAATATAGACAAATGCAAGTTTAATCAAGACAAGCTTACATTTTTCGATTTTGTATTGTTAAGTGAAGGAATATCACCAGATCCAGTGAAAGTTGATGCCATCCACAATGCTCCTTACCCAGCTACAGCAAAGGATGTGAGAGGTTTTCTTGGACTAGCGACATACTGTTCAAACTTCATTTGTAATTTCAGTAATCTGACTCAGCCATTGAGGGATTCAACAATGAAACATGCAACTTTCCGATGGACATCACAGCATGCCAAATCTTTTCAAGCTGTCAAATCTGCACTCAAAAGTAGTACAGTCATGGCTTATTTGGATCAAAACAAAGAGACAGAGCTCGTGACAGATGCATCACCAACCGAACTGTCCTCCATTTAATCTCAGAAATATGCAGGTCAAGATGACAAAAAGATTGTCGCTTATATATGTCATTCACTCACTGACCTAGAAAAGAAATGTTCTCAAACTGAAAGAGAAGCACTAGCAATTGCTTGGGCTATTGAACGACTGAACTTATATCTATATGGCACACATTTTATACTTATGACCAATTGCAAGCCAGTTGAGATAATTCTACACAATCCTATGTCCAGATCCTCCGCCAAGAATCGAAAGATAGAACCTCCGACTGCAAGACTATGATTTTTTATACAAAGTACATCAAAGGACTAGACAATCCATCCAATTTTTTATCTTGCCATCATCATATTTCTACAAATGCGTATGCGGATGAATTTGCAGCAGTTACAGCTAAATATTTGAATTTTCTTGTAAGCCATGCCATGCCAAAAGCAATAACACGGTTGGAAATTCAAGAGGCAACAAAATCTGATAAAACTCTGCAACATCTTACAGATTAAATCCAAACAAATTAGTGGGATTTCACTATGCCCATGAAGGCCAGCAGGGCGTCGCTAAAATGAAGAGATTATTGCAGGAAAAGGTATGGTTTCCTGGCATTGACAATCTTGTTCAACAAAATATTCAAACATGAATTTTGTGTCAAGCGGCATTTGTGTCACACTTTTGATAATAGCGAGTTTACGATTTACGACGCAGCTCTAGACCACGTGGCACAGGGGCCTGAAACGAGCGCGGTCAACTTGTCACCTTCCCATCTTGTGCAAATAGTTACGAAACACGACGAGGCACTGCTTTTGGCACCAAATAGAAATTACCTTGGACCCACTTCGAAAATGGAGGAAGCACTACTGCTTATGAATGATGCAAACATTATCAATGATGAAGAACTTTTCCTACTGCAAGAGGCAAACATACCTTGTAATCTACATTTAGGCCTTTTCTACTGGAAGTACGAACGATTCAATTTGGAGGACATGAGAGACAACGAGTGAGAAGTTGAATTTCATTTTAAGAAAGATATCTACGATCTTGTTGACACTTTTGGCCTTCCTGAAGTTTATCGATGCTACAATGGAATAGTTGTGGACTCTGTTGAAGTTCTCTGTGTGTATATCCCTGCAGATATGTAGACCTTGTTCAAAAATTTTGTAGGCCTGTCCCTCTACTTTGCATGATCACAAATATGATGGTAGATGATCTGTTTGATAGATACTCCCACCTTCTTCGAGAACTTGACTGTGCTTGTTAGGAAATTAATGGGCGCACTGCTAATCGGTTGTGGTGGTGGAGAAGGCTCGTTAACAAACAAATCGAGGAGAGATGCACTTAATAACTTACGTTATAGAGACTTGCATGCCTTGTTAAGAATTGATGAAGATTTAAATAAAACAGGACGTTGTCAGTCATTGTATGGGTCAGGAAGGAACCATCACCGGGTAGGACAAAAACGTGGACAAGGAGATTCTGCTCATGACATAAATGATGATGAAGAACAAGAACTTGCTTTGCAAGCTAAACATGCAAAGTTATTTGAGTATTATAATGAGTGTGAGGAGCATCAAGAAAAAAGATTACAAGCATTGTTAAAGGTAGATAATCCACTAAAAAGAATGAATCAAATGGATTATCATGATATTAAATCATACTTGGATGATTATGAAAATGGATTAATTAAAGATCTAGGAAAAACATACGATCTTAGATTAAAAGTTCCATTTTCATGTTTAATTGTTGGCAAGTCAAAGAGCGGCAAGGCTACGTTGCTATTGGATATTTTGAGTCAATGGAGATTATATACTACTGATGAAACAGGTGAATATGAAAAGCGAATATTCTGGATTTATGGAACAGAAAATGGAAAAGGCTTCAACAAGTTGAATGAGATTATGAAAGAAAATTATAAGAATTATGGAGAGGAAGATCGACTTCCAAATATTGAATACTTTAAAGGAAAATTGAAAAATCCTTGGGTGATAGATAGGATAAGGGCGATACCAGAAAAATCCATCGTAATATTGGATGATTTAATGATAGAAATGGTAAAATCAGAAGAGATTTCAAATGTACTTACTCGAGAATCTCATCATAAGAAATGGAATGTATTTTTATTATGGCAAGACATGTATCCTCAACAACAATTTGCAAAGACAATAAGTTTACAATGTGATTACAAGTATACATTTAGAGATCCTCCTTGTCAAGACAGACTGCAAACTTTATGTTTGCAAATGTTTCCAAATGGCAATGAAGGTCGAGAAATGTTTAATAAAATTTTGCATTTCTTTACATCAGAATCATCGCCAGAAGATTATCTCTACATACGCATTAACTTACGTCCAGATTCTCCATATTGTTTGATGATAATGGCAAACGACCTTGAACGTGATAAACGATGTTTGAAACTTGGAATAATGAGCAAGCCTGTTAAGTTGTTTACTTATTGATTGTATGTGTTGGTTAATCCTTAGAAACAACAACAAACAAAACAATCATTCATGATGATGAAACAGAAGATACAGATACAGATACAGATACACAAGATGATGCAGATGATGATGATGATTCACTTTCAATTGATGCGTGTTGTGATCCAACGAAAATGACCAATCGTCAATTGGAAAAATTTCAAGCTCACTATGATTATTTGTACCAACGAATGCGATACCCATATCCAGGAATGACCGAATTGCCATACAAGCGTGATGGTCCATTTGACACTGTCATACGAAATGGATTGGAACACATTTTGGATCCAAATGGTAAGATATGGCCTTGGCATTGGAAAAACAAAGGAGATAAAACTGGTAATGAAATTGCATTTGAGAAGAAACTAGAGGAGGTTAAAGCTACTGCTGCTGCTGCTGATGATAAATGTGCATTTAAGAAGAAACTAGAGGAGCTCAAAGGTACAGTGTGGAAAGTTGTTGATTCAGATGATGATGATGAATGTAAGCGCAAAAACTGCAAAAAATATTGTGGAAAGTGCATTGATTGTACAATGTATTGCGGGAGATGCGGTGGAACTGGCGGTCATTGCAGCTGTACGGATTCATCAGATGATGATTCTAACTGACTGACTGATACAATGACTTATATTGATGTATGTTGTATGTAGGAAAAAGACACACATAAATGTAGATGGAAGTAGTACTAAGTAGTACTACTAAGTAGTAGTAGTAGTAGTGAATTTGGATCACATAATCAATCATATAATCATCATGGGTTTATTGGAAAATTATAGTCTGTCTCATTATGGACCATCATCTTCTACTATGGTGTCAAAGTATAGAAAATAGTCATTTAACCATGATTTAACCACTCTTACAGGTGGAAAAAGAAAAAGATCACGAGGTCGAAAAGACAACAACAATATGTTATTAAAATCAGTACTTAGGCACCAGCAAATACTTCATAATGATGAGTATTTTGTTGTTGGGAAAGGTGGAGATGATGATGATCAAGGTATGAAAAACAGGCCGACAACAAGAAGAAGTCCATTAAATACTCCTCTAACTCCTGTCAATACTGATGCATTAAGAATATTACAAGCAAACATGCAAGCAAGAGATAATGAGATATTACAAATGTTGGGAAATCTTGATTTTCGTATTGGTCAAGCAGAAAGAGATGCAGAAATTGCAGTTGCTGCTGCTACGACTCATCAATCACCTACCACATTATTAGCTAGTCCTCCTCCAATCCTCGTCCAACATGGTCCACAACAATTAAGCAATGCGGGAAGTAATGCCAATAGCAGTAGCAGGAGCAGCAGCAGGACCAATAGTAGTCCTAATGAAGCTCAACGAGCAGTAATAGCATTGAACAATCAATCACCGCTAATCTTTAATCAATCACCAGCAGCATCATCATCAGTAACTACTCCTAATGGTGATAGTACTGATGATGCTTATGGTGAAGCAAACTCTATCCAAACAAGTCCTGATTCTAATGAATCCATTCTTTCACCTGATGACGATCATGTTAGAGATCCAACATATGATCCTAATAACGGTATTCATAGTCCCATTATAAATCATCGAGATGATGCAGCAGCAATTGCAACTCGAGCAGCAGCAGCACAACCTATTCCACCTCAAGTACTTGCAGGTCAATTTCGACGTGCTGCTATTGCAAATCAACTATATCCCTTGCAACAACAACAACAACAACAACCACTTCCTCAACTAGGAGCAGCAGCAGCAGCAGCAGTAGGAGCAGCACCAGCACCAGCGCCACAAAGGAGAAGACCTCAACGAATTAGAGCAAGACCAATTCCAGGACATAACTTTTATGATTCCCACTTCATACGAGCATTACCAAATATAACTCCAGCTAAGCGCAAATCATTGTTGCAAGCTGCAATACCTCATAGGAAAGCATCAGTATTAAAATATTATAGGGAAAATAATTATCCAATTCCTGCAATGATGAATTCACCAAAGCCAGCTTATGCACCAGTAATATCAGGAAGTCCTGCTGATTCAATAGAAGACTTTGAGCCACCCTTGAGACGAATAAGAAGAGGACAACAACCAGCAGCAGCACCGACAGCTCCTCCAATACCATTTCCTCAAATTCCAAACGTTGATGATGTTGATGATTTATCACCACTTCCTCCTACACCACCTTGACGTCCTGCTCCTATTGCTGCTCCAATGATAAATCAACAACGTCCAATGACTCCAGGTTCTGTTGAAGAAGAGGCGTTGTTTAGAAATAGAGATGAGATAAATAGGCAAAGGAACTTGCAACACATCTTGGACACATATTGTGCTAGTGACAAATCCCGTGCAGATCTCCGTGCATTCAACGGAGATTACCTAACCAGTATCAGTGATATTTGCAATAATGCTGTATAATAATCAGTATCAACACATACAGAATACACATAGACATAAGAATAGTAATCATGCAGCAACCGACAGGAAGTGGACCCCCAGATTTCAGATTGAAGTTTATACATGGTACTCGATTCGGAGGAATTAAGGGATATGGAATAGGATGGAGAGTACATCATCATAGATTGGTAAAGAATCAATGGAATAATAGTAATAGTACATCATTGCTGAAAAATGAAAGACATCCTGTTATGGAAGACTCTACTACTGTAGGTCGAGGAGGAGGAGAAGGACGACGCAAAAAAAAAACACAAACATCATCGTCGTCGTCACCATAATCCTCCTCATAAGAATGTGGATAGTGGAATGATGAGAGAAAGATCTCGAATGAGTCATGGAACAGTGACAGATATAGGAGCTCCAGAAAGTATGTGGGGTCCCATAGCATACAATGATAGAGTTCGACGAAATAGACATCATCAACAATCATTTGGACGAATGTATGGCAACTTTAATCATCATTCTCGACCTAAACAAATGCAAATTGCTTCGGCAACTCCCCGCACCTATGTTAATTCAAGAGAATTTGAAAGTAGATATTTGGGTAATGTGCAACGTCGCTAATGATGATGAAATATCAATCATCATAACTGTCTGTTATCAACGTAAAATACTATCACTACATATCTAATTAACGTTAGCTTAACAAATTAAATGCTGGGTATTAATTGTGGAGTGTGTGCCGTAACATATTGCTTGTCAATCTACTGTTGGTTTCCACTTGCAGGAGATCCACCTTGTTGCAAATTTTCACTGCTATTCCCACTTTCATTGTTATTGTTCATAACAATAATTTACATTGGTTTGCGTTATAAAGAAGATCATTGCTCCTGCTACCGCTATCATGAGCTGCAAAGAGTGCAAAAGAAGGTATAAGAAAGGTAAAGAACAAGTTGATGCTAATACAGCAGTAGTTAATGGTGATAGTGGTCTACGAAAGTTAACAGGCAGTGGTAACAAACCAGAAAAACGACATAGTAGTGGTGGTGGTGGAAAGAAAGTTAGCTTCAAAACCAAATCAGGAAAAACAGTAACATTTACACAAAGAACAAAGTAAGTACAAAAACAAGCAGCCAGCCAGCCAGCCAGGAGAGATGAGTGGGAAAGGAATTAATGGGGATCCATTGAAAACAGTCAATGGCAATTGGTATGCTTCAAGTGTTCAGCTAACTCGTCCTGGCTTTGGACCAAGTCACAATTATGGTGGCCGAGGACTGCCATAGAGAATTTCTATTTCTTTTTCGAAAAAATTTTGAATAAAAATAATTTCTAAAAATGAAAATTTTAAATAATGAAAAAAAATTAAATTAATGTAAAAAAGTAGAAAGTTTTATATAGTTTTATATTTATTAAATGAAAAATAAATAAATAAATGCTAAAAAGTATAAAGTTTTTGGTTTGAAACGAAAATTCATTGAGAAAAATTAAAGCCTCGAAGATTAAATAAAAAATTCAAATCGATTTAAAATAAACTGAAAAAAATTATTGAAAAATTACAAGTCAGAAAATATGAAATCAAAACACAAATCGATTTCAAAAAAATTGAAAACAAAAAAATTTTGATGGCAAGCCTAGAGCTGCCATAGCCCAGAATGCATTGCAAGCACACATTTTGCGCCAAACTTGAAACGAAACGAGATGAGCTGGCTGACCACAGTAGTGGGCTGAATCATGGCGCGAATAAGGAACGATGCCTGGAAAGAAGATCTTAGTCTGCAAGAAGACCTACGCAGGAGAGTACAGGCGGGGCTTCACAGGCAAGAGATTCTCAATTATATGGTTAGAGACTATCCCCAATATGCCTGGAGTCTGAGATCACTGGACAGAAGATTGTCTCATTTTCAAATAAAGCGCACCAACTATGCCATCCCAATTGATCATGTCAAAGAAGTCGTCAAATTAGAGCTAGATGGGCCTGGAAAACTACTCGGGTACAGAGCACTTCATCAAAAGATCAGGCAGGTACATAATATGAATGTCCCTCGTGATCTAGTTTATGACATTATGTCAGATATTGACCCAGATGGCCTAAGAGAAAGAGCACTTGGAAATAAGAAGAGAAAGAAGGGTCATTTCACCACCAGAGGAGTTAACTGGGTATACTCGCTTGATGGCCATGATAAGCTTATGGGTTTTGCGAAAAGTACTTTTCCGTTAGCTGTTTATGGCTGTGCTGACACTGCAAGTAGGAAAATTATGTGGATAAAAGTATGGATGTCAAATAATAATCCTGACCTTATAGGTCGGTGGTATTTGGACTATACATTTCAATCAAAGAAAGTTGCCTCAAAATTAAGAGTTGATAAAGGAACTGAGACTGGGACTATGGTTACAATGCACTCATTCCTGAGAGGAAATCACGAGGACATGGAAAATTATACCATTGACAAGATATGTGATGAGACGGTTATGTTTGGTCCTTCCACGGCCAATCAAGTAAGTATAAAATTCTTCTTTTACTTTTTAACGGGTAGTGGTTAGGATTTACATTTTGATAAATGCTTCAATTACAGTGCACATTTTGAAATAGTATAGACATTGTGATTTTTTATACATCATTAAAATATTTGTACATAAGTTATTATCACTAATTTCACTGTATCAACAGATAATATCTCAACCAAATTTTCCGAACTGTGCATCTCTGCGTATTTACCAAACTTAATGACATTTCCTTTTGACTTCCATATTTATAAAAAAGTTACTAACATGGATCCAGAATAGGAATGAAAAACTGTATTCAAAGATGGTTTTTTAAACGAATGGCAAAGCAGTTTCTGATACTCCCAATATTAAACCCATTCTTAGGCTGCAGCCAGGGCCTTCTTTTTACTGTTTGATTTAATTGATCATATATACTTAAAAAGTGTGGAATTTATTCTTTGGCTTTGCACATTGCCTTTGGCATGACAGACACAAAAATACATTTCTTTCTTGTTTCTGTATCTTATTGTCATTCTCACATGTCTAGTTTTTCTATGTACTTAGATAGAGCGTTGGTGGAAAGAGCTGCACCACAGACTTGAAAAATATTTTAAGCCATCATTAAAATGGTTGCTGGATAATTGCCATTATGATCCTGACAATCAGAATGACAGGTATGAAAGCTTATAAAGTATGAAACTTTTGCTTCAGGGGCAAAAAGCCCCCCCCCCCCCCCCCTATCAAACTTTCAACAGCAAATATTAGATGGGATGTGATAAAGAGCAGAAACTTTCTGAATTATTTTACAGATGATCTTTTGATGCGTTCCATTTTCATAAAATATATATATGGTACCTGTTACATGGCCAAAAAGTTCCCATATATGGTGAGTTAAACAAAGGAAATTGCAAAATTTCTCATAATCCTTTTGTTTCAATTGTAACATGATTGCTTTTTATGTAATTGCCATTATGCCTTTTGATATTGACTCTAGGTTGTGTGCATATTACCATGATGAAAATTTTCAATAATGTGTTTAATTTACAAGGATTCTACACATTCTGACAAGAATTCTTGAGTGGTATCAATGAAATAAAAAAAATGTCAAGAATTTTCATGTGAACTGCACTCACTATGTGCTTGCATACATCACCAGCAAGGGCAGATTTTGTAATACAATAACATCAGTCGCTTTGGTTCACACCTCAATTCAAAGTGATTTAGCAAATACAAACAAAAGAAATTCTCTCAAGCAGAAATTCAAAACATACCAAGCCGCAAAGTGGCCCTGGAACCAGTATGGCCAATCCTCATTTGATGCGGGTGAATGCAGGTTTTTAAGAGAAGGTATGTGCTTATAACGAAAGAATATGGGTAAATCTAAAGTTCTGTCTCGCGGATTTTGTTTATTTGATTCAGGAGTTGAGGAGTGACTGTGTACATCTGAGCAATAAATATGCAAAAATTGTAATGCCCTCTGCTCGGTTTCTGAATCAAGTAAACAAAATCCGCGAGACAGAACTTTAGATTTACCCTTCTTCTTTCGTTATAAGCACATAACTTCTCTTAAAAACCTCCCTTCGCCTGCACCAAACGAGAGTTTGCCTTACTGGTTTGGGCAACTTTGCGGCTTCGTTTGTTTTGAAATTCTGCTTGAGAGAATTTCTTTTGTCTGCAGAGGCTAATCGCTTTGCATCAAGGTGAGAACCAAAACAACTGATGCTATTGTATTACAAAATCTGACCTTGTTTACATCACCAAAAAATTTTGTCTAATAACATCCACCACGTTGATTCATGACACCATATTATGAGAAACAATTCTTATCACAATACAATGTTTTAGGGAAATGTTCCAAAAACTTGTATTTTCTCTGAATTTCCTACTTTTCAAGCTTCAATCTTTAGGTTGGTAGGTAGGTAATCATATTTTAATGTGGCTAGCCTGTGAAAGTCTGAGAGAGACTTGTTTCCAGCAGGGGCCACAGATGTTTTACCATCAACCCACTGCTGCTACCAGATTTCCCTCACATTGCTCTGGTTGACCCGGGCTATAGTTACAGACATAGACCAAACTGTCCAGCGCAGAATTCAAACCTCAGCCGTTCTGACACCTTTGGTTTTCAAGTCAGTCACCTTAACCACATGGCCACGCGCTCCCCACCAAACTGGATCATGCAAAATAATTGGAACTATCATCAGTTTTGAATACTGAAGCTGTATAATACAGCTACCTGTTAATTCTGCTACCTACAGCAGATTATGTAGCACCAGATTTTTTCATAAGTCTTCTCATCAGCTAATCTTCATTGCATCCTTCTATTGCAGGAAACTTCTTGCCTATCTGATGGTTCCAATCTTGCAAGAGGAAATAGATTTATTCAAGGATGTTGTATGGAACAATCATCGTATTCGCTTCCAGAATGATACCTTTCTTCCAGATGGGGTGCCAAATCATATTTATGACTTTCCACAAGAATATGGCTTAGAAGATTGTGGTGAGCAGCGGTGGAACCAAGGAGGGGCATTAGTCTGCTCCATCCCACTTTCCAAATTTAAGGAGACCTTAGTGATTTGCACAAAAATGGAATAATGTTTGTTGCTCTCAAACAACAAGGTTGTCCTTGTCAATAAGTGAAATTTAGATGCAAATATAGGACATCTGTCATGTTTCCAAGAGTTTGAAGGGAATGGCTACAAAAGATTTTCCTGCAGTCAGACCCCCTCACCTCTCCCCACACTTGGTTCCACCTCTTGGTGAGGACTTTGTAACTTAATGCAAAGTTACTAAACTGCTGATTTGTTTCAACTTCAGTTACAGTATTTCATTTCCGATTCTTTGCATACAGTGACCCAGTCCTTCAAATGGCTGCTTTTTAGGGAGCTAGGGCAAAACATAGTTAATGTTGCTTTAAGAGAACAGAAATGTTTTCAGTGCAAAGTTAGAATAAACTTCAAAATTTTTATAGCTGATTGAATTTCAGAAAGAGTGCCTTTATCATTCTATTTATTTCCAGGTCTCCTGCTTTTTGCATTGAGAATTGAGAAACTAAATATAAAACTCTTTCCAAGTTCATGTTTGAGGAGCTTTCACATTTTATGTGTCTAATGCCCCATTCACACTGCAAGTTAAACAAGCTTAAAGTAAACCAGGTTTTTCAATAGGGCCTTCTAATTGGTCAATCAAACAAATCCAGTCATTTGATTGGTTGAAATTTAAACTGGTTTAGAAAAAGCTGGTTTAACAGTGTCAGTGTGAATGCAGTATAAATGGTGCCAAGTAAAGGTAACCATTCAAAAGCAAGCATCAAGCACCCATACCATACTGGTTGCAAAACTATGCAGAAAACATTTCCAACTTCAAAGGTATCATAATTTTCATGCTACAAGTTTTCATCTCTCTCCTTCAGGCTGGAGAGTAACTGATGAACAGTTGGAAGAAGTTGCAATTGCTTCAGGTGTGCTGAGTGTTGGTGATGACTATTTAGACGAGGATTTTCGCCAAAAATGCTCTCAAATTATCGCAAACCCTTTAGAAGTGAAGCCAGATGAATGCATTGATGCCTTTCTTTACTTGAAGGACAGATTTGAACAAATGCATTAAATGTATTTTGTTTTGTAACATGTCATAAATAACATCAAGCCATTTTCATACAAAGGTACAGTGCAGTGGCGGACACTTTGCCAAATATTGAGGGTGAAGCTAAGTAAACACATTTCTTGTTTATTTTTTTTTGTTTTCAAACAAAGATATTTGTTCTAGCCAACATAGCATTGGGGGTGATGCCACCCCTTGCCCCCCAAGTATCTGCCACGCCACTGGTACAGTGCAAGCCTCAAACATGTATTTGATAACGTTTTTGGATGCATGCCCATTTTTTGGCCCTGCCAGTGTCTTTCAATGTACACCTAAAACAGAATCAATTATCATCTAGGAAAATTCACCTGTGTTCTGGTTGTGTAGCGATAGGTTACACAAGGGGAGGGATAAAAGAAATAAGAAAAGAAGGTAACTTCTTTTCTTTCTTTCTTTTTCCTTCCCTCATGTGCAGCCTATCACTGCACAACAAGGACACAGGGGATAAAGATATGAAAATGGCCAAGAGAGGACAAATAAAGACAATTTTTGTTTTAGCAACCATCAACATATATGAATTCTGCAAGATTCTTTTCATGGTGTAGTGTGCTAGGCCTATCTGTTCAGTACAACATAAACCAATGCCGATAACAAAACGTAACTCTGTAAGTAGTAAGGTACAAGTGCAGTAAGGTGAATTATCTTTTAACTTATGGCAAATAAGATCTGACATTTACATGTGGTTGTGATCTTCAAAGGAACCATCGTTTATTTAGCATTTGGAATGCATCACGATTTAACGGCTTTCAGGGGTACCCTCTCATTTTTGATGTAAAGAAAACATTTGAAACAGTCTTTCAATATCTCAGCAGCTTCATAAAAAGTGCACTGTAAACTTATTGCAACAAACCACTGGAAGTCAAACATTACCTACTTGCACGTGTAATCCACCCTTTTGCAGAGAGAAAAAACTTAACTTAATCACTATACCCTAGGCTGAGTAATACACACATTTTTTATAAGAAACTAAGAATTTGGGCCAGAGCTGAAAGTTTCTTAAAATTATCAGATTTTGAGTACGAAGAGTTTCTTACGAGTTTCTTAAAGGTTGCAAAACAATCTTCATGTTCACTACCTGTCCCTCCTGAACATTCAAACAATAGGAAACAAGTGAAAATAGAATAGAAATAAGGCTTTCCATTATCAAGACAAACTGTTTCTTAAGTTATATTTTCCCAGCACTGGAGTTTCTTAATTTTTTTGGTGATCTGAGAGTTGAGTTTCTTATAAGCAGTTTCTTATAAAAAATAGGTGGGTGTTGGCAAATTCAGCTAATGTCATTTGTACCCACTATAAGTCAAGTGACTGTACACTTGGGCAATCATCTTCATGTGTTGGTGCAGTTACCTGTGCATCACATGGTAGTACAGTAACTTACACAGATTTTATATTATAAATTGCTTCTAAGAATTTCAAATCTCAAGATTAGAAAGGCCTCAAACAATTAGTTCTGAAATGTTCCGGATGGCTTGGCTAGTGAACATGAAGATTCTTGATATGAAATCTCTAAGAAACTCATAAGGAACTCTTGAGTATTCAAAATCTGATAATTTAAGAAACTCTCAGCACTGGCACAAAATCTTAATTTCTTTCAAAAGTATGTTTACGTATGAAAATAAAATTCCTAAGAACACATGATCCAAAGTTGGTGTAGACGTTACCTGACATCGTATATTGCCCCTGGCCCTCGCCTTATCAAAAACTAAAAATTGCATAAACTGAATAAAGTACATATCAATCCCAAGTATCTATCTTGTAGTATCATATTATTTGTATGTGATGTTAGTAAAATATTTTGTTAGCCATTGAAGGAAGGTAGTTTCATGGACAAAACACTCTCTTTACCCTGATTTAATCTGTTGAAATGCTGTTAGAAATGACTCCTGTGTTATTCATTTAAATCAAGTATCCCACAGTATCTATTGCACATATGATTTGCAAGAAATTTGTCAATAGCCTCTGCAGATAAGTTTCCCGCACAAAACATAAACTCTGTTGTGTCTTTGTCAGTCCAGTCTCTTGAAGCAATTTCTGGATCATATAGAGAGTGACCACTGCCTTGTAGATCTACAACCATGAGCCTGTGACTTGACTTCTCATATGTATAGTGAGCAAAGCTAATAGCCTTTTCCTCAACTGAATCTGTTGCAATGCTGTTACAAACAACGCCTGTGTTATTCATGTATTTGACGAATTCTCCATCGATAAATTCCTCTATGGTGACTGATTCTCCATCTTCAAGTTTCCCCATGTATACTTTATTGAAATGCAGCAACTCTCCATACTCCTTCAAGGCATCCTTTTTAAGTAAAGCTTCATTCATTTTCTCACATAGATTCTTGGCAAGTGTGTGCATCTGCACAACTTTCATTGTGTGCTGCTCTGCTGTCATGCCCAGCTTGGTCAAAGAAGTGAGAGCAGCTGGCAAGTACTTCTTTATCACCCAAGAATTTCCAGAAAACTCCTTTGATGTAAATGACCCAACTGTAGCTTTGAAAGCCTTTCGAAAACCACCAGTGGCTAGAACTTCTGGCTCAATGTGCATGACAACATCAGTAGGCATTGATGACCAGGACATTTTTTCAAGATCAAATGAGAAGATATGAATAAGGGTTCCAGATTTCTTTTTTACAAGCTTTCCCAAGTCAATCATTTCAGTTACTGACAAACTCTTTGGGAAAGATGCTGCTGGCTTAGATTGAGTTGAAAGACCTGATGATTCAGTTGCTTGGGATTTCACTCTGTTTTTGTTGCTCAGATTCACATTTTTGTTGGCACCTGCCTTTCCTTGAAGTCTTGGCTTTTTGGATAGAAAGCCGATGGGAAATGAATCATCATCTGAAATTTCATCATCAGGCGGGTCAGCTGCATCCCCACAAGGCCTTGCACCCTTCACAAAACGGATATGCACAAGTTTCAGGTCTGGAACTTGCGCAATCGACTTGCATGAGGGGCCTTGCTCCCCTGCTAGAACATCACATACCATACCCTTTCCGATCACATTTCCGTAGTGGGCTTGACACGCTTTCTTTATGTTGTCCAAGGTTACTTCACTGAAAGTAAATGGTACAAAATCTCTCGCTCCTATTCTACTATACTTCTGGGCTTTTCCGCTCACTTCTGAGCTAAGTCGTTGAACAACAACTTCTTCTGTCTGTAAAATATTGGTTAATGTTCCTCCAGTGGCTGCACCTTTTTGATTGTCTGTCCTTTTTGCCCTTTGCTTCGCTCTGTAATTTTTCCACTCCAAGTTGTTAGCCATCTTCTCAGTTCAGATCATGCCACAAAACCACATGCTGACCCATATGACCTTTTCGCGCCAAATGTGTGCTTGCAATGCATTCTGGGCTATGGCAGCTCTAGGCTTGCCATCAAAATTTTTTTGTTTTCAATTTTTTTGAAATCGATTTGTGTTTTGATTTCATATTTTCTGACTTGTAATTTTTCAATAATTTTTTTCAGTTTATTTTAAATCGATTTGAATTTTTTATTTAATCTTTGAGGCTTTAATTTTTCTCAATGAATTTTCGTTTCAAACCAAAAACTTTATACTTTTTAGCATTTATTTATTTATTTTTCATTTAATAAATATAAAACTATATAAAACTTTCTACTTTTTTTACATTAATTTAATTTTTTTTCATTATTTAAAATTTTCATTTTTAGAAATTATTTTTATTCAAAATTTTTTCGAAAAAGAAATAGAAATTCTCTATGGCAGTCCTTGGCCACCAATGACAATGACAATGACAATGGGTGGTAACCCCAAAGCTCGTACAACATTCAATTATACAACGTTTGTCCAGTTTAAATCACATGGAGCTAAACCAGGAACCTGCAGAGCACTCTACCAGCTGCGAAATATGTCAAAACCTGAATTCACATTGAGATAACAGTGGTGTTGAATTCATTTCACCTTTGGATGGATAAATGAATAATATTACTAGTAGTTGTTGTTAGTTGTTACTTTTTTTGTTAATGATAATGTCTGTTGTGTGTTAATGATGGCGTTTCCTTCTGAACAATCTGCAAATCCATTTGGAGGACCTCCCTCCTATATACATCAATTACACAAAGGAACTGTTCCTATTGACCATGGACCAAGACCTACTACTGCTACTACTGGAGGTGCTACCACAAGGCAGCAACAACCAAGAGATGCAAATCAACATTATGGTGTTGCAACGGTGATTCCAAGACCAATACTTGATATGGTAATGAAACATGTTGAGAGTCATTTTGAAAATCTAGAAAGTAATGCTGCGCTGAAACATATTAAATTGGCAAGGAAAAATGCAAATAATCCAAACCTTTTTAAATATCACATGACAGAAGCTGGTCGTTATAAAAAAGTTGCTAATAGTAAGAACATAAATGATTTAATTCGGAATAAGATTTCCGATTCTGAATTAGATAAAATCGATGCTAGGATTGCAGGATTGAAAAGAGGTCATCTGAGTAATCCAGATGTGATGCAACAACTTCAACAATTACAAATAGAACGTAACCAAAGAAAAGATGTATTAATGCAGAATGAAATAAGCAGGTATAACAATTACCTAACGAATCCATTTACGTCAATGAATGAACTTCATCAATCATTACCACAAAATCATGCTCAACGAAGTTTAACTCAATTGTTACAAACGCACCATGATGTAATTACTCCTAATCACAAAGGTCATCTGATAATAGATGGACATAAAGTATCTGAAAATCCTCATGATGTACCAAGATTGGTTCATTATTTAACAAAAGACATTAGTGGTCCAGCACCCAATGGAGTTCGTGAAATGTTGAATGCAATGAGACGTTGAGGATTTGATATCCATAATAACATTGGTAATACATTTTTGAAACATGAATTACGAGTCAAAGAACGTCAAGCTAGGATGCCACTACCACCACCACCACCACCATCACCACCACCACCACCATCACCACCACCACCACCACCACGAACATCATCACTGCGTTATCGTCATACTACTAGAACTACTACACCAAGAACACCTGCAAGAACACCTGCACATACTACACCTTATGCAACACCACCAACAACTCCAAGAAGTACTACGCCAAGAACAGTAGAAGAGCATACAGCAGACTTACGAGAAAGGATGGATTCAATGTTTAATAATTATTTAAGTCAACATCCAACACCATCACCATCACCATCACCATCACCAAGGAGAAGTCCAATGCTGACACATTTACGTCTATTAACATATAGGTTTGTGACTAATGAAAATCAAAATAACTGATATATTCATAAGGAAATATAACAACGTAAACAGTTGTCAAGATGCTAGGATACAATCAAGATGGTGGTCTTGAAGGTGATTTGGATGATGATGATGATAAGCAGCACCAACTACCTGGAGCTGGTAATAGTAGTTATGGTGGGTCGTCGTCATCGATCTATTGACAAAGTGCCAGCAGCAATGGACAAAGTAGCAGCAGTAGGATGCTAGACATACCTCAAGCTCATCATCGTCATCATGATCTAAAGAGACGAAAAAAACGCGTATTTGATGGCTTGATAGAAATGATAGACATTGAAAATGAAGAAAAGAAACAAGAAAGAGCCAAGAATCTCTATCAACAATTATATAATAAGAATGCGTCTTACAAGCGACGAGGAAAACACAGGAGAAGAAGGAATTCATCATCATCAGAATCATCATCAGAATCATCATCAGAATCATCATTAGAATCATCATCGTCTACATCATCATCACCATCTGAAGCATCAGATAATGATGATGATGATGATGATGATGATCATGGAAAGAAAGAGAAGAAATATTCACGAAAGAGGAGAAACTCTAAGAATGGTGATGATGATGAATATATGAACACCTTCAAAACTCTGATGAAAAATTTTAATTCAGATAGGAAACAATACAAAGTTGAGGCGATACACAATGGTTTAAAAATAGATAAGTTATTTGAAGATGATGATGATGATGATGATTCAAATGCTAGCAATAATGGTGCTGGTTCATCAACAAGTGATACAGAAGATGGTAATGATCAAACAAATGACACTCCAAATGCTCCTCCTCCAGACGATTATGACCAACAAAAATCCAATGAAGGAGCTAAGAATGGACCTAGTGGACTTCAACAACAACAACAACGACAACAAGAAGATCTCGTAACAATGACTAGGAGTGTTGCAGGTAGCCTTGAAAAAATTTATGGAAGATACTATGGAATATATCCACTAATCAAACAATTAAAGAAAGGATATTTGGAATTAAAGGATGGCAAACAAGGTTACAGATCACGAAAGAGAAAACATGTTGACACAAATGGTGATAATAATGATCATCATCATCATCATATGAAAAGAAAGTCAAAGAGGTCTTCCGGAAAGCATCACCACCGTGGAAAGAGGAACAAACGTTAATTAATATACTACCGGGTGTCCCAAAAAAAAGTTCCGACGTTTGATGGAAGACAGAGAAAAAGTGTTTGAGCCTAACAATTTCTATTCATTCTAGCTACATGCTAGAAATTTCAACTTAAAGTTTGGCATATCGTGGGAAGAAGTTAGTCATCTGAAAATGGAATCATGAGCTCTAACATTTCATGTTCATGCTCAAGACAAAGCCAGAGAGATTTGTACGGCATCCTGCCTCATTGCCTCATGGTGGCAAAAGGGGACTCCCTCAAAGACCAACACATACAGGGTTGCCAGATGTCCGAAATGGTCGGCGGCCAAAATTGCTACGGTTGGCGGCCAAATTCGGGCCAATCAAACAAAATGCTAAATGATAGCCAAATTTCGGCCAATTGTGTCCAGTAAACGTGTAGTTAGGAATAGCTTTGTGTGCTAGCACAACTTTTACGGCTTCATATTTGAAACATTTGCTCGTGTTTTGCTACTTTTCTCATTTTTACACAGGAAATCTTGAGATTTTTACAATGGATTTGAGCATCAATTGCCGAAAAATAGTGGTTTCCTTTGTTTATTTGCGGATATTCCATTTACGGCCAAAATTCGGCCAACTTTTGCGTTTTCGGCGAAATCATTCTATGACGGCCAAGGGGCTTAAAAAACGACCAGAATCGAGAAATTTGGCCGTCAAATCGGCCAAATGGCAACTCTGAACACATGCGCTGAATTGACAATGCATTCATTACCTCGAAAAGGGGCAAAGTTTCTACTCACTGGAGCACATTCAAAGTAAAGGCCATTTTCCCCAGTTAGTATGGGATTTGCGGAGAGTGCGGAAATTCTTCTGTTAGCTTTCAATGCTTTTTAATTGTGTGAAAAGGCACCTGCTCGAAATCATATTTTGGACTGTCTTGGGACAAATAGTTTGCTGCTTTTATTGTTGCATTATGCCAGCTGGGAATTCGAATGGGAGATTTACAGTTCCAAAGTTTCAAAGTTTCTTTTCTTTTACTAAAATAGCTCTCAGCTCCTTGTTCGACGTGGCATGTAATGCAAAATTTTGTTCTTCGGCTTTGTGCAGCTCGAATTGAGTGGTAAAAAGTACGAACTTAGTATGTTCCCCCGAGACCTATTCCCTATTGGGTTCGATTTTCAGACTTTGCTTTGAATGTGCTCAATGAGCAGAACTCATGTTCGTCGTCTGTTGCTCATCCGGAGATTCCCCCTTCATGCGATAATGAAGGAAGGCGTAAAATCTCTCTGGTTTTGCCTTGAACATGAACATGGAATGTCAGAGCCCATAATTCCATTTTCAGGTTACTAATTTCTTCCTAAGATATGCCAAACTTTAAGTTGAAATGTCTAGCATTTCACTAGATTGATTAGAAATTGCCAGATTCAAAACTTTTTTCTCTGCGTTTAACCAAACGCCGGAACTTTTTTTGGGACACCCGGTACAATGGGAAAACCTAGTAGGAGTAGTAATTTGTTATCATTGTATAAACAATTAGATAAGTTGTATTATGATCCATCATTTCCTGGAGCATTTGCTGGTTTATCTACTTTTCATTGTCATGCAAAAAGAAAACACCTTCGTTGTCATTAAAGGATGTTGAGAAATGGAAAGAGCAGAATTTACTGGTAGCCAAACGAAGTCGAATAACCAAGCCTAAAATCCGACATGGTATTTGGGAAGGAGATTTGGTAGATATGTCATCAACAAACATCAGATTGAACAGGAATGTACGCTACTTGCTGTTGTTAGTTGATCAATTTACACGTAAATTACATTGCGAACCTGTGTTTGGAGGTACAAAAGCTCCACCAAAAGTTATTGAAGCATTTAAAGAAATTTTTTCTCAAACAACTAGTCGACCAAAATACATTTATACTGATCAAGGAAGTGAATTTATATCAAAGAAAGTTAAAGATTACTTGAACAATCGTCAACGTATAAAAACCTTTGCGACCAAAGATAAAGAAGTAAAATGTGTAATTGTTGAACGAGCAATTCGTACATTAAAGGGTCGCTTATTTACATACATTGACGCAGGCCATCCAAAGTACATAGATGCATTACCTCAAATCATTGCTGGAGTAAATGGAAGTGAAAATAGAACAACAAGAATGGCACCAAGCAACATAGGTCCAGTCAATGTTGGAGAAGCACGTGAAAATATTTACAACTATAATGAACATCAACAAAGTAAGTTTTGCCGCCGTCACAAGAGGAAGCTGCCACCACCTCCTCCAAAATTCCAAGTTGGTGATTATGTCCTAATAAAAAAAGAACGCAAAACATTCATCAAAGAGCATAAAGGTTTGTGGAATAATGAAATATTTCAAGTAGAAAGCGTATCATCTGATACCATTCCCTATGTATATCATGTTAAAGATTTATCAGGAGAAACTGTAGGAGGATATTTTAATGAAAAAGAACTGAACAAAATTCAGTTGCCATCAACACTTGATCTAGAGTCAACGAAGGACTTTAGGCGTCGAACCTTCAAATCACCACTTACTGGAGAACAATATATTGAAATTAAAACTACTGCATATCATAAACCAATATCTATTCCACTACAAGTATTGAAAAGTCGCAGTCAAGATCAAAAAGAAAGAAATACAATTTCAACAACGACCTTTCTTCGTTACCTACGACAACAACAACAACAACAATGAGTGATAATGAATGTGATGAACAAGATTCTCCCGGTGGTGGTGCTAACAATAGTCATGGTACGGGGTGTGATCCAAAACCTCGACGACTATTAGCAGAAGACTGGGACTGCAGAGGATGCATGACAGGGGACGCTTGCGTTCCAACGTGTTCTATTACTAGAACCCAAGAAAGATGTTGATTACGGCAAAAAGAAGAGCGTGAATTCAAACCAAGGGATTTGAATTTGATTACTGGAATTGCAAAACGATTGTATTTGGAAAGAAAATACGATTTTGAAGATCAAGCACATTATTTTCAGTTGAAGATTGATGCAATGACAACAAGTGCGAAGAGAGCTGTATTTGATACTGGATTGTTTGGAGGTGGGATGGTCACGTTGTTCATGATAATGTGCGCAGGGATCATTGGAGCTGCACCATCCAAATGCATTTCCGGCAGCGACATTGAGGGAGCAGCAAAAAACTCATCAGTTGCTCAACTGCAGCAGCCATCTTGGGCTCCTCCTCCTCCTGCTACTGATCATGGTGGAGAAAAACAAGACCTGTGGAAACAACATATTTGCAGCATGCCATGTATTGATTGCAACCAACTACTGATTGCTTGCACTGATCTTGGTGCTGAAGGAGCATGCATTTTGCATAAGAGTAGATGTAACTACGTCAGCAACTATACTAAGCGTGAAGAGTACAGCTTATGCGAACAGCAATGCGATATGGATGTTATTATCACCAAGATCCTGGCCTTTGCATCACTTATAACAACTACTGCATTGAAAATTCATTCAACATTGCTGAAGATCTGGGAATGGAAGGAAGTACGATTGAACAAGAATTCATAGAAGAATTACTCCATGACTATGAAAGATCATTATCAACTCATGCAAACCGTGGACGACGACGATGACGACGATGACGTAAAGAACAACAACACGCTGATGCTATTCGCAGCATAAGCATCGAAGAACGAAGCTGTGCAGAATTGAACAAATCCTGTAAGACTGGCAAATCTTTTATGAATTATTTAGATTGCTTGCAATGGTTTGTTAGATGTAATTTGTAATAGTATGGCGGCTACATCATTTAGCAATGCTCTTGGACAGCAAGGTGAAGATGTTATAAACTTTAAAGTGGTTTCCAATACTACAGACTTTGATAACAATAATCCAAGTTTTTTTTCGTGTTAATCTGTATAAAGGTGTAGAATTTGATAGACGTTTTCCATGGTATGTTAGTGCTTTATCTGGATCAATACCTTTTGACAGAGATCCACTAGTTGAACATTCAATTTGGTACAAACGACTCCAAATCTCATCTGACAAAAAATATGCAGATGGAATGTATGATCATTTATTTGCATTTATTTATCTCAATTTAGGCGCGTATGTTTCCCAGAACAAATGGCTAAACAACTCTTGATTGGTAAGGATGCTACGAAAACCAAATCAATTCCTCAAGAATTCCTAAATTTTTTCAATTGCAAATATGTAAATAGAGTGGGAATCATGCCACACCAATGGCCTGGAACAGCTGTAGAAATGAATGTTTATCCATTATTAACTATTGAAAAAACAACATCGAATGAAGCCCATGATTTTTTTCAATTAAACATCAAGCGCACAGAAGCAGACGGAGACGTGAGGGTATTGCCATCAACTGATGTTAAGAAATTATTCCATCAGCAACGAAGGACAAATCTCCAAGAACTTCTTATAAACTGGATAAAAGTTTTTTATAACTTATGCATGTATGCATATAAGCGCTAAGAACCATTTAAGAAGTGTTGTTGTTGTGTTAAAATAACATATTACCACTTTTAATCAATCAATGATCATGGATGGAAGAGAAATCTTGTCATGTATTTCTTCTCACAAAAGTCTCAATAATAGTTTTGGTTCCATATTAGCATCTGATGATGTGCGTAGAATTTGCGACATTCCCATATGGAGACAAAACATTGAACATTACAACAACCATACTAACAATGAAGATTATGGTAGTAAATTCTTTGAATGGATTAAAAGTCAAATGAATGAAGATAAATCATTCCCTATTGGATTCATACTAAATATTGGCACTCATCAAAATGGAGGACAGCATTGGCAAGCACTCTACTTTGATACGAATGGAATTTCATATTTTTTTTATTCATGTGGATGAGAAGCAAAAGTGTTATTTAAAAGATTTGAAATGCTCATACGAGCAACTTTTCATTTCCTCAAACATTATGAATTCAATGTACAAAATGCCTTCAATAATTTTTTGAATGTGGAAAACTTCATCAACATTGGTTTAATCAAAGCAATACGTGAAACTCAAAATACCACCAAGAGAATGGATCCAAGCTGTGTTAGATATTGGGATTATCAACTACAAGATGATAATACAAATGTGTATGGACAATATAGTACCTTCTTCCTGTACAATTTAACTTCCTCAGTAAGGAATCCATCATTGGAGGCTTATAAATTCTTTGCAGATAATTTCTATTACTTCAACTCAGTGGAACAAAAGAACAATGCTAGTAAAGATGTTCAAACTAGAATCTATAGGATGAACGACAAAAAATGGCACTTCTTTTTCAACAAGCTTTTGGATATACGGATAAAAACATTATGAATTAAATGGTAAGAATAAAGGTAAAATAATAAAGTAGGAATTGACCCCCCAAGAACAGGTATGATTGTTGTTGTAACTACTAAACTATAGACAAACACAGAGAGAACAACGATTGGTTTACACTAGGACAGGTTTTACATACACAACATCCTGTAGCGCAGGGGATACAATTCCTACGCCCGCACATTGATCATACATTATCAACTCATAGTTAAGTACTAAAATACAGTCTCATGACGGAGTTCCAATCACACCAACGCATGCGTCTGTGCGTGCATGGCATCATCATCAATCATCTTGGTCACTTTGACTGCTTCCTCGCCCATCCTCGTCCGCCAATGCTTCGAAAATTCATTGAAACTTTTTTTCTAGTTCCTTTATTCCCAAACTTTCGGTATAATTCATTGGTCAATTGTTGATTGTAGAATCCTTTTCCACATAACTTGATATGTCGTCGTCGTCCTCGTCGTCCTCGTCGCTTCTTGACAGATCCTCTACCTGATACTTTGTGAATTATATTTTTGAGAAACAGTAACATGAAAATTACCATCTTCTTTAATCACCAAACCGTTGATGTCCTCCTCGCCAATGTGATTTACGATAATGACCCTTAACTTGCCAATAAGATTTTCCAGATCGCAAACGTCCATAGCCGCCAAGTCCTCCTCCTGCAGAAGTTCTTCCTGGAGCTCTGAAACGACGACCACCTCTCCCAACAACCTTTCTCTTGGCCTTCCTTAACAGAGATCCAACAAATTTCTTTAAACGCTTAACTTTTGCAACGGCCTTCATACTTTGCCTATACTATGCATCCACAACATAATGTATTCAAAACTGCAACATGTAAAACTGAAATATATGAATACATAATAAACACAAATTACTGTTATAACGAATATCATTCACATCATCATCATCATCATCAACCTCAGTAATGTCGCGTATGAGGTTTAACCCATGCTCTCTTTACTTCATGACGCTTTGGTGTTTTTCTCTTTCCTCGTCCACGAAGACGATACGAACGCCTTCCTCGACCCTTAATCCTTCCCCTTCCTCCTAGACCTGGAATTAACCCCTTCAAGAGCATAGGGGCCAAGGTCATTGCAGCCATGGCACCCAAACCAATGGCCATGACTAGTTAACGTTTTTTCTTATAACCTCGTCCTCCAAATAATTTACAAAATCCAACTTCTGCACCTGCAGATGCCAATCCAGGTAAAATAGCTTTCTTTAACAAAGGGACAGCAAGTCTCTTAAAAATAGGCAATCCTGCTCTAGCTGCTGCTGCAATTCCAAAACCACGACCTTGAATACGACGGTGACGACTACGGCGACGCTTTCTAAAATGTTTGTGTGCCATTTAAGATAATAATAATTGTTGACTTTTTATGAATAATACTTACAAATTGACTGTTATATTTTTCAGAACACCAGAATTATCATGCTCTCCCTCATTTGAACCCCAGACTATGATGTCATCCATTGATGTATCTACTCCCTCCAAATGTGCAAATAATGTGTGAATGACACGATAATAGATTTCAGGTGCACTGGAAATTCCAAATGGTAGCCTAAGGTATTGGTATCTGCCACATGGTGTATTAAATGTACACATCTCTGAGCTTTTTTCATTTAGTCTCATTTGCCAGAAACCTGTTGATGCATCCAACTTGGAAAAGACTTTTCCATCTGCAAACTTTGCTGCAATTTCTTCCCTTGTGGGCAACTTGAAATGTTCTCTTTTTATTGCATCGTTCAAAGATCTTGGGTCAAGGCAAACACGCAGCTTTCCATTTGGTTTAGTAACCAAAACAAATGAATTTACCCATTCTGTTGGCTTTTCTACCTTCCTAATGACACCAAGATTCTCCATTCTTTCTAATTCTCCCTTAAATTTATCATAGAGTGCAAATGGTACTTTTCGGCAATGTTCTACCACTGGCACCGCATCAGCAACTAATTCAATGTTCACAACATTTGGTAAACATCCTAATCCTTTGAAACAGTCTGAGTATTTCTCAAAAAACTGTTGCTCATCTGATGTAGTAGTTTCTTTCTCAACAACAAACACTCTCTTTGTGAGGCCTAAATTCTCAGAGGTTCTCCTACCCAGGCTTGGCTTAACATTGCTTGGACTTATAACAAACAGTGTCCTGAGGGTCCTTCCTTTATGGCTAATTGGCAATATACATTGCCCCCTCACTGGTACATCTCCTCCATCATATGCCTTCAACTTGGTGTTTGAGTGCCTTAATTTTGGCCTTTCCTTGAGTGAAGAAAAATCTTCATAACTGAGAATATTGACACCAGCTCCTGTGTCTAATTTCATTGGAATAATTGAATCAGTTACCTGAATGGGAGCAATCTGATCGTTCTTGAAATTTGACTCCATTGAGTAAACATAAACAATCTTCATCATCATCTGTTTCATTTTCTTCCACGGCGTTGACTCCGTTTTTTGGCTGTTTTTACACATCTTTGCAAAATGGTTTATTTTGCCACACTTATGACATTTTTGTCCCATTGCTGGACATTGATTATGTTTGCTACTGTGTACATATCCACATCTTCCACATGAATCCCCCTTATTGTGTTTTTCTCTTAAATCTTGATGCTCTTTCCCTCTAAATTTTACTTTTTGTCGCTTGGAAATTGCATGAGTCTCAGCTGTTGAACCTACAATGGTTTTCATGTGTTGGCTAGCAATTTCTGCTGCTTTGCAAATATCTATTGCTTTCTGTAGAGACAAGTCTTTCACCCGGAGTAATCTTTCTCTTGTACTATCATTATTAATCCCTTCAACAATGCGGTCTTTTATGATTGACTCCGTCAGTTCACCATATTCACAATTTTTTACAAGAATCTTCAAATCAGTAACGAATGGATCAAATGCCTCGCCTACCTTTTGTCTTCGTGAGTTGAATACATGCCTTTCAAAAGTCACGTTTCATTTTGGCGTGCAACATTCTTCAAATGTTTCCATCAGTGGTTCAATCTTATCTTTCTCTGCAGTTGAAAGCGAAAAAGCATTGAATACTTCAATGGCAGCCTCTCCAGCTAGTGCTAAAAACGTGGCACACTGCAGTTTTTCAGACTTTGAACCTTTCTCTGTAGCGGTCATGTACAACTCGTACTGTTGTCGCCATCTTCTCCAATTTTCTGCAATGTTATTGCCTTCAGGGCTCAATGGCCTAGGTGCTGGAATTTGTTCAGCCATAACTACTTTTTACACCTGACACCATGTAATATTACCTACTTAGTAAGACATGATACAGAAAACAAGGCCATTGCATTCTTGCTCTGTCAACCAACAACCCTCTCTCCAAGCACGTGTCTACTACTTCATGTGAAGTACACCACTTAATACTTCATGTAATATCATCACAATAAGAATAACATGCCTATTGTTACAACGTTCCTGATTCCTTCCTCTATAGGTATATAGGTAGAAGACCCCCACGCACAGCACCTACCATGAAAATACCTGGCAGACAACAACAACCACCAACAGACGTAGATGAATCGACAACCCCAAAGGACAAAGGACACAGACGACCGGGCACACATGCCCGTACCTATGCCGACATTCTGAAGCCGAAAGCCACCCGAGGACCACCACCTACATCGAGCAAGACCACTTCAATCCAACCAGCAAGGAATATGACATCTCAAAAAAACTATGCGAGCCCCCGAACAGACACCATGGGAGGGGGCATTCAAGACCTACTCACAAACATGCAACAAGCTTTTGAGACCCTTTCGTTTCACTGTGAATTATCTGCCAACCTTGAAAAACACGGCAGAAAAACTTGGTGCAAACTCTTGACTACATGTGCCTGCGTCTCATTCATGGTCATGCCCCTGAAGCAATAGGCAATTTCATGGCATGTCATGATAATGGTAGCATTGTTATCAGGCGTCGAGAATATAAAACTGGCAAAGTCTATGGTGAAACAAAGTTGGATCTCTCCTGTTTTCGGAACTAACTCGCACAATAGAACGATACATGAAAGTTTGTGACAGGCTTCTCTGTGGACATAAGCACAATTTCGTTAGATTATTTACCATTAGCATTTGATTATTGAATATGTGAGATACTAATAAACTAACAATCACTTCATCAACACAACTATTACTCTATAACTATTTTGACGATGAAGGGATTTCATATTTATTCAACTCTTATGCAAGCTCAGAGTTCCATATCATTGTATTTTCTCTTGTAGGGAAGGTACGAGGTACAGCGTAGGGTATTCAGCGATGAAAGAAGTAAATTGGAATGGCAGGAGGTCCTAGAAATTCTCCGAAGAATGACATCTTCAAAAAGCAACGTAAACTTCCTGGACACTAACACATACATCAACAAAATAGGCCAATTAGAAGGTGCAATGTACAAAAAGCCAACTGACACATGTGCATTACTTCACCACCAATCTTTCCACCCTGAACATACAAAACCAAGCGTAATACATTCACAAGCCTTACGGTATCGTCGAGTCATTACAAAAGATGAAAATCTCATACAAAACTTAAAAAAAACTCAGAGATCAACTCCTGCAAAGAGGCTACCAATTCTCTGAAATCAATTCACAATTCAACAAAGTTCTACATTATTCTCAAAAACAACTCTTAATAAATAAAAAACAACAACAACAACATTCCCGCATTCTTCCTTTTGTTGTTCCATTTGACAAAACTACACAATCAATCAGTAGCATTCTGAAAAGGCATTGGCATTTCATTGATAATGAACCCTGTCTGAAAGAACTATGGCCAGCCACACCTATCCTATCTCTAAAAAAGCATCCAAGCTTAGGAGATATCTTAGTACTTGCTGAAGTGCCAAAAAAAGAACAATGAACTATCCCTACCTTTTAAAAAAAGCATACAAAGTACAACGTGGACAGAAAAACAACTGTTAACAGTGCTCTTCGACGGAAAGCACTGGGGGCACCCACACCATCAATTAACATAGCTTAATTAAAGCCCAGAAACGTTAAATGGGATTAAGACTGATGATCAACAGTTGAAAAAGTTGCCAACAAAACAAAACAACCAAAAGAGACATCAAAAAGGCTATTGCAAAAGTTACATAACTTAACTTTAATAGTAAACCAAACAACTCAATAAAATCAAGGTCAATGCCGACATCCATAAGCATACGTAGACACGAGGTTGGTAATACCCCTTTATTCTTAGAAAGTGTTTAAGATACTTCAAATCGAATGATTGGTTTTTAACAATGGGGGTGCTCTCTCCTCGATTAGTTTATCTACTGAGAGATCCTCTTTTAAGAAAATTCTTCTCCATACAAACTTCTATGTTCTCGTCATCTCCTGCAACTTGTTATTTGTAATATTTGTAAATTTTTGAAACATCCAAATCCAAATGATTTGGATGCTTCCACATCCAAAGCATCAACATCGACGAACCACGAGCCATCCACCTTCAAGCTATCTATAGAGAACAGCTTGAGATTGTCAGATTGTCAATGTTTAGGAGTAAGGAATCCACATTCCATAATTGTGGTAATTCCATAATTTACTTAGTATTTTGACATTAGCATCAACATCCACAAACCAAGAGCCATCTATCTTCAAGCTATCTATAACGAACAACTATTAAACATGGAGCAATGCATCCTCTCTGATACATATGAGTTTATGTCAGCAAGCAGAAAAAAGAAATGTGCCAATCGTGCGATGGGTCAGAAGTAGTGCTGGAACAAGCGTACGGCACAGCAAACTCTATCTTCGTGCTTGAGGTTGATCGACACCAACAATGGCTTGACCATCATAATTTAGGCTTAAAGCTCTTCAAAAGAACTGACAGAGCTGGGTGGGAAAAAGAGTGGGGGGAGGGGGCGACCACTTTCACTGGGCCGATTAGAACTATGGCTGATTGATGATAATGTTGCTACTACTAGCTACCATAATTCCGGAGCAGCTACTTGAAAGTCAATGCATTAGATTATCACTTGTTAAAGACTCATTGCTAACAATGAACCTTTGTGTGTTCGCAGCACAGCAAAATCTTCCAGTCGAGGATCAAAACAATGGCGGCAAACTTCTGCGGGTCACCTGTACTGGATTCCAGCCATGGTTATGATATCGATGAACCAGAGGAAGAGAATGAACAGGCAGCTCCGGAAAGGAGAGAGGTAGGTTGTCTTCATTTCAAAATAAGATCCCCGTTCAGGAAATATGTCCTTTGTGGACTGGTGAAGTGAAAGAATTGATTCAATCGCAAATGGTAGGCCTACCATCTTTGTGGGTACGGGGAGGAGTAAGTGGGATGTTTCTTCCGAGTCCCTATCCATACATTTACAAATAAACTTTCAATGGCCCAAAAAATAAACAAATTGTGACTAGGTCAGGCATGCTTCATGATTTAATTGATTCAATTTGAATGCTGTTTGCATTGCCGTTTCTACGTGTCATATCATAGACCACTATGCTGCTGCAAAGATATGTGCTCCAAGAGAAGTGGGAAGAGGCCTGGGTGGTCGTGCAGAGATGCCGGATTGCAGTGTGCCAAAGAATGTTTGTGTGGACGAAAAAAGGGAATTCTGTTTTGAAATGGTGAAGCAATGGAAAGTTATTTGTAGAGACACTTAATTCGTCTTACATCGTATCATAACATTTGGACAGAGCTTTAGAGGTATGCAGTATTCTACTGATCCTTGTTCTGAATTACGGTTGGTTCTACTTAGTGCTAAGACCCCAATCTTCCAAGCTCCCCACGTGAATATTATACCAGAAGTTACCAAAATTAAGTTTCTGCGTTGTCAAAGAAGTTAATTCAGAGGTGGATGACTAAAACCATCTATATCTCTAAAACAAACAGTGGCAGTTCATTTCAAAAACAACAAACTTTTGACCCCCTTAATTTCAATTGCAGCCCCGGCTACAAGATGATTTACAAAATGACATGCCTCCAGCAGAATCTGATGCTAGGAATGTAAATGGGCACATTAATATGGAACAGGAAATTGAAAATGCAAAACAACGTGTCCATGTATTTTCCTGCATTAATAAGAACTTTTTCACACCTCAGCCTAAAATGTTTCTTACTGTTTGTCTATGATACTTCATGTTTTAGGTTAAAGTTTTTTAGGTTTCTAATTTCCTTTCTTGAAAGTGCAGAAAAATAAGTGACAACAAAATTGGGATATTTGTAGATTAGCCACATTTATTGGTATGTGAGAGGCTGTTTCCCAAGAAACTTATGTGCCCCTCATGCAGTGGGTTAAAGCTCATGAGGGGTAACATTTTGGGGTTGGAGTTCTTGAGATTGACCTATGTAACAGATCAACCTCTAGTCTACTCAGCGTTGAATCAGTGACACTTTCATTCCCTGTGTCTATAGAATTATTTTGTTCTGGAGAAATGTGAAAATTTTTGAGTCACAACAATTTGTATTGAGTCAAAACTGTACCACATCAAAAAAATGTGGTCTAAGAATTGAGTTCCTCACATGTGGATACTGTATGCTTTTTCCAGCTAGTTTGCACTTTAGCGGACACATTTTCAGCATTTCTTCGTGTTTGAGTTTTGTACCTTCTTTTGACAGAAAATGCGTCAGTACAAAGATTACAGTGTATCACACTGAATTAGTGGGGGCTTGGGGGCAGAAGCCCCCAAATATTGGTAACCGAAAGACTATTCTGATTGCGATTTCTGCTGCAGATCAGATTTAAGACATATTTAAGTCATTTTGACGCTCTCAAGCAAGGGCGAATTAAAGTATGACCAAAAACTATGTAGAGTTTAGACGTTCTTTGGTGCCATTTTGGCTCTATTTGGTTAATAGTAAAGGTTAAGGTCTCTTTCGAAAAGGCCTCAAAAAAGGCAACTTTTGGCCTACAGTAAAAACCCGCACATAAGAACCTAAGATTTTGAACTCAGCCTATTTAGGTTCTTATGCTATGAGGTACATCCCGTAATCAGGGTGTAGGTTCTTAACATAGGGTCCAAAACAAATGCCAGAAACAAAGGATAGTGGAAGGTTTAGCATTGCAACGGTGGAAATATGGCTAGCAACGCTAAGCTCTACTTAAATAGACAAAAGTGGAACTTTGAATAGTGATGGAACGTCAGAGAAAGGTCACTCTTATGTAACTTTTGATATTGTGAATGATGCAGGTAAAACTTTCGTTGCTAGGTTGCGTGAAGTTTCTTCTGGGGATGCTGAATCTCAGTTGAAGATATTGGAAAGTATTCTTGGAGATGTTTGCACCATCTTTGTAAAGCAAAGTGATGGCAACAACCAAGAAGATAGAGCTATGAGTAAGATTTTAAAGAGCATTCAAATGGTAGGTCAGACCGATGTGCTGTTCAAAACAAGCTCAATAACCTTTTCACAAATTACAAAAAAAAATTCTGCCAACAGTTGTCAAAGAATGGCAGTCACTGTCAGAAGAGGAAAGAGCAAAGATGTCAAAAGTTAATGAATATTTTTGTGGTTTGCATTTTCTTGTTGGTTTGGCAGATCAAGCTGAGGCTAGCTGTAAAATTTGGGACACCTTATGTTTTGGGGATACCAACACTGGCAAATGGAGGGAAGAGCAAAACAGGGGTTCTCCTTACTTGTGTGGGGTTTGCCCAATGCATAGGGGGGGGCCTAGTATGCATGTTGCCTGAACAGAAACTGCCCAAAGTGATCCTGCAATGCTATAAGTTTGCCAGATTAGGCATGATGCAGAGCAACGCATCCTATTTGATACATATGAGTTGATGTCGCAAGCAAAAAAAAAGAAACGCGCAAATTGTGCAATTAGTCCGAAGTAACACTGGAACATGCGTATGGCACAGCAAACTCTATCTCTGTGGTTGAGGTTGATCGAGGCCAACAATGGCTTGACCATCATAAGTCGGGCTTAAAGCTCCTCAAAAGAACTGACAGGGCTGAGTGGGAAAAAGAGTGGAAGAAAAAAGCGGCCACTTTCGCACCTTTCGGTGATCAATTGTAGATTACACAAAAGAATGAGTCAGTTTCCTTAACTAGATACCGGCAAGGAACAGGGGTTCAAACATAGGTCATGAGACACTGGAAAGATGTAATAAAAGTGAGTCATTGCAATGGAAGGAAGTATATACAGAAAGACCGACAAAAAGTAAGATATCTAATGACAGATTGCTCACACAAATGGGGGCTGAATAATTGAATTAATGAGAAAAGAGCTTGCAGTTTTCTTTTCAGACTAGTGACGTCATATTTTGCAGCAAAAGCTTAAATAGTGCTGCAAGCGCCATCAAATTTAAGTGCAACTATTAAACATGGAGCAATGCATCCTCTTTGATACATATGAGTTTATGTCAGCAAGCAGAAAAAAGAAATGTGCCAATCGTGCGATGGGTCAGAAGTAATGCTGGAACAAGCGTACGGCACAGCAAACTCTATCTTCATGCTTGAGGTTGATCGACACCAACAATGGCTTGACCATCATAATTTAGGCTTAAAGCTCTTCAAAAGAACTGACAGAGCTGGGTGGGAAAAAGAGTGGGGGGAGGGGGCGACCACTTTCACTGGGCCGATTAGAACTATGGCTGATTGATGATAATGTTGCTACTACTAGCTACCATAATTCCGGAGCAGCTACTTGAAAGTCAATGCATTAGATTATCACTTGTTAAAGACTCATTGCTAACAATGAACCTTTGTGTGTTCGCAGCACAGCAAAATCTTCCAGTCGAGGATCAAAACAATGGCGGCAAACTTCTACGGGTCACCTGTACTGGATTCCAGCCATGGTTATGATATCGATGAACCAGAGGAAGAGAATGAACAGGCAGCTCCGGAAAGGAGAGAGGTAGGTTGTCTTCATTTCAAAATAAGATCCCCGTTCAGGAAATATGTTCTTTGTGGACTGGTGAAGTGAAAGAATTGATTCAATCGGAAATGGTAGGCCTACCATCTTTGTGGGTACGGGGAGGAGTAAGTGGGATGTTTCTTCCGAGTCCCTATCCATACATTTACAAATAAACTTTCAATGGCCCAAAAAATAAACAAATTGTGACTAGGTCAGGCATGCTTCATGATTTAATTGATTCAATTTGAATGCTGTTTGCATTGCCGTTTCTACGTGTCATATCATAGACCACTATGCTGCTGCAAAGATATGTGCTCCAAGAGAAGTGGGAAGAGGCCTGGGTGGTCGTGCAGAGATGCCGGATTGCAGTGTGCCAAAGAATGTTTGTGTGGACGAAAAAAGGGAATTCTGTTTTGAAATGGTGAAGCAATGGAAAGTTATTTGTAGAGACACTTAATTCGTCTTACATCGTATCATAACATTTGGACAGAGCTTTAGTGGTATGCAGTATTCTACTGATCCTTGTTCTGAATTACGGTTGGTTCTACTTAGTGCTAAGACCCCAATCTTCCAAGCTCCCCACGTGAATATTATACCAGAAGTTACCAAAATTAAGTTTCTGCGTTGTCAAAGAAGTTAATTCAGAGGTGGATGACTAAAACCATCTATATCTCTAAAACAAACAGTGGCAGTTCATTTCAAAAACAACAAACTTTTGACCCCCTTAATTTCAATTGCAGCCCCGGCTACAAGATGATTTACAAAATGACATGTCTCCAGCAGAATCTGATGCTAGGAATGTAAATGGGCACATTAATATGGAACAGGAAATTGAAAATGCAAAACAACGTGTCCATGTATTTTCCTGCATTAATAAGAACTTTTTCACACCTCAGCCTAAAATGTTTCTTACTGTTTGTCTATGATACTTCATGTTTTAGGTTAAAGTTTTTTAGGTTTCTAATTTCCTTTCTTGAAAGTGCAGAAAAATAAGTGACAACAAAATTGGGATATTTGTAGATTAGCCACATTTATTGGTATGTGAGAGGCTGTTTCCCAAGAAACTTATGTGCCCCTCATGCAGTGGGTTAAAGCTCATGAGGGGTAACATTTTGGGGTTGGAGTTCTTGAGATTGACCTATGTAACAGATCAACCTCTAGTCTACTCAGCGTTGAATCAGTGACACTTTCATTCCCTGTGTCTATAGAATTATTTTGTTCTGGAGAAATGTGAAAATTTTTGAGTCACAACAATTTGTATTGAGTCAAAACTGTACCACATCAAAAAAATGTGGTCTAAGAATTGAGTTCCTCACATGTGGATACTGTATGCTTTTTCCAGCTAGTTTGCACTTTAGCGGACACATTTTCAGCATTTCTTCGTGTTTGAGTTTTGTACCTTCTTTTGACAGAAAATGCGTCAGTACAAAGATTACAGTGTATCACACTGAATTAGTGGGGGCTTGGGGGCAGAAGCCCCCAAATATTGGTAACCGAAAGGCTATTCTGATTGCAATTTCTGCTGCAGATCAGATTTAAGCCATATTTAAGTCATTTTGACGCTCTCAAGCAAGGGCGAATTAAAGTATGACCAAAAACTATGTAGAGTTTAGACGTTCTTTGGTGCCATTTTGGCTCTATTTGGTTAATAGTAAAGGTTAAGGTCTCTTTCGAAAAGGCCTCAAAAAAGGCAACTTTTGGCCTACAGTAAAAACCCGCACATAAGGACCTAAGATTTTGAACTCAGCCTATTTAGGTTCTTATGCTATGAGGTACATCCCGTAAGCAGGGTGTAGGTTCTTAACATAGGGTCCAAAACAAATGCCAGAAACGAAGGACAGTGGAAGGTTTAGCATTGCAACGGTGGAAATATGGCTAGCAACGCTAAGCTCTACTTAAATAGACAAAAGTGGAACTTTGAATAGTGATGGAACGTCAGAGAAAGGTCACTCTTATGTAACTTTTGATATTGTGAATGATGCAGGTAAAACTTTTGTTGCTAGGTTGCGTGAAGTTTCTTCTGGGGATGCTGAATCTCAGTTGAAGATATTGGAAAATATTCTTGGAGATGTTTGCACCATCTTTGTAAAGCAAAGTGATGGCAACAACCAAGAAGATAGAGCTATGAGTAAGATTTTAAAGAGCATTCAAATGGTAGGTCAGACCGATGTGCTGTTCAAAAAAAGCTCAATAACCTTTTCACAAATTACAAAAAAAAATTCTGCCAACAGTTGTCAAAGAATGGCAGTCACTGTCAGAAGAGGAAAGAGCAAAGATGTCAAAAGTTAATGAATATTTTTGTGGTTTGCATTTTCTTGTTGGTTTGGCAGATCAAGCTGAGGCTAGCTGTAAAATTTGGGACACCTTATGTTTTGGGGATACCAACACTGGCAAATGGAGGGAAGAGCAAAGGAGAATCTGGAGTATGTAGGCTTATGCACACAGTTTGCAGATCGGTGCAGGAAAAGGGATGTGAGAAATCAGGAAGGATGATGCAATTTAAATCGCGCTGGAAGGACAGAAGAAGAAAAGGACAAGCAAGACAAAGCCCAAATGCAAAGGTGCGTGTTGCTTGTTTTGCAGACCTTTCCAACCATTTGAAATAATAATAAATAATCCATGCAATGTGGGTAATTCAGCTCGTTAACGTGGAGCATTACTGTATGTTTACATTACTTCATGGCAGGTTTCATCCTTGACCAGTGCGGCCACGATGATGCTGAAGCTGGTGAAAACGATTGTGACGCTGACGATGAAGCTAATCAAAGTGACCTTTCCGACATGCATGCAGATTCCTGCAAGTACAGCCCAAACGAGGAAAGAAGGCATGTACATAAACATACATGCCTTTGATAATGTGCACCCCATGTGCACTTCTTGAGGCTAGGTTGGGAATGAGAGGGAACATCCGCCAACCAAAAAAATATTGCATTTCTCTTCCAAGAGGCGCTGCCTGTCGCAAGAATTGTCGCAGCAGTCGTAACAATAGATGTTTCCACATTCAAAGCATCACCATCAACGAAAAACATCTCTATGTTCAAGTTGACTATCAAGAAACATTTTGACTGTGGTTAGCCATTGATTGAAGCTAAACTGATCTTGCTGCATGCAATCACATCTGCATACCTCTTTTGGGGAACCCGGCACAAGCCCGCTAAGGGCACTTTTATCTAACTTCTGGGCAGTTTGTCTAAAAGAAATGCTCATCATAGCTGCGTTGGCCTGTGACTTACACAGGATGAGTAGGCAACAACATAGACGCGTTTGGCGGGCGGTGCTATCAAATGTGGCCTATGGACATTCAAAAGACAAAAGTCTTCATCTATCAGTCGAAGGGAAACTTAGATGTGATGAATTAGTTGTTCAGCAATGCAGAATATTCAACTTTCACGGGAAATATTGGAAAAAAACTATGGTAGGGGTTTCTACAATTTGCACGCTATTTAAATCAAGATCCCATTTCTGCGACTGACAATTACACTTGATTTGAATTTCAATAGCGAGTGAGTCATGGGGCAGGATGGGCTACATTGACTGCAAATCACAGGAATTATTATCATCTCTCAACAAGAGGAGGGAGGTGGCAAGGGCTGCTTGCAGTGAGGCGAGGCAAATTAGGGAAATTGTCCACTCCTTTGAAAGGGCCTCATCAGCCGAAGCCGAAACCGCTTCGCAAGATGAAGATCAAGGTGAGGAAGATGAGGATATTCAACCATTATTTGCAACGGCCTCCTCAGAGCCGGAAAACCCACTCCAGTTCAATTTTGCCAATCGACCACACAACACCCTTTCGTTTCACTGTGAATTATCTGCCAACCTTGAAAAACATGGCAGAAAAACTTGGTGCGAACTCTTGACTACATGTGCCTGCGTCTCATTCATGGTCATGCCCCTGAAGCAATAGGCAATTTCATGGCATGTCATGATAATGGTAGCATTGTTATCAGGCGTCGAGAATATAAAACTGGCAAAGTCTATGGTGAAACAAAGTTGGATCTCTCCTGTTTTCGGAACTAACTCGCACAATAGAACGATACATGAAAGTTTGTGACAGGCTTCTCTGTGGACATAAGCACAATTTCGTTAGATTATTTACCATTAGCATTTGATTATTGAATATGTGAGATACTAATAAACTAACAATCACTTCATCAACACAACTATTACTCTATAACTATTTTGACGATGAAGGGATTTCATATTTATTCAACTCTTATGCAAGCTCAGAGTTCCATATTATTGTATTTTCTCTTGCAGGGAAGGTACGAGGTACAGCGTAGGGTATTCAGCGATGAAAGAAGTAAATTGGAATGGCAGGAGGTCCTAGAAATTCTCCGAAGAATGACATCTTCAAAAAGCAACGTAAACTTCCTGGACACTAACATATACATCAACAAAATAGGCCAATTAGAAGGTGCAATGTACAAAAAGCCAACTGACACATGTGCATTACTTCACCACCAATCTTTCCACCCTGAACATACAAAACCAAGCGTAATACATTCACAAGCCTTACGGTATCGTCGAGTCATTACAAAAGATGAAAATCTCATACAAAACTTAAAAAAACTCAGAGATCAACTCCTGCAAAGAGGCTACCAATTCTCTGAAATCAATTCACAATTCAACAAAGTTCTACATTATTCTCAAAAACAACTCTTAATAAATAAAAAACAACAACAACAATATTCCCGCATTCTTCCTTTTGTTGTTCCATTTGACAAAACTACACAATCAATCAGTAGCATTCTGAAAAGGCATTGGCATTTCATTGATAATGAACCCTGTCTGAAAGAACTATGGCCAGCCACACCTATCCTATCTCTAAAAAAGCATCCAAGCTTAGGAGATATCTTAGTACTTGCTGAAGTGCCAAAAAAAGAACAATGAACTATCCCTACCTTTTAAAAAAAGCATACAAAGTACAACGTGGACAGAAAAACAACTGTTAACAGTGCTCTTCGACGGAAAGCACTGGGGGCACCCACACCATCAATTAACATAGCTTAATTAAAGCCCAGAAACGTTAAATGGGATTAAGACTGATGATCAACAGTTGAAAAAGTTGCCAACAAAACAAAACAACCAAAAGAGACATCAAAAAGGCTATTGCAAAAGTTACATAACTTAACTTTAATAGTAAACCAAACAACTCAATAAAATCAAGGTCAATGCCGACATCCATAAGCATACGTAGACACGAGGTTGGTAATACCCCTTTATTCTTAGAAAGTGTTTAAGATACTTCAAATCGAATGATTGGTTTTTAACAATGGGGGTGCTCTCTCCTCGATTAGTTTATCTACTGAGAGATCCTCTTTTAAGAAAATTCTTCTTCATACAAACTTCTATGTTCTCGTCATCTCCTGTAACTTGTTATTTGTAATATTTGTAAATTTTTGAAACATCCAAATCCAAATGATTTGGATGCTTCCACATCCAAAGCATCAACATCGACGAACCACGAGCCATCCACCTTCAAGCTATCTATAGAGAACAGCTTGAGATTGTCAGATTGTCAATGTTTAGGAGTAAGGAATCCACATTCCATAATTGTGGTAATTCCACAATTTACTTAGTATTTTGACATTAGCATCAACATCCACAAACCAAGAGCCATCTATCTTCAAGCTATCTATAACGAACAACTATTAAACATGGAGCAATGCATCCTCTTTGATACATATGAGTTTATGTCAGCAAGCAGAAAAAAGAAATGTGCCAATCGTGCGATGGGTCAGAAGTAATGCTGGAACAAGCGTACGGCACAGCAAACTCTATCTTCGTGCTTGAGGTTGATCGACACCAACAATGGCTTGACCATCATAATTTAGGCTTAAAGCTCTTCAAAAGAACTGACAGAGCTGGGTGGGAAAAAGAGTGGGGGGAGGGGGCGACCACTTTCACTGGGCCGATTAGAACTATGGCTGATTGATGATAATGTTGCTACTACTAGCTACCATAATTCCGGAGCAGCTACTTGAAAGTCAATGCATTAGATTATCACTTGTTAAAGACTCATTGCTAACAATGAACCTTGTGTGTTCGCAACACAGCAAAGTCTTCCAGTCGAGGATCAAAACAATGGCGGCAAACTTCTACGGGTCACCTGTACTGGATTCCAGCCATGGTTATGATATCGATGAACCAGAGGAAGAGAATGAACAGGCAGCTCCGGAAAGGAGAGAGGTAGGTTGTCTTCATTTCAAAATAAGATCCCCGTTCAGGAAATATGTTCTTTGTGGACTGGTGAAGTGAAAGAATTGATTCAATCGGAAATGGTAGGCCTACCATCTTTGTGGGTACGGGGAGGAGTAAGTGGGATGTTTCTTCCGAGTCCCTATCCATACATTTACAAATAAACTTTCAATGGCCCAAAAAATAAACAAATTGTGACTAGGTCAGGCATGCTTCATGATTTAATTGATTCAATTTGAATGCTGTTTGCATTGCCGTTTCTACGTGTCATATCATAGACCACTATGCTGCTGCAAAGATATGTGCTCCAAGAGAAGTGGGAAGAGGCCTGGGTGGTCGTGCAGAGATGCCGGATTGCAGTGTGCCAAAGAATGTTTGTGTGGACGAAAAAAAGGGAATTCTGTTTTGAAATGGTGAAGCAATGGAAAGTCATTTGTAGAGACACTTAATTCGTCTTACATCGTATCATAACATTTGGACAGAGCTTTAGTGGTATGCAGTATTCTACTGATCCTTGTTCTGAATTACGGTTGGTTCTACTTAGTGCTAAGACCCCAATCTTCCAAGCTCCCCACGTGAATATTATACCAGAAGTTACCAAAATTAAGTTTCTGCGTTGTCAAAGAAGTTAATTCAGAGGTGGATGACTAAAACCATCTATATCTCTAAAACAAACAGTGGCAGTTCATTTCAAAAACAACAAACTTTTGACCCCCTTAATTTCAATTGCAGCCCCGGCTACAAGATGATTTACAAAATGACATGCCTCCAGCAGAATCTGATGCTAGGAATGTAAATGGGCACATTAATATGGAACAGGAAATTGAAAATGCAAAACAACGTGTCCATGTATTTTCCTGCATTAATAAGAACTTTTTCACACCTCAGCCTAAAATGTTTCTTACTGTTTGTCTATGATACTTCATGTTTTAGGTTAAAGTTTTTTAGGTTTCTAATTTCCTTTCTTGAAAGTGCAGAAAAATAAGTGACAACAAAATTGGGATATTTGTAGATTAGCCACATTTATTGGTATGTGAGAGGCTGTTTCCCAAGAAACTTATGTGCCCCTCATGCAGTGGGTTAAAGCTCATGAGGGGTAACATTTTGGGGTTGGAGTTCTTGAGATTGACCTATGTAACAGATCAACCTCTAGTCTACTCAGCGTTGAATCAGTGACACTTTCATTCCCTGTGTCTATAGAATTATTTTGTTCTGGAGAAATGTGAAAATTTTTGAGTCACAACAATTTGTATTGAGTCAAAACTGTACCACATCAAAAAAATGTGGTCTAAGAATTGAGTTCCTCACATGTGGATACTGTATGCTTTTTCCAGCTAGTTTGCACTTTAGCGGACACATTTTCAGCATTTCTTCGTGTTTGAGTTTTGTACCTTCTTTTGACAGAAAATGCGTCAGTACAAAGATTACAGTGTATCACACTGAATTAGTGGGGGCTTGGGGGCAGAAGCCCCCAAATATTGGTAACCGAAAGACTATTCTGATTGCGATTTCTGCTGCAGATCAGATTTAAGCCATATTTAAGTCATTTTGACGCTCTCAAGCAAGGGCGAATTAAAGTATGACCAAAAACTATGTAGAGTTTAGACGTTCTTTGGTGCCATTTTGGCTCTATTTGGTTAATAGTAAAGGTCAAGGTCTCTTTCGAAAAGGCCTCAAAAAGGCAACTTTTGGCCTACAGTAAAAACCCGCACATAAGAACCTAAGATTTTGAACTCAGCCTATTTAGGTTCTTATGCTATGAGGTACATCCCGTAATCAGGGTGTAGGTTCTTAACATAGGGTCCAAAACAAATGCCAGAAACAAAGGATAGTGGAAGGTTTAGCATTGCAACGGTGGAAATATGGCTAGCAACGCTAAGCTCTACTTAAATAGACAAAAGTGAATTACCCACATTCATTTGAAAATAGACAAAAGTGACACCGCTTCGCAAGATGAAGATCAAGGTGAGGAAGATGAGGATATTCAACCATTATTTGCAACGGCCTTCTCAGAGCCGGAAAACCCACTCCAGTTCAATTTTGCCAATCGACCACACAACACCCTTTCGTTTCACTGTGAATTATCTGCCAACCTTGAAAAACACGGCAGAAAAACTTGGTGCGAACTCTTGACTACATGTGCCTGCGTCTCATTCATGGTCATGTCCCTGAAGCAATAGGCAATTTCATGGCATGTCATGATAATGGTAGCATTGTTATCAGGCGTCGAGAATATAAAACTGGCAAAGTCTATGGTGAAACAAAGTTGGATCTCTCCTGTTTTCGGAACTAACTCGCACAATAGAACGATACATGAAAGTTTGTGACAGGCTTCTCTGTGGACATAAGCACAATTTCGTTAGATTATTTACCATTAGCATTTGATTATTGAATATGTGAGATACTAATAAACTAACAATCACTTCATCAACACAACTATTACTCTATAACTATTTTGACAATGAAGGGATTTCATATTTATTCAACTCTTATGCAAGCTCAGAGTTCCATATCATTGTATTTTCTCTTGCAGGGAAGGTACGAGGTACAGCGTAGGGTATTCAGCGATGAAAGAAGTAAATTGGAATGGCAGGAGGTCCTAGAAATTCTCCGAAGAATGACATCTTCAAAAAGCAACGTAAACTTCCTGGACACTAACATATACATCAACAAAATAGGCCAATTAGAAGGTGCAATGTACAAAAAGCCAACTGACACATGTGCATTACTTCACCACCAATCTTTCCACCCTGAACATACAAAACCAAGCGTAATACATTCACAAGCCTTACGGTATCGTTGAGTCATTACGAAAGATGAAAATCTCATACAAAACTTAAAAAAAACTCAGAGATCAACTCCTGCAAAGAGGCTACCAATTCTCTGAAATCAATTCACAATTCAACAAAGTTCTACATTATTCTCAAAAACAACTCTTAATAAATAAAAAACAACAACAACAACATTCCCGCATTCTTCCTTTTGTTGTTCCATTTGACAAAACTACACAATCAATCAGTAGCATTCTGAAAAGGCATTGGCATTTCATTGATAATGAACCCTGTCTGAAAGAACTATGGCCAGCCACACCTATCCTATCTCTAAAAAAGCATCCAAGCTTAGGAGATATCTTAGTACTTGCTGAAGTGCCAAAAAAAGAACAATGAACTATCCCTACCTTTTAAAAAAAGCATACAAAGTACAACGTGGACAGAAAAACAACTGTTAACAGTGCTCTTCGACGGAAAGCACTGGGGGCACCCACACCATCAATTAACATAGCTTAATTAAAGCCCAGAAACGTTAAATGGGATTAAGACTGATGATCAACAGTTGAAAAAGTTGCCAACAAAACAAAACAACCAAAAGAGACATCAAAAAGGCTATTGCAAAAGTTACATAACTTAACTTTAATAGTAAACCAAACAACTCAATAAAATCAAGGTCAATGCCGACATCCATAAGCATACGTAGACACGAGGTTGGTAATACCCCTTTATTCTTAGAAAGTGTTTAAGATACTTCAAATCGAATGATTGGTTTTTAACAATGGGGGTGCTCTCTCCTCGATTAGTTTATCTACTGAGAGATCCTCTTTTAAGAAAATTCTTCTTCATACAAACTTCTATGTTCTCGTCATCTCCTGTAACTTGTTATTTGTAATATTTGTAAATTTTTGAAACATCCAAATCCAAATGATTTGGATGCTTCCACATCCAAAGCATCAACATCGACGAACCACGAGCCATCCACCTTCAAGCTATCTATAGAGAACAGCTTGAGATTGTCAGATTGTCAATGTTTAGGAGTAAGGAATCCACATTCCATAATTGTGGTAATTCCATAATTTACTTAGTATTTTGACATTAGCATCAACATCCACAAACCAAGAGCCATCTATCTTCAAGCTATCTATAACGAACAGCTTGAGATTGTCAAAAGCCACTGATCAAAGCTAAACTGATCTTGCAATCAGATCTGTACACATTTTCTTGAAATACCCGGTAGTATATCTGAAATCAAAAGGTTAATCTCGAATAAATGTTTAGAGACTCAAAACAATCTTAAAATGAGCGAGAACAACCCACAGTTAGATCATTACCACACTCTGCAAATCCTAAGATTTCAAATCTTGTGCCACTTTGCTTGACTTTGCACTTTGAACACAATGCTTTGTGAAAGAGCAAAATAACAGAAGCCCTTAATGATAACAAAAATATCCGGAGACAATTTGGTGGGTGTGATTCCGTTGTTCATTTGTCTTTGTTCTTTTAACAGGTGCAAAATCTTGACTACATGTGCCTATGTCTCATTCATGGTCATGCCCCTGAAGCAATAGGCAATTTCATGGAATGTCATGATAATGGTAGCATTGTCATCAGGCTTCAGGAATATAAACTGCCAAAGTCTATGGTGAAACAAAGTTAGATCTCTCCTGTTCCCCGGAACTGACTCGCACTATAGAACAATACATGAAAGTTTGTGACAGGCTTCTCTGTGAACATCAGCACAATTTCCTCTTTATGGGCCAAAGTGGTGAACTTTTTCAAAACAGTTTGCAATTTTCCCACTGTCTCACGCACAACTACAAGTCACATTCTGATGGCGCTGAATTCACAATGACAAGTCTGTGAAAAACACTAACAAATTACAGCTGTGCATCAGACAAGCCACCTGAGGTATTGCAATGAATCAGTCATTTGATGACACACTCCAAGGAGACACACAATAGACACTACCATACAAAGAAGTCTGAATGTCTAACTCAAAATGGGGCAGGAGCACTTTCAGTAGACACCTCCCGTAACCTAGGCTTCAAAAGTCAAAGCATGACTGAGTCAAAGCAAGATTGTCTCCGTAGTCAGTGGTGCATCAACATCAAAGAAGCCAGAAATTTGGTTGGCCTAAGTCATGGAAGTTGACCTGGAGACAAAACGAGCAGTACTTTTCCATTTTAAATCAAGGGGGCCGGCAGGCACATAGATAAATTTGTAAAACGATTGGTAAATTTGCAAAATGGTAGCATTGTCATCAGGCTTCAAGAATATAAAACTGCCAAAGTCTATGGTGAAACAAAGTTAGATCTACTGACTCGCACAATAGGACGATACATGAAAGTTTGTGACAGGCTTCTATGTGGACATCAGCACAATTTCCTCTTTATGAGCCGCAGTGGTGAACTTTTTCAAAACAGTTTGCAATCTTCACATTATCTCACGCACAACTACAAGTCACATTGTGATGGCGCTGAATTTACAATGACAAGTCCGCGAAAAACACTGACAAATTACAGCTGTGCATCAAACAAGCCACCTGAGGTATTGCAATGAATCAGTCAGTAGTATATAGGTTGGATTCACATAGGCAAATCTTGGGGTCGCAGTTTGGCCGCTATTGTTTAAATTTATCGGTGCCTTTGATGAAAAATGAAATTGAAAGGAATGAAGTCCTTAAGTGAATTGAGGTTAAAGTTAATCCGGATTAACTAGGGATTAACATTTTGGCCGGTATTGTTTAATACCCAAAGGAAAAAGAACAATATATCCCTTGGGAATTGACTTTAAGTTCAAAATAACAATAGTCCATATACGCGATATACGCCATATACGTCATATACGGCATTTACGCGTCAAATATTTATTTTCGCGATTTCGCTCAGGGGCACTGTGTTTATTGCTAAGAAACCACTTGCGCGATTTGATTCGGGTTTTTTGGGCAAACTCGCCCCTTTGCTCATTTGAAGAATTGTACAAGTTGCAAGGTTGAATCTCTTTTCGTTTTTTCGCGAATGGTCTTTTTCTCAATTTTTCGCAAAATTTTTTTGCGTCAAATAAGAAACTTTTCTCTCAACCATGCGCGCATGCACTTTTGGAATGTTAACGAAGAAAATAAATAATTTCATCATTATAGCAAAGTTTTGAAATTAAAACCAATTGGAATTTGTTATAAATTGAGAGCGAGGGAAACTCTGTCTCTTCGTAATTAATGCATAGCATCCTCTATGCAATGTCAAAAAATTTAGAAATGGGGGGCACCAAACTTAAATTAAAATTGATATTGAAATGAGGTAAGTTAAGTATATGTTTAAATAGTAGTTTCAGGGTTTCCTAAGCTCTCAAATTATTTTTGTTATTTGATAAGTGAATAGAAGCAAGAAAACACACAATTTGCACACATCACACGCATTTTGCAACATAGAGACATTAGTGCCAATAAAATTCTACTTGGAGACAATATCACTAAAATTTACAATATAATATAATTAGAGGATGAGAGGGAAGAGAAGGGATCAACACTTGACGCACGCTCCCTTCACAATTGAAGGGAAAGTGTTGCTCCACTATCAAACCACCAAACTGAAGAACTCCTAAAACACCCAAGATGTCCAGATGCGACGATTGGACAGCTATTCAACCAGTTGGTTGAAATGCAGTTGTACTACTGCCAAAGAAAAAGACTGCAGAGACAAATTGGACATATCCAATTATTCAAAGCTGCAACCAGAGGGGAGAAAACAGCAGCGGAGAACGATTGGACATATCCTATTCAAGAAACTCTGCAATTTTTGACTTTAGAAAATAATAAGGAGGGAAGAGGGAAGAGGGAAGAGAAGGGACCAACACTTGACGCACGCTCCCTTCACAATTGAAGGGAAAGTGTTGCTCCACTATCAAACCACCAAACCGAAGAACACCTAAAACACTCCTTCCCCGCCGTGACCATAACCGCGGAGAAAAACAGCAGCAGAGAACGATTGGACATATTTGGGTTGATGTTTTTAGACACCGTAGATATGTTGCACATTAGTTAAAACGAACGAACGCGAACCGAAGATGAGGATGAAGTGATGAAGATGGATGAATTATTAGCAAGAATAAAAAAAATTTCAAATTAAAAAAGTAAATCGAAAATAAATTATTGTTTATAATAATCAGGATTGGCTCTTAATTTTGTATGAAAATTATTTAAAATTTTCATAAAAAATTACGAGACAGTCCTGAAACCCACCACCCGCCCATAGTAGTTGTGTAATTCATAAATAATTTTTTATAAATAAATAGTTTTGTTGCATGCAAGTTGTTAGTTGTCAGCAGTTTCTTACTTATTCATCATTCTCATCATCATCCTCATCATCAGTTGAAACACTATCAATAACATTCCAAACAGGTGAATTACAAAATGTAAAATTAAATTTACCATGATCTACAGTCCCATCACTTTTTTTACGAGCAAAATAATAAGAGTCCATATTAACAAGTTTTGAAACATTACAAAATCCAAGATTCTTTGATAGGAGTTCATGATGAAAATTATGTTTTTCTTCATGAAGCTTGGTGATTTGAGTAAGTTCATTGTTAGTGATTGCACCAACGTCAAATGCTCGTTGAACATCGAAACTCGGCATGTCCCAATACATGGCGTGTTGCACATGAGTATGAAATTTGGAGAAACAAAGACTTCCGCATTTCATAACAAATGTGCATCGATGTTCAAGCGGGCATAGTTTGTTGATGAAATCGCCGACACTTTCAACATCCTCAAATTCCCTATCGCATAAATGCACATCACTATCAAAAAATTTACAGTTATAATTTAAACATACCATCTTGTTCAATTTAGCATCAGTTAATGGGTTATGCATTTGTTTTACCATCTCAACAGCTTCCTTTTTCTTTTCGATGAATTCACGGGTTATATCAATAACAGCACCGAGCGGGATGTGCATTTGTTGCTCGTCTTGTCTTTCCTTGGCACTTAAACTACAGCAATCGAGAACCATGGAAGCGCCTTCTTCTGATCGAGCTGGTGAAGTCGGAGATGGTGGTGGTGGTGGTGGGGGTGCAACTGTCGGCTCTTGATCGGTGGTTGATGTAGCAGGCTGCAATGATTCAGTTATTAGTTTCATGTGTTCGGTCTCGATTTGCTTGGTAATTTTTCTCTTTTTTAAGGAGCACAACCACTGTGTTTTTTCCTCTGGAATTTTTCTCTTTGCAACATTTGTTTCATGATGTGTTTTCTTGAAACGTTTTGCCATTTCCAAAAGCACCTTCTCTTTTTGTTTCACAGCATCCTGGATGTAGTTGAGAACATTTGGATCGTCTTTCAAAAGTTGATGTGGTAGGTAGGCTTGCGGGATTTTGAAATCGATCATTCTGTCGGCATCGCAACGATCGAGTTTGTGAAGGAAGGCCAAGTTTGTAAGATGCTCGTGTTCGGTGTTGATTGCTTTGATTGAGTTTCTTGTTTCTTCGATTAGGGCGTGGCAATCAGCGTGTCCTTCCTCCTTCAAATGGTTGATGATGGCATTTAAGATTTCATCACGAACGCACGGTTTTGTCAGGAGTTTGTTTTGAACCAACTTTAAACTAGCAATGTTGATTATCCCTCGAAGGTAGGAGTTTTGAGCAACATCGCAAATATCATTTGATAGCAGCACTTTCATATGCTTTTCCAACATATTAGTAAGATGTAAGGGCATGAATCCTTGTTGAATATCAGTGAATTTGTTCATCAAAGAACCTCGCAAAACAGAAAGTTCAACATCTTTCAGTTCAGCATCGACACGATGACGTGTTGCTTTCGCAACAAGTTCATTTTGATATACAAGAATCTGATTATGAAGTTGATTTACCTCTTTCTTTTCCTGTTTTATCTGTTCTACCAGAATATCATTGTCGCGCTGTTGAGTTTTAAGTTTGGAGAGATGCTTGCGTTTCATATCTTCCATTGAATGGTAGCAGTGTTCAAGGAGTAGATGAGCGTGGTGGTTCATGACTCGGTCTCTGCTTGATGCTTCCTTGTAAAATTCGCACTTTTCATTTGAATCGTCTAAAAATTCAGAGAGGCTGTTGTTTTTTGCTGTGTATAACACTTTGTCCTCTTGCAGTCGTTTTATTTCATCTTCCAAACTTTTCTTCTCGGCAATCAAACGATTGATCGTCTCGTGTTGTTGGTGAAGTTTCTCGGTTTGTTTTGCCTTCATGACGCTTGAATAAGCTTGATTGGCGACGAAGAAATATTTCAGCAGCAATTTCTTTGAGAGAGTGATTCCTTCATCGAGATGTTTGTTGCTTATTTCGGCACGGCAGTAGGGACAGTTTCGAGTGGTTTTCGTGGACATTTTGCCATCTTCGTTGATGCCAAAAAGGATTCTTGAATAGCAAGCAGTGCAGCATTTGTGGTCACAGTCTTGCGACGTTTTCCATTTATATTCAATAGGAATTGCCTTTGGTTTGCTCAGTATATCTGTCCATTCTTCTTGACATACGCAACAGAAGCTCAACTCAGTCGAATTGGAAATCTTTTCCATGTTGACTGATTCGTCCGTGTTCTCGAAAGAAACAGACGAAAAACTAAACGTTCTTGCGTTATTTATCGCCATTTTGATGTCTATTAAAGACACTACGCCCTATTCGTTCTTTACAAAATAAACGGGTTTAGTTTTTCATCAGACGCGACCTTATTTGGTTGAACATAATATACCGCTTTGAATGTAGCGATTTCCCCTAAAACGTCCACATCAGCGTCCATACCTTATTTGGTTTAATTACTTTCGATGCCCGACACTCATTGACATCCCCATGACCTCGAAATTCGACCTTGACCTCGAATTTCAATTATATTATTATTATAGTTAATCTCAATTAGCAGAGGAATTTATTCTCTAGAGAAACCGCTTTGAAATTATTCACATGAGAATTTTGTCTCCTGACGATAAAGATTATCACGCGCGTACCTTTGATTAGTATCTAAGGAATTAAAGACCGCCCGCGCTTATTGTAAACATGTTTCTAAGGAAGTATTCCCTGTGTATTTTGATTGGAAATTCATTGATTCATTTAGCATGAATGAAATCTGTTTACTATCTTTTACTACGGTTGCGAACGTTTTACTACAATCGCGAATAAACCACGTGGAAATAAGAAACTCCTTTATTCATATTATCATAGGGGCAATTGAAAAATTCGGTGCCCCTTGGACTATTAAAACTATTGTGATAAATTATTTTGAATTAAAGCTTTTGATTTTATTGAAATTGCAGATGTTCTAAAATGTATAAATTGAGTTGAATTTGATCGAAATTTCATTCGGGTTTGCGACGCGACGGAGAGCAAATAAGCAAATATGGCAAATAGTTTGCAATCTTCATCGCATGTTTGCAATCCTCAAGGTCGTTCTTACGTGAGCGACTATGCATCTCCAATAAAGTTGATAAATTCAAGAATGTACGAACCATCATTTGCAAAGACAACAAGCGGCTGTCCTAATCATGGAAATTCAACGTGCTACGACATGCCACGAATTCATAATCTCACCAGTTTGTTGGATTATGATCAAGAAGAAACTGAAAGATTTGTGAAGGAGGCGCAAGAAAATTTGGGTTTGATGGATGGTGCTGGTGGTGGTTGTGATGATGACGTTGGTTTTGAAATGTTGCCTTATATTGATTTTAACCCTGGTGAGTTGAATAATAATGAAGTTCTTGATGATATTTATTTTCCTCCCATGTTAAAATATTCCCATATGCCATTAAGAAAAATGTCTAAGCGCACAGGTTTGATTTTCGATTTGATGCGTGATGAGAGGCAATTTACGAAACCTCAGTTTGTTGGAACGAAGTTTAACATAAACGGTTTGAGATCGTTAGAACATTCAGCGAGGCGTTGTAAGTATCTGATGCATTTTGGCGATATTAGGGATGTTGGAATTCTTCATACAGATCAAGGAGGCAAAATGGCTCTACAGCATAGGGAAAATTCAGTTTATGAGTTTTCAGAGACTGAATTTATCGATGAATATGGTGCGTTTTATGAAGGCGTAAACGCAACAAGTGGTGAACTTCAAAGTAGTTCAAAGACCGAAGAAGTTAGCGAAGAAGAAGAAGAAGAAGAAGAAGAAGAAGAAGTTAGCGAAGAGGTGATGAAGGCAGCGAAGGAGTTTCTTACGAGTTCATTGAAGAAGGAGTATGTGAAGAGCATGTTGAATAAGGATTTGAAAAATGTTATATTTGATTGTGTTGATGATGAAATGGTTAATTTTGGGTATGTGTGTTCGAAATGGAGATTTCCAGGGCATTTGTGGGTAGAGGTTCCTTCACAAGGTGTTTTGGTGGAATTTGGTTGTTCAAATAGGCCTTTTGTAACAGACCAATATTTTTGTTTGACATCATCAGCAGATATCATGAGCGAGAATGACGATATCGACGATTGTGAATGGCAATGTTCCAAATTGCTGCATCGTGTTGGATGGAAAAAAGCTATCGACTCAAGAATCGAACTTTTTAATGATTTTATGAACTATGCATATGGAAAGGGTGAAAAGCACGTTTTGGAAATTGTGAGAGAGAATAGACGTTCGTTGGCTGTTGATAATGCATTTTATGTTGATGCGTGTTTGGCAAGTTCAAAAACTTTTTCTGAAAAATTGAATGTTAGGAAGGAATATTATGATCAATGGGAGTATATTTGGTCAGATCATAAAACAAATCCATTTTTGAAGGGTGTTGAATTTGATGATGAGGATGAGGATGAGGATGTTGTCGTTAAACTCCCAAGAATGTCGACATCATCAAGAATAGTTGAAATTAAAGATGCGTTGAATGAACTTTCGGAAGTTGGTCATGGTTGGGGTTATGCATGGGCTTTTGCGATGAATCAAATGTTGGTGTCTGTCACATCGTCTGCTGCGATGGTGGATGCGTTAATGAGATGTCGTAAAGAGGGCGATTTTTGTCAAGCTATTAACGCAACAGAGTTCACGCGCAATAGCATATGGTTAAGCAATACGAATTTCAACCAAAAAAACTACCTTGGACAGTCAGCGTATGCATCAACAATCAGAACCACAGAATATATTAATAAATTGGAAAATGGAGAAAATGGCGTCATCTGGCTCAACACTGCTGTAAACACAATGTTAGATGAAAAGGATCAGAGGATAAGAAGAATGACATTTTCTTATCTAAAACGACTTGTTTGCGCATCAGAAATGATGATCAATCCGTTGCTGTGGGATGAACAATCCGCAAGAATATGGGATGTTAAATTTTCAGACATCATCGAAAGATCACCACCAAATCTCGATAAAGAGAAAGCAGTATTTCAAAGTGGTTTCTTCATCGACAGGCATCCAAGTGTTTGCGCTCCTATTGCAAACATGTTTGGAACAAAATATGCGGTGGGATGTGCAATCATTGAAAGACCATTTCACCATTTGGCACCACCACTTTCTGCTGATGAGGATGATGAACCACCAAGCGTTTCTTTAGGTTACAGAGATCCCGTATTTGGCATTAGTAGACTTTACATGGATTATCCTACAGACTCACCAACAAATGATGCGGTTGTATTTGGAGTAGATGCAACATTTAAGAAGAAAACTGCTGCCGATTTGGTTTATCATGATGATAATGCAGACAATAGCATTCAAACCATTCAAGAGGAGATGATGAAAGCATATTCACCAGAGCAAAAAGAGATATTGACAATAAATGGAATATTTCGTCTTATGTTCTCAACAACATTAAAAGCCATTTGCATGGGTGTGCTGATCAAGGAGAAAGAAATACTTCGACATTATTATTCAGCATTGTTTGAGGAAGAAATTAAACAGTGGTATAAGGAGCATCATCAAACTGTTATGATGCGACAAAAATCGAAATTTTTGAAGGAGCATTCAAGATACAGAAGCCAAGTATTTTCCTCAAATGACAATGCATTTTTCAAGATATTGCATATTGAAGACGTTAAAAGAAACCTGGTTGATTGCCTCATCGCAATATTAGACAATGATATGGAAGATAATTTTCAATGTGACATTGAGCAAATGCCCAATCATCCAAGTTATCAGATTGTTTCCAAGTCAAGAATGAACACAGAAAAACTCATTCTTCATCTTGCTTTGTTATCAAATGACAAAAACTATTTTATAAAAACTTATAAACGTATTTATCGCTGTAAGTGTTTTATGGAAGAACAAAACGAACACTAAGAACAATAATAACATTAAAAATGAACTCTGAACACTAGTAGAGTAGAGTAGAGTAGAGTATATGCGTGGTGGGTTTATCATAGTGTGTGCGTGTGTGTGTTTTTACTTGATGATGATCAGTTTGTCTTTTGTTTTTTATGAGCAATGTCTTGTTCTTCATTTTCTTCCTGGTGTTGTAGCTGCTGCTGCTGCTGCTGCTGTTGTGCAGGAAGCTCAATAAACTGTGAAGCACGTTTTCGTTTTTTAGCTCCACCACCACCTCGTTGATGCAAATTATTTTTTTGAACATCAAAAGTGATTTTTTGACCGTCAGCCAATGTCAACACAGTTATTGTGTTGTATGTAATTTTGACGGGTTTTAAATCATCATTGCTGCTAATGCTATTTCCACCAACAACATGATCAATTGAATCTTGAATCTTCAAATTGTATCTTTTTGCTAGAATGTTGCTGTTGTTGTTGGTGTGGTGCTTTGATGGTAAAAGTTTTACATAACTTTTACTAATACTTTTAATACCAATCGCAGGTAGAGGTTTTTCGCATTCAGCAATATCTCTCCAATTCCATTCGCTTGGTGGCATAACATACAACATTTTGCATTTTTCCGCTCCAATCTTGATTAATGATCTCAAAGCAAAACGTTCTTGCTTGTAAAGCTCAAACAATCTTTCCAAGATCTCAAAGTGACGACTTCTGTCGATTAATGTGAAAAGATTATCATAATATTTTTCATAAATTTCTTTCTTTCTCAAATTTTCAAGTTGGGCAATTTTTAGAAACCATGCTTCACTGTGCTCTTCATCTTCATAGGTTCTTTCAAATTTGCACTGTTTCCCAAAAGCTTTTCTTTTCAGACAATGATATTTATCATCCCATTCTTGTTCAGAAAGATTTTTAACATCTTTGGAACATGTGATGATGATTTTTTTTTCTTTTTCAGAAGAAGAACATGCTGCATCATTATCATCGCCAGCTTGGGAAGCACTTGAAATGTTGCAATTTGATGATGACGACGACGACGACGATGGTTGTTGCGACAATGGTGATGCTGAACCGACAGAATCAACCGAAGCACCACCAGGTGAACCACCAGCAGAAACAAGTGCTTCCAATTGTTTGGCAATCTCTGGTATTATGGAATCATCTTCGCCGCTAGAATCATCTTTGGTAGAATTATCGCCAATGTTGTCTCCATTATCACCATCATTTTTTTCCCAAAGTGTCGTCACAGCAGGAATATCTGAAGAAGCCAACCAAGTAGGAGCATCAGCTCGTTCGTCGGATTTGATAACATTCCATAATCCAGTTAATTCAGGATTCCTTAATCCATTGTCGATGCACTGTTCAAGTACACTACGAGAATCCAACCTTTGGCAGCATCCATATCCTTGCACACAGGGGAGAAGTGGATTTGTTGGATCAATCGGGAATTCAGTAGCTGCTGAAAATGCATTTGTAGGAATCACTGGTTTGCAAGAACAATTTGCATCATGCAATGAAAACTTGACAGGTGCTGCTGACAATACAGAGTATGCATATGATGCCGATTCTGCTAGAGATCGTGAAGCTTTCAACATCATAAGCTCATCGTCATCATCACCACCATCATCATCATCATCATCATCATCATCATCATCATCATCAGTCCTACCATCAGCATTGTCGGCAGCAGCAGCATCATCGTCTTTTATAGACAACATCATCGAATCGATACCCAGCAATGATAGTTTTGTTGGCAATGACACATCATCACAATTCAGCAATGCGCTGATCCAGTCAATGCAGTTGACAGATGCGTCGTTGGGGATGACAAATCCAGCATCGTAAGTTTTGTTCTCTTGTAATTGCTTAAATTCATCATTGGTTGATGAAATAACCATGTAGAATTTGATGCAAAAGGTATGAATGAAATCCAATGTGATGTGGCATTGTTCAAAGAATTTTACCACTGATTCAAATGTTTTGAATGATTTCTTCAAGCGAAGTGAGATGATATCCTCTTCTTTCAATTTTGCAATGATAACTTTCAATTCAAATTGAAAGTCGCTGACCAATTTCGTGCTAATGGCCTTTTCAAGTTTCTCCAGCAAATATGCTTGAAACAGCATACACTTGGATGCATCTTTGCAAATAAAACGCACCTCTGTAAACATGTTTTTCCGCGAGGGAAATATTGCTTTCATTGCTTTGCCTTTGCATTGATTATCATCATCATCAACAATAACGACATCGTTTTTTTTTACAAGAATCAAATTAGGATTCTGTTCAGCTAGAATTTCAATTGTTTCTTGTTTCTGCTTCATTGTTAACTGTTATTGTTAATCTTTTCTTCTTCCAACAGCGGCAGAAGTAGTTATACCACGTTGACAACAGCGACGACGACAGCGATGACGACTGATAATTCTACTCAAAGCTCAGGAGTTAAAAAGAGAAATTTAGAAGAAGAAACTGTTACAAAAACGAAAAAAACAAGATTGTGGATGACTTTTGACGAAAATGGTGCATACATTCAAAAGATTGAAGGCGATGATGTAATTTTTAAGAAATTACACAAAGACAATGAAGAGATTATACGAAACATAATAGGTTTTCATCCTACACATTTGACGTCGATATTTACGCAAGGTGGTTTTATCATGCATAGTGGAATGTTTCTAAACATTAAAGAACAGATACGAATTCCAATGCCAGACATTGTACCTTCGAATTTTCCATGTATAACAGTAAAAAATGTACAACATTTGCTGATGGTTGTATTTAATAGAATTCAAGAGATGTTTGAGTCTTTGTCTGAACTTCCCAGTGTTAAAAAAGATGTCATTAAGAAGATTGTGAAATTTCACAATGACACTTTAACTGACGATGATGTCGTTGTTCCGTTAAGAGAGGGTAGAAGTAGGTTCTATTGCCTTGCGTGCGGAAGCAGTCCTGTTTGCACCTTACCATGTATGCACATGTGGCAAGCAAAGTCAAGAAAGTGTGAAAAACAGTATTGTTTTAATTGTTTAATAAGCAGCAAATTGACGTTGATATCATTCTTCGATAATTCTCAATTGCAGAGTATGTCACAAAGACAGAGAAGGACACCAGCAAAAGTTTTTTGCGATTGCGATAGTAGTGCAGCATTTATGCACTATAATCTTCTAATGGCAATCTCCTATAATCAATTGTATTTTGCACCGTTGATATTCAGAGCAGCATTACCGGATGCAATTAAAGTATCGTTGCTAAAGACAAGGAGTGCATTATTCCCACCAAAACCACCAAATATGCATGAAGTTACCAAACATCAATTTAACATGTTTGGTACATTAATTGCCAAACACGTATCAAATTGTGATGCATCTCGTGACATTTACATGTTCATCGTAGACAATCTAGGCAATATAATGGATGGTGATTGTAAAAAACAACAAAAGGTATTCAATGAACAAATTGAGAACAAAACTCGCAAGAAACAATGCATAATTTGTCAAGAATCATTGACTATTGAACACATTTTTAAATATTTTCATAACAATACATCATATGAACAAAGAGTGTTTTGAAATTGTTGTTGTTGTTTGTAATTTTACATAACATTGTACAGTTTTTTATCATTATCACGTTTCTTGCGTTCTCCATCAATGATTTCTTTTGTCGCTTCAATAATCTCCTTTTCCAAATTTGCATCACTTCGTGATTTTTTTGCAATAGGAGCATCACCAGCAGCAGCAGCACCATCAGCAGCAGCAGCAGCAGCACCATCAAAGAAATCTCGACTTCTTTTATTTTTTGTTGCTGTTGGCATGATTGTTGGTGTTGGTGCATCATCATCATCATAATCACGACAATCACGATCCCAAACTACCACACTTCCATCAACTTCACTTGTTTGAGATGCTGTTGGTGGTGGTGGTGGCGGTGGTGGCATAAGTTGTGATTTTGTTGGTGCTGGTGCTGGTGTGGGTGGAAGAGCAGGTTGTGGTTGTGGTTGCGTGAGTAGTCTTTCAAAGGATTGAAGAACAGGCATGACATGGCAGGAGGAGCGAGTGTTCATGTACTGCAGATTTTCCATTTGCATTTGCATCAACAGTTTCTCTTCTGGATTGGCCGGATGATAAATCATATGTTGTTGCTGTTCTGAATAGGGGTGTACCGGATCAGGGTTTTCAGAATCCGGCCGGAACCGGATTTTCCGGCCGAAATTGACAAAATCCGGCCGGATAATCCGGCCGGATTTTTCTACCTTGATGTAAATAGTAGAGAACCACTAAACGATAGGGTGGTCTCCCTGCTGATCCATTCATCACGGTAAAATAATTTATAGTTCGTATAACATTTATTCTGAGGCTTCCCGGCTTTGTAGCACACACAGATTTTCCATTAACCATTAATAACTTCAATGACAAGACCAATTGTAACAATTTTTGTTCTGGAGATTCCATAATTGTGTTGCTATTTGGAATGTTCTCCAGAGTTTCCGGTTGTTTTACTGTGCACAAATTGCCGTGATATTGACATATGCTGCTATCCAGCAAAACAGCTTATCAGAAACGGCAAGCTCAGTTTTTTGAAAAAAAAGCTAAGAAACTTGTGCAATTGGCAGCTTTGACCTCCCCTGGTCACTCCTGTCAACATGTTTTGACAACATAATAGCAATAGCAAATTATGTTATTACTTCTTTTGAGATCGTAAGTAATTTCGAAGCCCTTATGATAGAGATGAATTAACTCTATACTTCAGGCATTGAAAATTTAAGAAACTATTATGACAAACTTTTGGTAGCAAACCAAATGGTCCTAAAATTAAAGAAAATACCTGCCAGCTATGGACTTCATTCCTTTATCAAAAGAGAGAGTTTATTTTGTTCAAATAATAGGAAACATTCTTGAGCTATGGGAGTATGCATTGTGTCTTTGAACTTCCAGAAATGTTCTGAGAACGGCATACTTTGCAATCGAAAAGATCAGTTAATCAAGGAATTTGCATTCTGAACATTGTAGAATTTGCAGACTTGTAAGGGAAAATTTCACCAGATTTATCTTTATTATACAGAGCAACGTCCAGTATAAGTTATGCCAAAATAAAGATCAGCCAGAACATTCTAATTTCAATCGACTGATCAGTTTGCAAAACTATTTTGCAAACTGCACTAAGCTTTCCAAATTCTTAACCAAGCAACTCAAAAATCATTCTTTCCAAACCATTCTGCTATTCAAGGCCCCTATTGTTGGCAAAGGTCTTTTGCACGAGAAATCTATTATGCCAGATATTTTTCTATTTGGTAAGATAGAAACTTCTTTTGCATGTGACAAAGTAAATGATGTTAGATTTTACTGTCCTTTTGATCAAATTTTCTTGGCGAAAATGTCAAGTGATATCGTTGGGAAGATGCTCTGTGACCTACCTGATAATCTCAAAATTAAGTAGGATGTTATGTACTATTTTCAAATTTAGGAGGGTCATGTGAAACTTTTCTAGTACACCTTGTATCTCTTTCTTGAGTTTAACTGAAAATTCTAAAATCCGGCAAAATCCGGCTAAACCTGTTGAAGATCCGGCCGGAAAAGGATATCCGGCAAAACAGAAAATCCGGCCGGATTATCCGGCTAACCGGATATCCGGTACACCCCTAGTTCTGAAGACAATTCAAATGTGATTGGTGCTGCAAATGATTGTGGCATGACTCTTTGCAAAACGTTGCCCGGCGTGCGATAGTATTTCAGTAAAGCATGAAATGCAGGACTGATTAAAATCACACGATCTTTTTTGTCGCTAAAAGCACCAGTGATTCTCTGGAAGGACAGGCATGGTAGGATGATAGATGCCAACAATCCACATCTTTCTCGTTTTGTCTGGGTGAAGATAAACTTTCTGAAAAGCATAACTTCTTGTTCTGTGTTGCATTGGTAAATTGATAGATTCATCGTGTCCTTGGTGAGAATGCGATCTCTGCTTGAAGGATTTACAAATGAAACAATGTCCAGATGAAAATTGCCTCCCTGAGCTCCTGTCCTGACGGCATCTCTATCTTCAGATGTCAGAGGAACGGATCTGCCAATGTGCCAACCATGTTCGGCGAGATATCTTAAAAGTGTCTCTTTGGCCTGCAACCATTCGTTGAATGTTGGCGTGTTTCCAGTAAATTCCAACATGTTTGTAGAACGTAGAGCTTTTACTGATTGCGCCAACAAAAAAGTGTTTTCCTCATCCAAAAGTTCCATAATCTGTTGGAATTTTCCAATGGCCATTTTGAATTCATGTTCGCATTTGCCACCAGTGTCTTTTCCAACATTAGACTTGCCTTTTTTGTAGATGCGAAGAGCAATTCTCGGGTCAGCTTGATCCTTCTCATGGAGGTTGTTTTTGACATATCGCACTATTCTCAAATCGTATTGCATGTACAGTGATGCATCAGTGTCGGTAATCATCTCCCCAGATTGGAAAAAAGTTTCCTCTCCAAGAGTTTCATATTGACCATCAGGATTAGCAGACATGATTTCAACAACTTTTTGATCGCTTGACTGACTGACTGACTGACTGACTGACTTCAGTGAGCAAATTGCGAGAGTGAGTGCTGAGGAGAGGTTTTGCGCTGAAATTTATGTTAAAATAATTGAAAGATGGTGTAAATTTAACGATTGTACTAAGATTAATAAAAATAATCTCCCTATTGTATTGAAGATTAATAAATAATCCTTCTTTTGAACGGCAAAAGACTGCTAATCCTATGATAAAGATGGTATTTTATATGATATTGTTACCTGCTGGACGAAATAAAGTATAAAAATGGTTAAGTTTGAAATGTTGACCATCATCTTAGCAGCCGGGTCAGATAGACTATTTGAAGCAACAACGACAACAACAACAACAAGAAAGGTTAGTTAGTTATTTTAAATGATGTGTTGTATTATTAATTATTACTAAAACTGCATTAATTGAACATTCGCTGCAATTGCTTGCTTACTTGCTATTAATGTTGCTTAAGTTGATTTTAATCTTTCAAAGATGTTGACTACTTATACCGTAAACACATGGATTCAATGGATGATCAACATGCTAATTTCAACAACTGCAATAACATTTTCTTCCAACGTCCACTACAACATCAACAACAACAACAAGATCAAGAGCAACATTATCATTGTAAAAGACAAAATTGCAATGAAAAATTTTTTACAAGAAAGCAATTACGTGATCATGAACAATCTCACAAAATTTGTAGAGATTGCGGAAGAGTCTTTAAAACAATAAATCAATGTGAAAAACATTATAATGAGGAACATGTTGGTTTTATATGTCCTCAATGTCATCCCTATGATGATGATAATTCGAGCGGCGAAAGTAGTGGTTCGAATAAAAAATTATTTAGCACTGAGGCGCATTTGAAAAGACATATTGCGACACAGCATAGACTGGAGAATAAATGCGATTATTGCGAAATGGCATTTTCAAATCAAAAACAGAAAAGGTTACATATTGTTGAGAAGCATTATGATTTTCCATGTTTCTTTTGCGGTTCTGGTTATCCATCAGCTGAATTGCTTTATGCGCATCAATTGCAACATTGTGAAAGAAGTTTCAAATGTCAACGATGTGATGAGAGATTTGATGATTTGGTCTCTTGCCAACGTCATGAATTGACAAAACATGGTAAATTTGGGATAACAATGGAAAATGTACCAACAGTAGCCTCAATGCATAAGTTTAAGAATTATATGGATTTTGAGATCAAACCTTGGATTGATGATGTCGATAATGTTGTAACTAAACAAGGATATTATCTTGATCAATTATCAAGAAACATTAATGAAGTTAAAAACACTTTGAAGGGAAGGGGTGTTGATGTTGAGAATAAGGATGTTTATCATGGTATTGTTAAACATACCGTAAAAACAATGAGAAATAACGCGATAGAACAAATACGAAAGGCTTACATTGAACATTCACCAGAAATTATGACGCAATCAATACGAAGCGAAAATCGCGAAATGCTCACTTACAATGTACATCTTTTAAAGGATTTGTCCTTTGAACGACAAATTGACGATATTTTGGAATCTGTCTACACTGAAAATGAACAACATTTGCCATATAAGCTTCAATTGCTATTTGGTTTTTTGCTGTATACACCAAGCACTGGTAAGGTTGGATATTGGTATGCAAATTCCCATATGATCAATGGTTCAATAGACGGTGGTGCTGATGCGGATATTCTGCAACAGGTCGATAATGTATGGGAGATTAATGATAAGAAAGACATGATGCGATGTGCCAATACGATCAAGAATACTGATTTTTTCACAGTAATGCGCAACAGGATGGCGGATTCAAATACCATAATAATGCGTATGACAAACGTCAAAATCCATGTGTTTCCATTAGCACAGTCTTCCATCGGAAGAGGTATGGAGGATGACGATGATGACGATGATGATGATGATGATGATGACATGTTGTTCAATAATGATTTTTTGAATGTGGAATGCCATCAAGATGATGATGATGATGATGATGACGACGACGACGTCGATGATGATGATGCTGATGATCATTTTGATGTTGATGATGAAGGTGGTGCTAATGATGGTGATGACGACAACTCGACATCAACAACATTTAACGAAAGAAAAGAACACCAAAAGGAAAAGCAGAAAAAGATACGACGTTTTCTTAAAAATCACACAAGATATCCGCCCAATTTGTTTATGGGAATTAAAAAAAAGAATAATGTGCAGGAAAAGATGCGTAATAGGTGTTTTTTCAAATGTTTGGCTGTAAGCGAGATGTTGAGAGAAGGTCGTCATACAATTTCGAGTTTTTTCAAAATGGTAAATGATGACGAGATCAATGAAAAATGCAACGAGTTGTTTGAGGTGTATGCTAAAGAATTCAAATTAACAAATGATGAGAAAGCAATGTTCAATGGTGTTCATTTGAATCTTATACCTGCATTGGAGCATTTGTTTGGATACAGGATTGATGTATACACTTTAGCTGTTGATGACAATGATAGAATAAAGTTTGACATTGCTGCCAAAGCTCAATCACGTTATGTGTACACAAGCAGTAAGAAACCAATGACATTGTTGTTGTATGATTCTCATTACTATCTCTTGTTGGATAAGGATAGGGTGATGAATGGTAGATATGCTTGTTTTGGTTGTGGAAAATCATTTTCAACATCAGCCAATCTATTAAAGCATACAAGATCTAGATGTGTGAAAAACGAATCACTGAAGAGATATGCTTCAGGATCAGTGGAAAGTAGTAAATTACTTCTTGTGAAGATAAAGGAAACATTCGATGTTCCTGACGATATTCTACCACCATTGATTTATGATGATGATAATCCAGAGCAGGAATTATTACACCCAACAGCAAATGACATATACTTTACAAAAAAATTTGCAACATTTGATTTTGAAAGCAAACTGCAAAAGACAACAATTGACGACATTAAAAAAAGTCGATTGGAATATATACGAGAACAATATGATGATGAGGATGTTGTTGGTGCTTTTGAGTTTGCTGAGGAGATGGAAAGTGACCTTATTAGGGAAACTTTAGATGAGGAAATGGTTTATAGTGATGAAGGGGAATTGATAACTGGTAGGCGATTTCGAGAAATGTATGGTGATGAAGAGTACATTATGAAGAATGTGGCTGTATCATATTCCATTGCGCATAATTTTGCGCATGAGATTTTGCAAGATGAACGTTTTGCGCATGAGATTGAAGAATACAATTATGTTGAAGAGGATCGACGCAGCGATAAATGTTCCGTTAATAGAAGAACTGGATGTGTTAAATTTTCAAGATCAAACGCAGATTCCAAAGGTTTGATCGAATCATTTTACAATGATTTGAAAGAAGTTGGAAAACACTATAGAATTCAAAATCATATCCGATATGCTTCATTGGTTGATTATCTAACTTCATGGTTTGAAAGAAGACAAATCAAATTGAACATCATACCACCAGACAGCAATGAGCAAATGGATATCGACATATTTGATGATGATAATGAATTGATGAATGGAAATCCAAACATCAACATGAACAATGATGCAATTGCAACACCAATTATAACACAACAACAACATCAACAAATATCATATGTTGAACGACTTAGAGCAGAAGCATCAGCAGCGAGAATGCGTTTGCATCCAGAACAACAACAACGACAACGAGTTGATCTGAATGAGGTTGATGGAAAGAGTTTGATTGAAAGTATGCCGTTGGAATTGAGATTGATGGATGATTTTAAAAGGTTTTTGGAGATGCCTGTGATTTTAGGTTATAACAGTGGAAAATATGACATTCCGTTGATAAAGAAGGAACTTTATCATCAAATATTTGTCAAAGATGCTCATCCAACAGACTCGAGACACTTGCATATAATTAGAAAGGGTCCTTCATGCTACACTAGTGTTCAATTGACTAACATGAGTCTTAGTGCAAGTGGTGGGTGCTATGGTTTTGTATTGAAGGACATGAGAGAGTTTACAGGACCAGGTGGTAATTTGAAGACATTTATGAAAGCATTTCAAGAACAACCAACAACAACAACAACAACAACAACAACAACAACAACGGGACAGCAGGATGATGATGATGATGATGAAAAATTTTATTTTCCATATGAATGGTTGGAGAGATATGAACAATTGAAAGAAACTCAATTGCCTCCGTATGAATGCTTTTTCAGTTCGTTGAAAGATATGAATGTACTTGAGGAGGATATGTTTCTTTATAAAAAGAAGAAAAACATACTCCATCTTAGTGATGAAGAGATTGTTGCCGAATCATCAACAACTTATGCTGACAGACCAAACACTGGTAAGGAGAATTATGATATGATAAAGAGAAAATGGATGGAAAAAGGATGGAACACAATGCTTGATTATTTAATGTACTACAATGAGATGGACGTTGAACCATTCTTGAGAGCAATTAGTGTGTTTCTAAAAGCGTTGTGTCCTCATAAGGTGAATCCACTATTTGAATCAACATCATTACCTGGGGTTGCAAAAAGAATTTTGAATCAATACATGCCACCAGGGTCAATATACTACTTGGATAGAGAATCAATCTTTAAGCAGATGAAAAAAGCAGAGGTTGGAGGGCAATCCATAGTTATGACAAGAGAGAATCCTGAAACGCATCCTTACATTGTTGGATATGATGCTTGTAGTTTGTATTTGTCAAGTTTTGCAAAAAAACATTTCATAGGTCGCCCTCAAGTTTTTGTGGAGGAAGTAGGAAGTCCATATCTCAGCTATGCATATGAATATGATGCACCACCACCACCACAAAGGACCACCATGAACCACCAAGGATCATCACCATCATCAACATCGAATAGTCAACAAACGACGAATAACCGATCATACACAGATTCAATTCAACTGAGGCGAGCATTGAGCAGTCGAATTGCAAATGAGTATTTTGATTGCATTCAAAAGGTTGATCATCCTGATGAGCTCATTGTTAGGGAATGGCGTATAAAGTTGTCAACAAAGGAAAGGAAATATGCAGCACAAAGATATGAAGAATTGAACATTCCGCTTGCAGCACCACACTCCTTCAGGGTTGATGGTTTGTTACATTCTCAAAAGAAGATTTACGAATTTGATGGATGTTACTATCATGCGTGCGATGATAATGCTGCATGTGAAAGATTATCCAATAATGCCACATACAAAAGAACAATATTCAAGAACAATTTGAAGGACACTTTGGACAATGTTAATGCTAATAATGATGCTAATAATGATGATGATGATGATGATGATGATCGACGAAGAGGGAAGAAAAAGAAGAAAACAATTGTTGTCACGTTGACACCACATCAGATAAGATGTATTGATATGGTCAGAGATGAGATTTTAACATCAAATGCTAGGAATTATCAAGTCATTAGAATGAAGGAATGTCAATGGAAAAGGTTGCGAAGGGGTGATTCAGCTAATTCAGGTGATAATTCAGATGATGATTCAAGAAAGTATAAGGATGTTGTTAATAAGATTACAGAGTTTAACAATGTAATGAAGCAATTTCCTGATGGATTTGCACTCAGTGGTTTGATTGATCGAGAATTTCTTATCGACAAGATTGTTAAGGAAGAGGTTGATGGTCTTGCGTTTGTTGATATTTACACACCAGATCATTTGAAGGAAAAGTATGAGCAATTTGCACCAATCATAAAACATGCAACGGTTAAGATGAAGGATATTGGACCTTACATGCAAAAGGTTGCAAAGGAACTACAAATTGATCTTGGTGAAGGGAGAAAAATGGTGATTGATTCGTATTTTGGAACTCGCGTGGGTTTGACATGCGAGAGTATTCGTCATCTCTTGTCAATGGGTTTAAAAGTAACGAGGATTTACCAATTTATCAGATACGAATCATTTCCAATATTTGCACCATTTGTTGACAAGATAACAAGGTTGCGAATGAAAGGTGATGAGGATCCAAGCAAAGCAATCATTTCCACAATGGCCAAATTGTTGGGAAATTCAGCTTTTGGTAGTTGCATCACTGATGTGGAAAAACATAGAGATGTCAAGATTATTTGCAGAAATAATCAATCGTTAAGCAGTGGTGCTAATGGTGGTAACAATGCTTCATCATTGACATTGTTACGTAGAGAGATTGCCACTAGAAAAAAATTTAAAGGATATGAAGCACTAAGTCCAGATCTATTAGAGGTGACATATACAAAGGATGCTATTACATTTACACAATTGAGACAGATATCCAATGTGATTTTTGATGGTTCAAAAACAACAATGCGAACATTTATCGATTTCTGTTTCAATGTCTTGGAAAAGGGAACCTATCAATTCATGAGCACAGACACGGACAGTATTTACATTGCATTTAAAAATGGTGCGAATTTTGAAGCAAATCTCGACCCAAACAAACGCGATTATTATGAGGCAAACAAACATCGTTTTTTCGTCACAGATAAAGCAAAGTATGGTGAAAGGACACCGGGATTGTTTAAAATTGAAGCAACAGGAAGTCACATGGTTGCATTGTGCGCAAAATCATATGTTGTTTATAACGAGGCATCAAAACAAGTAAAATTCTCATGTAAAGGAGTTCAAAAGGATGAATATTATAAACTTGGAGCTAAATTAGCAAAGGAACAACAATACGAACCAGGAAATGTTAATAAGAATATCGCTTCAATATATAAATCCGCATTAAATAGCAACCAAACATATCTTGTAAAGAATAGAGGTATGAAAAGAACAAATGGTTGCTTTACAAATTACGAACAAGAGAAAAAATGCAGTACGTCATTTTATTGCAAACGGATTGTATTAGGAGATGGTATTCACACCGTACCACTTAACATCTAATGATCTGACTGACTGACTAACATCTGACTGATATCATTTTCAGTTGTTTCAGTTGATAATACTTGTGTTAAATGATATGATATAAAGGAACCAGGTAACTTATTAGACAACAACAACATAATACAATCACAACGAAGAACAGAGGTGGAAGGAGGATGGCTCCTCCACTAGCGATTCATAACTTAGAAGTGTTTACAGTAGATGCAGCTGGTGCATATGAAGTTGCACCAACGATTCTGCAAAATGGACGTCATTATAACATACTGAAAGTTAAATGGATTTGGAACAAGGCAATTCTTGGCGCTCAGATTTGGTTGAAAATTGAGACTGATGATGATAAATTTTTCACATCAAAAACAGTTGATCCAGCCACAGCATATGTTTCTGATTGTTTTGGTGACAGACCTGAACGAGCTCGACAGTGCTGGAATGCTGTTGAAAGTGTTAAAAATGTGGAATACATGAGGAGTCCTCTTTCAACAACAACAACAACAACAACAACAACAAATAACTTAAATAAATTAAATAAACAAACAGAAGAAGAAGAGCGGGTGGAAGTAGAAGTAGAAGTAGAGGTGATGGAGCAGAAGAAGAAAAGAAAGAGAGGAAGGGATGAAGAGGAGGAGGATGAGGACGTGGAAACATATGTAAAAAAGAAAAAGATCCAGATTGATGCTGGTGCTGCTGCTGTTGTTGCTGCTGCTGCTGGGAGAGATGATGGAGTTAAAAAAATGTTTGAATCAATTGCCAAGATGCAAGAGAGCAAAAGTGGCGTAATTGACATAAATGACAAATACAGCCTGCCAAGAGCCTTGGAACAATTTGCAAACATTATGTATGCTTCTGCAAAGTAGTATTAGTATTCTAATAGCGAGTATTAGTAAGCAAGTAAGCAAGCAAATCTATATATGTGTGATATATATATATATATGAAATAGTGTTGTTATTTCAGTTGTGCGTTTCTATTTTTGTAGTTTGCTACTCGGTTCTTTGCTCGGTAATGGTGCTGGTAGATCAACAACAACAGCAACAACAACAACAGCGACCAATCATATTTGTATCATTGCTATTAACTAACGCCTGGTATAAAAAGAATATCTTTTCGAGAAAAAAACAAGTTGCATATTTTGCTATTGAATTGGATATTGGTGGTGGTTCAATAATCATTCGTTCAAAGTGGTATCGAGTATTGGCTGTCAATTCTGATGGTAAAATACAATCGGAGATTGTTGATTGGTTAAAAGAATTTGTTTTATATGACGACAACAATAGCATCATAATCATCTACAATGGTGTTAAAAGAGATTATTTTGACGAAAGATTGAATAATAAGAAGACGACTTGCAGAATTAACATTGGTGAAAAGAAGGTTGGTGAAAAGAAGGGTGGTGACCTGAAGAATACTCATCATCATCATCAACATCATAATCATCAACAACTGCAAACGACTTTAAGCGAAAGATTAACCATCTTCCATA